>OY992513.1:14532648-15732648 GCA_963921215.1 Scoparia ambigualis | reverse complement strand
TGGTACCCACGAGGGGAACCGTTTAAAAACCCAGGACGGGAATCGTTTAAACCCAGGAAGGGATAAACAGCATTAAAGGTACTGGACACGCGGTTGCCGTCCAAGGTCATTGCCGGCAAACTCGCGTCTAAGCTGCCGTCAAGATTATAAGTTCAGTGTGAAATACCGAATATCAAGTCAATCTCGGAGTGTTTCAGTGTTTAAATTCAGTGGTCGTAATAATTCATCATAATTATCACCTTCATCAAAGGGTCGAGATTCGACGGGGCGTATTTATTGAAGATCTTCTTATCTTATCTTATCTTATTGGGGCCTGCAGAGGTCTCCCCCTCGCAGCGGCACGTCGACCCATTGGGATCTTTTGTGCAACCCCGTCCTATCACTCTGTCTCCTCAGAGAAAATGACTGCCATAAATTTGGCAATGTCTTTGAGGGCGAAGAGCCTAAAATCCTCTGGTTTCGGCTAGGCGAATCCCAAGAGACTCATTCTTTTCCTAGCAAGGGAGTCACAGTCACACAGTAGGTGTTGCATGGACTCCGTTTTCTCCCCACATGCCCTGCACAAGCTGTCTGTTGCAAGTTGCATTCTATGGAACATTTGTTTTGTGGCATAGTGCCCCGTCAGGGCTCCGATGATTGTTCGTGTCTGCCTTCTGCTACCTCCGCATATGATTTTACTCCGTCCTAGGGCGTCTCCACCTATGAAGGATTTTGAGTGTTTCATGCCGGGTAGCTTTTCCCATTCGGTTTTATGCCTGTTTTGGATTTGGTCCTTAAAGGCCTTGTTGATGGTGCTCGGTGCCAGTGCAACAAACGGCTCAGGACCAATGAGTGGGGTCTCTGAGCCCTCCCTGGCAAGTGCGTCAGCCATTTCATTGCCATGGATTCCCATGTGGCCTGGTACCCAGATCAATCTCACCCTGTTGTGACCACCTAGCTCGTTTAAAGCTTTTGTGGTTTCAAGTACAAGGTTGGAGTCGATACGGGGCGATATAAGTGACTTGAGTGCTGCTTGGCTGTCACTCAGGATGAATATGTTTCGCTTTCTAGGGGCGAGTTCTAAATTCTTTTTTGCGCATAGGAGAATGGCAAAAATTTCGGCCTGGTATACAGTTGCAATTTTCCCATGCTTTGACTATGTTCAAAGTCATTGCTAAAGATACCTGCTCCAGTACCCGACTCCATTTTGGATCCATCGGTGTACCAGATTAGGCTGTTCTTCACTGGAGACGGTGGTCCTTGTCTCCATTCATCCCTAGTTGGGACATATATACTGAATTTCTTTTCGAATATGTACTGGGGGGATATTTTGTCACACCCCATTTCCATGATCCTATCAAGGGAATCATTAGGTTCCCATTTTGTATGTCTGGTCAGTGGCTTAGATGCGTCCCACAGCCCGGCCACCTTAAGTCTATGTAGCGCTTTCTTTGCCTCTGTTGCTATGACACTGTGCAGGGGTGGAAGGTCCGTAAGGAACTGCAGAGCTGCCGTCGGTGTGGTTCTGAATGCCCCAGTAATCGCCATGCATGCTGTCCTCTGAAGTTTGCTTAAAGCATTCTTACAGATTTTCAGCCTGGTCCTGGGCCACCAGACGATGCTGCCATATGTAAGGATCGGCCGCACCATCATCATGTAGATCCACCTTATGATTTTGGGGTTAAGCCCCCACGTTTTGCCATAGGTGGACTGACACATACCAAATACCCTATAGGCCTTGGTAACGGTCGTGTCCATGTGCTGTTTCCAGGTAAGTTCCTTATCCAGTGTTGTGCCTAGATATTTCACTTCTCTGGACCAGGGAAGCTGGGTGCCGTAAAGTTTTAGGCTTCCCAATTTCGTGAGGTTTTTCATCCTCGTGAAAGAGATAGCGGTTGTTTTCCCAGGGTTTACGGATAGATGATTGGTATTACACCAATCCTCCAGCAAACATAGAGCACGTTGCATTAGCTCCGATACCGTGGAGGGAAACTTTCCACTGACTGTGATGACCAGGTCATCCGCATAACCAACCGTATAAAGTGGTCCTTGGTTCAGTTTTGCTATGATTGAATCAACTACAAGGCTCCATAACAGAGGAGAAAGGACCCCCCCTTGCGGGCACCCTCTAGTTGTTTGAGCGAGTAAACTGTCCCCAAGCAGTTCTGAGTGGATTATTCTACCCTTTAACATGCATTCAATCCATTTGCAGATCGGTTGTGGCACGCCATGATCTCTGGCTGCCACATTGATGGAGTCAAAGGTTGTGCGATCAAATGCACCTTCAATGTCTACGAATGTGCAGACGCAGATCTCTTTGTTCTCCAGGGCTGATTCCGCTCGGCTCACCACATGGTGAAGAGCGGTTTCTGTTGACTTTCCTGGCTGGTAAGCGCATTGAAGTCCGTGAAGTGGGAATTTTTTTAACGGTCCCGCTCTGATAAATTTGTCTACCATCTTTTCCAGGGTCTTAAGAAAAAAAGATTGGAGACTTATTGGCCTAAAAGCTTTGGGTTCTTCATAATCTGGTTTACCCGGTTTTGGTATGTATATTACCTTAACACGTCTCCATGTTCTGGGTATATAACCAAATGCAATGCAGGCTTTATACAATCTGCAGAGATGGGGGCCCAGAATGGAAGCGCCCTGTTGTAGTAGGATGGGGTAAATATTGTCAGGTCCTGGTGCTTTATATGGTTGAAAGCTACCCAGTGCCCATTTAACCTTAGATTCATCCACTACCTTTTTAGCTATTATCCAATCATACTTGGAGGTCTTTACTTGCTGCTCCTTCCAGCTGATTGGATCATGTTCGTCTTGAATGATGCTTGATCCAAGGAAGTGGGTATCAAACATGACCTTCAGTGTATTCTCACCATTTCCTGTTCGAGTTCCATTTGCCCTCATTACTGTAGACAGTGGAATCGCCTTTGATGTAGAGATTGCCTTGGTTAGTCTCATTGCTTCAGGAACAGATTGTATCTGTTCACAATGTTTCCTCCAAGCCGATCTTTTTGCTTTACGAACCGCACTGCTGTAGCGAGTTAAAGCCTTATTGTAATCGCTAAAGTCGTTCTTCGCCTTCGCTTCATTGAACGCCTGTCGTGTCTCTCTTCTAATCTGAGCCACCTCTGGAGTCCACCATGGCTGTCTCCCCGCCACTGATTTTGTTTCTGGGCAGTTGTTCTGCCAGGTCGTTATCAGTGCTTCTGTGAGTCTGTCAGCTTCAAACTCTATGTCCACAACTGAGTTAAGTTTACAGCATGGACCATCTAGTTCCCGCCTGAGATCCCTTCTGAAGCCCTCCCAGTTGGTGTTTCTTGGGTTCTTCCTTCGTATAGTTCCTATGGTCTTACCTAGTCTGTACCTAAAGCATATTTAGTTGTGATCGGAGAGGGTTACTTCGTCCGATACATGCCAGTTTGTGATGTTACTTACCGCTCTGTTACTAGCAATAGTTATATCAATCACCTGCGCCCTCCGGGCATTGAAAAAGGTAGCCTTATTTCCTTTGTTAAGTATTTGCATGGGTGAACTTACCAGATACTCCAGCAGTCTCTCCCCTCTCTCATTGGTGTCTGAGCTGCCCCAGATCACATGATGCGCGTTGGCATCGCAGCCGATGATGATATCTTGGTTTTCTCGGCCAGCGCAGGTTACCAGTTCCCGTATCTCCTTTGACACTGGATCCGCTTTCTCGAAAGGGAGGTAAGCTGACGATAAAATTACCGTCCGCCTAGCACCCCCTTCCCCCGTAAGGACCTTAACAGCTGTCAGATCCCTGCAACAGAACTTCATTAGAGGCATTGCGTGTAGGTCGTTTCTGACATAAACGCAAGTCCTCATGTCATTAGTAGAACAATTGTAGTATATTATACCAGGGGTTACACCTAAACCTTTAATCTGGCCCCTGTAAAGGCAAGGTTCCTGGATTAAGGCAATGTCGAATTGATTCCTTTTTAGCTGGCGTGCCAGAAGGGCAGTTGCAGCCTTACAATGATGAAGGTTGATCTGAACGCACCTTACCTCTGTTAAAGTCATCGCCCGTCTTCCGTGAGTTCGCCGTCCGAAGCCGTGTGCACGGCCAACGGAGACGACCCCCCCAGAAGCAGCTCGTCCAAGGCGAGCTCCCCCATGACATCTTCGGATCTTGGCGAGGAGATCCCACCACACTCCATTGGTGTGGTCTCCTCTCCAACATCCTCGGCTACCGCGATAGGTGCGCCAAGTTCCGGTTGCCCCACCGCCACTGGAGCGCTTTGGGAGCACTCACCCAGTGTCACCCCCGCCACGCTCACACCACCGCTACCGCCTTGGGCATCGACAAGCTCGTCCGTAGGCCTCTCCTCCAGAAGCTTAAAGACGCTCTTGTCGATGCCTGTATTAAGGCAGTAGCCCTCCGTTTTGATGAATGCTGCAGAGGCACCATCCATCAACACGATCCTACGAACTGTTAGACCCTCGACCTTAGTGTCGACGATCTTCCAGCTCGAAGTCCGCAAGCCAGGATGGTACCTCTGCAACATCCTCAAAACTCTGCCTACCTCAAGGCGGTTGATGTTTCTGGATTTCCAAGCCATTTTAACTGGCTTCGGAAGGTCCGTCGCATCAACCACCCTGACCACGACGCCCTCCACGACAAGGCCGTCCTGCGCTCGGAGCCAGTTCGCCGAGTTACTCCCCTCACACGTGAAGAGTATAGCGCCCGACGAGATGCCTCCGATGTTTACCACTGGCAGAGGGTCAGGCGCAGCCTCCAGCAGGTCCCAAATGGTTCCTTGGATCGCCACGTAATGACCCTCTCCCAGCGTAGTCGCAGGGTAATCATCAGCAATGATGGCCATCTTATAGGCACTTACTGCCCCCGCGTAAGACCCGTGAGTCTTAACGCGTTTGGCATCAAGCGCCTCCTTACTCTCATTGCTGACCTCCCTCAGCCTTTTCGAGCGCTCCACCGCGTCAGCCGTCATCTCCCCCTCGGCCCGCTGCCTAAGCAGCTTGGCCTGACGCTTGCGGTTGCCCGACCTATGCAACGGCTTCTTGCCCGAGCCCCCCCCCTGTATCAGACCTGGGAGCGTCAGGTCGGATCCCAAGAGGACCCAGAACCTTCTGCGTCGATGGTCCGGCGGTGTCTACAGGATGGATCCCATCAGGACCCAATTCCCGTTGCCCCACCATTCCAAGGCCCTCCACATGGGATTGCTCGGCAGGTGCTGACGCCCTCCCCTTACCAAGCAGCAGTCTTCCGACCGCTTGGTTCCCGCTCATGGTTCCCAGCGGGTTGGGGCCCCTAAGGTTCCCACTCCCCCTGGTCCCCCGCGCGGATCCCGTCTGCGGCGGATGCCGTGCCGGTGCACCTGAAGCCCTGAAGCCCCCACGGTTCCTACCACGTCCAGCTGGTGGGGTTGGTCCCCGAAGGTGTCCATCCCCACTGTGTCTCGCGGTAGGGCCCGCCTTAAACCCGCCTACTCCCGAAGGAGTGTTGCGCGCATGGGTCCTTTGCGAGACGGAAAGGTTGCTGCCTAAGGCAGCCTCAAAAATTGGCAAATTTTTTGCCCCCCCCCCCAGATACAAGGGGCAGCCTGAGCCCGAAGGCCCAGGGAGGGGTTCTCCGGCCTTGCCGGTACCCTCCTGGGGTAAATTCGTTTCTGAAAATGTGCCATTTTTGTGTAGAAACGAAGAGTGACAATGTTGGGGTCGAGGTTGTCATCCCTCCAAGGATGGGATGGGATAGGATTAGGAAAAGGGGAAGGAAAGTGGTAAGGAGGGGAGTTGCTATGGATAGGATCATGGGATTGAGGATAAGGGAATGGCCCACCGTGCGGGATATCACTGGCGGGTTAGCCCCACACACTCGGCTACTGCACGTCGCAAGGTAGATGGTAGGTGTGCGATGCTTGCTTAGTGACGGCAGTATTTCCAGGGTCGACGACGAGGACGTGTGTGTATAGGACTTGACGGCAGACGCAGCTTGCTCAACATCGCACACTTGAGCACACATCAAACCGCCCTACAACCCCATTTATTGAAGATAAAGATACGACGCAAGAGGGCGCGCGCTGCGGTTCACTCATTCTTACGGACTCATAAGTTAGTGTTATTGTGTTGTGATTGGCCAATAATTCATGTAAGTACATTCATTCTCATCGAACCAATCTCAATCGGTCTAACTTCATTCAATCTTTACGAATATTGAATCACTCATTCAGTCAATGTCACTGTCATGTCAAGTGTCTGTCAATTAAATAACTAGGTTATTATCTTGTTTGTTTACATATTCTAAATTTATGTTTCGTTAGTTTTAAATTTGTTACAAGTGTAACTGATCTCAAGTGTTACTGTTTATTACGTGCATTAGTCAGTAGATAGTCATCATGGCTTCGCGTAGGACAAGAAATCAGTTTAGAACCGCTGAGGTGTTCAGACGTATCTAATACTAAACTATTTTTATTTTATTTTTAAATTATTTTTCCAAATTCTGCCGCTATAATTGAAACGTAAAAATAGGAGTGCATAAACGTGAGGAGTTAAATTATTGCTGCCTGCTCCTGGTGTACGCCTGGTGCTCGACTGCGACCGCGCCGAGTCTCCGCCTCTGTGTCACCGCCCGGCGCCGCCTGCTGCCAGCCACGGGAGGCGTAACTACGTACGCCCGACCAATATCTTGCGCTTGTGCTGCGCTGCGCGGACGACTGTGGGAGGTACGTGACTGTATTCGCCGGCTGCGCACCTGGTACCTCGTGTGAGCCATCGTCTCGCGTTGCTGTTATCCTGGTACCGCTAGTGTCAAAATGAAGTACGCTTGCTGCAAATCTACTTCCGATGGTGCTACGGGTTCGCTTGTATGTACCAGATGCAAAAATAGCTTTCATTTGGCTTGTTTATATACGTCAGATAAAAAGAAAGTAATATGTGCCGAATTGAAACAAAATTGGTTGTGCCCCGACTGTTCGTTGAATCAACCTAGACCTGCAAAAAGTGACAATACACCTGTTAGAACGAATCAGGGAGGGTCACGATCTCTACAGACGGGTACGGAAAACGTAAATACTCGCAGGGGCGGCTCCTGTACTGGCTCTTCGCCACTGTCTGTATCGGTAGAAAGCGAAACTACTATGCCAACGACATTAGAAACCGTAAAAAGCTTTATAGCTTCCGAAAGGGCTGCTATGAGATCCGTTTTGCGTGAAACTATATCTAAGGCGATTGCTAAGGAACTGAAGCCAATAAGGGAAGAGATTGCTTGCATAAGGGAGTCTATGAATTTCATTAACAACCAACATGAATTAATTACAAGGAGAGTCGATGATCTGGAAAGGAATTTAAAATCGGTCGTGAATGTGAGATCTGATATTGGTTCGATTAAGGAATCCATTGCCGGTAGTGCGACCGATAGCAACAAGCGAGAGCAGTGGGCTAGGCGGTCAAATGTGGAGATTTTTGGCATTCCTGAAAGAAAAGGAGAGAACCTAATGAAGATACTGAAGGATATCGCTGACTACGCTCAGCTTCCATTCCCGCTTGATCCCTCTAAAGATGTTGATTTTATCGCTCGCGTTGCACCAAAAAATAGTGAGAATAAAAGAATTAAACCGGTGGTTGTCCGTTTCCTGTCACGTTGGAAGAAGGACGAGTTCTTGGCGATAACTAAGAAGCTAAGACTAAAATGCTCTGACATAAAGATTTCAGGTGATTCGTTTATTCACTTTAACGATCATCTACCTAGTGCTAACAAGGCCTTGTTGCAACGAGTCAAGTCAGTTTGTAAGGATAAGTCATATATGTATGTATGGGTAAAAAACTGTGCAATAAAAGTGCGACGCTCCGACACATCCCCGGTAATACATATATCGAATGAAGCAGATTTAAACAAGATCAAATAGGTTTCTTTTTATGTTTTAATTTGTATTTTTGTTTTATAGTTTTTAATTGTGCCGTTGTTACTTTAATTTTATGTATGAATGAATTATTGCTTGTACTATTTATTTTATTGTATCTTGTGGAGTGCGACTTGTTTGAGTATAATCGAATTATTGGGACTGATCTCATTTTTGACGACTTCTGTTTATTATTGTTGCATTACATTGACGCCATGTTGTTGTTTATTTTTGTGGGCCTCTTGTTGACTTTTTTATGCTCATATTACTACTTTATAAGGATGAATTTACCAATGAACTATAATTTTCCATTTATTTAATTTAAAAATGGCTGCTAGTAATTATTTATCAGTGTATTATCAGAATGTTCGCGGTTTACGCACAAAGACCAATACTTTCTACCGAAATATGATGCAGGCCGAGTATGATATTGTTTGTCTGAGCGAGACCTGGCTTTTGCCAGGAATTTATGACATGGAGCTTTTTGACACGCGCTATAATGTTTATAGACATGATCGCGATTATTTATCTCGCGGGGACAGTCTCGGTGGCGGGGTGCTTATAGCAGCACGCCGAAATCTATCTGTGCGTTCATTTCGCGTTATCTCGATGCCTGGTGCTGCCGCGGAGGTTATTGAGGTGTCATTTGAATTTGAATCCTCATCCAAACCTAAACGATTCCGTGTTTTCTGTGGCTATTTTCCACATTGCAATCTTCAATTTGACTGTCTGTGTAATTTTTTTGAAGATGTATCTGACTTTGTTGTTAACAATCCGGACGATCATTGTCTTGTTTTGGGTGACTTTAATGTATCTTCAGCTCAATGGACTCGCATTGGTTGTGATTCAAATATGAGTATCTCGTTAAACAACTGTGATAAACTAACACAAGTGTTGCGAAGTTTTCTGAGTTTTAATAATTTAAAACAATACAATGGTATTCTCAACGCTTGCAATAGAGTTCTGGATCTTGTAATTTGTAGTGTGGACTGTGTAGTTGCTCAGTGTAAGGAGCCATTGACATATGAGGACTCTCACCATCCTGCCTTGGTAGTGCATGTAAAGTCCTTGTCTCAGTATATGCTTCGGTCTGCCACGTACTGTACGTCTGTTTGCAAAAGCTGTATACGAAAAAATAAACAGTGAATTGATGTGTATTAATTGGCAGGTTTTAAATGAGTGTAAGGATATCGATGTAGCCGTGGCTAAGTTTTATGAGATCTTAAATGATGTTATCTTAAAGCATGTTCCTATCAGAACATTTCGATGCGATAATCGTTACCCGCCATGGTTTTCGTCCGCTCTTATTAAGATTATTAAGGAGAAACTGAAGTTTCACAAGAAATGGAAAGTTTATGGTCGACAGGGTGACTTTAATGCATTTTGTCTTTTGCGTGAGCGGCAGAAGCGGGTGCAACGGGAGTGTTATAATAGGTTTATTTGGACAGCAGAACAAAAAATAAACATTAATTGTAAATATTTTTGGACCTTTGTTAAATCGAAAAAGTCTTCTTCCAATTTACCGGATACAATGTTCCTCAATGACAGTGTTTCAGGGGATGGGGGAGCTATCTGCAATATGTTTAATTATTACTTTCACTCTGTTTTTGAACCTTCTGTTCCTGACTCTCCGTATACATCGCAGACAGGTGTTTCTAACCCGTTGACTACAATTAGCTCTATTAACATTTCAACGGATTTAGTGAAAAAATATGTGAAGACCCTTGATATAACAAAAGGATGCGGGCCTGATGGGATTCCGCCAATATTCCTGAAAATATGTCGCGATTCTCTGGCTCTCCCCTTATCCTTATTATTCAATTTCTCTTTGTTGAGCGGAAAAATGCCAGATTTATGGAAACAGTGTCATGTCATTCCTATTTACAAGTCTGGTGATAGACACAATATCCAGAATTACAGCCAATAACTAAATTAAGTACTATCCCAAAACTTTTCGAAAAAATTGTTTACGATACAATATTCCCAATTTTACGGCCCATAATTGTTGATCAGCAGCATGGCTTTATCAACAAGAGATCCACTGAAACCAATCTCTGTGAATTTGTTCATCGGGTGACAGTAGCAATGGATCAGGGTTGTCAGGTGGATGCCGTGTACACAGATTACTCCAAGGCATTTGACAAAATTTCGCACTCTATTCTCATACATAACATTTGTGAGGTAGGTATACGCGGTGATCTTCTTCGATGGTTTGAATCTTATTTAAGGCAACGCAGTCAGGCAGTTACCGTCAGTGGTTTTTGTTCAACGTTTGTACCGGTATCGTCAGGGGTGCCTCAGGGCTCTCATCTCGGTCCCCTTCTGTTCAATATATTTGTTAATGACGCAGTTTCTATTATTAAACATTCTGACATACTTATTTATGCTGACGACATGAAAATTTTTAAAAATATTAAATCTTCTAGTGACTGTCTCTTATTACAAAATGACCTTGATGAACTTTGTGCCTATTGTGTAAATAATCATTTGACTCTTAACCCTAATAAATGTAGTACGATTACGTTTTCCCGGAAATCGAAACCTATTAAATACAATTACCATTTAAATAATGAATGTCTCAATAGAGTCTCTGTGATAAAGGATTTGGGTATTCAATTGGACTGCAAATTGACATTTAGCAATCATGTTGAACATATAACTGCCAAGGCATACCGAATGCTTGGATTCGTGTTTAGAACTGGCAAAGACTTCAAACATTGTTCCACTCTTTTGCTGCTATACAGTTCATATGTCCGTTCTGTATTAGAATACGCGTCCACCGTCTGGAACCCACAATATGTGGTTTATATTGGCACGATTGAAAGGATTAATAAGAAGATGCAAAAGCACTTAAATTTTAGGGCTTCTAGAAATGGTGAAGTGTCTCCTATTGTGCCATCTCTTTTGGACCGTCGTTATGAGAGAGATCAAGTCTTTCTCTACAAAATTCTGAGAAATCATATAGATTCATATTTTTTGCTAAGCAATATTAAATTAAGATGTCCTCGTGCAGGTTCGCGTTCCACAAAACTTTTTTCAGTTCCTCTTACTAGGACCAATTACGCAAGTAATAATTTTATATTCAGATCATGCAAATACTATGACACTAAATTAAACTCAATTGATATCTTTAATTTAAATTTACAGTCCTATAAAAAACTTGTGCGAGAGTTGACTTGCAATGTATGACCATTTATTCCACTTTCAATTGTAACTGTTGCGTTATTTTGACATTTTCTATTCTTAATTTTAATTTGTTTATTATTTTAATCTAATCTTAAATTTAATTATAATTTTTGTTTTTATATTAAGTATTTGAATTTTGTGTCATTTTGTTATAATTTTACATGCAAATCAATTCAATTTAATTCCATTTAATGTATGTAATCACTTTTAATTTTTTATTCTTTGGTTTTGTAACAATTAACTTATTTAATTTTATTGATATGTCTGTTTTGTATAATGGTGGAAACTTTACTGATTTATGTGTTTTGTTATGTGTCTTTTGTATGTATTATTAAAATTGTCTGTTTCCCTAATAGTAATAAATAAATAAATAAAGAAATAAATAAATAGAACTCATCATAGAATGTTGTTGGATTTTGCCGCGACGATTGACGAACAAACTGGATCTGTCTCTGCTTCAGTGGCAAAACGGCATTTTAATACCTACTATAAAGATTTGGTTTTGGCCTACGAAACATTATTGGGTTTTTCTAGTGACGAAGTGTCTGAATCAGACATGTCGCTGTTCGATGTGCAATTCACGGAGGTCAACAAACTATTGATAAAACTGGACCAGGCGTCGTCGGAGTCAACCGCTGGTACTTCAAAATCACACAAGTTCACATCAAACCAGGTAATGGCCAAATTACCACTTATAGAACTTCCCAAGTTTTCCGGTAACCTCATGGACTGGGTTCCATTCTATGACTTATTTCATTCATTGGTTCATGAGCGTGATTTGTCGGATGCTAAAAAGCATTATTATCTTAGATCATCATTGTCAGGTGAAGCCCTTCACATTGTCAGACAGCTGCCGGTAGATGACAAGAATTATTCAGTGGCGCTTAATTTACTTAAGTCTAGGTATCAGAATACTAGATTACTACTTGATGCTTATATCGGTAGGATAGTAAATTTACGTATCATCACATCATCAGTCACTCACCTGCGTTCACAATTTTATGATCCTCTTCAAGAAGCCCTTCAGGCGTTAGAAAAGCTAGATCAGCCTGTCAAAGAGTGGTCATATGTTATATTGTATTTAACATTACAGAAACTGCCTGTTAAGCTGCGGTCACTGTTTGAGGAACGCTACGGCACGAATCCTGATGCTTTGCCTACCATTAGTCAACTAATGGAGTTGTTGGACGAACAGTGCCAACTGCAGCTGACAGTGGCATCAGCACCCGAGCCTGTCAGGAGACCACCTCTGGCTTCACTACCAACGGTGCGTCCACCAGCTCCACGATCAAGTCAACATCGGATGACATCAGGCAAGGCCTACCAGGCCAATCAGGTGATGTCATCATCAACAGATCAAGGATCATCAGCTCGTCAGGTGAGGCCTTCATGTTCATTTTGTAGTGCCCAGGGACACTCACTTTATAGATGCCCTGCCTTTCAACGGTTGTCACGATCTGGTCGTAAGTCGTGGGTGACTAAGTCGGGACACTGCTATCGATGCTTGAGGAAGCACTATGCAAGTGACTGTACTCATAGGAACTGGTGTTCTCATTGTGGCTCCCAGGATCATAACTCACTCATTTGCAACGCAGATGAGAACATCGGTGCTCCCCGGCAGCAAAATCAACCTGCTGCTCGACTGATCACCCAATGCGCAGGTGGTCGAGACACGCCAACTTCGTCAAAAGCGCGTCATGTCTCATCACCAGTGCATATCACTGGTGTCCAGGAAGAAGCGAACCCATCGTCAGCACATTATCATCATGAGGCCCCACCGGTGCAATCCATGGCTCATCACCAGCCAAGGCCACGAGTTGGTGACAGAGCACATCTGGCTCAGACCACCTTTCATTCACTCAGGTTTGGGTCACGTATGAGCCCTGATAGGGCATGAGATAAGGTAACTGTTGGTGCATCTGTGGGACCATCACTCCTCATAACTATTTGTCCTACTGCAATAGTAATGGTCGGGTCAGGTGATGGTCAATTTGTCAAGGTCCGGGCCCTGTTAGATACAGGAGCCTGTGTTTCAATTATCAAACAATCATTAGTTCATCATTTAAAATTGCACCAACAGGGTAATAGTAATATTCTTTATGGAGTAGGTCATCAAGCAGTTACTACACCGGGCACTGTTGTCAAATTAGTCATTAAACCCGTAGGAGCTCAATTACCAATAGTTGGTACCCGGGCAATGGTTAAGTTCACATTATCAGGAAATATTTCACCATATGATATTAAATTAAAGAATCAGTTAAAGGCATCAAATATTATTCTTGCTGATAGCAACTTTGATAAAGCTCGAGATGTAGATATCATACTTGGTACAGATGTGCTCAATTATGTACTTGATGGTTCAAAGATTTCAACCAACATTCCAGGGATAGCGGCTTATGGTTCATGTTTCGGTCACGTCATCATGGGAGCGATACACACTCAACAGTCACCATCGACGGTCACATCACCCGACCAGTCGGCAGGCACTTCAGTGGAAGACTATGGACTCCATGCAGTCAGACTGGAGGAAGTCTTAGAAAAGTTTTGGAAGGTGGAACAGCCCCCTTCGAAGCCAGCTGTTCATCCGGATTACTTGGAATGTGAAAGGTTGTATAATTCAAGTACTCAACGTATGCCAGATGGCAAATATTTGGTTAGGTTACCATTACTTTCGACAAGGCCACCATTGGGTAAATCAAAGGCTTTAGCCATTCAACGATTGCGATCTTTAGAAAGAAAGATGGCAAAAAATTCAGTATTCGCAAGTAAATACAAAGAATTCATGAAGGAATATGAAACTCTCGGTCATATGTCAAAATCGGACTTTCAGTTAGACTCCGACCATTTCATCATCCCTCATCATGGCATATTCAAAAAGGGAACGGATAAGATCCGAGTAGTATTCGACGGGAGTGCTCGTTCATCAACAGGAACATCACTAAACCAGTGTCTTCACACCGGTCCACCACTTTAAAATGATATTACCCAAATATTGTTAAATTTCAGACGGCATCAAATAGTCTTCACGACCGACATCAAGCAGATGTTTCGAATGACCTGGATACAGCCTGAAGACAGGAAGTACCAGCTCATCTTGTGGAGAGAGGACCCGTCTGACCAAATTCAGGTATATGAGTTGAATACTAATACCTACGGCCTACGATCAAGTCCATTCATTGCAATGCGAACATTGTTACAACTCGCCGATGATTGGGAGGCTAGTCATCATGAATCATCAGCTTCAACCGTCATCAGACGAGACACCTTCGTTGACGATATTCTCACTGGCGCAGACTCGTTATCAGAGGCTCAACACCTCAAATCAGAACTCATCGCACTAATGAAAAGCGCCAAATATGAGCTCAGGAAATGGTCATCAAATTGCAATGAATTACTGCAGGATTTGCCGCAGGAACACTGCGAGCTGCCCCATCAGTTTGATACTGACGATAAAAGCTTTATTAAAGTATTAGGTATTCAATGGGACTCAGTATCAGACTCAATGTCATATCAGATCAATGTACCGCTAGGACAAGCAATTACTAAGCGTCATATCCTTAGTACAATAGCACGCCTGTATGACCCGTGTGGATATTGTGCGCCTATTGTGTTTCGATTCAAGGTGTTTCTTCAGATACTATTTTCAGATGGAGTCAAATGGGACGAACCTGTCAGTAATAGTCAATGTCGTCAGTGGGACTAACTCATTCAAGACCTTAATTATTTGTCAAATTTGCAGATACCTAGATGTGTTGCACTGCCACAGACTGTCTCATATTCACTTCACGGATTCGGAGACGCTGCTGCAGAGAATGGTTTTGCCGCGAGCGTCTACCTCAGGACCGTGGACGCGTCAGGAAATGTCATGGTACGTTTACTTATAGCTAAATCAAGAGTAGCTTCTCAGAGATCAAAGCAAACGATACCAAAACTGGAACTCAGTGCCGCTCATCTAGTGTTCAAATTATTGAATCATATCAGACTCATATGACAGTTCAATTCAATTTGACAGCATCAATGCTTGGTCAGATAGCACAATCGTGTTATCTTGGATAAACACAAAACCATACATGCTTCAAACATTCGAATGTAACAGAGTTCAAGACATTCAAAATTCAAAACGTTCTACGATATGGAGACATGTACGTTTCGAATTAAACCCTGCAGATGTCGCCTCACGAGGCATGGCGGCTGAAGATCTCATACATTTCAATTTATGGTGGTCCCCAGACTGGTTACTTAAGGAGGAGTCACAATGGCCTGCGTTACCAGTTACTATGCCTTACGATTTACCTGGATTCAAGAAATTGGTCAATCTTGTTACCCCTGTCGAACCATGGGAAGTCGCACTGTTATCACGTGTCAGCTCGTTCAGTAAGCTCATCAATATTACCTCATTGGTACTTAGATTTTGCCGAAATATTAGATTGCCTAAAGAAAGACGGAATCTTAACTCTACACTCTCATTAGACGAGACTCGTGAAGCAACCAGACATTGGATTAAGAAAAAGTGTCTTCGTGGATGAAGATCACTTTATCCGAGTCGGCGGCCGACTACGGAAATCAACATTGCCTTACGGAGCCAGGCATCCATATTTGATACCTAAGGATCATAGGTGGGGTCAATTACTCATAGAATATTATCACAAGTCATATTGTCATGCGGCGACAAACGCGATCATTGCTATACTGCGGCGAGAGTATTGGATCACGTCAGTCAGACGTCAAGTATCAAAGGTCATAAGAAATTGTTTAGTTTGTTTCAGGTTCAATGCTTCATCTCAGCCACCATTTATGGCAGACCTACCAGCTGATAGAGTCACGGCCGCACGACCATTTTCAGGCGTAGCGACTGACTTTGCTGGACTAGCTGGACCTTTCTTAGTCAAAAGCAGTTTACTAAGAATGCGAAATCACTCAAAGCTTACCTGTGTGTTTTTGTCTGTTTAGGTACAAAAGCTGTTCATCTCGAAGTGGTCTCTGCATTGACCATCGAGGCCTTCATCGCGTCATTCACCAGGTTTGTCAGCCGACGAGGGCTGCCTTCACTAATCAGATCGGACCGAGGTACCAATTTTACTGGTTCTAATTCGTATCTAAAGGAGATCACTCAGTTCTTGTTGGACAACCAGATTATCCTCAAGGAGGAGTTCAGAAAACAGAGCATTCGCTGGGAGTTCAATCCTCCTGCATCGCCCCATATGGGGGGACTATTTGAGGCTGCAGTCAAAAGCGCTAAAAACCTCCTCAAGAGAGAGGTGGGCGATACCATTTTAACATTCGAGGAACTGTCTACTCTATTTACTAAAATAGAGTCTATACTTAATTTACGGCCTCTTGTGCCTATGTCAGAGGACCCCAGTGATTTAGAGGTTCTCACGCCAGGTCATTTCATCATAGGTCAGCCACTAGTTGCCTTGCCAGAAGCTCACTGGAAGGAAACTAAAATGTCGCGATTGTCCCGTTTTCAAGTTATTCAGAAATTGTACCAGACGATCTGGTCGCGCTGGCATGTTGAGTATCTCAGTACACTACAGTCACGTAATAAATGGTATAAGCATATTAACAATATAGAGCTCAACGATTTAGTTCTTATTATTGACGAGAACTCACCCCCTCTTCACTGGCGAAAGGGTAGAGTTATTGAATTGTTTAAGGGATCAGATCACATTGTTAGATCAGTTAAATTAAGGACTCAAAGCGGAGAGCTTGTAAGACCAGTGGTCAAATTGTGAAAATTACCGATACCAATAGAAAGTAATTTAAGTTAACCATTGCACTTCTGTGTATATATAGTGTTTTCATTCTTAAAGTTAAGTCATGTGTATGAGTCATATTATGTGTTATTGTTACTATAAATAGAGCGCATTAAGGACTTCAAGTATTCCGTTCATTTCCCCCTGGTGGCGGGAGGAATGTTAATCGAAAATTAACATGTTTGTATATATTTCATTGTGTATCATCTTAATGTTTAACGCCTTTGCGTTATCGATCTTACGTTCAAAAAAAAAGAATCACTTGTCATTCAATCAAAAACCTGTCTAGTTTATAGTAGTAAAAAATGTGATTAAAGATGGCAGTCGGCCATGCATTGGTTTTCCCATAAAAAGCGTGTGTACGCCATGTAATATTAATTATATTAGTTAAATCAGTTGTTCATTGGTTATGTCATCAAGGCGTGTGGATGCCATTTCAATCTTAATTATAGTCAATCATTGGTTTTCAAATTCAAAGGCGCGTGGACGCCATTTCATGTTAATTATAGTAGTTAAATCTTGTTACCTATTAAAATCAGTGTGACAAAGTAAAGTGTTTATTTTTCATCATCTGAATCATCATCATCAACTATCAACGTCTCAAGGGGTCTTAAGCAACGCTTCGAACCCGTCGTACCGCGGCTCCTTGAGGAAGTCATCAACGGGTACGATCCTTGGCCGTCGCGATCACGTCTGGCCGAGAGAATCTACGCACAGGAGGTGAAAACGGATAAATTGTCTGTTTTCTATTAGCTGTTATTCAAAATGTGTTAGATATTTCGCACTGAAATTTTCAATATGTATTACAAAACGTATATGTGAGATGACTGTTTTGGAAACACAATTGGAAACATTTTGCTCGATAGAAAAAAACCTTAAAGTTACATGTAAAATTTCATAAAAATGCACATTACGACCGTGTTTTACAATAATAATTCCTATAAAATCATAAACACATAGGTACCTTTACCTGGCACCTTAACTAGGTACCTTTTCGATTTCTTGACTGTTTTGGATGCCCAAAAACAAAACCTTTTTTATTAACATTTTGATAAAAATCAGAATGGCGCTTACGAATTACCGCGGACCCCACACCGCGCAACACCCGCGTGGGCCCGAAATTTTCGCTGACCGCCGAACCCCCCTTAGTAAACGCGAGTTAGATCCGTAAAAGTGCTTCATTTCTATGTATGATTACTTAAATATGTATGACAACTAACTTTCATTTATCAGAATCGTTGCAACGATAGGTGGATCTGAATCCCATTAAATATTCATCAAAAATCTAATAGCATCGTAAGTAGAGTTTCTATTACTACTTTAGCTAATCTAAATCCCGAAGCGCTATAATGGTTCCAAAAAGAGTCCCTAATGGCATCACCGCTACAACAGATTGCTTACAAACTAGCGCGTCGTCTTATCCGACCTCCATTTCCCTTATTAACAGTTTTTATACCCTTTCCTTCAGATCCCTTCGAGGAAGTCGGTTGCTTGTGAACTATATTAATAAAGTGTGATCAATCAAGCTGAATTTCGTCGTTAAGGACAAGAGGATAATGTTTGAATAACAAAAGCTACTGTATTCACTGACTAAGGGTTAATTTCTCAAGTCGCTGGCGTTTCTTATGCTCGTAGGGAAGGGTAGGTGTTATGTTAGCAGACTATTGGCCTGATCATCTAGAAAAAGATAACTTTAAACAAGGATAAAGCGGACCTAAGCTCCATCCCAGACTACAAGCATATTAATGGAGGCGACGCCATTATGCTGATGATAACAAATTATCAAAAATATAAACGAGTGACATCAAGTCACTATGTAAGTAGTAGTTTTAGTTTATGCATAGACATAGCAGATATTACTTAAACTACTTAATCTACTTTTATTTATACTACTGATGTAAATACCAAGCATACGAATTGGCTTTCTAGAGACATACATATAATCACGTCTAATCCCTGATGGATTAGTCAGAGACTAGGCAATGAGGACTGCAAAAGCAGTTTTCTTCAGGATTTGGCGATGAAGGTCAGATTCCAAGTACGTCCGGTACGTCATTTTCCAGCTAGGACATTTTCCAACTAGGTCAGATTTTGAGTTAGTACCCTAATAGTTTTTGGTACACTTACTCACATTATTTTCATTTACCAAATAGCAACTGCACATGTGCTCAGTGTGACAGGTGAGCCCATTGCTTTCTAGATATGTTGACATTAGGATTATAGAATTTAATAAAATAAAAGGATAAGTGTAGGTGTTTATTGACTACTAGCGGCCCGCCCGCATCTTCGTCCATACGCTAACTTAAAAACACCGTCATACTTTGGTCACATTGTACAAAATATCTACATATTTATTAAAAAAAGAACATCGTCCTTTATTAATTTTTCTATCAGTGAAAACCGCGTGGAATCCAATGCGTGGTATATAATATAGCAGAAGAAAACGGAGCCACAGGCACAGGAAAACGGCGACTTTACGGTATAATGTGTAATGATAACGATTGACGGCACATTAATTATAATTTTTAAACAAATTATATGAGGTCACATTTTATCAACCGCAAATATTTTGAGGATAAATTCAACAATATAAATAAACTATTTTTATGATTAAATAATGAAACACCCCTTACGCACTTTCGGTAGTTTAAATTCAAAGGAGCCGAAACAGAGAGGCCGCAATGCCTACACCGCTTACACGCGCCCGTAGTTTCATCCAAATGAGCATTTTTTTGATTTGATCAGAAGATTTTTTGTTAGGAAACTGATTTTTTTTTAATATGCTAGGGCCTTATTTCTCTGATATAATTACTTAGATGTTTTGTCAAAATATTTGCAGTTGATAAAATGTGACCTCATATAGATACAATTCCCCTGACTAATAACAGACTTAGTAATTAAGTTTAAAACCGTGAGACTAAAATAATTAACAAAATAAACGCGAGCACTTGTTTAAATGTAAGCAATGTACCATTTTAATTTCTCGTCAGTCGCGAAGCCCGTATTGTACAAACACACGTCGTTACCATTATTCAAACTAGCAGCTCTCGCATAATGTGAGTAAGACATCTATCACTCCACCACGCGTAGACAGACGAGACGCCGTAAAGGGTAATTTCAAAATTATGCGACACGAAGCTGAATAATAAAGATTTAAATGACTGTGTCGTAATAGTGTCATCGGCCCAAATGTCAATGGTTGAACTTTTGGAGCGATCGCTGTGGGGTTACCATTGTTGAACCATGTCGTTGTAAATCAATGCTTTCAGTACAATCGGTGGCGGCGTTGTTTCTCCATACTGCGAAGAGCTTTTTAATGGCGTGTGTTAACGCGGTTAAGAAATGTTGAAATAAATTGATAGGCATGCAATTAACTTGCAGTATGGGATATTAGGCACTTTAAAATTTAAAATAACTTGTTTTAACGCAAAGTAAAAAAAGATTGTTTGATTTGTTCATAAATTATTGCTTTTTATGCGACGTGGAAATCCGTAATATATCTATTTAATTAAATGTTTTGCACTAGCTTTGTATGTGACTCCGTACGATTGGTCTTTATAATGCATTATTCTGATTAAACTTATCAACACACAGAAAACAGCTATTTTGGTATTAAAACCCGCAATAAAAACTGCTTCACAAATTTACACAATTATAGCGAAACGTACATTTTATTTTTGTAAAAAATTATTTAATAAAAAAATAATTTTACTAACGAATCGCTTTGGCTATGTCTGTTTTTAATTGAAAAATACAGTTAATCTTTTTTGTTGATGGGCTAAAATAACACTAATGATGGTATAGAAGTTCCTTTTATAACTTCAATACGATTGTTACTAACACCGCTATAAGCGCTTTCCTGAAAATAAAAAGCTTGAATTTTATTCTAAACTTTTTTACCCGAGGCCCGACAACACTGAAATTCCGAGTTACAATACCAGTCCATTGCACAATCATTCATTCAGTGACTACAAAACATTTACAAAATTCAAAACAATAACATTCAAGTGCTACAACAATGCGCTAGCCCGTTTGTACACGACTGTATGATTGAAGGTGAATTACTTCGTTGAAAGTTCAACCAGCAGGTACCTACTTGTCAGAATAAATCACGTTTTACGTGGTCTAATTCTAAAATGCCAGGCAGAGGAAACAAAATGGCTTTCATTAACAAACCCAATGGTAATAAGTTTGGGCCAAATAATTGGGCGTTACAAATTAAAACAGCTACAAAAGTTGTTAGGGGCTTTAAAAATATTTTTTCTGCCGTTTAAAACGGTACACTTTCGATTTGTTTACAAAGAAACGTATTTAATATTGGCTGCATGCTTAGTCAGGCAATATTAAGTAAGATCAGGAAATATAAATTTCTTTATACATCCTTTTTATTGTAGCGATGACATGATTTCAATAAGTTAATTGGTTGGTTACCAACTTAGTTGTTATTAAAAAAGCACTTAAGGGGTGCTAACCGCTAGATCAAATACGACGACGCCATCGGATGGATGACCAAATTAAAAATATATAGCTACTTTGTATCACCCATGCTATTGTTTGTGTTGGGATGCCTATCAGTGGGACAGACGTTTTTAAGATGATGATGGTAATATTTACAACATTTTTTTATTTTGTACTAGTGGTCCAGACAAACGTTGTCCTGTCCAAATATTAATAATATATGAACTTAATAAACACTCAAATGTAGAAAAAAATAAATGTACAGAAAAAGTAGTAAGAAACATACATACGAGGAGATACAAATAATAAAGACTTTATCCCCGAAGGGTTAGTCAGAGACTAGGCAATGAGGACAGCACAAGCAGTCCTCTACCATAATCCACTTTTCACCAAATAGCGACTGCACATGTGCTTAGCGTGACAGGTGGTAAGCCTATCGCCGCTCTATGCTATTGGAAGTATGTGCAGTCTTTAGTCCATTAGTCGCCTTTTACGACACCCAAGGGAAGAGTGGGGGTAAAACGCGGATTACGCGACAAGGTTAATAAGAAATAGCAAAAAGTTTAAACCATATATTGTATAACTTCTTTTTATTTTTCACGTTTTTTCTTAGGATTTTTACTATTATTTTTCATTCAAACCAACCAATGCAACTGTCCCAACTCATTTCAATTGTTGCTGCTTTTCTAACGATTTAAGTGAACACAACAAAAATTATGTATTCTAATTGGTCAAGCTGTTTGAGTACCCCTTTTAGACTATCGAACTGCAATTGACTATTATATATATATAGATTCATCCACTCATATGCAACGACTCCACACTTTCCTATTAAATTGTGAACTCTTCCGAATACACTTTGCATGTATAGAAATTAATAAAAAAATCATTTTCACTTTTACATTTCAAGCCAGAATCACATTTCAATTACACAGAACAATAGAAAAAAACTTGCGGCCATAATATCATACGTGGATGTTTTCCGTTTCGCTACAAATAACAGCAACCAGCAAACTTTTGCATTTGCGAACGTATTTTATGCGAGCATTTGTAAAACTTTACATCGAACTTATATTTTATATGAACCAACATTTTGCACGTTTAGTTTCTGGTTGTAAACTGTATATTCGACGTATGTAAAAGAGTTGTGCGGAATGGGATATGCCATTCAAATTATAAATTACGACCCGCATAAATGGTCAGAGTATATATGGTTATAGTTTATGGACGTTTGCAACACCAGTGTTAAAAGTACGAGTTTTATTCACTACTGCTGGCGGCCCGCCCGCGACTCGTCCGTATGAACACAATGTAAGGCGAGTCACCGGTAAATGCGGGCAAAACTGTTTTGCTAGATCAAATGATTTATGTATTTACTAATGAATTACGCTCTTATAAAAATATATAATATACTTTGCCTAAAGAATATGCTAATTTGTTACGCGATTAGATGTACTTTACTTGATTATAAAAAATCCCGAAAACAGGCCAAATAAAAGTCTAAAATGGATGATTTCTTACATTTTTTTAAAGTTTTCGATATAATTTTTACATGTAAATATTTATTTTGAAGTACTACAGAGAACCTGCTAATTCTTTAAATCCTATAAAGTCTATATCGGCAAAAAATCTATAAAAACCTACAAAACGCGCATATTTGCGCCGCTTCGCTGTTATACCCGTCCCGTGCCGTCGTACCGTCTTGAGAGCGAGAGAGAAGCGCTTCGGGCGACAATGAATTAGCAGGTTTTCTGCAGTACTTCAAAATAAATATTAGCAAACAAAAATTATGTTGGAAATATAAAAAAAAAATGTATGAAATCATCCGTTTTAGACTTTTATTTTTGCCTATTTTCCGGATTTTTTATAATCGAGTAAAGCACATCTAATCGCGTAACAAATTAGCACAGGCGATATTTTAGGCGATACCATTTGGTGTATTATATATTTTTTTATAAGAGCGTTATTTAATAGTAAATATATAAACCATTTGATGTAGCAAAACAGCCCCCTTACTCATGAAACCGATCGCTATTGGATCGGATTGGTATTGTGAATTTTCGTACTCCTAAGTTACGACACCAGAACTAATATGGATTCATATTGCGTGGATATTGAGTGAAAAAAATACAAAACTCAATGCCATTTAGTTCACCCAATATCAATTCCAAATTAGCGCTGGTGTCGTAACTTAAAACTTCGAAAATTCACAATACCAATCCGATCCATTAGCGATCGGTTTCAAGAGTAAGGCGGCAGTTTTGCCTTCATATCCTCGGTGACTCGCCTTAAACTTTGTCAACGCTCGTACGAGCGTATTTATTATATTTATAGATTTGCAGGTATATTTTTAGATTTGCAGTTCAGCTTGCCGAATTCCAACCAGTAAATTGAACAGCTTTCACACAAAACTTTTGATATTGACTAATCCTTCCCATCCATTCAAAGGTCCACTTTTTTAATATTTTTGGTATGCTTAAACAACTATAGTTGTTGTACAAATTTATTAGCATTTTAATTAATTGAAAATGTTAAAAAAAATCTGTATGCAAAAAATTTCATCCATACACATTGATATTGATGCGGCTACGCTATAAGCTTACAGACGTTTTCTACAAAAAGCTTCTGAACGAGTGTGTGTTTTTAGTCCGTATCTTTTTACTTTTTAACAATATAAAGATACTAAACTCGTCAACTCTAAAATATGAACTTTGAACCCTTTTAGTGACCGTTTTCATGCCATATCGTAACTTAGTTTGCTACGCTGTTATTGACTACGAGTGTTAAGCTGTGCTACGAGACTTAAAGCGATTGACATCGAGATAACTTAATTTCCAATGGAAACAAAGGATTACTGACGACAATAATACACAAGAATAACAGAAACAGAGAGTGTATAATAATTAAGTACATATTGCAAACATATTAAAACCGAAAGGAAAAGTCTATAGGAGTACTGAACTACATAACTAAATAATAACATCAAGAAATTTAAAACTACTTTTTCAACTCCTTCGTTTCATTGCTTTTATAAAAAAATCGTAAAGAAATACGTTTCGTTATCACAAGACAAGTTCGCTAACAAAAGCTTTAAATTTAATTAACTTCAGTACGACAACTCAGATTTTCATAGAGCTGAGCTGTATTGTGGCGGAAGTGTTGTTGTTTCGAGAAAATAGCAGCGGCTTCGGTAGCAAGGGTCGTTGTAAGTACTCAGTATTATGGGTATGACCGAATTAAATCTTAGTTGCCTTCCAGGAGTCTTACTCCGTGAACCGAATATTCGATTATCGACAGCTGTCATCAACATACATGCGTAAGGCCGCGCTCTGTAATCCTATGCGGTTAACGTCAAAATTATCGAAACACGATAGAGTTCTGTTCAAGATAATATCATGTGATTTTATTGAACTACGATGACGTTACAAGTAAGGAACATTATTTAAAGGTTGACTAAAATGTTATTTTTATTTGTTTTTGCAAAAAAAATGACAAAACTTTCTCAAATATCACAGCAGCAAGATATCTAAATATGATACCTTTGTAACATGTTATTAAAGGATATATAGTAGGACATCAACCTAAAGACGTTTTCACAGATTTATCTCAAAAAATAAATATCCATGCGAGTGGCTAGGACGTTATTCTAAGAAAAACGGTAAACCCTTTATTCTGAATACAATCAGCCTAAGATATACATCCTCATTTCAATATAAAAAGATCGGACCGCACCGCTGAGATTTATTGCATCGCGGCATCCTCTTAACTGTTCGATATCATAGGATTTTTACGATCAAAACTTTGGTAGCAGACGCGCATTTTTATGTACTTGCCATATATTAATTTTACCGTCCAAATTTTCCACAAGAGATGTTAAAACATAAGTTCAGTTGTTTCGCTTGTTTATACGACACTCGTAAAACTGCATTCACGACAACAAAGGTTCTAAGGCAACTTTACAAAATTTAAATATGTGATTTTTACGGAATGAATTTGAAAGCGTTTCAATAACGGGCTAGAGTCTCAATAACGAGCTAATAATTTACTGTCTATTCAATAATAGACAGTGAATTCGCCAAGACAAAGTTCACTGCTTTTTAACTCCATGCCGTAACACCTAATTGAAACAACACCATCGTTTGTGCTGTATTTATACCTAAGTAAAAATTATTTCTGTATCAGCAGTGGGACGTTGTGCAATGCTGTGGACGTATACTCAGCATGCTGATGATGATGATGATAAATAATTATCTTAATGAACGCTTTGTAAGTAGAAAGCCAAGGACAAACCAAAAAGTACACTTTACAGCTTTTTTTTCTTTTTTATAATAGATGGGCTTGCTCTTAGCACATTCTCATCCGTAGGATTAAGAAGATGCCGACGATGAAGCGAGCTTTCCCAGTAATTAATAAAATGAATGTCAATGCGCTTATTGCAAAATATTTTTGCCATTGGCTGACCTGTAACTATGAAAATGCTATACACATTCACATATCTACAGCTAAAAAATAAAATAAAATAATTACAAATCACAGACACAAAAAAAATTGTCTCCAATTATCCAATGGACTAATTGTTTATGTAGAAAAGGCCTCAGCAGTAATGCGTTTTATAAGTAAATTATAAAAAAATGTTCTATAAAACTTAATGGAGTTAGATAAAATAGTCTTAACGGCTATCCGTTAAGCCAATTTTATCTAATTCCAATATCGTGCTGCAAAGCCAAACATAAAATTTCAAATTAGTTAGTACTCATAGTTTAACAAAATGTAAAGCACAACATCGGCAAGAGGGAAACAGCTATTTTGGGTACCTACGGCCACGCTTCCAAATTCAGACACAACAAATTTCTAAGCCTGAAAAAACCTAATGTCCGGTGATTAATCGGGGCCTGTGATAAATTGACGTATCCAAAAAGGCTTTTAGAGCGCGTCGGTTACATTTCGTAGTGTTGAAAACATATAAAGGGGAGTAATACGATTGAGCCTGCTGCATAATGAAAAGATAATTATGCCAGCGAGCGGGCTGAAGACGCTCGCAATCATGAGAAAACCAACCAACACTTGGAGACAATACCGAGATTATGTTCTCAGGAATGATAGTGCAGGGTACCAACCTGACGTTGCAAATAAAAAGTCTCTCTAGTCCGTAGACAGGTAGCTTAAGCTAACTATCTGGAATGAGCTTTATTGCTCTACGTCGCGTCGCCGAGACTGTAGACAATTTAAAAACATTTCAAAAGTTAATGGGTTGCGTAGAGAAAAAGATAAAAATATGATCTCATTCCTTTTTAGTATTCTTCAATTGTGCAAGAAAGAGTTAGTGTGATCTGTAGTTGTTACAGGTGTCTTCGTGGTCTACTTAATCGGAAGAGAAGTAATTATTTTGGTGTAAGTTAGCAATGTACAACTTTCTTATAATGTACTGAAACACGTGACATACAAATAAATGATTTGATTTGATTAATTGATACATTTCATTTATAGAACCACACACTACTTTATATCCCACACAAAATTGTCGAAGAGAGGATGCGCAGAAGCTAAGTTATTAGTCAATTTAAATTTAACGACCTCCGTGGTCGATTGGTTAGCACGCTGCCGGTTCTAGCCGCGCTATCTCTGAGGTCCCGTGTTCAATTCCCGGTCGAGATAATTTAGAAAAATATGTTTTAAATTAATTTCGGGTCTGGGTGTTTTCAGTGTTTACGTATGTTTATCCATTATCTAGTTATCTATTTAACCTCTCAGTCTTGGAAACAAAATGTCTAAAAATTTTGACAGCAGGTGCCATTTGGCGGGCATTTAAATTTGAGGAAATGGAAAAAAAATTAAAAATCGAACGCAGTTCATGTTAAATTTTGCTTTCACGGTGCATAAAATGTACCACAGAACCGAAATAATCGACCTTGTTCATACTAAAGTAGTCTTTAAGTGTATCAAAACACGGTACGAAGTCAAGTGGAGAGCGCGGCCAGCTCGGCCATATACGGCCGCTTGGGGTCTGACGGAATAGCGAGTTTTTTAGGTGCGGCCAAATATGGCCGCTTGGGGCTTGAGGGGTGTTTCAAATAATGCTTATTAATTTGGGCTAGATAATTGGTGTGACTGTATCAAAAGGTATTTTTATTTTTAAGTAACTTAGATATCGTCACGGGTTTGGTTTCCGATGGGTAACAATCAAAACATTGTTATGTTCCTACAGTTAGAGATAAGACCAGTGTCATCTTGCTCATCAATGATGATTCCGGGTGAAGTGCGCTTCCATGTTCGCCTTTATCGTCACTATCATCAATTAAGATGGAGGGCTAAACTTTATTAATTAGTAGTAGTTAAATTTGGGCAAGATGGCTCATTCAATTGACATTCGGAATTAGAATTAAAATCCGTTAGTAAATTAATTTTGTATGGTTAATTATGTCAACATTAAATTGTACAACTATTTTTAGTTTTATAAAGCATTTTGTAATTTATTTAACACTTGTTATTACTAATTTTTTGGCATAAAATGACAAAACCAAACATGGCTTCATATGTCACAATAAAACTAATTTAATTAAAACATTAAAAACGATGTTCGCAGTTGAGTGACGGCATGTTGAGTAATGAGCTTAAAACGATATATTCTCAAATAAGTCGGGGCTAAGTCCCGAAGTAATTTGTATTATTTCGCTCCACGTTCTGCTTAATTATTCGCTACATCTAGACAGGCAGGTGCGACGAATCTGTATTTATTTGCATTAAAAATAAATTTGCCGAGACTTGCGTTATTCAGGATTATGACGCGACAGCTGCGTCAGACAAATTCGAATTCCCGGATTTAGTCTTAATTTCGCCATCAACTTGACTAATAGACCTTTCACGTGTGTAAATACTCCGATAGTAATCCTTCGGCTTAAACCACAGAGCGCAACATTAGCAGCGTGAAAGAGATGAACCGTTTTATCTTTTTATTCTTTGCAATACAATAAAATACATAAAATCTACTTCCGACGGCTATTTTCATTTTATTGTATTACTATTGTGGTATTTTTAAAGCACATATCTAAGTGCTTAGGTCTTTTCCTAACAAAATTTTAAGTACACTATAAAGGTACCTAAGTGGATAGTTTGATAAATCTTTATAAAACATGTATAGGTCATTACATTAGTACAGTTACGTCGATGTTACTCTCCAGTTTTTTGAAGTTGTCTATTTCATGTGAACATGTAGAAGACAACTTTTTATGTATTTATATTAAGCACTAATTCTGATTAGGTCTTTTAAAAGGGCTTACAACAAGCTGGGATTCAAACCCGTGACCCCTCAGTCAGAAACAAGTAAATTAACCACCAGAACACTGACACGATTTATGTAGCGATGCTAAGAGCCAAACAATTAATCCTTTGCCTCGTTAAATATTTACATCAAACAGACCACTTATACAAACGATAATTAACTTTTAATAACAAAAACATTTCGCGTTTAATCTTTAATTAAAGACTGTCCAGGTAAATGAACTGGAAAAATATGGGGAAAAAACATTGAGCTATTATTACTACGTATAGAGAAGACACCGCTCACCATTGCTGTGTTCTGTTCAACTTCCGGGCTGCCAACGCCTCAGAGTGGTTGCGCGTGATTCAAGCGATTGTGGACCTTGCGGCTGCACCTTAGTTGCGCACAAACTTGCTTCACGGTGTCTTCTCTAGTTTATTGTACCTCAATGGAAAAAAATACAATTGTTTAGAAAGCTGGTCAGCATTTTTACTGGTCAGGAATTTGTATATTGGATTCGTTACCTATTTGGTGTTAAGTATACTCTAAAAATCAGTAAACATATAAAAGTCCCACTGCTGTGTTTGAACATAGGAAGCTCTAGAACAGTATAACCTAACTCGTTTTGCTGTTTGGTTTTACCAACTGCCATCTTACGACAGCAACCTTACTGTAACCTCTTTGAGCAATAATACTTTAATGTTACTCTGCAAAATTCGTATGGGAACTTGGGCATTAAAAAAATATGGCAATTTGTCGAAATGGTAAGGCCCCAGGACCAACGGCTTAACGAACCGAATCACAGAGGAACACAAGACATTTCTATTTGGTTACCTATCCGGGAATCGGGCATAGCTTAAGTTGCTAACTTGCCAGATCGCAACTTCGAGTATTAACGCAAAGTCGTTGCTCTATCGACCTTTTCACACAAAGCAGCAAAAACCGTTATGTTAACGTATAAATAATAGTTGGGCAATTATAAAAAATAACTTAAAATTACACACGACGATTTTCAGTAAACAAAATTAACATGCTGACTTGTTTATTGAAAAAAATACCATCAAACTTGATTTTGAAAACTGATTTCCAATAACTCTGTTTTAAGGCTTGCTCAACTCTCAAAAGAAATTTAATACGTTGATCGTTGGATAAACAAACAAAAAATATTGAAGTTTTAAGGATTCGTCGTCCAAGTTGCGCAAAAATGGAAAATAAAAGTGCTTGGCCAAATATCCAGCTGTCTGGGGTTGAAATCTGTCGGGAAATATGTGGTTCGTAATTTTTATGTTTAGAACGAGCTTGTGATCATTCTGGTATGGCATTTAACAAGCATGGTGATTAAACCAATACCCACTTAACATAACTTTATCATATTTGATAGTCTTACTACTGACCACTATAGTTTAAAGCAGTTAAAACTCTTGTATTTATATAAACAATTTCAAACATTCTAAAATGGTACATCCACAGAAAATTATAAAAATGAAAACCATGAGAATGCATGTGTATATACGAGTATACCTGACACCGCCATGGCCGAACAAAAGGCTGCCAACGACAAACAAAAACGTGATTTAGGAGCATTGAGGTATCATAACCAGAGACGACACCGCTAGCCAATTTTTTCACCACTGATTTGCGGCCGGACGGCCTACAATTGGCTACTTGACAATTCTTGACAAAAGTATTTAAAAATTTACAAACGCTTATTTTATACCTCTTACAATTATTTTTTTTAAAAAGCTTTATGTAATAGAAAAAAAAACATATTTTTCTTCATTCATTTCAAATTTCGCGCGAAAAATGGTCACGTGACATTTTGCCCTGTGACGTCACACTTCAATAAACAATCAAATTTTATCTTGAAACCTGACAGATAGTTTTTGTTTATTTTTTGAAATGTGACGACACACGAAGCTCAATCATGGCCGCCCGTGTTTCGGGTCTTGTAATTGACAGATAAACAATCGCAAATTTATTTTGTAAAATTAAAACATTTACAAAGTATCTTAATTAAAAAATCTGTTGGATAATTATTGTTAATTTATAAACTACCATATCCGACATATTTCATACTTTATTGTTACAACTGTTAAATAGAATTGCTTGTATCACTCACAATCACCGAGGCGTTTGCCGCTCATGAGCCACAACTCATACGTACATACATAGATTCACATTTATCCCCAAAGGGTTAGAAGGAAACTAGACCGCAGAAGCATTGCATAAGCATTGCATTGCTATAGTCCACGTTTCACCAAAATACTCGTACAACTGCATAATAGGCTAGTTGACAAAATCATATCAAAACGATACCTGTTTAGGTACCTAATTTATCCTAAAAATACATTATTTTTCAAAAAATCGATCATTTACAATCTTAGTGTTTTAATCTAAGTTTACAATATTTATTTTGCGTTCTTGTATTCCGCTTTAAATTTACCGCAAAAACGATTAAGACCGCCATGTTGATTAAATGACGTCACGCCGTGCCAAACATCCGTATTGATCGAGGCTTGTTCTATAGAAATGTCACAACAATAAAATGACATTTGGCACGGCGTGACGTCACGGCTTTTGATCTCCGTTTAATGTCCTAAGACTGAATGCGTATTATTGTCGATTTTTTTCTTTAAAAATATTAATAATCTCAATTTTTCATAATGAATATTTTAGATATTTTGTTTCTATAAATCATATTAATCATTAGAAACGCAATCCACCCGTTTTATTCAGAATGGACACAAGCCTATTATGTGCTCAGCGTAATAGGTGGTGAACCCATCGCTGCTCTATGTTGTTTGATGTATGTGCTGTCTTTAGTCCGTTAGTCGCCTTTTACGACACTAAGGGAAGAGTGTGATCGGTAGTATTATTTTAGAGAGCTGCTGTACCACACGGCTCAACGTAAGACCGCAACTCGGTGCGCAAAAACTTGCTACGCAGTATCGTATCTAGTTTTAATACCTCAATGTTCAGGAGCGTACAAAATGAAGGTAACCCCACGGAACGTATTATGCCCCGAATTATGATACGACCACAAATAATACACATTGGGTGACGCCGGTTCTACATCTCGCTCCTTTATTGCCAGTACCGAGTTTGGACTTCTATCTTGTTGGTTTATTTTTCCATTTTTCTTGCATAGGTCTCATAGTATTAGACAGATTTCCTTCCTTTTTTTCAATAATCTCTAGATACAACATCTTAATGTATGTGCAATTAATAAAGAAAGTATCTACCTAAACCGTGTCGCGTAGCGGTGAAAGAAACTACCACCCCCTCTCTTCTCTTGGTTGTCGTAAAAGGCGACTAACGGACTAAAGACTTCACATACATCCAAAAGCATAGAGCGGCGATGGGCTCACCACCTGTCACGCTTAGCACATGGGCAGTCGCTATTTGGTGAAAAGTGGACTATGGTAGAGGGCTGCTTTTGCTGTCTCCATTGCTTAGTCTCTTACTAACCCTTTGGGGAAAATAGTCGTGAATATATGTAGGGACCTATCTAATTTATCTATTTTAAAATTTAAACCAACCAGCTTTGTCTCTAAACAGGTATGGTCGCTTCCAAGAAAATAATAATCTTATTAGACAAATAAAAACAATATCTGCTGTTAAAATTTGTGCTTAACTTATCGTTAATCTGATAATGTGGGAAAAAAATCATAACTTAATGAAAGAAAGAAATAAAGTAAATAAACAGACGTTAATTTGTATGCGTTACAAGTAGGACATGCACCGTTCAATGTTGAAAAGTTGTATTTTGTATTGTTAAGCGATATCAGAGAAAGGAACAAACCTTGCCGAGTTTCTTGCGGCTTCTTCTCTCTACAAGTTCTTCACCGTTGTGTTTACGTAGGTGTAAATCATAATGAAAGCTTTGGTTTGTTTTAACTTCACTTTAAGTTTATATATTAAATTATAATATTATGACAACATAATGACCTAATTTCAAAGGACATAACGTTTATTGGATATAATTTTTACTTGTTCTAAATGCACTTCCTATAACCTCCTAACCCCCTTTTTTTCTAAATTTGATGAAAATTGGTAGGTTTATAAATAAACTACAAAGACAAGAAAAACAAGGATTTGATCAAAATAAGTATAGTGATAGTAATCTTATTAACGATTACTTAGTTTAATTTTTGATGTCCTATACATAACCCACAAGGAGGATATAATACTCATATTCTGTAATAACCTTTTATATGTAGCTATATTAGTAGAATAATCCTATTCTATAACTTCATTTGATATAATTTTTGCTTATAAATAAAATTAGCGTTTTCACCCTAAATTGACTCCGATTGACCGACTCAACGTAGTCTTGCCTGTCTTACGCTAGAGAGTAATTTAAGCCCACGTAGGCGCGGAAGGAAGGTTTAATGCTCGCCGCCGCCGGCCAGCAAGCCGAAGCTGCGGTGGTGAGCGAAAGCCATCTGCGACGATAAGCTCGCGGGGGACCGCCGGAGCCCCGCAGCGCCGGAGCCGTGACAGAAACCATGCCTGCTGCATGCTGCATGCCTTCCTGCATGCTGCATTCTTGCTTGAATGCTGCATGCTTCATGGTTGCTTGCTTGTTGCATTTTTGTTTAAATGCTGCATGCTTGCTTGCATGCTGCTTGATTGCTTGCATGCTGCTTGCTTGCTTGCATGCTGCTTGCTTGCTTGCATTCTGCTTGCTTGCTTGCATGCATGCATGCTGCTTGCTTATTACATGAATATTGTTTTAAAAGTACATTATATCAAATGAAATTATAGAATCTAAAATTATATTAATTGTTTATTATATTAAGTCAGTTGTTATATCAAATTAAATTATATTGTCTGAACGTTAGACCATAAGTATATATAATAAACATTACACACCCATTTATTAATGGTACATCTAATTATCACAATTTAATATAATCAACTACAGTTTTCAAATCATGCATGTTTAGTTTGTCATCAGTAAACTGTAAAAAAATTCTTACGTCCACGAAGCATTGTTCATTATTTATAAGCAACAATTAACACGTAACTAAGCTCAAACGTTATAATTTTAGCTTTAAAAACACGTATGCGTTACTTAGTTCAATAATTTAGCCGCCGCCGACCCACCGCAAGAATATTCGTTCATAAATCGTGTGTAGGCAGTTCACGTACTTCGTCGTTCCACATCATTTACCGGTGAAACAGCTGCTGACATATAAACGACTTGATAACTGCTTTTATTTTGTTTTGATAAATAACTTCGGCCAAAGACATTGGGCGAGATAATATGAGGCTTCGAGGTCGAGGCCGAGATTTCGGTGAAGTTACTCTTCCGACAACTTTTTCGGTTAACAAAATTGATACTTTGTCTATGCTACAAAATATTTTGAGGAGCGCTATGAAACTAACTAATATATAACAATAGCAGCAGCAACAGCGATATATACGTTACTCTAGATAGGCCGTTCCGAACACGCACATGTTCTACTCATCTGCGGAGTCGACTCGGCACCTTGCTTTAGTGTGGCTTCGATATTCACACGGCTTAGGCGCGTACGGAGCGGTGAAAATAATTCTTTATTTCTTTTCAAAGTGTAATACACCTAGACGTTTACTACAATTCAGTTGTCAAGTAAGTGAAATTAATTGTTTTTCAAATTATTATTATGTAGTTATATCGTATTAATATAATAGAAAAGATATTTTTTCTTGTTATTGACAATCTATTTGGACACCATCTTGATACACACTACGTTGTCTTTGACCGATCTGGCGCTGCGGTGTCTGTCTGTTGATTAGACGACATAAATGTTTAAGCGCTGCAGCGGCTGCAGAGAACTTTAGGTCTCTCATTCCAGAACTTGAACAAATAGTTTGTATGAACGTTCTTGTCTATACTTCTAGGTCAATGGGTAAATACCTTCAGCTATAGATATTTGGTGAGATAATACGAGGCATCGAGATCGAAGCCTAGATTTCGGTCAACTCGGCCACCTTTATGGAGAAGGTGAGACTTTTCCTATGATACAATATATTTGAGGAGCGATATGATTTAGCATAATTCAAAGACACAAAAATGAGCATTATTTGGTTTTAGTTAGTTTTATATAAAGGAGAATGGCGAGTTTGGCCTTGTCTAGCTCTAAAGTAGAAATATATATTAAAATAAAGTCTTATTTTAGATGTTTCAAAAAATATAGTCTATTATTTTTTAAACTTGTCATATTGCTAAAATATCAAAATACCTTTTAGTAATTTTAAAGTATTAATTATCGTATTTCTGACGTTACTCTAGAGTCTGTTCATTACGTTCCGTTAACCTTAATTTATTTATCGAAAGATATTAAGAGCGACTTTTAACTAAAAAGCAATGTATGTAAGTAGCTATCTTATATTAGTTTTGTTAGATAACAGTTTAACATACTTTCCAAAAACGTATATATCGCTGTTATTAGTGTACAATTCTGTAGGATAAGTTAAATTTATTTTGTTTTTTTATAAAAACACTACGAAAGTCAATGTCAAATAAACGTCATGTCTGTCAGTCACTGACAGTTGCTGTCACTTTACTACTTTCCTTCGTTTCGTTGTGATATTGTCATGTTTTTCGATTGATTGACTGGTTGTCGATATTATTGTACAGAGGCACTTAAAACTCATCGTAGTTTTTGAGGTTTCTGTCATCAATTAGTACCTACCTAGTGTTTTTTTTGAGCGAAAATCTTATTCTTTGACATTTAACCTAAAAAGGTTTCAAATTAGAAATAAAAAAAACTGACAAGTTTTATGTCGCTATTTGTTTTTGAAATAGCATTATAATCTCATAATCTAAAAGAATTCTGTAATCATAACATTAGACCTAATGATTAAAATTCAAGGCCAGGCTTGTATGGGATCTCGCCATTCTCCTTTAAGTATGACTGGAACTATCTAATAAAAATCTTATTATAAAGATCTTTTGCCGTACTGTTATAATTATACAGTACCTACAAGTAACACAAATAAAATCTGATTATTATACTACATAACGAGATGTTGCCATATTAGCTTTTTACGTAAAGAGCTCATCAAATTGTTAATAACAAGGAAAACCATTAATCATTACTGAATAATAACACAAACAGTATTCTTAACGTAAAGACAAAATGTCTCTCTAAAAACTTCTTGTATTAACATAATTACGCAACTCGCAAGTTAGGTATTACACTCGTAAATACTTAAGCTCGTAACATACGTGGCCTTAAAAGTAAACAAGAAAGTTGGGAGCGTAACACCGAAATATCCTTTACCTACTCGCACTTAAGGCAAATCGAAATAAGGCACAGTTTTAAGCAACGACGCTTCATGTAGATAATCACGACTATTATCCCCGAATGTTTAGTCAGAGACTAGGCACTGAGGACAGCAAAAGCAGTCCTCTACCATAGTCCACTCATCACCAAATAGCGACTGCACATGTGCTCAGCGTGACAGGTGGTGAGCTCATCGCCGCTCTATGCTGTTGGATGTATGTGCAGTTTTTAGTCCGTTAGCCGCCTTTCACGACACCCAAGGAAAGAGAGGGTGGTTGGTAGTATTCTTTCACCGTTACGAGACACGGTTAACGACGTTTCATAGTGATTTGTTTTATGATGTTACCGATACGTATTATCGTCTATTGGCCGGTGTCAGTAACTATCTATCTGTTTTGACATAATTTGTATGACGTTTGACACTGACTCACAAAAAAAACTAGATATGACTAAGTGCTTCTTAAAAAATTGCTATTCTCCCAAAACACATACGTTAAATGTATTATTATGTCAAAGCTGCCGCTACTCTGCTAGATTTAGTGAAGAATTGCGTATCTATTTTTGGTATAAATGGTCGAAGCGCTTAAGTCAGATTTCTAACTCTTGTAGGCAAAACTGCAGACTGATAGGTTATTGACACAGGTCTTATATCGGCCATGTTAATTAGAGTTATTTAAGACCTTATCTAGATCTAATTGCACAATCTGCAATCTAGTCTGCCTTTGGTAAATGTAATGATAATAATATCTACGATGTCTTATACTTAACATACATCATTTTACATAACAATACGCATCAGAATGAAGATTATTTATCATTATGTTTTATACTTTATTAAAGGCCACGCCTTTAATTTAGTATCGTTTCGGAAATATGTCTAGTTTCCGAATCACATTTATAGATACCCCTTTTAAGTGAAAAGCAAATATCTTTATTTGGAACGTTTAAAAGTTATTTATTAACCTTTTTGTCTCTAATATTTTTTTTTACATTTAGTACTTACATCTAAAGTTGTTTCTAACGTTTTCTCTACAACATTTTTTAACATTCAGGAAAAAAAAGAACCGTTTTTTATTTATAGAATTTCGTAGAATTCTCACTTTTCTTTCAGCCATTTTAGTCTGTGAGGCCGCGATTCACTCAGCTCGCACCTTCTTGCTGAATAATGGTGGCGAAGTGTTGCTGACGTGAAGAATGCTTTCAACTCTGTTGGCAGGGATGCTATGGTAAAGAAAATAAAAGAGAATATCCCACTTTTTCCAATGTTTTAACAATTGTTTTAACAATATTCACCCTAAAAAACTTATTAAATTTTAAACTTAAATATGTCATTACAACCCACCAACAAACCGTATTTGGTCAATAACAATCTCCTCATTCGTGCCCAACAGTTGGTCTTTTATAGGCTGATGAAGATCATGATATTATTACAAAATCCATTTTTGTTGCCTAATGAATGTTTAATTCCTCCAGGGTGGCAATGCTTTATACTATTATGTCATGATTAATAATGATCATACCAGGCGCTATGTCCGGGAAGAGTGATTTTTTTTAAAAGCTAAGGCTAAGGCTAAGGCTCTCTCATAGCAGTCTGCTACCGCCTTGATATCACTGTAGTTGATCCGTACCTCTAGGCTATAGAACTTGCCCACCACTTGCGCAGACAGCACTGAGCTCATATTTCAACACTCTTCACTGTTCTGTGCATCATTTATTGCCAGTGCTTGCCAGCACATCAGTTTAGAGACTAGTAAGTATATCTATTGTAGCATTGGAAAGAACCTTATATAGAAGCTTGGCAGGCCGCTGGTCTGGAACTTTCAATCTGTTTAGACACTGTGGCTCCATAGCACAACCACGATACCCTCACTTTAAGGAAGGCATTTTCAGCATGCATACAGCCGCTTCAATCGCTTTGACCGCCGCTGTGGTCTAGTGGATAAGTCACCTGTCTAAGACGTAGAGGTCCCGGGTTCGATTTTCAACGGGGAGTACATCACGGCGTACTTGGTTTGTGCTAGCTACCACCATCTTATCTTAAGTCCGGCGCGACAACAAGATGGTAAATAGGTAGCATTGTTGCGTTTCGACAGGGTTCCGACCGTACACACCATTTGTGTCAAACAATTCTCGACAAAGCACATTAACGCTAGTCCGATTCTCACTTGACCGACTTTTTATATACTAAAAGGGTTCTGAGGAAAAGATTTTTACGCTTCTTCAAACACGTTTTAGAGGAGGTAAGTGCGTGAGAAAGAAACAAGGTGGGCCGCCACGCTCCAATGGATAATACACATAATGACCCATTACGTTTTACTTTCGGCTGTGTCCCTTAACATCCCGGTTTAACTACTGTTATCAACATTTATGCCGGCACCAGGCGCCGAGCTCTGCAAATACGAACCTCTTAAATTTAATGTCAGTCAAAAGCAATATAATACAGGACAGTAAAAAGGAGTTCTGATATTGCACGCCTTTATGAGGTACCCGAAACGCGTATATTTATTGTGCATAATGTCAGGACTAGTTTATAGAAAACTTTGAAGAGAATAACGTGAAGCTTGAGTGAAACAATTCGGACAAAGAAGTTAGTATGTAAGGAGAGCGCATAAAAAATATGACCATGCCCCTCGTAAAATTGTGTTAGAACTTGCAAAGGGCCTGCGTTCGAGACGATTACAGCATTGACGATTTCAGTGGAGCAATTGCGGTCTTTATCTAACAAGGGCCTTGGAAATTGTTCCAGCTCTTTGCTTTTATTTTTCGCTTACCTCTGTGTACATTTTCGCCGTCCCATCGCTCTGAATTAATTTCACGCCAGGGCGGGTCGTTTGTATTTCTTTTGTTTCTGAGGTGGGGACGCTTTAGTGCCAGTTGAAGATATATTTGGCCCGTTAGCACATTGCGACAACTCTGAAGCTGGCTATTTATTCACTTGTCTCAATAGACGCCGCTGCGGCTCGTATTTCAGATTTAATCAAGTCTGACAGCAGTACAAGAGTGATTAACGTCACCTTCGCATTCGATGAGCTGTCACGGAGCGAGAGTTGAGCTTAGACGAATGACATTGGAGTTTTTGTTCGAAAGTAATTACCCTAAGATGATCATAAGCTTAACAATCAGCAAAAGAAAAGAAATAGAGATTCCAATCGGCAATTTCAAAGAATCGAGAGTGCAAGGTTTGACACCTTATTCATAGCGAGAATTGTTTGATTTTATTATCTTGAAGAGATACTTTGTAAAAACCCATTTAAGTCCCAATGGTTAAATATAATTATAAAGCAATTTACTAAGTATATCGTTTCTTTCGCTCAATCAAGAATTGGCAACTTTTATTCAGGGCTAAATTTTGATTTAAAAAAAACGAACTCGTTTATTTCTTAGCTATCAAAGCCATTGGGGTTTATACAAAAAACGTATTTATGTTTTATTTTGTTCGGCAAGTGAAACGTATTCAACCTTTAAAATATGAAACAATTAAATAAAGTTTTTGGAATCCAATTGCCGAATGTTGCACACAGCAATTTATAACCTGCATGCAACAAAAGTTTTCATAAAAAGATATGTTGTGCAAAAGTCACTTTTAATGTAAGTATATACTTACTTTTTTAATTGCGAATAGCAAACGAATTTTCTTTAAATTTTAAAGCTTGTAGGAAAAAGGTTACTCATCGCTAAAATGGAAAGTGAGAAAATAGTCGTAGTGCTGTTGTGTAACAGTACAACGATTCAATTTGTATCGATAGTATTTACATAAGTTGCCGCTCTACATCGCATAACCTAAAGGTTCTAAACAATGTAGTCGAAACGTCATAACACACGCAACTACTTGTTGATATATCGCCCGCAGGTAACTTCAGGTGCCCAAGGGTGACGTGCGTTCGTCTCGACAGCAACTGACTTATGGGCCGAAGTTGTGCCAGCAGCGGCTTTGCCTCTGACACCTGCCGTAATTAGCTCCAAATTTATGACAGAAGCTCGCATCTAAACGCCCCGCCACGACTAAATCATCCGCGGTTATAATTACGAACTTGACGTAGTTATATCGACACGGTGTGGGCGTAGTACTAGCTGTGGTGTAGGTGCTATCACATGAAATGGGTTACCTAATGAAACGCATAAAGTTTTTCGCCATAAAGTGACAATGCATCATGTTAATGACCATAATCATCAGTTGCCATATGTCTTTATAGCATAACTTCATAACGCATAACATAAATGGCCACAATTTAAAAGGTATAACCATAGAAAGGCATAATTTCGATAATTACAAAAACCCTAACTCTTACAGGATAACACTTATTTTGTTTACCATTATTTCAAAAAGCATACATTTGGTACATTTGGTTTAATATATATTTGATAATTATAATAAAATTCAAAATTCAAAATATATTTATTCAATAAACTCAATTAATAAGTACTTTGAATCGTCCAAATATTTAACCTACCACCCATTCAGGACGTCATTTTTTAACTGTGGCAAAGAACGGGCGCAAGAAATCACAGCGCATAGAAGCAACGACATTTACAAAAAAAAAAGATATGTCGTTACCAGGTCATAAAATACAAAATAAAAATTTGAATGTAAAATATACGGTACTATAAATTAAATATATACAATTAGAAATAGCTTTTGGAGTACTTGGAGCATTTCAGTTCAGAGCCAAGCTGTTTTGTCTTCTGTGTAATCTGACACTTTATAATAAGCTTTTTTATAAAGCTTTTCTTTGATATGGATTTTAAAGGACATTGTTGAATTTAGCCTAAGAACCAACACAAACATGACATACATGATAATTCTTAGCTTATTTTTTACGACAGATAACAGTATTTAGATATTCGTGGACACTTTTAGTTAAGTAACCAATAATAAAAAGAACTTTTTAGACATTAATATTGAGTATCATTTTTATATTATGGGTTGGGTATTGAGAGTTCAGTGCATTCAGCCAGTGAATTTAAGGTTTATGACCAAAATATTTATAACATGTAAATAAAAAAATATTTATAATATGTGACTCGATATACTTAGTGCCAAATACTCCAAGCATCATTAGAATACGATACATCGCGTTTACTTCCAGACTGTAAACGTTAGTCGATTTTAGTCGATCAATGAACTCTAATAATACGACTGAAGGACTAGTATCCATAGTCAAGAAAAAAAAAATTGACGTTCTAGACTTCTTGGCGGGAAAGTGAAACGTCATGTTTGCAGTTTTGTTTTATTTTCTTTAATTTGTGTTTTGTCGAATATTAATGTGAAATAATGATGGATTATTTATTTGTTAGTGAACGTGCATGAATGTTGGCAAATAAAGCAAAAGAGTGCAACATCACTTCTCAAATTCTGTAATTAAACATAACCTCAAGTTTTCCTGATATTTAGGTTCTCGGGAGTGTCCGTCAAAAATATTTGTTTTTACTGTTATTTACATGCAATTTCGAACCTAGAAAAGAATATTTCATAATTGTTGGTTCTTAGGCTAACAATGTATGGGCGCAGAACATTGTCCTTTATCAAGATCTAATTTCTGAATATCAATTGGTACTTTGTTGTAAAATCGTACACACAGACCCGTGAATATTCAGAATTGTGAATATCACTGTTTTTTGAAAACATATCAATATTTTTATGAACATACATGAGATTTTCATAAATGTATTGTGATGCAACTGTCATTATACTGATATCCTTAAATCTCTCTCTGAGAGAGTCACCAGCCTTTCGGTTATATATTGCTCGAATAGCCCTCATCTGCAGCACAAAGATAGTTTGAATGTCGGCAGCATTTCCCCACAGTAAAATGCCGTACGACATTACACTATGAAAGTAACTGAAATAAACTAATCTAGCTGTATCAACGTCAGTTAATTGACGGATCTTCATTACTGCATAAGCCGCAGAGCTAAGTCTATTCGACAATTTAGCTATATGTGGGCCCCACTGCAGCTTGGCATCCAAAGTGATGCCTAGAAACACAGTGGTGTCCACAGGATTCACATTCTTATCTTTAATTTGTACACTAGTTATTACCTGCTTAACATTAGGCAATACAAATCTTATACATTTGGTTTTTCCCTCATTTAATAGCAAGTTATTACACTAAACCAGTGAACAATCTGTGAGACCGCATTATTCACATCGTCATAATTTGGGTGTCGTCGTTTCACTTTAAATAAAAGTGAAGTATCATCAGCAAACAATACTATCTCATGACTGTTTTTTACAAAATAAGGTAAGTCATTAATATAAACCAAAAACAAGAATGGTCCAAGTATTGAACTCTGCGGAACTCCCATTTTTACCACTGATCCCGGATAATAATCTAGAAATATAAAACTTATTGATATAATGAGCAAACAAGCATGCAGCATGCAGGCAAGCATGCAGCAGGCATGTTTTCTGTCACGGCTCCGGCGGTCTCACGCGAGTTTATCGTCGCAGATGGTTTTCGCTCACCAGGCGAGCGTTAAACCCACCTGCTCCTCAGCTCGCGGGCCGCCTCGCACCTCCGCGCCTACGCGGGCTTGAATTACACTCTAGCGTAGGGCAGACAAGACTACGTGGAGTCGGTTTTGCCGCAATAAGTTTTTGTCACTGACTTTTTAAGCACAGCCTTACTGCTTAACGTATGTAAGTATGCAACATTAGTAAAAGAATAAAAAAGGACATTTACCATTATGCTTTATAAAACTATGACTTTGTTGAATTATGCTTTGTAAGAGTATGTCTAACAAAATTATGAATAATACAATTATGCGTTTTAAAGTATGCCTAATAAAAGTATGACAAACAATAATATAGATTTTACTAATTATGCTTTTTAATATTATGTCTTTCAACGATTCTGCGTTGTTATGTGTATACGTAATAAAAAATTTGCTACAAGCTATTATGCTTTTTGACTTGTATGCCGTATGATGTATGTCAATTAAAATTATGGCAATAAACTTTCTGCGTTTCAATGTGTCACCCATGAAATTCCCGTAGCGGTAATGCCGCGTAATAGTCGACTATCGATAGTCTGTGGGGTATCGATAATTCTACTGCAAATGGTAGTGTTGATAGCGTTTCACAATATTATCGACATTTATAAGATAGTATCGACAGAAAGTGACTTATCACTACTAGCATGTTTCATTCTGTTTTATCCCTGATTCACTTTTAAACGTACCCTTAATTAGATGGTTGATCGTATCGCTGATATAGGTAAGTAAATAATATGATATTCGAATGTCACACAATTTCAGCAAAATAACATATAAACAAACTTTTGGACTATCTTTCTCAAAGACTAGTCCACCAGGCACGCCTGCAATTGATGAAAATGTTTCGCAATAACAATGGTAACAATTTCTCCCCTATCACAACTAACAACGTGAAATTTTTATTGTACGAAATTCCATTGTTATGATAAATTACTGTTTCAGTGTTTCAGCAGACCGAATCGGATGAAAGATATTAATATTGTTCACCGGACTGTTTTTAACATTGACAAGATTGAATGTTTAGTTATTATTTATAGTTTATTAATTGCGATTGCCTCATTTGCTGTTGACAATGTAGATAGGCAGTGGGACATTTATAGGCTGGTAATTATGAAATTGTCATCATCATTTTAATATATGCGTACGTCTACACTAAGGCAAATTAAACCATAACTTCTTACTCCGATTGTTAAAATTGAAAAGTAGCTAAATGGCTGGAGGAGAAATGAAAACAGTTTCGCGAAGCGGTGAAGGAATACTACCACTCCCTCTCTTCCTTTGAGTGTCGTAAAACGCGACTAACGGACTAAAGACTGCACATACTTCCAACAGCATAAAGCGGCGGAGGGCTCACCACCTGTCACGCTCAGCACATGTGCAGTCGTTATTTGGTGTAAAGTGGACTATGGCAGGGGACAGCTTTTGCGGTCCTCATTACCTAGTCTCTGACTAACCCTTCGGTGATAATAGTCGTGATTGTATGTATGTAGAAGTGTAAAAAGGTCTTTTCTAAACGTTGGGACACTCAAATATAATGATTTTTGATCAACGGAAATCAAATAGTATAGCATTTAATACAGTCCGGATACAGGGCAAAGACTTCCATCATTAAAATTAAACCTTCACAACAATTGATTAGGCTTTAACACCGCGTTTGCCAAATGCGTATAGATCGAAAAATCCAAAACACACTTTGCCTTAACTGGGAATTGAACACTGGATCTCCGGTTATCGGGCCGAGCGTTAAGCCACTTGGCCACCACTGGAATCATAACTACGATTGTGTAAACATTAACGTAGGTGACATATGTCGGCGGCTTTGGTATGCAAATAGTATATAATCAAAGGTATGTAGTATGCTCAATAAATTAATGTCAAACTTTTGGAAAGTTGATTATATGCGTAGTGAACCAAACGCATAAACCACTATTGTGTTAAGTGGACCAAACGCGAAATGGACGAAATGCGAAGTAGACCAAATGCGAAATGGACCAAATGCGAAGTGGACTAAATGCGAAGTGGACCAAATGCGAAATGGACCAAAAGCGAAGTGGACCAAATGCGAATAGGACTAAACGCGAAATAGACGTGTTTTTGTCGAGTGGACCAAATGCGAAGTGGACTAAATGCGACGAAACGACTTTGCCTTAACTGGGAATTGAACACTGGATCTCCCGTTATAGGGCCGAGCGTTAAGCTACTTGGCCACCTGGAGTCATAACTACCCGACAAAATATGTACTAGTGGTCAAGGGTTACTTAGAACCAGCATAACACTACACTAGCATTACACTACCCTGCCTATTAACACTTTGCAAGCCGGGCATTTTATTACGCGCATCCCCCTGTGAGCTGGCCTTTTTCGTAATTATTGTAAATTCTATAGCAAAAGAACTATAATAGGAATGAATTTAATTATTTTTGTATAAGTTAGACTAACTTATGTATAAAATTATAAAAAAAAATCATATATATATATATATATATATATTTTAAATGTCATTTATTTTAAAAAATTAATTCCAAAATACCCTTTTTCGATAATAAATAAAAACTCTTACATAACAAGTTATATATGTTAGAGTAACTTATGTTTTAAATTTTAAAAATTAAACACTTTCCCTTCACTTGCCATTCTTTCATACATAAATGAATCGCCTATCTATGTGTAGCTAAGAAACGCAGCTACACATTGCCTCAAACGCCGATCATGTCAGAGCGTTGTGATTTTAGTGAAAATTCTAGGAAATCGTATCACTACATGGGGTCGTGATCGGCGTACCGTAGAAAAATGAGCGTCACGACGCTGTGTCGTGATCCGCTTGCAAAGTGTTAATAAAAGTGGACTAAAACTACACCTTGGTTGAAACTGATAGTGTCTTTAAGTGTGTATGAACAAAAACGAGACAGCCTCAATTTGATCTCAGGTATTACCTTTACTATTATTAGGGCACGACTACTTGGAAGAAAAGTGCGAGTACAATTACTTGTTGTTAAATATTGTCATCAACGATTTCTGTATGAAAACATAATGCTTTATGAAATTGCTAATTACGTACTTACATTCATTTATATCATAACAGTTCTTTCAGTGAACTCTTTTATGCAAAGCAACACAACCTTGTTGGAACTGGGACAAGTACAATGGCATGCTATGGATATATCTATTATCGGTTCTATTATTAATGTAACTCACGCGATGGCTTCTACACTTCTGATACAGTGGTTAACCGCTTTTGTGGTCTATTAATGCAACTTGAATGTTGGTAGGGCCTTTAGGGTCATCTGACTGAATAGCTATAGGTAACTTATCTAAGAAGTACAGACGAGCCACGTCTGTCGAATGATTTTGAAATTTATTTTTAGAGCCTTCCTTCGTTTTGAAACTTATACTAATGACTTACTTTAGATTGCCTGTAGTTAGTATTTCTGTTTTGATTTTTATAATTTAATAGTACTAAAATTCAGTGTATTCCAGAGCAATGACAAGCCAACTTGAGGCACTTTTTCTGGATGTTCTCAAGCCTCTCGATGTGAGTAAGGTAGAAAGGAGACGATATTACGGATTCATTACTCCATCACGCTTAGCACCAAACTTGACCAGAGCATAATAAGGCAGTTCTGATTCTTTATACTCTTAGTGGATCTAAACACGAAGCCAAGAAGTTATTTATACATATAAATATATTTATTAAAGTAGTTATTTATACATAAATAACATCTTGGTTTCAAAAAAAACATTTAAAAAGTTGTAAAATACATTATACAACTTTTTAAATGTCTTTTTTATTAATGTTAGATTAAGAAAAGTAATTTACTAACAAAGAGACCACGCAATTTAACGACAACGATCGAATTAAATCTAGAAAAAAGATATACTTACTTTGGTATGGTACCTACTTACATCAAATTTTGACTCAGAGTTCTTTTTTTATAAATTATTTATATTTTTCTAACATTGTTAACGTAAACGTTTTGAAGGAAATTTTTCAACCAATTCAAATTCAAACCAATCTTGTTCATTAACTGATCATCTCAACTATGACTAGAGATTTGAGTACAAAATAGTAGATTGTTAAACAAGGGGCTAAAAAGCGAGGGAGTAAATAGAAACCGAGTTATAATGGGTTTTTAGCGCCGTGTGTTACACTCTGCTTTTCACTACGAATGCGAGAAAATAAAACAATCCAATACAATATGATTTGGTTTATTTTAATAAAAATTAACCCGTTAGTTGCTTTAACGACACCCAAGGGAAAAGAAGGGTTGGTAGTATTATTTTGATGAGCCCATCGCCGCTCTATTCTGTTGGATAGTAGGTATGTGCAGTCTTTCTATCTCTTCCCTTGGGTGTCGTAAAAGGCGACTAACTGACTAATGAGTGCACATACATCCTACAGCAAAAAGCGGCGATGGGCTTATCAAAATAATACTACCCAACCCTCTCTTCCCTTCGATGTCGTAAAAGGGGACTAACGGACTAAAGACTGCACATACATCCAACAGCATAGAGCGACGATGGGCTCATCAAAATAATACTACCAACACCTCTCTTCTCTTCGGTGTCGTAAAAGGTGACTAATGGACTAAAGACTGCAGATACATCCAACAGCATAGAGCGGCGATGGGCTCATCAAAATAATACTACCAACCCCTCTACTCCCTTGGGTGTCGTAAAAGCGACTAACGGGCCAAAGGCCCACCACCTAAGCACATGTGCAGACTGTGCAGTTGTTTCTTGCTGAAGCGTGAACTGTGTTGGCGTGGTCTGTGTTGTCTACATATTCAAATGATTACTAATTTTACCATAAACTTTAATAATAACTATCTCAAAAAAGTTGTTGATCTAAGTAAACAGTAAGAAGTCGAAACTTTAATCATGATTATTCTACTTACGACTAAATACTTTTTCGTTTTTGTTGGCTCATTGTCATGTAACAGACAAAAATTTAAAAAAAAAAACTTTTTCCCCTAGGGCAAGAAAAGCTATTATATATAGCCCCGCTCTAGAACGCTACAATGACGGTCTTTTTGAGCAAGAGGAGTGAAAAAGATGTTTTGAATATCTACAATTTTATTAATATAAGGCTCAGACATTCTACTAATACAATTTTATAATCAAATTAATGGGTAACTTTCAATAGAAAAATAACCCTCATTAGAAAATTCCAATCCAATATCCAAATAGCAAGGAAAAAATATATTAATGTGTCTCCGGGCAAAACTCGTATTCCAAGATTGTAGAGAAAGCGCGTTCAAGTCACAACACTATTATATCGTTAAAACTACTTAACTTTAGCTACGACAGGTTCTGGGATGGGTGACCAAATCATCAGTGAGTCAGCCTTTGACTATATACATGTCTAGACGGAGCATCGCGGTACAAACGCTTCTCAAAGTCCGCCCGGTTTTTGTATTGAAATTGAAGTGTGCGTGACAGCCGCGTATCTAACACTAGCGCGAATGGTTGCCAGCGATTGCCTTATTTCCGATAAAGTAGGGAAAAAAATATTTATGCACAATATAATTTTAAAATGATTCATAACATAACATAACTTTTTAAATTAGGTATGTCTATCGTATATGTAGGTATAACGCATAAAAGAAGCTGGTGTGTTAAGAAAAAATGGATGATTGAAGGCGAGGGCGAGTACAATAAAATAATGCGCTAATGGAAGCCTGCGTGCGTGTGATATTTTTGTAATAGGGACGAAATAGAAGCAACAGGCAGGATGATTTACATTTAATACTTAATCGAAATTGATTTTTTAATTAGAAATTTAAATATTTTAAATTAAAATCAAAACAATTAATGGCGTTCTCTTTGTACACTGTCCAAAAATAAAACAATAAGTTAATCAATTGTTATGGATCATATGTGGTACGCGGGACAGTGAACCTGTTAAATAAATTTCGTTTGCATGGTTTTTTTTTTTAATCTATTGCTTCCCGCTATTTTGGCAGGGTTTTTTGTTCTTTTGTGTCTATTTTCTTTTCTTTCAAAGTGATTAATTAAAATAACTGGAGCTTTATGAGCTCTACTTACTTTATTTAATTCTTTTCTTTCTTTCTTTTTTATCAATTTTACTTTAAATTCTTTTCTTTTCATTTCTTTTTCTTTTTACTTTTGTACATTTCTTTCTTTTTTTTTTCTTTTTTTTGTTATACAATTTTACAATTACATGTTTCTTATTATCTAATAAATTGTTTCATTTATGCTTTACATTATTTTCCTTACATTTATTACCTATTTTCTTAATAACCATTACATTTTCTTACTTTATATTTTACTTTTTTTTAATACGTTTGGATGTTACATCATTTTTCATGGTATCTAATTTCTTATTATCTTGAAACCTTGTAGTTAAATATTTCGACAACGACTTCTTTCTACCGGATCAGTTGGAAATCTGATAATTAAAATGTGTGCTATGTGGTCGAACAGTTGTAAAGGTTACATAATGTGATGACTGCTCATCAATATCCGTGCCCAATAGTTTACCTACATGAGACGAGAAATATTGACCTTTTAGGGGCACAAACATATATCCGCACTTTCTCAAACATCGTGATCATCATCATCATCAGCCTATAAACGTCCCACTGCTGGGCGCAGGCTTCCCACGTGGAGATAGCACGTGGGAATATTGGGCCATAACCCACCACGCTGGCCCAATGCGTGTTGGTGGGTTTTAACAACTGTCATCTTACGACAACAAACGGGACCAACGGCTTATCGTGCCTTTCAAAACACGGAGAAGCTCGAGATGTTTTAAATTTAGTCACCCATCCAGTGACCCGGCATTGCGAAAGTTGCTTAGCGGGCAAGATCGCAAGCCGAACGTGCTAGCCGATGCGCCATAGAGCTCTGAAGCATACACACTACCATCCTCTACACACACACTACTTACATAAATACTTACGTACATTCCATTTCAAACATAATATTTTTTTTATTCGTTTCGAATATCGATACGATACCATACCACAATAACAATTTATAATAATAGTATTATAAAATAATACAGTAGGTATTATATTTTTACTTGTTTTAAAATGGAACCTATAATCCAGCCAAATTTGATGACGAATGTTTGTAAACAGATTACTGTTATACCTAGTCGCAGTAGGATTTTACTTTTTCTTGAGAGACATTCACAAGAAAACAGTTAACTATTGGGCGATCAAAGAAGAGGGGTTTTAGGGGGCTAACCTGGTTCGACGTTGCTCCCGCGTGCTGGATGTAGTGGACGCGCGTCTCACTCTTTCATGACTTTCCACGGCAAAAGTTCGTGATCACAGTAGTACACTCGCGGCGATCACTTGGAAGATGGTATGACTTGACCGATAAATGAGGAACACGAGAGCTCGACTCAAAGGCCCTGTCGCGTAGGCAGGCTAGATCGGAAGTGTGTATGGCCGACACGACACGACGAGATATTGGTTTACCCCCATAGGATCGAGGATAAAAAATGATGAGGGTAGTAGAAGTTAGGTTAGGGACGTAGCATCGGTACAAGTCTAATTCGATTGATAGTGATGTGAATGTAATTGAATATGATTGATCTAAATCTACCATACCGCCCCCCAAAGAGCGGCTTAGCTCTTTTAATTGAAACAGACAAATTTAAAATAAGTTAACTGAAAGCTGATTGAAAAAGTGTAAATGTTATCTTACTATAGTTACTTATATGCTAAATTAATTAATCAATGTTGAAATATCTAGGTTTCGGGAATTAAGCGACATAACTTGGCTACAGGACGCTTGAAAACTCCTTTGGTTGTTTTAATGTCTACGACCCGGACAATACCGTCATTCCCCGGATAAAGTTTGGTAATTCTAGCCCTTTTCCAGAGTAACGGAGATGTATTAGGCTCCATCAACAACACCAAGTCACCCATCTGTAAATTACGTTCAGGCTTAAGCCAACGATCGCGTTGCTGTAGCGTGTGTAAATATTTGCTGTGCCAGCGCTTCCAGAAATGTTGGGTGATTTGCTGTGGCAATTGCCAACGCTTCAGACGATGAGTAGCAATGTGATCTAGATCGTGCTCCGGTAAGGCAAGAAGCGGTTGTCCAATCAAAAAATGACCCGGCGTCAGAGTTTCTAAATCGTTTGGGTCGCTACCAATTGGACAGATAGGTCGTGAATTGAATATAGCTTCGATTTTGCAGAACACTGTATTTAGTTCTTCAAACGTTAATACTCGTTCACCTATGATACGCTTGAGTAATGTTTTAGAAGACTTCACTGCTTTCTCCCAGAGGCCACCAAGATGTGGTCCCGAGGGAACGTTAAGATGCCAATGAATTTCATGAGATGCTAGATGAGATTGAATTTTATCTGGGTCTTTATCGATTTGAGCTTTAAGCAGATAAATATCCTTAAGATAGTTGCGTGCGCCTAAAAAGTTAGTGCCACAGTCGGAATATATGTTAGAAGGTAACCCTCTTCTCGAAACAAATCGATCTAAACAGGCCAAGAACGCGTCAGTAGACAAGGTGGAGACTACTTCCAAATGCATCGCTTTGGTTGCAAAGCATATGAACACACATAGGTAAGCCTTAAAGATTTTAGGTTTGCGAGCATTGGAATCCTTGACGTTGAACGGTCCGGCAAAATCTGACCCAACCCTTTGGAAGAGCCTAGCTTGAGTGACTCTATCGGCAGGTAAGTTGCCCATGAATGGATTCATAGGTTTCGCCTTTAGTCTGTAGCAGCGTTGACATTGAAAAATCCTGTGCCGCTCTACACGTCGAGCTGACACAATCCAATACCTACGCAATAGGATAGCCATTAAAATAGCAGGACCTGGATGACCGTAGAGCTGATGATAATAATCGATGAGAAGATTTGTGAAAGGATGCGACTGAGGTACCAAAAATGGATGTTTACTATCGAAAGGCAAGTTGGCGTTGACCAGTCGCCCACCAACTCGAAGAAAACCTAGATCATCGAGAAAGGGATGGAGGCGACGTAGGCTGCCCTTGATAGGCTTACGTTGACGCAACAGTTTTATAGTATCGGCAAACGCTGAAGATTGAACCGATTTGATACAAGTTGACAACGCTGATTTTAATTCGTATATCGTCAAATTACCTACTCGTTTATCCTTTGGTGAGCGAACATTATGCATATAACGAAGCCCCCAACCGAGTACTCGTGTAACTTTAGATAGAGAGCTGTACTCTACAATGACGTGTTGGACGAAGTTCGTCTGAGAAAGGTGCAACAGCCGATGTAGAGTGTTTATCCGGTCCCGTCTCGGCTGTTTGCACTAAGTGTGCAGCAACAGGAGGAGTAAATATAAATGTAGAGTCCGTGTGAGTTTTCGTGTCGACAGTTTGCACGACATGTGGTGCAACTGGACCTTCTTTCACGCCTGGCAAATCCATAAGGTCAAGCAGTTGACATGTGGAAGGCCATGAACTGTAATCAGGTTTGAGCCAAGAAGGACTCCACTAAAGTGGATGAACTACTAAGTCGCGAGGAAGCAAGCCTCGACTCGCGCAATCCGCGGGATTGAGATGTGAAGGAATGTGCCGCCAGCATTAGCATTTGAAATGATACCTTGAACCTGGGAAACTCTGTTTCCTCCAAAGTTTGAAGCTTGTGCGGTGAAGTTCGCAACCAAGTTAGCACTATGCTAGAGTCGCACCATGCAATTATTGGTATGGATTTTAATTTGGAGTGCAAGACTTTACACACATGGGCCATAAGGCGAGCCAACAAGACTGCTCCACAGAGCTCGAGTTTAGGGATCGTTTGCCTTTGCCTGACTGAAGCGACTCTAGATTTAGCGATTAACAAATGAACGATAAAAATGTCACTGAAAAGATTAACACCTAAAAGTAGATCGATTTTACCCGGAATGTTGAAAGTCTTATCAGCAAGCTGAAGGTCGCTACATTTCTCTAGCACAATCGGATTGACCATTGCTGCAGGTTGATATCCCGTGATGCGCTTAAGTACAATGGCTTCAGTGGACAAACCAGGAACGGAATCGTCTGTGTGAGACAAGATTGAACAATCTACCCTTCCATGGGTAGCTTGCCGGTGTTCACCGACACCGAACAGATCGCAGGACTTATGACGTCGCAGTCGAAGTTGCTGTGCTAAAGATTCAGTTATAAGAGATGATTGAGCACCAGGATCTACTAACGCACGAACGACATGTACCTGCCCATCAACATCCTGGACTCCAACAAGAGCAGTACCTAAGAGGACGGTAGACAATGGTTCTATGTTAAGTAACACCTGTTTCGGAGAGGAGGGTTCGGGCTTCACAAAGGAATCCGCTGCTTTAAACTCATTATGTAATTTTGTATGATGACGTTTCTTGCATACTTGACAACAACGCTTAGATAAACATTGTGAAATACTATGTGGCCTCAAACAATTGTAACAAAGTATTTTTTCAGTTAAAAGTAATTTCTTATCTTTCAGTTTCTCAAACTCTAAACATTGATAGATTGCATGATCACCACCACAATAATAGCAAGTTGAATTAGTTACATGTAAGGTGGACGCATGAGGAATTAACGCTTTGGGATTATTGTTTACACATGTGAAATTAGTTGCTTCTAAAACCCTTAAATTGTGTTCTAAAAATGTCAACAAGTTACTAAAGCGCGGTATCTCATTTTGCTGTAAAGTAAACTCAAATTTAGTTCTTAAGTCCAACGGTAACTTTTTAGATATTATATGATATAAAAGAAAACTCCAAGAATTTATATCAAATCCAAGAGTATTTAATGCTTGTGTGTTTTCTTTTAAGGTGTTGAGAAAATGTTTTAAATTCTTTAAGTTGGAACATGAAACTGAAAGTAACAAATCTAAATGTTTGTCGGCTATTAAGCGCTTATTTTCATAACCTTCCTGTAAGAGATTATAGGCCACACCATAGTTTTCACTAGTTATGCTTAAATGTTTAATTAAGTTGGTTATTATTATTAAGTAGGTTCTTGTTCTAAAACACTCAATAAATAATGGAATTTTCGTATTAAAGATATTTCATTGTTTTGATGAATTAAACTGTCAAAGATTGATTTAAAGTTGGGCCATTCAGTGTGAATGCCTTTAAAATGTGTTAATGTAATTTTAGGTAAATGAAAACGACTTGATTCAAAGCTAGACTTGGAAACTACCTCTTGTGTCACAGGAGCATTAGTTGTTTCGGAGTCCAACACACCCAAGTCAGACCAAATACTTTGAATTGAGTAATATTTCTCGTAAAACGTTGTGAAGCAAGATTCTATAGTTCCTCTCTGTTCTTCGGGCTGTGAAGCAGCAATTAACAACGTGAAATTAGTATCAAATTGTTCACGCATCTGATTTAGATCAACGAAACGAACACGAAATTTACTAAATTCCTGCGGTGTTGTAGGAATGGTTTGCACAAGCACTGTAGCCAGTTTATAAAGCTCGCATACGAAATCATAAGCCATGATAAATTTAACAGTGGCTATTTTCAAATCATTCGACATAATTAAAGTTATTTTATTTCGCAAGTAAAAATAAACAAAACAAACTCATAAAAGGTTATTAATGTCAGTTGACAGTTTATGAACGATGGGCAATGGAATATGCTTTCAGTGTTGCTAGTATGCGAAATTGAAATCCCCAAGATAGATTTTATAAAACTATTGAAGGTATGCAAAAAAATATTTTCTAAAAATAGATTTTTATGCAATTGATGAAATTTGAATATAATATGTTCCGATGCTTACGGAAATGATGGGAATCCGGCTCGAAGGACCAAAACATGGGCGATCAAAGAAGAGGGGTTTTAGGGGGCTAACCTGGTTCGACATTGCTCCCGCGTGCTGGATGTAGTGGACGCGCGTCTTACTCTTTCATGACTTTCCACGGCAAAAGTTCGTGATCACAGTAGTACACTCGCAGCGATCACTTGGCAGATGGTATGACTTGACCGATAAATGAGGAACACGAGAGCTCGACTCAAAGACCCTGTCGCGTAGGCAGGCTAGATCGGAAGTGTGTATGGCCGACACGACACGACGAGATATTGGTTTACCCCCATAGGATCGATGATAAAAAATGATGAGGGTAGTAGAAGTTAGGTTAGGGACGTAGCATCGGTACAAGTCTAATTCAATTGATAGTGATGTGAATGTAATTGAATATGATTGATCTAAATCTACCAACGATTGTGTCTTTCTTTCAAAAAACAGTAAAAATCCTAGTGACTAGACATTTGCACAAATGACAGTAATATGTTTACAAACATTTGGCATCGAATAGGAACCGTGACATTTATTCACTCTCTTATAAATAAGACAACAGTTTAAAAAAAAACTTTGAAAGCGTTCCAATAATAATTATATTTAATGTATTTACTTTATTTACAACAAGACCATGTATAAATACTAACTTACAAGACTGAGTATTTTTATCATACTTATTATATTTGAACCTCCTTTTATATTCTGCCACCAATAATGGGAATTCTACATTTTGATACCAGCAACACTACGCATACATGGCCGCACGGAGCAAAAACAACATGGCCGTTATTATTGTTAAACTTTAAATTTTCATTAAAATTTATAGATACTTACGGATGAAACGTGACTTTCCTTGTCGAAAAAAATTTTCTTTTGTAGTTTCGCCAGAATTTCACTGAGCAAACGGTCATTTTGCGAACAATTTCACCGAAACGCGAGAGGCAAACACTGCTTGACGGCACAATGACACTGACCGCCAGGATTGCGCGATAGGCCAATTTTGGCCTATAAATTTTTCTACGTTTTTTTACGGCCAGGCTCTATCTAGACATGTGTATAATCAAAGGAGTCAGCATGTCAGGTTATAACTTCTTACAGGTGATAATGTTCATGTGCCATTCTCACGTGTGTGTCATTGGGACGTTTAAAATCAGCTGATGATAAAAAATCTGTCATGTTTAATTATACTCAATGGAGCAGGGGAGCAGGCGACGAAGACTAGGTGAATAAATAAATAAACTTTCGTATACACTCACACCAATTATCTAGCCCAAGAGAAGCTTCGTAGAAAACACCCAGACCCAAGGCAATTTAGAAAAACGATAATTTCTAAATTGACCCGACCGGGGATCGAACCCGGGACCTCAGAGATGGCGACACCATGAAAACCGGTGTACAAACCACTCGGCCAAGGAGGTCGTCAAAAAACTAATTAACAGGTACAAAGGTATATAGGTATTAATGAGACTCTTCCGAGGTGTGGCGCAATATAAAAATAAAAAGTATGAAATGAGGTTACCTGGAACAAACTGGTATAGTAAATCATTGGTGACCAATAAACTATTAGAACAATCCTGCAGACAGTATAGGACACACTGGAATGACATTGTTACGAGTATCATCAGACAAGCGGCCCGCTTTCGAATTTGTCCGTGTGAACACCCGTATAAAAAAAATCGGTCATACATACTTTGTCCTGACAAATACACACACAACAAAAAAGAATCAGCCAAATTCTGATGCCGGCACTTCACTTGGCGTATCGTGTTCGCGTATTTGCATTATTTGTCCGAACACGGCAATGTGTAGACGGTCTATTTGAACATATTTGCTTTATTTGCACGAATATGGCAAACAACGCAAATAGGGAATATGCGTTTCTGTCCACTTGTCGGTTTTTGATAACACATCAAAGGAATCAAATAAGGCAAATATTTGCGTCGACCGTCCACACTTGGTTCAGGGGCCCAAGTCTGCTAATTTACGAATGGCATAATTGAATCGCAATTGGATTGCATTGTAATTGTTTGACACATTTGGTATTCATAAATGAGTAAGAGAATACCAAATGTGAAATACCATTTATGAATACCAAATGTGTCAAACAATTACAATGCAATCCAATTGCGATTCAATTATGCCATTCGTAAATTAGCAGACTTGGGCCCCTGTTCAGAAGCGCGCGTGCGGCTGTCTTGTTCAGTCGTGTTTAGTTTTTTATACGTAAACCAATGATATTATAAACTATCGATATGTTACGTTCATAGTAATTTGCGTTTAAAATCTGTTCCGAGCAATCCAAAACTGCACTTATTGACAAGTTTCACTATTAAGTGTGGATTCGACCAAACTGGAATAAGGTCTTATACCTAGATTAAACGGTGATTTTGTATAGACTAATCTCGGAGTAAGTCTTTTTCCAGTTTGGTCGAATCCAGCCTAAGTAAAACAAAAGATACGAAATAGCACGCAAATGAAAGAGATAGTATAATTTTAATGATTGCACTTCAAACAGTGATATTATACAATATCATTGACGTAACCGTAGTAAAATGGATTAGACATACGAAACCGTATTGCGATTTTTAGAATTACTTATACCAAATGCATCCTTGTATTTTGGACCCCAAAAATGCCTCTCATAAAAACAAAAACCGACTGTACGATGCGTGGATCGATATTCAAAATAACTTACTAGAACCCTTCACAATAAAAAAAAACAGGTGTTGGTAAGCCGCATTCAGGTAAATGTAATAAGCTGCTGCCACTGCCACGTCCATCACTGTTGCATTCAATTTGTTTGTGAACAAGCAAATATTTGAGATGTTTGCCCGTACAGTCCATGTGTGGACGGCTTGTTTGACGCCAAGCGAAGTGCCAGATTATTTGGACAAACACAACGATATCGCCACACGAACACGCTAAGCCAAGTGAAGTGCCGCCATGAAGTGATGCCCGAACAAACATTGGTGGTGGTTTATTTAGATAGATAGATAGATGAGCTGAACAAAAGTCCTTGTACACTATACTCTAAAGCCGGGGGACCTATCTAGACCTTTATATATGTGTTACACATGTAGTTTAAACCGATCACAAAGAATACAGGTTGCATATAAATCCCTAAAAAGAGCAACGCCTATAATAGCATTCGGTTCTTCACAATACAAGTGAAACAAACAACACGGTACACAACATTCTATGGAAATGACGTTCACTATGCACGCTTAGATAATGGATGTTTGTTTGTAGGTGTATTTGGTTTTGAGAACAAAGGAATATTATTTTGCTTCTGCGGTATAGTTGTTGGACCACAACTCTCCGTCCCGATGGTCCTGACCTCGATTTCCAGTGAGGGTAACATATTGTAATCATGTTGGTTGGTAAGCCTTGTTTTATAACGATTAGCTAGAAACTTTAATCTAGATCATATCATAATCTGTCGCAATAACAACTATTATATTATTGTAAGGTAAATTATATATGGTACAGGTATATTAGTGTAATTCAGAAAGGTTACAAAAAAATCACGCTAAGGATTCGAACAGCACCTTTCTCACTTTTCTGGTCAAGGGCACTAAAAACTTTGCTATCGTGGCAGGCTGAAGCCTGCACAAATTTGTCAACATTATTTACTTTTACTTTAAAAGACAAAGGCGTCTTTATTCAGTTTTAACAACTGCGCCATCAACATCCAACAACGCCAACCTTGATATTTTTACAAATATAAAAGTAAGAGTATTGATACCAGTTCCAGTAGTTGAAAATTCCGTTCGAAGTGAGCTTCCACCAAGGCCAAGCGTTCATCCTTTGTATTATAATAGTAAAATATTTATAAAATATTTTTGTTTCTTAAATCAAGAACGACAAAATTGGCCATTTTACGCAAAAATCACAGTCAAGATGTAATTGGGCTCAATACTCGTAGTACCCAGTTGCCGGGTTATCAAACACCTTGTATAGTACTTTTTTTTTATTTCTCTACGGTTTAGTCATTTCTATCTCACCAGGTGTCTTATCGTCAACTCTTAGAGTCTTTTACCTGCTTTAACTTTAAACTTATACAAATTCCCATACAAATGTTGATATAAAGTAATAAGATAAATTAAGTAATTCAGGTGACATTAGGGCCCCTCTGATGTGAAGTGATAAGTCCTGGATACCTTAACTACTGTGAAACCGGCTGTCTCATCTTCAACTGTCAGAACACAAAAAGCTTACTAACAATAATTCATGTTATGGATTAGTCAGAGACCAAGCAATAAGGACAGCAAAAGTAGTCCTCTACCATAGTTCACTTTTCACCCAATAGCGACTGCACATGTGCTCAGCGTGACAGATGGTGAGCCCATTGCCGCTCTATGCTGTTGGATGTATCTGCAGTCTTTAGTACGTTAGTCTCCTTTTATGACACCCAAGCAAAGAGAGGGGGTTAACAGTTATCTTTCACCGCTAAGCGACACGGTTGTTTTTCAGTTATTTTATATAATTTTTAACAACTACGTTTGAGTAATGTACAAAAAAACAACAGGAAAAAGTAATTGTTGCTTTATGCATAATTTGGTAGCGATTGTTCGTTTGTTGTTGTGTAGAGTGTAATTAAAAGGGAGTTTGTAATGCGAGACCACATAAAACATAATACTTGTAATAGTACCTAATACATGTGCATTTGATGCACATACTCGCAAATTCTTTATATGGATAAATAAACCTGTGGGTTCGAACTTGAAAATTTCTTCAACAAGTTTTGAAAGAAAGTTACGAAAATTCATGTAAATTAATTGCGAAACCGATATATTTATAATAATATCTTAATAAACCTCTATTACACAAAAAGGATTATACAATAATTGGTTAATATTGATAAAAGATTATGTTGTAATTCACCACACCACTTAATACAAAACAAAAATACAACATGAGCAAAATTCATTTGAGGTAACAGTACAATGTCATTCAATGTTGAAAAAAAATCCTTAAAACCTTTCAGATTAAATTATCATAAATGACAGGCCGGGCCACTTTTTTGGAAAAACTTTAAAAGCAATCAATATATGCCATCAACGTTACGTCAACACAGTTATGGCACAAACAAATTTCAGTGAGGAGCGCACTGGTCAAAATTTAGTCACTAAAATGTTACCGGGAAGTAACTCCATTACGGTAATGGAAAACAGTGTGCTCTCACGTTGCTAGATTTTTTTAGGTGAATTTTCGAAAAATATCTCCATACATTGTAAAGCAGCCTATCCACTCAAATGTCCATGGGCACTAGCGTAACCGAGTGACATATAATCCCTTACGTCCATGGGCACTAGCGTAACCAGGAATTTTGCAATTTTGCAAACTCGCATTACGACCACGGTGAGTGTAATTACTCAAAACACGTATTACGTAGGCCCATCAAAAGATTTGAGATGATTCTGTGGTTACTAATTCAGTATAAAAGTAAAAGAAATCTATTTAATGGCAAACATAATTTCACAGAAAAAAATAATGAAATTGGCGAGAATTGACAGTTCGCCAAAACGGAATTTTGCAGCGTAAGCGTTTTTAAAAATGTCGAAATACCCTCCACCTCAATGTATTTCCTAAATAAGTGCACATCAAAACAATCGCATACTAATTATCGTTATACTGTTCGATGCTGGACAAAGGCCACCATTGAAATCAAGTCATCGTTAGTTTATCACTATTACTATCACGCTCGCCACATGTGGAGTGGTGATCACAAACCTGCCCCCATAGACAAAGACAAACGCTCCCCCCTGTCTATTTGTAATTCGTCGTACACTGCTGGGTACTGTGCCAATTGCTAGTGAAGAATAGAGCAACGTGCGCGCATTGTACGACGAATTAAAAACGTCTCGAGCCTCTCCGAGCTCCTGAAGGCACGCAATGGGCTAGCGTGGCGGGTTATGGCCCGATCTCTCTACGTAATATTATCCGCATGTGGGAAGGTGCCCAGCTGTGGGACGTGTATAGGTTGATAATAATGAAAAAACTATTTTATAAAAAAACATTTTTATTTCGTATAACTAAGATTTTTTTATATAAAACTGGCAATACGCAAATTGAAATGCACCTTTCGCACCGCCCGTTGTTTTTTACACTTTCCCATCGCGCCGATGCCGCAGTGCAGTTACAGAAATACATGTATCAAAGCTCTCTTTCATTTGGATAGCAGCTGCATGTAGGAAATATCGGCTTTTATTCACATTACACACCACCGCAAATTATGAATGGATATATACAAACTCGCGAGCTTTAACGGTAATCATGTTTCAATTTATATGCATACTGTTTTCTAAACGTTTTGTGAACCTACTAACGACTTTGAAAAAACTCGTATTGAGTAGCCAGTTGAGCTACTTTCGCAATATCAAAATCTCTACGGGCCACGTCATCCCCGGGAGTTTCTCCCGTATTCTTTTAGCAACAACACGTGTTGTGAGTTGTGATTTTATTTCTATCTACCTATAGTAAATAATAAATTTTCTTTAAATTAAAATACTTGAAATTGGCTTAATGCTGCACACGATAGCCATTAATTAAGATTAATAATAATAACTTCAGCCCCGCCATGCTTCAGGCTTGCCTTATCCATTCGTAGTATGGTAGTATCGCGGTGGACGACGTTGTAGGTTGATTGGACGCATCATCTGGGGAGAGAAGAGTTTGGTCAGATTTGTAGTATTATTGCTAATATCAATACATATTTAGAAGATTGGTCAATAGATGGCGCTTTACTTATTGTGTCAATTTCTGAATGGCGGTGTCGAGATTTTTGTTAGCGTATAAGTACGCCATGCCAAATCTAAACCATTTTCATTGGATTTAATAATAAATGATGCTCTCTTTTTTAAATGCACAATTTGATTACGCAAGTCGGTGTGGTATCTTTTTGGGGAACTCTGTAGTTTAGAGATATGTTTTATGTTCGATTTATTTTAAACAACCTGCGATATTATACCGGGATGTCACTGGATGTGTGACCAAATAAAAATAGAATCATCTTGGGCTTTATAAGGCATGCAAAGCCATTTGTCCCGTGACCTGTAGCCCGTGCCCAGCAGTGGGGTGTTTATAGGTTGGTAATGATAAATCACTTACAACAACGACCACACCCAAGACATACACGAAACCCTTTCGGGCTCTAAGGTCCAGTTCCTAGGTACAATGGCGGACTCCGTCGCTTCACCTGTCTAAAGGTCAAAATCCTTTGCACACCGCGTCGTCTATTTGGTACGGGCACGTACCCGGGCGGTCGGTGCGCTTCATACGAAAATCGCTGCAAAGTGGTAAAGCGAAGGTGACCCCGACTGTACGTCTAGTGTATTTTGTACGACTATTTCTGCAGTCTTTTTCCACGGATGTCCATTTCTTTGTAAGTCAATTCATGCAAAAGCCCATGTCTGCGAATGTCCATTTCTGTATGAGTCCATTTATTTGAACGTCAACTTTACAGGGAGAGAAACCTGATAACACAGACAGTGACCCTGTAAGGGTATACTATTAATAGATTTAGATTAGTAAAATAATCATTACCATTTAAACTTTCATAGTCACTACAATAACTTTTTGGAAAAAACGGGATTTTTAGACAAATAAAATTATTTACTCAAAACCAACAACAATAACATACTTACTAAAAATTCCGTTTTTTCCTAATAGTTAATCATTACCATCTTTCAAGTAAGATTTAAGAACTTTATTTTTCAAAAGAATTTACAACTCACTTTATGAGACTTATTTTTGTAACGATATTAGTTTTGTTTGAGCTATTCGTATAATATTTATTTACAATGCCAAAATATTTCTTGACGTAAAATGTAGATAGTTAAAAGTTTAGAAAATTTGATTAACTATAACTAAAGGACTAGGCCTTAGCTTTCAACCCAGTAGTGTTCCTTCCTACAAATAAGATAGATGTCCAGTTAAACGAACGAAAAAATCTAGTTAGCTCGGAATTGGCATTCACAGCGCGTCCCACGACTCGAGGCTTTCTGTGTCTCCTTTTGCGTTTCGTAGGGACAGTTAGCTTGCAAAGCTTCTGAACATGTTAGCATATTGCGAAATAAACATAGATAGATAGATAGGTAAACAGCTTTATTGCACACACACAAATACAGAAAACGTAAAGTAAGCATTTTTAAACTAATGTGGGCAAAGACGTTCTTATCGCTAGTGTTAGGCAGTTGTCCCACCGCCGACGATAAACGAGAAGCGAGTCGAGCTAGAATTAGAAACGAGTTGGCGAGCAGAGGTAAGCGAGTGTGTAGTTTCGATAGTTTTGTCGCTGGGCTATAAGCGCTTCTGCTGCTGGTTGGTCTCTCGGCGTGAGTTATAAGCGAGAATTATCTTTGATAGCTCTTGTCGCTCAGCGACGAACTAGTGGAGCGAGTCCTCGCCGGCAGTGTGAACAGTCAGCGATCAACTATTTATATATGCATCTCTTTTGTTTACACGGAATGTATATCTATTGTACGTTTCTTGAGCGAGAAAATAGCTGATTGTTAGTCGTCTACTCGCCGTTGTTGGGACAACTGCCATAAATGAAAATTAGCTATTTGACAGTTGTAACAATAAAAAATGAAATATGTCGGATGTGGTAGTTTATAATTAAACAATAATTCTGCAATAGTTTTTTTTATTAAGATAATTTGTAAATATTTTATTTTTACAAAATAAATTTCCGATTTTAAAAAACTATCTGTCTTTTTTATTATTAAACAAAAACTATGTGTCAGGTTTCAAGATAAAGTTGTTTGTTTAGTGAGGTGTGACGTCAAAAGGCAAAATGTCACGTGACCAACCGTTTTCGCACGTTTGAAATTAATGAAGAAAAATATTAATAAATAAGAATTTTTCTATTAATTAATTTTTTTCGAGAAAATAATATAGTAAGAGGTATAAAATAAGCGTTTGTAATTTATTACTTAAATTTATTTAGCGTATGTAATTTTAACACTATTCCGAGAACCGTTAAGTAGCCAATTAGATCAATCGATTAGCACATCCCTAGTGTCACTGTACCGCACTAGTTGCCTGCCGAAGGTTGTAAAATACTTTATTGTAATTATAATAGGTTCATATAAAATTATCATGAAGAATTGAGTTTATTTTTATTACTAGGTATAAGGTAGGTATAAGACAAGTGAGGACATAAGTCAAATCGAACATAGGTTCAAGCCCTAGGTTGTAAAATGTTTAAAAAAAACGCACTTGCTAAGTCTAGAGGGGCTACATGACTAAACTTTGTAATTTAAAAGCAGCACTGCATACGTGTTTAAAAATATAAGGAAGTTTTTGTGAAAAAGATTGTACCTACATCTTTTTTGCATAGTAATCGTACTTTTATATGAGTCAGGTTGTAATCGAATTTCTTGGTTGTAATGTAAAAACTTGTTCTTAGAAATTTAAGTTTGGAGAGGTTATATAGCTATAACCCACCAACCCGCATTGGGCCAATATCCCCACGTGCTATTGTCCACGTGGGAGGCCTGTGCCCAGCAGTGGGACGTTTATAGGCTGATGATGATGATGATATAGCTAATGATATTTTATTTAACTAGCTTTAAATAACATATCATGAGCTATGTAACCCCCAACCACTGCAAACACACCTATTGTTGTCTAAGTTATCACTACTTATACATACAACCTAGAAATATATTTTTTTTCTGTCCTAACGTTTCGAACTCTTTAGAGACCAGGGTCCATGGTCACAGGGAGTCTGAGATGTTGGTCGTCTTATAATTAATTTGTAAGTTACATACAGTAAAAAAAAGACAAAGAAGTTTTTTTTTTAAAACAAATGGTGAGTCTTTCTAAAAGAGTTTCAATTGCATAATACTCATGACGTCTATTACAGTACAAAAGGAAATGAGAATAAAACGCTTTTATGTTAATACACGTCCCTGGTCGACGTGCATTGTTTCGGGTTTTAAACAGAAATAAAATGGCTTGTTATTCTGTTATTCCGAAAGTTGTACGTTAAACGCACCAAAAGAAACACTAACGTACAAAATCCGTGCCGCGCAAAACATTTTTATTCCAACCGCGGCTGGCGTGGCATGACGTAAATTCCTAAAGCGTGTTAAGCGACCCAGCTGTTAATTCAATTTTTCACATAATGTTTTTCTATTTAAGCCAATGGCGGAACACTACAGTCTGGTTGCCTTACCATGAGTTTACTAGCCTTTTGAGCGCCACTGTCTCGTCGTGGCGCGGAGGGCAATGAAATGTTGGTCTTCTATAGAAGACCGTAGACTAGGTTTTAGACACGTTGCTATATAGTGGTTACGACATTTAATATAACTATAGTATATTCTATAGGTTAAGCAAACTGTTTCATTGTGACCAACAAAGGAGAACATCACTATATCTATTTTGTACTTTGTGCGTAATTTTCTATCGAACGAAATCGTGCGTTTTTTCTCGCTAGCGAGCAGTATGCGTGAACTCATGGTAGAGCCACAGTTTACTATGTGGGTAGCTCTGAGGTGAAACTTAATTTTCGTGCGGTCGGAACGGAACGGAAGACTGCATACTTACGATCGTGCACACGCAATCGAATGAGCTCCTTTTTTCGCGAAGTCGAGATTCTCATGATGTTTGTGAAGGTTAGAACATTTAAGGCTTAGAATTCATCTAAACAACCTGTTCCATAATGTACCAATGCTTCATTAACGCAATTGGAAGAGCAGCGGATTGCATAATATTGTCGAATTACTTGAAGTGAACTAATTTTCAAGTATAACTTCGACATTCATAGACAATACGACTGATTTCTGATTGTCAAAATGTCGAAGACAGGTTTTATTTATTAGTCGTTTTTTTTCTTATTTCTTACACATACTCAGACATTTAAGGGACTAGTCCCATATTTCTTTAAAACTTTTGTTCAAGCATTTTCTACATCATAAGTAGTTTCTTGCTACTCAAAGTTTCTAGATGCAGTCAAGTCAGCGGTAAAGTTAATCAACGTCAAAAGACCGCATACCACGATGTAAGTGACCACAAACTGACTCCGAATTTGGCAATTAGTTCCTACTTCCCCGAACCAACCGATCTTACTTCGGACAGACAGAACTTGAGCTCTTTGACTATATACATGTCTAGACGGAGCATCGCGGTACAAACGCTTCTCAAAATCCGCCCGGTTTTTGTATTGAATTTGAAGTGTGCGTGACAGCCGCATATCTGACACTAGCGCGAATGGTTGCCAGCGAATGCCTTATTTCCGATAAAGTAGGGAAAAAATATTTATGCACAATATAATTTTAAAATGATTCATAACTAACATAACATAACTTTTTAAATTAGGTATGTCTATCGTATATGTAGGTATAACGCATAAAAGAAGCTGGTGTGTTTACAAAAAATGGATGATTGAAGGCGAGGGCGAGTACAATGTGTGTGATATGTTTGTAATAGGGACGAAATAGAAGCAACAGGCAGGATGATTTACATTTAATACTTAATCAAAATTGATTTTTTAATTAGAAATTTAAATATTTTAAATTAAAATCAAAACAATTAATGGCGTTCTCTTTGTATTTGTTTTTTAAATAACTTTCGTTAGGATGTTACATCATTTTTCATGTTCTCTAATTTCTTATTATGTTGAAACCTTGTAGTTAAATATTTCGACAACGGCTTCTTTCTACCGGATCAGTTGGAAATCTGAAAATTAAAATGTTTGCTATGTGGTCGAACAGTTGTAAAGGTTACATAATGTAATGACTGCTCATCAATATCCGTGTCCAATAGTTTACCTACATGAGACGAGAAATATTGACCTTTTAGGGGCACAAACATACACCCGCACTTTCTCAAACATCGTCATCATCATCATCAGCCTATAAACGTCCCACTGCTAGGCGCAGGCTTCCCACGTGGAGATAGCACGTGGGAATATTGGGCCATAACCCACCACGCTGGCCCAATGCGTGTTGGTGGGTTTTAACAACTGTCATCTTACGACAACAAACGGGACCAACGGCTTAACGTGCCTTTCGAAGCACGGAGGAGCTCGAGATGTTTTAAATTTGGTCACCCATCCAGTGACCCGGCATTGCGAAAGTTGCTTAGCGGGCAAGATCGCAAGCCGAACGTGCTAGCCGATGCGCCATCGAGCTCTGAAGCATACATACTACCATCCCCTACATACATATACTTAAACACACACTTCTTACATAAATACTTACGTACATTCCATTTCAAACATGATAATTTTTTTATTCGTTTCGAATATCGATACGATACCATACCACAATAACAATTTATAATAATAGTATTATAAAATATTACAGTAGGTATTATATTTTTTCTTGTTTTAGAACGGAACCAAATCTCCAAATCCAGCCAAATTCGATGACGAATGTTTGTAAACAGATTACTGTTATACCTAGTTGCAGTAGGATTTTACTTTTTCTTGAGAGACATTCACAAGAAAACAGTTAACTATTGTGTCTTTCTTTAGTAAAAATCCTAGTAAAACTGGACATTTGCACAAATGACAGTAATATGTTTACAAACATTCGGCATCGAATAGGAACCGTGACATTTATTCACTCTCTTATAAATCAGACTACAGTTTAAAAAAAAACTTTAAAAGCGTTCCAATAATAATTATATTTAATGTGTTTACTTTATTTACAACAAGACCATGTATAAATACTAACTTACAAGACTGTGTATTTTTTATCATACTTATTATATTTAAACCTCCTTTTATATTCTGCCACCAATAATGGGAATCCTACATTTTGATACCAGCAACACTACGCATACATGGCCGTTATTATTGTTAAACTTTAAATTTTCATTAAAATTTATCGATACTTACGAACGAAACGTGGCTTTCCTTTTCGAAAAAAGATTTCTTTTGTAGTTTCGACAGAATTTCACTGAGCAAACGGTCATTTTGCGAACAATTTCATCGAAACGCGAGAGGTAAACACTGCTTGACGGCACAATGACACTGACCGCCAGGATTGCGCGATAGGCCAATTTTGGCCTATACATTTTTCTACGTTTTTTTACGGCCAGGCTCTATCTAGACATGTATAATCAAAGCTTGAACTGTATACATGTAGTAACTTGAATTCGAACTTTGACACAAACAAACAAACGAACGAGGCGTTTGAGTTGCACTACTGGAATTATTATAACTTCAAACAAAATGATTGAAAGTAATCTGTTCATGTCAGTAATCAATATAATGGTTGGAGGAAAAGTCTTTTCGCTTATAGTATGTATGAAAATAAAATCTCTTTGGCTCTACTATCTGGCTGGTTTTAGTATCATAAAAGTTTTTTTTTTTTTTTATAAAAGAGGGAGGCAAAGGAGCAGACGGGTCACCTGATGGAGAGTAATCACCGCCGCCCATGGACACCCGCAAAACCAGAGGAATTGCAAACGCGTTGCCGGCCTTTAAGGGAGGAATAGGTTTAAGGAAGGAATAGGAATTGGGAACAGGGGGGTGGGGGAGGGGTCTCCGGAACCCTCACTGGTCGGACGAAACACAACAGCACCAAGTGCCATTATTTCACGCCGAATATTAGTGAGAGGGTGGTATTACGCCGGGCGAGCCGGCCCAATGCGTGCTGCAACGCAGCGTGGCTCTACCACTCAGTCAGTGTCACTCATTTAGCACCACCCAGGGGTCACGTGTAGGGTCTAAACCTACGGACGAGAGTAACTTAACCCCCAAACCCCCCTTAAAGAAGATTATTCCAAATTCAAACTAGGAAAATGAGTGATTTTCATTTGTTTTACTAAGCCCCTTCGTACACAAGGCTACGCAAATCTCCGATACTCGACGATTTTAGTCTGCAAGCGACTACCGCCATACAAATCCATTGAGGTTCGTACACTAGTCGCGTCGCCGACATTTGTCTCGCGACTCGCGTCGCGCCAGTCGCGCGCTACCTGCCAGTCGAAATCTTCGCTACTTAAGTCGCGGCGATTTCCAAGATGGCAGAACAATAATTAAATATTAAATTAGTTTCTGAGGTAGAGAAATTCTAACCGCTCTGTGGTCTAGTGGCTAAGCTACCGGTTTCAGACCCAGAGGTCCCGGGTTCGATTCCCAGCGGGGGGTACATCTTTGTGTGCTCGGTTTGGTTGGTGGTAGGGCTGTTAAGTCCGCCTGGCTAGCTACCACCATCTTATCTAAGTCTGTCGCCATAACAATGATGTTTATAGCATTGTTGTGTTCCGGCAGTTTGAGGTAAGATAGCCAGTTTCTCAGTGGTTGAGGATTCCGGGTGAAGCGCGCTTCCACCTTCGGCCTTATCGTCACTTACCATCAGGTGAGATGAAGGCCAAGCGCTTACCCATTGCCAATAAAAAAAAAAAAAAAAAAATATCCTAGCCTATATATACAACATTAGTATCGGAGATTTGCGTAGCCTTGTGTACGAACTGTGCGCTACTCGATACTCGCGACTTGATACTAATGTAGTATACAACATTAGTATCGGAGATTTGCGTAGCCTTGTGTACGGACTATGCGCTACTCGATACTCGCGACTTGATACTAATGTAGTATACAACATTAGTATCGGAGATTTGCGTAGCCTTGTGTACGAAGGGCCTACAGTTAAGATGAGTGAATTTAATAAAGAAATTAGATACATTTTAAAATACTACAAAAAAGGTAAAAATGCAACGAAAGCCACGAAAAAAAATTGCGATATTCATGGACCTAGTGCAGTGTCTGTGAGAGCTATAAGCATTGAGATAAGTTTAACTCAATGGCTAAAAGTATTAAAACTATAAGTACTTCTTAAAATTTGTTTTGAATTTTCTTTAAAAAATGCGAAGAAACTTTTTCCTCTACTTATTATGTCTTACTACACTTTACACATTAATAGACACAAAGAGTAGTAATATACAAAAAAAAATAACAAAACCTCTAATAAAAAATAAAAACGTGACAAACAAAGGATTAAATAAAAATCAATTGCTACGAATGTTTGTTCGCGCATCACTACAGAACGGCTACGCCTATTTGGCTAATTATTTTTTTGTTGCGTTTGTAATTACCAGGACAAGGTTTGTATTGTATGATAGTTCTTTTTTTTGGAAATTCGTCACGGGATACTAGATGTTTACGCGGACTAAGTCGCGGGAATAAGTAACAGGATAATAAGGAAACAGTGCAAGGGGATTTCACTGCCTGAAGCAGATGCCCTTAAAAGCGTAGGTACAACTTACAAGATTCATCATTTATTCAGTAGTGAAGAACCACTACTTAAACGTCACTGGGTACTAAGATATCTAAAGTCAATTTACGATAAATGAATCGGAACTAATGTAGAATTATTTTTTTTACGTTTTGAATAAACAAGAATAACAAACAATTTAATTAACAATGAAGCTTAGATGAGATAAATAAGTGCTTACTCGTAGATGAAAAAGAAGGAATCCCAGCTTTCTGTCAAGCGAATGACACTTAATATCACCTTGATACTAACCAGGTGCGTCGCGTCCCAGCGGCAAAGCTTACGTGCGGTCGTCAACGAAACCCGTAGCGACTTTTAACATTCGTACTATGTCACAATAACGTAAAATTGTTGTACACACCTTCAAGTGCAGCGCTTTACGTAATTCACTGTTGCCATAGAGTATCAATTCTATACTCTAAGACTGTTGCTATGACAAAGTAATATAGAGTAAATGTAAATTGCTCAAAATTTTTGCAAGTTTTTTGCAAATACACCAACAATTGTTTTAAACATTTTTAGATTGGACATCGCAATTTTTGTTATACACCCTTAATTTTCATCCGTTTGAAAGAAATTAAGGGTGAGTTCCACTCATTAAACTGAACAATTTTCCCCATGGAATCGATGTGCAAAAAGGACAAAAAAATTTCGCCCTCCCATACAAAACTGTCCGATAAGCAAACGACAATAGTGTGAGAGGTCGACATTTTCTTGCCATTTTTACACATAGGTTTCTTGGGGAATGTTGTTCAGTTTCATGGGTGAAACTCACCCTTAATTTCATTTAAACGAATTGTGTGATTGTTGTGTGATTTTAATAAATGTTTTTAATTTCATTTCAATTTTACTGAAAAAATATTTTTTGCCTTGCAACGTAAGAAGGTACTGTCGACAACACATGCACGGTTGGGATACAATTACAATAACGTAATAGTTGCTCCTGCTATGTATGGATTATCAAAAGGCGCAGGTTCAAGAACGGTTGAAATATCTACACTTCCATTGAATTAATGAAAAAAGTACATAGAGCGTCTAGAGGAAAGACTCTTCTTTAGGTAAAGAGCACTCTTTCTTTAAGTACTTGAAAAACCTATACGATCCGGTTTGCAGGTCGCGCGGGCTGCGGGTGATAAGGGTCGTATGGTCGATAGATCGATCAGTTAGTGTGTTATACTCTTAGGAGACACAGCTGAATTGCGACCCAAACGATCGAAACCACCAAATCAATTCAACCTGATGACAATATGAATGGGTACAAATCGAGCCGAGTCACAAAAAATGATCGACCGACACAGTGGACTATAAACATGCCCTACCAACAACCAAACTGTGTACAATGCTACGAATCGAACCTGGAACCTCTGGGTCAGATACTTACCCTAGACGTGTGGAGTAACTTTTCTTTCGAAGAGATTTTCAATTGTACGACAACGGTGTGAAGAAGTTTTAAAAAAGTATACCAGATGGTTGTTTATATATAAATTTAAAAATGGTAGGAAATATAATTTAATTTTGACATTTAATAATGAAAGAATTATTGAATCTAAACAAACAATTTTTTTAGGATTATTAGTCGACGACAAATATATTCTTGGAAAGACCGTATAAACCAACTTTGTAATAAAATAAATTCGTTTGTTTATGCATTCCACCAGTTACTAAGATTAAGCTTGTTGCTGTTCAGGCTTATCACGGTTACATAGGCAGCTTATTAAGATACACATTCTCCTTTGTGGTAACTCATATCATTCAAACAAAGCATTCATCGCACAATAACAATGCATTTGTGCTATTTCTAACATTGATGCCCTGGCATCCTGTAGGCTATTCTTTAAACTGCTTAAGCTGCTGACTGTACCCTGCATGTACGAAGTGTGTGTTTGCCAAAACTAATCTTGAGTTATTTACAAAGAAATAAAGAACACTGTTATTTTAACATTAGAATTTCTAATAAACTAGCTCTTCCTTTAAAAACTACGACTCTTTACCACAGAACGCGTATTGTATGACAATAAGTATTTATCTATACTATTAGTGGCCCGCTCACGACTTCGTCCGCGTGGACCCCGTACGCCGTGACGAATTTCTAAAAATTTTTTTCATACAAACCATGTCCTGACAATTACATACATAACAAAAAAAGAATTAGCCAATTAGGTGCAGCCGTTCTGAAGTGATGCGCGTACAAACATTTCGGCAATTGATTTTTATTAACATAGATCAGACAAACTGAACCCTTGGCCGTTAGTAAGCTTTAGAAATAGCTTTCAGGCTGCTTACGTCACAAAAGCTAATAACGTTACAGCGCCTAAATATTGTAGACATTATTCAAATTCCCGATAAACACAAACGAGAAAATAACGGTATCATCCCGCAAATAATCGCAACGCTCAATAGGATCCCACCGAGAGGGCAATTAATGTTAACATTCGTAAAGAAGCGCCCTTGTACCACGAGAGCCCACTCCGGTCTCGTTCAACTAATTAATTCACAATGCCCGCCCGAGAATTAAGTCTTTTTGTATACTCCACCGAAGTTATTATACGTTTTAGTTCTAAACAGGCCCGCCGCGCCGTCACCGTCGCCCGTCGCTCCTAAAACAAATTCCATTTATTTCGAAAACATTGTCTTTGTTCATAGACAATCATCTTATTTATCGATTCTTAACGGCCCCATCCCCTTTGTTCGCAAACCCAAATTGATTGAATAAATTAATTTCCATTGTACCAGTTTGTTTGACACAACAATAAACAAAGGCACATTCCATTAACATACCGGTAATAAAGATGTACAAAATATTTAACGTTTGCGCAGCAATAGATTGGTAGAATGCACTAGCTCACACAATTGAGCTGTGGGCCTAGCACGAACTCCTATCAAATACCATCAAATATCGTCAATCAATTGTTAGTTCCATATAAGGAACATGACGTCATTTTGTCAAATTTAGATAGAATACTTATTAATCTATCGAGTTTTACAACACCGATTTACAAGAAGATTTCACGGGCCAATTTACATCTTAGTAGTAAAAACACACAGTATTTTTACAAAAAAAAAACAAGACTTCTTCAAAATACCATCATCACATACTTTTTCCTATAACCCTATCATTTTATACTTTATAGCAGTAGCCCCGGGATTTCCGCTCTCTTCGACCGACTCGAACTCTTCGAAGAACGGTAAGGGAGAGAGATTCGCTTGCGAGATGTTATCCCCCGCTAGAAAACCTCATTCTGATCATTCGTCGAAATTAAAATCCGGTTACGCTGTAAAGGTCATAGCCAGCCAACAGCAATCTATCTCAAAAAAGGCCAGCATAACCCCCTGAGGATCGTAAAACCGGACACAATTGAAAATCAATTGTTTTCGACCGCCGGCGGTCTTATGATCCTTGACCTTATTGATTGTATTACTAAAAGGTTTGCGTCATGTCCGATAAACCCCATTTAACAACCAATTAATCCTCCTTAAAAATACTTCTTGAGACAAAATGAAAAAAACATTTGTAAGTAAGACAAAAAGCACGAAACACAATTCAACACCACAAAAACAAAACACTGTCGTATTCGTAAATATCGTCTGCCACTACAATCTTATCTAGGAAGATCGGCATTACCAAAACGGTCGCATCACGATTCACGTCCGATTATCCCTATTAAGCGCGTACCAATTACAACACACGACGGGTGCGTGATCGCCCGTTCGTATGCAAGTACCCGCAAAACAAAATCAGGAAACAATCTCAGTCCGCCAACATCAAAAACAAAACAGTGTCGTATTTGTATAATACTAATATTGTCTACCAGCTAATCTAGAAAGATCGGCATTACCAAAACGATCGCATCCTCCCTATTTAGCGCGTACCAATTACACAACGGGTGTGTGACCGCGTGTTCGTATGGTGGGCCAAAAATAGGCGCGTCTGCGCCAGATTTACGGAAACATTTCACGGCCCAATTTGCATAGTAGTAAATAACAGTTTCACATAAAATTGAAATAAACATGACACCTAAATACGCTTCTGATATTTGATGTGAAAGTTACTTACTTATCCCACTAGTTTCAAAATACAAAAGTACAAAAACATTTCTAGTAAAACAAAATCAGAAAAAAATGTCAGTCCGCTAAAAACATAAACTCAATACTGTCGTATTTGCACAATAATAATGGTCTGCCGGGTAATCTAGAAAGATCGACATTACTAAAACGGTCGCATCATCCCTTTTTAGCAGTTACCAATCACACGACGCGACGGGTGCGTGACCGCGCGTTCGTATCGTGGGCCGCTAATAGGCGCGTTGTCTCCGCCAGATTTACGGGAACATTTCACGGCCCAATTTGCATAGTAGTAAATAACAGCCCTCACATAGCATTTTACATGAAATTAAAATTAACAAGTCGCCTAAATACCCTTCTGATATTTGATGCACAAGTTACTTCTTTAAAATACCTTTTTCTATGACATACTCTATCCCACTGATTTTAAAATACTTCTTGAGAAAATATATGCAAGCATCATACGTAAAACAATAATTATGAAAACATAACATTGTCTTAGGTATTTGTATATCGTCTGCCAACTAATCTAGAAAGATCAGCATTACCAAAACGGTCGCATCACGATTCACGTCCGATCCCTATTTAGCGCGTACCAAATCAGTCCGCAAAGTTCAAAAACAAAACACTGTCGTTATTTTTATAATAATAAATGGTCTGCCAGCTAATCTAGTAAGATCTGCCCAAAACCACATAACCCGGTCTGTGGATCTGCATTACCGAAACGATCGCATCATGCCTATTTAGCGCGTACCAATTACACGACGGGTGCGTGACCGCGCGTTCGTATGGTGGGCCGCTAATAGGCGCGTTGTCTCCGCCAGATTTACGGGAACATTTCACCGCCCAATTTGCATAGTAGTAAATAACAGTTCTGTCGGTGCGCCGCCGCTTATTTAGACGTTATAAACTGATTACGCACTCGATAACACCACTCTACATGTAAATGTCTGCCGACTTTACCACCGGAATTTAACAATAAAGGTATTATAAATAACGATTGTGCCACGCGATATTAGGCAAGATTGAGATGTGTTTACAGTTATGTGGTGAGTTATGAGTTGTTGTTTATATTTTAGTTTGTAGTCATAACTGATTTTGGTTGTGAAGACAGTGCCTTGGCCATTATCTCACCTAAATCAATGCCTGGTTTGCAGCGATATATACGTTACACTAGATAGGCCCTTCCGAACACGCACTATGTTCCACTCATTTGCGGAGTCGACTCGGCACCTTGCTTTAGTGTGGCTTTGACATTCGAGCGTGCGGAGCTGCGAAAATAATTCTTTATTTCTTTTCAAAGTGTACACCTAGACGTTTACTACAATTCAGTTGTCAAGTCAGTGAAATTAATTGTTATTCAAGTCATTATTATGTAGTTATATCGTATTATAAGAATAGAAAGATATGTTTTCAATTATTGTTATTGACAATCTATTTGACCGATCTGGCGCTGCGACGCTGCGATGTCTGTCTGTTGATTAGACGACATTTAAATGTTTAAGCGCCGCAGCGGCTGCAGCGTACTTTAGGTCTCTCATTCCAGAATTTGAACAAATGGTTTGTATGAACGTTCTTGTCTATACTTATAGGTCAATACTGGTTTGCACCACGTTAGTATTTTAGTCGCTTCGCTACTTTGCTTAATTATACGAATTTTAAAATAATCAAATTACATTATAATACTACCAACTTAGAGTACCTACATATTTCATGTACTAGTTATGCAACACTAGGGTATATACATACGAGCATATCATAAGTCCTAGCAAAACTACTAAAAACTATTTATTCTAGTAACTTTTCATATAGATCTTTCAATTTCATGTCGGTGTCACTTCATCTATAAATAATATAAATTGTCAATTATCTACTGTTGGAAGATTCTAAGTACTAGAAGCAATCATGTGCTCAAGCAATGAAAGCGTCTCCAATAAGCTAGTAATTAACTATCTCAATAACTGTTCATCAATACACGCTGGACTTAACGCCTCAGTGGTCGATTGACCAGGGTTCAATTCCAAAGTCAGGTGTATTTCAGATTTACAGTCCGGGTTTGGGACCACCAAACTGAATAAGGCAATAATGGTAACTAAGGTAAGACTTAATTTCAATTATAGACCCCTTTGCCTAACAGTGGGACAGAATATAGACTATTAATTGCTACTTTACAATGCGATGAAGATATTTCTTTCAAATTAACCTAAAAAGCTAAGCTTTTAAAAGTGACGGTTCATAGGCTGCTACTTCCATATGAAAATCGTGAAACCAATTGAATTACTACAAGTAATTTGTTATCATTGCCGGTTTTAATTACGCGAGCCATTTTCGCGTGTACACACAAAAGCACTTCAGCCTATACAAAACTGTCATAATTCTCCAATGGATTTTCAACTTTGAAGCTGTAACGTGTTGAGTTCAAAATATGTTTCAGAATTCTGACTCGTGGTAGTTTTATATGCTGTTGTCAGAACGGTCAGCCTCAAAAGTAGCTATAGTACCATGTCAAACCAACTCGTGTCGTGAAGCGACATTTAAAAAAGAAAAGATGATAAGAAATTTACAAATATTTATAAGTCAAAATAAAATTACAAACAAAGTTAAAATAAAAAGGTGAGTGAGGATGGTGAGTATGGAGGTGATGATGGTTAAAATGTAGGATGATAATATAAAAAGTGAAGGGGTAGGTGCAGCAGACGTGGAGGCAGGCGAAGGTGTGGAGACAAGCGCTGAACTTGGCAGACGTCGAAGGGCGCAGGCAAGTGAAGACAGGCAGGCGCCGGTAGGCAGGCGCCGGTAGGCAGGCGCCGGTAGGCAGGCGCCGGTAGGCAGGCGCCGGTAGGCAGGCGCCGGTAGGCGAAGGCAAGCAGGCGCCGGTAGGCGAAGGCAAGCAGGCGCCGGTAGGCGAAGGCAAGCGAAGGCAAGCAGGCGCCGACAGGCAGGCGCCGACAGGCAGACGCCGGTAGGCGCAGGCAGGCGCAGGTAGGCGCAGGCAGGCGCAGGCAGCAAGCGCCAGCAGGCACAGGCTGGCGAAGGTGCAGGCAGGCAGGCGCCACCAGGTGCAGGCAGGCGAAGGTGCAGGCTGACAGGCGAGACAGGCACAGGCAGGCGTAGGCGCGCGAGATGTCTGGAGGCCGTAGTCTTCCAATTCGGAAGCTGGTGTTTGTATTTGAAGACTAGTCCTTCCAATTTGGAAGAGGCAAGTAAGGAGTCTTGACCTTCCAATTCGGAAGCTGGTGATCGTCTCAGTAGAGTAAACCTTTTGAATCCAAAGCTAGAGATGTAATGATTAGTCGTCGGCTGAACTTTATAAAGAAACCTCGGTTTCTGAGTTCTGCATAATTTTCAAAATAATATTTTTAAAACGAGAAATCTAGATGGCCAAATGTATAAATAAGAAAGTCAAAAAGTTTTGATTGGATTATGTTGATAAGTTGCATAGCAACGAAGCAAAAATAAGTTGTCAGATACTTCAAAACGTAACCAAAATACAATATTTAGTAAATAGAAAACAATTAAAGTGAGATAAATGTAAATATTACAAGGAAAAACGCATAATAAGATTATCGAAGTGATCCGAAACTTGTGGGATACGTAAAAGTGTCGAAAAATAGTGTCCGAAGTTTCGTGATTTAGATCACGTAAGTAAATGTGTTTAGATAAAGGAATTTTGATGTGTGTAGTGTAGTGTGTAGTTACTAAAACATTATGTATCGTTGCAGAAGTGAGGAAAAATAAAAGCAAATATATAAGACGAAGTTAAAATATGAGATGATTAAATGAAATAATACCTAGGAAGTGGAAAAGGTAAGTGGTTTCACCACACTCGCTCGCAATGATCGAGATCGCGCAATTATTTTGCATATGTACATAGATTGGGTACTGTTATCCCCAAACGGTAAGCCAAAGATATTGCCTAATGAGGACCGCAGAAGCAGTCCACTGCCTGTCCGTTTCACCAAATTACAACTGCACACATGCTCAGCGTGACAGGTGGTGCTGCCATCGCCGCTCTATGCTATTGGACATCCAATGTTACATACATACATATAATCACGACTATAATCCCTAAAAGGTTAGTCAGAGACAATGCAATGGGTCATCCCCTCTCCTTATTTACTAAGTTTTATTTGTACTGGCACCTCGAGACCAACCGTTAGGTTATGCAAGAAGTTTTCCCTGTGTGGGACCGCGGCCTCACGTGTGGGGCCGCGGTCCCACACAGGGAAGAAGCGGAGGGGGGGGGGGGGTCGAGGGAAACCTCCTCCCCCCCTAGGAGGGCCGCGGCCTAGTGTTGAGGAGCACTAGGCTGCATTGCACAAGTGCGGGGGACCCAGGTCTGACTGGGTCCATAGCGTGGCGGCGTTTCGCGGGGCATGTTACCGTGGTACCGCGGCGCCGCGTCGTGTCCCTGACGGCAGATGTCGGTTCTTTTACCAGGTCGGGCCCGTATGTCCTTACTCACCCGTTTCCCCCACGGGGGGGCGGGTGGGGACATATGGGTTCCAGCCCTGGACAGTGCATGGGGTTCTCACCTTCCTCTTGAGGCCTCATGCTAGTGCAGAGAAGCATTATCTCCGACTAAAACAAAGAAAAAAAGGTTATGCAAGAAGTGCCAGACGTCCCAGCGCCAGTAGAACACTCGCGCAGGAGACCATCTGCGTCACTTGACGCGAAATCAGTGCCCGCCGAAGCGCGCTCTTCATTCGGTAGGTACTCATAAGACTAGTGTCTCGGGAGAGTTACTACACGTGTTCACGGGGAAACTCTAGCCTATTGTCCAGATAGGTAACCGGAACTGTCGCTCACTTCTCGTTGCACGAAGGAGAAGGCAATGGGGACAGCAAAGCAGTTCTCTACCATAGTCCACTTTTCACCAAATAGCGACTGCACAATATGTGCTCAGCGTGACAGGTGGTGTTGCCATCGCCGCTCTATGCTGTTAGATGTATTGCAGTCTTTAGTCCGTTAGTCGCCTTTTACTACACCCAAGGGAAGGGAAGGGTAGACTACTCTTGTCTAGTTGTTACTCTTGGTAGTAGTTCTTTTAGTGAGCCGATAGCACGGCTGTCAGTTAGTGCGACGTGGTACTAAAGTGTTAATACTACTTCTGTACATCATAGTTGTTTACCGTTTGCAACGCGGCGCGGGAAAATCGAGCGGACGGACGCCCGCCCAATTTCCAGTGATTGAGATTTTAACCTTGTTATGGCATTTTGATGAATTGGTTTCACTTTGATTACACTCTTTAAGTTATTTTCATCGGCCAAATAGCTGTTGATGGGCGAGCGGTGAACGTTATTCGTGATGATACATAGTTAAAGTAAAATGAGCCTTATCAACGCGTTATCCTAGAATCTGTAGTGGAGAATGGAATGATTTCCACGAAGTATGTTAGTTATATAGTAAGAAGCATTTTGAAAGTCACCTTTTAAACATCAGTGTATTTGAAGTTTAAGTGTGTTTTCTAGATAGTGATGATGACTTTGAAGTAGAGTACAAACATACATACATACATTACACAGTATCCTTAGGGACAGACTACTTCAAAGTGTCATGCAAAATTCTCATACGTAACACAGAAAAACGAATTTCGTAGTCCCCTGGTTCCTCCTTCAGAACTGGAACCAATTTTTATGTTTGTTTCAGCATTGGTTAAAGAAAGAGATTTTTTACGTCTGTATGTATAATTTGTTTGCAATAAGTCATTTGTTTAACAACCAGGGCCCCAATTCTCATTTTTCGAGATGTAGTCTCGAATCGAGTTTTGATTTCGATCTCTATCTCGATAATCGACATTTTGTTCACGAATCTCCTATTCTCAGCGCTAATCGAAATAGACTTCGAGTTTTTTTTTTGATAAATATTGCCATTCTTTTTAATGCAATGAACTTGGGATGCGTTCCGTTTGACACGTTTCATCCGGTTTTAAACCGGTTGCAACTATGTACCTCAAACATTTTTACTGTAAAGGTATTTAAATGTAAATATTGAACTTGCTTTTTAATTAAAAAAGTAAATTTTTATTTTCATCATTAAATCATTATATTTAATGTGTTGTGATGAAATTTAATTTCCTTAAACAACTTGTATTGTTTAAAACGTGACGTATAGTCGATAAATTTTATGGTTTTTGTTTGTGGTTGTGTGCTTGTTTGGTGACGAAACGATCATTTTTAGTATTCACAAAACACACACAATGTCACAATGTCAACAAAAAATACCCAACGCTACAGAAGAAGCAGCTTCTTCTACAAATGTTGGAAGCCGATATACAATTAAGGAGTGGAAAGTTTTCTTCCACCTTTTAAAAAAAAGAGAGCGAGCTCTCTCAATATTTTAAATCACTTCCACGACAAAATTGGAAATTAACTCCTCCATATCCACCGTAATTTCGCCGCTATTTGACGTTTCATTAGCTTCTCGTAGTCGAAATTACGTCTCGACCACTGCCGACCACTCGAAGCAATTCGAGCGGCTCTCCTTCGAGAAATGTCGAGTTCGAGATGTTCAGAATAACTAAATTGGATTACCACTCGATAAAGTTCGAATTCGAATCAAACTCGAAGTCGATTAGCGCTGAGAATAGAAGATTCGTGAACAAAATGTTAATAACGAGATTTTATGGTCGAGATAAAGATCGAAATCAAAACTCGATTCGAGACTACATCTCGAAAAATGAGAATTGGCCTCCTGGAGCCTTAAAAATTTTGCGAAATCACTCCGATTTAAGGCGTATTCAGAAAAATTATATAACAGGTTTAAAAAAATCAGACATACAGACATAGAAAATCTCTTTCTATAACCGATGTTGAAAAGTAATAAAAGTTGGTCCAATTCTGTAGGAAACAGGGGACTACGAAACGTCGTTTTTCTGTGTTTCGGATGAGACCATTTTTTATGACACTTCCACGTAGTGTTTCCTCTTAAGAGGGTTTACGAATTTCGGTTTTCCATACAAACTTCCAAGTCGAAATTTTGATAAAAAATAAGCCAATTTTGATGAAACTTTGCATGCTAATATAAAACACAGGGATCTAAATAGTTTGTTGAAAACATTTTTAAAAAACCTTTTTATAGCTGAGTTATTGCGATTTAAAGTCTACTATGGAAAGTTAAAAATCGCAATAACTCAGTTAAAAAAACATTTTTTTTTTATGTTTTCAACAAACTATTTAGATCCCTGTGTTTTACTTCAGCATGCAAAGTTTCATCAAGATTGGATTATTGGTTTTTAATAATTTCGACTTGGAAGTTTGTATGGGAAACCGAAATGCGTAAACCCTCTTAAGGGTAGACCACTAGACAGACACCACAATTTTTTTGCTACGATCTTCACACAGTTTTTTACTTCATAACAATTATTCATCTAAAAGTAAGTACCTAAGTATTTGGAAAATCACACGGTGACGTTTACAAATGTTGTGTACTCATTTGAATTTGCTCGTAAACGTTTTAAAATGAAACGGTTTGAACAACAAAGGAATTGGTATGGAATCTGTAATCGTGATTAGAATGATGACCATCACTGTTTTCTAGTGGTGAGATCATCAGTCTCCACCCTGGAGGTAGCGAGTGCGATTTCCAGCAGATGTAACACATTTGTCTATGGTGCAGGATGTTGTTCTAAGTAGGTTTAACTAAAGTCATATTATATAAGTCTGTCATGTTCCGATATCGATAAGAATCTTCAACAGTTAAGGATTGCGGATATGCCACATGGGGAAGTAGGGTTATTAACCGACACACTGTGGGTCAGTGGGTGTTAACGACTGCCTAAAATGAGATTTGAAATGCGAATTACAGTCCTTTTTTTTTGTTTTTCTTTACTTTAAAAAAAATATTATTATTAATGTGCGTTCAACACATTAGTAATAGTCCTGTTAACCCATCCTGTTATGTGAATTTAAATGCCTGTGTCGGAGTAGGTTTACGTCAGTAGTCTTACGGAGCTATGGGAATTGAACCACGATTTCTCGCGTTCAACTCGAGCATCTATCCGCTCGGCTACCGACGCCTCGACGACGACGCCAGTGGCTGGAAACATTTTTAATGTTCAAACAATTGATTTATTTGTTTGGATTTGGATACACCTAAAGTGAGGAGGCATCGAAATTGAGTAGTCCGTAAAACTATCGGAGGTAAACGTAAGCGATTCAAGTTTGACAGTGACGGACGAGCGATGCGAGAGCCAATAAATACATATTATTATATGGTCTTGTAATCGAAGTTAGCAAACCTTTTGACACCAACTAGGTACGTAATAAACCCATATTTAGAGTAAATTAAACAAAGAAAGTGTGTCAGCAGCAAATGAAAAGCTGTCGCAGCCTTTCCTTACCGTAGTAATATTGTAATACGGAAAACAGTTGTCATATACATTATGTAATAAACATATTGAAAGGCCCAAAACACTGACAAACATTCTCTCAGTAAATATCACTTACTAACCAACGAAAACTTGAACAAACCTAATGATATTGAATAATTCCTTAACGTTACGAGTAGCGTTCCGTACTATCTTGGAGGTAAGCGTAAGCCAAGTTTGACCGTGACGAGAGAGGCGAGCTCATCATTAAATGCTAATCATCATTGCGATTCTCAACCCACTGCTGGGTGTAGGCCTCTCTTTGTTTATTCCATTCGCTCCGGTCTTGTGCTTGCCTAGCCTGTTCCACGTACAACTCATCGTCCTAAATTCTAATATCATCTTGTAATCAAAGTTAGCAACAGTTAAATACTACTACCTAATAAACACATTGAAAGGCCCGAAAAAACAGACAAACATTCCCCCAGTATCTGTAACTTACTACCAACGAAAACTTGAACAAACCTAATGATATTGAATAATTCCTTAACGTTACTGCGTAGTATTCCGTAAAACTATCAAGAGGTAAGCGTAAGCGCGTCAAGTTTGACAGTGACGAGTGAGGCGAGCTCATCAATAAATCACACCGCCGCCGCCCGCAACTCGGAGACTGCATTTTATCTGTCTCCTGTCTCCTAGACACTCGCTCGACGAATTGATGATAACGGATTTCTTGCTGGAGTGTCATTAGGACTTTGGTGTGGGGAAGGACATTCCTATTTTGACGGAAACCTTCTTTTCTTTTGTTTTCCAGTTGAATTGTGGAGTTAGCGTGATCTCCTTTTCCAATCAATGTCATTGCAGCATAAGCTGAGGTTGGATCCTAATTGGCCACATGCTATCATTATTATTCATGTTTTAATTATCATTATTTTAATTACTATCAATATTATTTTGCTTCTTATTTGTTTTCGCTTTTTTTCAATGCATCATGTTGTGTGCTTTACATTATTTGTGCTTACACTCAAAAAATGTTTCTAATCTCTTCTTATCTTGAAGTTGGTTTTATACGAGTGTAATTAAGCTGAAAACCACAATTTGTATCGAGAAGCGGTATACTCACAACATAATAATAGAACAGTTATAATGGAGGCATGACAAAAATATAGCTGTCGTTAAAAATGATGGCGGGCAATGCGGCTAGGCTCCGTGTGCACAGGACAGCCCGTGGTAGCCGATGGTGTCTACCGGTGCGCTACAACGACATGATGGGGAATGAAAAGTACTGCGGTCTAGCAGAGTACCCGTATTCGATTAAAGTAGTGCCCTATAGCTAAAAGGCGGGCACGCTTGCAGAACTAGGAGTCGTGTAGATAAGGTTATGCGGTTTGCAGTGGGGCCCGTCCAAAGCCTTTGGGAGGAGGTGTTGGTTGGATAATCAGAATACGGGCAAGCTGCGCTCCATGCGGCCTTGGCCTCGTCCATGCAGTATCAAAAGGAATTGATTTGCGTTCTAGTATTTTATTAGTGAGTGGTAGGGAGGCATGGACCGAGGACATGAACGCTGGGAGGTACACGTCTGTAGTCCAAGAGCGGTCGTTGATGTTTATATTTAAAATGGAAGAGAGTGTATGTTTTATGGTGCTATCTAAGCTAGCAAAAATGTAGGGGAACTACCACACCTGACAACACCGCAAGACATACGTGAACTTAGGAACGAAAAGGAAATAGCGTATGTGAGAATAAATTTTGAAAATGAGGTCTTATGTAAGTATCCTAAAGTTTTATTTTGATGTTATACAATTTTGGAAGGAATCATCTAGAAATAGGGGACCCAAAGAGATGAAGGGAACATTTATCTAGTATTACATTTAAGAGATGAGCCTCTAAAGCTAATATTATGTCGTGAGGAAGTTAGTAACACCCACGTATTATTATTATTTATAATTGACTAGCATACTAATAAGCTATGTCCTAATCTTAATGGGAGTTTCTTGGGTAGGAATACTCTAGGAAGTCTCTCGAAGCGGTGGGCGCTGGCTTAACGAAGGCACTTTAGTTTTATTGTTAACGCATTCTATAATTAAAATTATCACATCAAAAATTATGAATATTCTAGGCCATATTACCAACTTGACATAAATTCTTTTACATTTGCGATACATTTAATGATACTTAAAAAAAACTTTTAGCATTTCTAAGCGTTAAACGAACTGAAATACAACAGCGAATGAGAATACAGCAAAAAAAACGTACACAAATGGACATTTAAAAGGAAAACAAAATTCAAAGCTAATTGTCAGTTAGTACTTTAATAACATAATTACCAAAGCGGGCAGCAAAATTGGGAGACATAATTTCCCACTTTGCAGTCCCTCTGGGAAAATAAGTGCAAACATCCGCATTTGGATTCATGCTCATAAATTATTTCATCATGATTTCTTGTCAGTGTAATGACATTTTATGTTAATGATATTCGCTTTATTTATATCTTTACACAGTATGCTGAACGTGATGTGCTGTTTGGTGTCGGCTCGTTATAAATACTACCAACCAAACTCTTCCCTTGAGTGTCGTAAAAGGCGACTAACGGATCAAAGACTGTACATACATCCAACAGCATAGATTGGCGATGGGCTCACCAACAACTGCACATACTGAGCACATGTGCAGTTGTTGTTGTTGTGGACTATGGCAGTGGACTGCTTTTGCGGTCCCCATTGCCTAGTCTCTGAAATGAATTAAGCCTGGGGATAATTATAGTCGTAAGGGTTTTTTATAAAAAATATAAAAAACTCATTTTATTTAATACTACACTCAATTAAAACCGCTGTAGGCCACGTAACAGGCGGCAACAACATTCTAGACTAAACTACTTAGTAGAACTAGAGCATCCTACGCATACCTGTTATACCCAACGTTTCGTATGCGTAGGATGCCTTTTTTAAGTAGTTTTGTGCGTTAAAACCCCTTGCAAATATTTATGTACAATATGCTAAGTACAAAAAAGTTGTATAAAAAGGTCGTCTTTTTCGGTTGCTAAGAAAATTTGCTGGTTATAATCTATTCACTCTAAAAAGAAGAACCAATTTTATTATATTTTTTTAAATGATCACAGTCACAAACATTGGAATGTTAAATAAAGGGCTACAAACATATTAAATTAAGTTCCGAAGTTGGCTACCGGCTGGATATTTATGAGCAGACAAAACGGTCTACCCTGTTTCTCTGCCGTTTTTGCGCTTGCCACTCGTACCACGGTTTCCATAGTCACTACCACTATAGCTGTGCACGACACGATTGAGGCATCAACTCGTCACACCAAAATTTTGTCCACTAGACTGAATATTCTAGAGTTTCATTTACCGTTAGATTACGTACAGAAACGCGAATTTGTATGGCCCCGAGCACCACCAGGTGACAAACGAGAAGAGTTTAAATTATTAGGCATTACAATTAATTACAAAAAAAACAAGTAGTAAATAAAACTCAACTGCGAGACACTCAGAATATCGAACAGTACTTATGTTCTTTTTGAGATTATCCTACTAATATTATAAACGCGAAAGTTTGTAAGTATGGATGGATGTTTGTCACTCTTTCACGTAAATACTACTATAGTTTATAACCTGGATTAACACATAGGATACTTTTTAGCCCTACTTATTTACCAAATAGCCCCGTTCTACGGTACCGAAGTTGGCTACCGGCTGGATATTTATGAGCAGACAAAACGGTCTACCCTGCTTCTCCGCCGTTTTTGCGCTTGCCACTCGTACTACGGTTTCCATAGTCACTAATCACTATAACTGTGCACGGCACGACACACAACACTTTCAGTACCCGAGTGCTGACTGTGAGTTTCATTTACCGTTAGATTACGTACAGAAACGCGAATTTGTATTGCCCCGAGCACCACCTTTAACCAGGCGCCTCCGGCGGGATCCGGACATGGGTTGGACTCGTAGTGGCGTGTGGTTAGCTGTAGAGCTTGGGAATGTTCGTTTGTCCTGGTATTGTGTGCCAGGACTTCCAAACTCGTGCACAGCGAGCGGGGCCTAGTAGCGGTCTCTGAGGGGCCAGAAGCGAAAAGTCCTGCGGGGAACGTGAGTTTCCCTTATAGTTGGCAGCTTTGTCCGGTGGTTTTCATTGGACATTGGTGTTGACATCTCCGGTACTAGTCTGGATAACTAGTAGAGGCGGCCTCCTAGATGCCGTAAGTCTCCGGTCCAGCCAGCTGCGTAGGACGTGGGAACTGGCTAGGCACCCGGATGGGTTCCGAGAAGTGAGTGTGCTTACTACTCGGCTACCAAGGTGGATACTTGGGAGTCGACTTTAGAGTCGACGACCCTAGCAGTGGCAACTGCGAGTTGTGCCCTTCGTGCAACGAGAAGTGAGCGAGCTTGACAGCTCCGGTTACCTATCTGGACAATAGGCAGTGAACTACACGTGTTCACGGGGATACCCTCCTGAGACACTAGTCTTATGAGTACCGAATGAAGAGCGCGCTGCGGCGGGCACTAATTTGGCGTCAAGACCTAACGTTGGTGGTCTCCTGCGCGAGTGTTCTACTGGCGCAGGGACGTCTGGCACTTCTTGCATAACCTAACGGTTGGTCTCGAGGTGCCAGTACAAATAAACTTAGTGAATTAAGGAGAGGGGATGCCCCGAGCACCACCAGTAGGCGCAACACGAGATATGCCGCGGACGAGAGACGACAAATCATTTTAAGTTGTCATGTTAAGGTTTGTAGACAAAAATACCGCAGTTTATGCAAAAACTACTATTAAGTCTATTTTTGACATATTATGTAGAGTTCTAAGCGAATCCATGTGTCTTTAGCGTCGATATACATTAGAGATAAATGAATAAAACACGACAAAACGGGTCGAGAAGAGTTCTCGTATTGCGCATGCTAGGCCGGCAGGTGACAAGCGAGAAGAGTTAAATATTAGTCATTACAATTAATTATCGCTTTCGTTAATGTGATCAAGTGGTAAATAAAACTCGCAGTTGACACTCATAATGTGAAACAGTACTTATTTTATTTTTGAGATTATTTATTATAAAGACTAATCACTCGTAATAATAATAAAATATGCTTTAATTGCACACAAGAACATACACAGAAAAATCTTTTTCACAGAGACAAAGTATAAAACAGGCGGCCATATTGCTAATAAGCAATCTCTTCCAGGCAACCTTGTGTGATAAAAACATATAGAGAAGGAATAATAAAATGGGTGCAAGAATAAGGAAATAAGAAATGGGAATATAGGTTGTGTTGTTTAAACATTAGATAGATCCTACCGACTGCGCCATGTTATGTTATGGGCAGGTCAATCAAACACGGTATCCGAGTAATCACTGACTTTATTATATTCGTGTCTTACCCACAATATAAACAAAGTATAATAACTACCTTCCACAAAGATAAGACATAATAATTAAATAATGAATTTAGTCCAAACTAAAAGAAGTAAAGTCTACCAGGTCCTACAGCCCTAATGCACGGCAAAGACCTCCATCGTGAAATTCAAGTCATTTTTACAATTGATGGGTATTAGCTCAATCACCACGCTAGCCAAACTCGGGTTACAAACCCGGGCTATGCATCGTAAAATCTGAAACACACCCGACCTTGGTATTAAGGACCTCTGGATATCGGACCGAGCGCATCGCCACTCGCATTCAGTTACTTTCCTTAAAATTAATCTGAAAATTTTACCAGCAGCTAGACAGATAGTCTTACCCACGTCCATTCTGAGATCAAGGATAAGCGTAGTAAGTACCACCGTACTATCATACAAACTGTGTGTACGTGTCTCTTTAGTAAAAATGCAAAAGTGGCCGGTGCGCTGAGAAAATGTCGATTGTCGTTATCTACGAACGCGATCCCTCTGAGACTGAGAGGACGTCCATTTTCGTACTCTTCGTCACAAACGCTCCCACATTAAGTTACAGTCGACATCCAGGAAATCGGTACAAGAAACTTGAACGCAGTATATAAACTATCAGAGAACATACGCGTTCTTAAACCTAATATTTAAACGACTTTTTACTCACAACTATGCAAAAACTATTTTTTAGTAGTTTTCTAATAACTAATAATAGGAATAAACTTAATTCTCCACAATAACTAGTTATTATATTATACTGACGTTAGTAGAGTATTTTACAACAATAACCAAAAGCGCGGTAGCTCAATTGTCAAACTTCAGCAACTAGTGCGGGGTACGGCCACATCAGGGATTACTAATCAATTGATCTAATTTTGGTCTAACACTATTTAGATTCTCTGTATTTTCCTTTAGCATGCAGTTTCATTAAAATTGTCTTAAATCCACTAATAAGATCGGATTACAATCATAAACATTTTATACTCGTTTATACTCGTAGGTACATACATACATAATATAAACACGACTATTATCCCCGAAGGGTTAGTCAGAGCTAGGCATGAGGACAGCAAAAGCAGTCCTCTACCGTAGTCCACTTTCACCAAATAGCGACTGCACATGTGCTCAGCGTGACAGGGGGTAAGCCCATCGCCGCTCTATGCTGTTACATGTATGTACAGTCACGAGCACCAATATGTATACACTTTGACTCTTATTCCATTGTATTAAGAGTTACAATTGTTCAAATATTTTTGCTCGTGACTGTACCTGTGTGCAGTCTTTAGTCCGTTAGTCGCCTTTTACGACACCCAAGGGAAGAGAGGGGGTGGTAGTATTCTGTCACAGTTTCGCGACACGGTTATTAGAAAAATAATTATAGTTGTCAAATAAGGTTCACCAATGTAAGTGGATAGTATTGGCTAAATGTCAACGGGATAAAATTGCTAAGTATTTTCATAATAGAACTGAATTTCGTTTTTATCTACGGACGTGTCGTTTTTGAGGTTGTAATTAAAAAAAATATCTATTTATGTTGTTTTCTCTGTCAGAGTTAGAAAATAAAATGAAGCTTTATAAATTTCTGTCTCCAGTAGGCAATTTACGGATAAATCAGTTAGTAATTTCTAGCATCAGCGGTAACGGTAAGCTATCCTGACTACGAAAAACAGGGCGAATCCGGCAAAAGATATTTGTGTGATAAACACAAAACCATTTGTATTACTTGTCGATATATATTGACGAAGATTTGATTAATCATTTTGAATTCGTCTAAAGTTACTTGCTTCCAATTAATTCCTTTTGGCGTGCTCTAATGATATTTTTAGATCAAAGTGATTTATTACCATTTTTTAGAGTGTGAATGCTTTATGTTGAGCTTTTTTGAATATGATTTCTGAAATAATATATGTTAAGCTGGTATTATATCCCTAGTTGTATCCTTAGTATCCTGAGATTTCACCCCTACACTGTCAACACACCACCTATACGCACAAAGCGCTTCGCGTCATAATTTTTAATGCGGATAGCTAAAGAGTGGAATTCCCTTTCTGCGGATCTGTTTCCTGACACGTACAACCTGGACATTTTCAAGGCAAGGGTGAACAGGCATTATCTAGGCAAGTATGCTAAATCCTAGGCCGCATCATCACTTACCATCAGGTGAGATCGCGGTCAAATACTTGCCTAAAAAGAATAAAAATAAAAAAAGTTATATCAAACATTGCATCAATTATTTTGTAATTAATGTATTGTATAGTTGAGAATAGAACCCAAGTACTATGTTTCGTAAAAACACTTTTCTGTCACGGTCTTAAACAAAATAATAAACCGCTGGCATTCACAAAATACTTTACCTTTTATCATGAAACTTTCCGAAATAACGTAACAAAATATAAGCCAGCAATGATGTTTTTAAATTTGCAAAATCTGCTGCGCACTGATTAGTACTCAATGAATAGAATTTCTTTAGTGTCTATTGACGCCGCGTTCTAAGTATCCCGTTTCCACTAATTTAAGCGATAACATGATTTCAATTAATTACATTCTGTGTATTGATACATAATACATACATATAATCACGACTATTATCCCCGAAGGGTTAGTCAGAGACTAGGCAATGAGGACCGCAAAAGCAGTCTCTGCCATAGTCCACTTTTCACCAATTAGCGATTGCACATGTGCTCAGCGTGACAGGTGGTGAGCCCATCTCTGCTCTAAGCTGTTGAATGTATGCGCAGTCTTTAGTCTGTTAGTCGCCTTTTACGACACCCAAGGGAATAGAGAGGGTTGTAGTATTCTTTCACCGCTATGCGACACGGTATGCTATCGATTTCAACGACAAAGACCTTTGTTCAGCCGTGAAACAGTTTATAGGCTGTGATTTATGAGTATATTATTTTCTTCTTCTTCGAAATAAGCGGTATATACCTACGTATACTAAAACGTTAGAAAAAGAACTAAGTATACTGTCACCGTTTACCATGACGCGTGACACCGTCACCCGGCCAATCGCGTCGCTTGCCTGTGCCCACTTATTCATTCAGAAGTTTTTTTTTATGTCCCCTACGAAGTCTCGAACGCCACTCTGGAGACGTGTTGGGGAAATACCGCAATAACTATCGCCATTCTGTTCCGTTCGATTGTTTGTTGTATTGACTTCTTTTTGGTGACACCGTTTTTTGTCTCAAAATACTTTTTTCTTTATTCGTTTTATGATACTGCATACGGCCCGGATGATACATAGCGGTTACCGCAGTCAAGAGTATCACGCTTGTACTGCTGATCCTGAAGTATTAGTTCTAATGCGTCAACATTATTGATACAAACATTGAAACTCCATTTTGGATAGATGCATAAAAAAACTAAGGCTTGTTTGGCTTCAATGACAAAGCCAAAAGACACATAATCTTAACTAAAGCTCAGATCGGATACGACATAGCGATTGTATACAGTAGGCTATCCTACAATAGGCTAAAAGACTTAATTGGAGATAGCTTGATTAATCCAAATTCGAGTATCAATTAATAAAAATTAAAGCAACACATTTTCTGGAGCGTTAAACCAAATAAACTTCTTGTTTAAGAAAGAATCGATGGAAACAGTATAAACTTTACATCAATTACTTATAACTTTATAAAATGTTCTTCAAAATATGATGAGATAAACGAAATTCCTTAAGAGTATCGCGGAATGGACAAATTCGAGCCACAATTAACGAATTATTAAGTAACAACCAAGTCCTGAGCAAACATCTTTCACTCGCGTGTTTGAAGATAAAGTTTCAGAATTAATTTGCCAAATAACGCCGAAACACGAGATTTAAACTTACCGCTCAACTTCGCTTGTTAAATGTTAATTGTTATCAAACGGAATATATTATACCTTAAGAATCTTTGCGAGTCTCAATGATAATCATGAAAATTTATGTCGATAATGTGTCGATACTTGCGAACTTCCAAATGAACGCCTCTTCGTATACATTACATAATAAATCATACTTACAACGTTAACGCACAAGGCGTTTGAAACACATTTGTATATTTTTCAATGAACTTCGTCGTGTATTTCTGAACACACTATCCTTAACCTGTCACTCTGTAAAACCAGACACAATATAATATCAATCGATTTTCGGTTTTTTTACAGTTTTTTTACCAGAGAGGTTAATTAATTATAAATGTATACTAAATTTACATGTTGGTTTTAAGTAACGCATTTTTGGTAATAAATGAACATAGAGACAGCGTTACATTAAACACAGTTGTAACTAAATTTATTAATTTAAAATAAAAAGTATGGCCTATAAACTGTTTCACTGCTCGCCCAAAACCATTTAAATAGTGATTGAACAAATACCTATAAAATGAGTTATATATTGAAAATAATTACAAATCACAGTTTGTCCGGTCGGTAATTGAACACGGGACCTCCGAATATCGGGCCAAGCGCTCTACGTATCTACGTTACGTTACGGCGAACTATTTTTTTGTCCACATTTAAGAATTTCAGAGTTTTTGTACACTTGAAAGAAAAACAAACGAGTAACATTGGCTGCCAGTTTTCCTTAAATAGTTTACTATTCGTGAGCACTTCCCAAAATGTTTACACTCTCTGATAAATAAGTTGTCAAAACAGAAAACGTTGCTGGATCATTGCATTCGGCTCACGTCGCGTCACGCACGATCGCCAAAATGTATCTCTGATTTATAGAGAGTAGTGAAATTGAAATCATTTAAAAATATAAGACATAATGTATACGCATAACATCGCTTCCGTAGAATGTTATATTTCAGCTAAGGTTAAGTATTAAATCATATTACACGTCGATTTTAACATTTTGGAAAGTTTAAGGCTCGTATTCTAAAACCAAACTCACACTTAAATCTCTGCTTGAGTACAGTTAGAAAGGGATGGTGCTATTCATCGCATATATCGATATCCCTTTCTAACGGTACTCAACCAGAGATTTGAGTGTGAGTTCGAAGTATACGAGCCTTAGATAACTTAGGGTCGATATTTTGATTGTCAGTTTAAACTTATTCGCTAGTTTGAGTATTTTACAACCAATTTAAAAACGTACTGTCTAATCATTTCTTTTCTCTTTTTACAAATGACATTTCGGGTAGGTCGCCTAACCAGATACTGCGACGGGGCTTTTAAAAGGCCCGAAAAAAATACTTTTGCTATTTTTCCCAGTTATTAAGAGTCGTTTTAACTATCATATCCAAATATCGCCAAGATCGGAAAAAAAATAATTTCAGTAACATCTGGGTCAGAGAGGATAAGTTTTATCCGAGTATGGAAAAATCAGCCCTAAATAGATTTCAGAAGGAAAAAGCGGAGCCACAGACAATCTGGCAATTTTACTTTACTTAATGAGTATACAGGACAGATAGCTATCGTGAAAGGTCAAGTCAAGTGTACCCTAAGCCGACGAGCATGGATGAAGAACGTTATGAGAGTAAATTAAGCAAAAGAAGTATATCAGGGTCGTGGGAAATGGAAAGCTATGGTATCGGCCTTACCCCTCCGGGAAACGGAAGTAATATTTTTACATACATATATATATATATATATATATATATATATATATATACTAGCAGCCGCTCGCGGTTTCACCCGCGTGGTTTCCGTTCCCGTGGGAATATCGGGATAAAAAGTATCCTATGTGTTAATCCAGGTTATAAACTATCTGTATGCCAAATTTCATCTAAATCTATTCAGTAGTTTTTACGTGAAAGAGTAACAAATATCCATCCATACTCACAAAGTTTCGCGTTTATAATATTAGTAGGATATCTATACATACAATCAATCAAGGAGTTCGATGGCGCAGCGGCTAGCGCGTTCGGCTTGCGATCTAGCTTGCTAAGCCACTTTCGCAATGCCGGGTCGCTGGATGGGTGACCAAATTTAAAACATCTCGAGCTCCTCCGTGCTTCAGAAGGCACATTAAGCCGTTGGTCCCGGTTGCTGTCGTAAGATGGCAGTCGTTAAAACCCACCTACCCGCATTGGACCGGCGCGGTGGGTTATGGCCCAATATCTCCACGTGCTATTTATTGTCCACGTGGGAGGCATGTGCCCAACAGTGGGACGTTAATAAGCAGATGATGATGATGACATACAATCACGGCTAATATACCCGAAGGGTTAGTAGACTCTAGGCAATTAGGACCGCAAAAGTACTCCTCTGCCATAGTCCACTTTTCACCAAATAGCGACTGCACACGTGCTCAGCGTGACAGGTGGTGAGCCCATCGCCGCTCTATGCTGTTGGGTGTATGTGCAGTCTTTAGTCCGTTAGTCGCCTTTTACGACACCCAAGGGAAAAGAAGAGGTGGTAGTATACTTTCACCGCTACGCGACACGGTAATTGCGTATGTAATGTATGTCTTTTTCCTATAAAGTGTTGTATGTATAGTCAGGCCTCCGTCACTCCATATACTTGCGCGCTATAATTACCTACCGCCCTGCCGAGCGGTCTCGGGCCGTTTGCGGACCAAATCGTGGGGTGACAAGAAAAACTCACTAAGTACAATTTTTGGGAAAATTACTTTTTTGCACTAAGTTTATTATTTTAGCTTATCCGTTTGCAAGAAAATGTCACTAAGAACATACTTCCCCATTTTTGCCATTTAAAACATTTAAATTGTCATTATCTACTACTATGAACAAAATTACAGGCAGGTAAAATTCATTATGTACTTAATGACATTGTGCTGGCAACGTAGTGAAGCTGGCAACTACCGCACGTCACTAATGTCAATGTCAGTATTATTCGTTTCGCGGCTTTTCGTTCGATACTTAGGAGAAAAGTGAATATTATTAGAGAATTATTAATAAAAATAATTCAGGGGTAAATTAATGGTTGATTTATCATTAAAAGAAGCTCAAAAACAGAATAATGAACTTGTAAATACTCGTACCTATTAAAGTTATAAAGTGTGTCAATTAAATTAAAGTTTGTCAGTTTTATTGCAACCAAAGTATACATAAACGTGTGTGATTCCTTCCAAAATTTTATAACAGCAAAATTACAAAATTTTAATGGTCCGCCTTTTCAAAATTAACAGTCACATGGCTTTTTACTTTAATACGCTATTCCCTTTTCGTTCTTAAGTTCACGTACCTATGTCTTGCAGTGTTGTCAGCTGTGGAAGTTCCCTGACCTTCTTGCCAGCTTAGATAGCACCTTAAAACTTACACTCTCTTCCATTTTAAACATTAACTTCTACGATTGCTCTTGGACCCAAGCATCATTTCCAATATTTAGATTCGATGGCCTGGGTATCCGTAAAACTACTGACGTTCCCTCCCGGCGTTCTTGTCCTCGGTCCATGCTTCCCTACCATTTATTAACAAAATACTGGAACGAACGTCAATTAATTCCTTTTTGATGCCTGCGTGGAATCCAGGTGGAATCGGCTTGTTTAATTGGCTGAAAGGCATCAAACCTGCGTGAGAGACGATTAGTTAAAACTCTCGAGAACAGCTTATAAAGCTTAAAGAACAACACAACAACCACACTTTCATGCCACACTTCTGGCGTTCTACCTCCGAGTACGACAGAATTATGTAGTTTCTGAAGAGCTGCGAGTACCGGTATTTCGCCTGCTTTCAGAAGCTCACCCGTAATTCCGTCAGCACCCGATGCCTTGCTGTTCCTAAGCTGCTTGAGAGCCATACCAATCTCGTACAGACTGATGTCCGAGACATCTTTGCCCGTGTTCTGATCGTCCAGCCAACACCTCCTCCCAAAGGCTTTGGGACGGACCCCTCTGCGAACTGTTGCGAAATAACATTATCAACAAGTCTTCTTGTTCCGCAGAGCGTGGCCGCTTTTTAGCTGTAGGCAGATGGGAGTCGGGTCTTTGGTTACAAGCTACCCTCATTGAACACGGGTACTTTTCTAGTCCGCAGTACTTTTCGCCTGGCCACTGCCCTGCGTCTTCGCGCCCCCAGTATCATCCCCATCATTGTCGTTGTGGCGCACCGGGAGACACCCGCGGCCACCCCTGGCAGTCCTGTGCGCACGGAGCGCTGGCCGCATTGCCCGCCATCATTCTTTGAATGACATCATTCGTCTGTCACACGTCACAATTTGCTACCTTTGTCTGCAGCAAAAAAGGAGACCTTGTCAAACTGTGCAATGCTTGTCAATTACCAGAGGAACTAATTCAATGGTACAAAAGTTTGCCATCATCAAGTGGTGGCTCAGATTGCGTGCTTCATTTGATGATAGTGATGATGAGAGTGATGATAATTGAAATTAATAGTTGTTTTTTTAAGACATTTTTAATCTAATAACATTTTGTAGTTTCATTAAATATCTGTACAGGAGATACCTACAGACAGGTAAAACTCCTAAGTACATTTTTATTAATTACTAATAGAGTTGTGAACTTTTTTATAAATTTTATTTTCGGTTAAGTAAGATATCCTTTATTTTAATAGTCACCACCATTTCAAAGATTTAGATGCAAACACTGAATTTTAATAACAAAATATGTTTAAATTCTCAATATCTCTCGTTAGCTCATAATGCAATTAATGAGTTTTACTTGTCACCCTACGAAATTCAGTGCGGTTTTCGCAAGCGAAGCGCACGCACGTTGTTCAATTTTAATTGTTCCATTCGTTTGTAGTTTGTACGCAAACCTACAATGCCGGTGCCTTATGTGCAGTAGATGGGTTTGTTGTAGTAGTTTTTTATTTTACCTACACACTGACCTCTATTTACTTTTGATGATGATGTCAGCACCAATTTATAAAAAAAAAATATTTTTTAAACGATACAATTTTAAACTATCACTTATAGTCAGAACATATTCGCAGTTCTCAATAAAATAGACACAAATAGTTATTTATGTAAATTTAATTTTATCGAAGAGGCAGCCATTGCTGCGGGAGCGCGCGGTAAGTTATTATAGTTTAAATATTAGTGGGCTATTATAGCAGTAGGTATTGGTAATTTTCTACTGAGTGAAGTATCTGTTAACTTTTCCTTAATCTGTGGTACAGTCACGAGCAAAAATATATAAACAATTGTAACTCTTATTAAAATGGAATAAGAGTCAAAGTGTATACATATTGGTATCACATTGAATTCCAATACCGAGTACTACTTTGTAAACATGTTAATAAAGGTATACTTACATTAAAATCTTCGGTCGGGCAAACCGCGTAGAACATATAAATTGGCAAGGCATTGAATGCAGCAAAGGGATAAGCTTTACAATTCCTTACCAAAGAGGACATCCGGGAATTGACTAAAAGTCAACGAACCTAGTTCGGGGTAATCTGCAAGTTTTACCTTGCGTACCGATATGTGGGGTAAGAGGTGAAATATACGTGTCAATGGAGCAACTTGTTTAAGGCACAGTTGACCTTTACTACACTCACAATATAAATAAGAATCAGGACTTTAGACAAACTTTCATATGTTCCACACTACACTTTATTTTTAATTGGAAGACTAATAGCTAAAAATACATTATAAAAAACATAAATTAACAGCAGACAGCCAACAACAGGTCCTCACAAGTAGCAACAAATAAAAAATAACAAAAAAGGGTATACATTACAAGGACAAAAACACTATAAATTCAATAACACAGTTATCAAATAAAGAACTGCTTGCTCAAACAACACCTTTTAGTTACTCAACCGATATTGAAGAGATCAATATAATAATATACCTTTATAAACACTGCATTTAAATTGTTAGCACGTCAAAGATAAGTAGGTACTTGGTTTACAACTCGCTTGGAACGATCGCGCTCGAACTATCATTATGTATGAACGCAGTAGTTGGTAGATATGATTTAATACCAAAGTGACAGGTGTTAAACTACTGCTAAGGTGGTCTGTTCCAATTTTAAAGACACACCAAATACGACAGAAGCAGCTCAGCATTACCGCGGAAAACTTATGAAACAATAAACAAAATTAACCGTAGCAGAATATCTGCATCGCCGCCAAAGACATTAATTTTTATTATTTTAATCTCTTGGATCGCTGCTCTATGCTTTTCGATCTAGGTAGGTACACTTTTAAGGGTTATGGTCTAGTTCCGGATACATAGTCCCTACTTTTGTTGTTTTTATTGTCTGACTGTAACCTGTTTGTGTGCTTAAATAAATAAATAGATCTATGTTCAGTCCTTAGTTCGTTAGTCGCCTTTTACGACACTCAAGGGAAGAGAGGGGGTGGTAGTATTCTTTCACCGCAACGCGACACGGTTGACTGGAAGAGTGATTTTTTATAGTATATTGTACATACGTGATCCAATAGTGTGTTTGATGAGCTAGTTTCACGATGTATATTTCTAACCTCGCTGGCCCAATGCGGGCTTAGTGGGTTTCAATGATTATTAATAGTTGACAAACTATGAGAGGTGGACCGCGAAGAAATTGCTGGTTAAAAGAAAACGTTTTAAAAATGTAAAAGCCACAGTAAACTAAATTTTCATTCAATATAATGGATTTATCTTTACACTCTATGTAAACGTAATCTATCGATCGATCTAATTTGAGACTCATCTTGATATCATAGTACAATCTAAATCGATTACAACGTTGATAACTATTGACAGACACTTATCAAAACCGAAACAAAAACAAAAAATAAAATGTTAAGACAACGAGTGTTTTTAGCAAAAAGCTTTTCAATGTAACTTTACATAATGAAGACGCTGATGAACTAGATAAGGCAAATTCAATTTTTAAATGGATCCATGAGGCCGTGATACTGTTGGAAATGGAATGTCGTCGATTTATTTTAACCACTCGGTTCGTTCCAAGCCATTAGCTTTTTCAATCCAGAGATGGGTATAAAGTGGTAATGATGACGAAACCTACAGAGGCGTTATTATCTGGAGGAGAATGACGGGGCTCGTAAATGGAAAGTTTTAACATAAAACTGTGGAGCTTATGACGGTTACGACGAACTGCGCCAATGAACTTAGCTATTGTTATGGGGTATAAATACAAAAAATAATGGAGCAAAATAGTTTTTTTTTGTACAAGCAACAATAATCTAACATGACTATTATGGTAAGCTTTATTTCTTATTAAGGCTTTTTATCTCTTTGTCTTTACTGCACATACAATGATTTTGAAAATTTAAATTGAAATTGAAATTGAATAACATTTATTGGTATCACACAAAAACACACAAATGAACAATATTAAATAACAAAAAATAAGCATAATAAAACAATACATTAATTGCGCCCTGTTGTGTGATTCCAACAAAGTATATTTATTTATTTGGTTTAGGTTACACATACAGGTTACAGTAATTTATGACAACATACTTGGCATTTCAGGTTGAGCTAGACAATAACCTAACAAACAGTGTACACATCGTGTGTAATGATATTACAGCGAATACAAAATAAAAGCAAATTACAAACTAAAAAAGTGAAAAAATTAGCACGAGCAGAATTCGTTCTCGACAAAATTTGCATTCAAATTGTTAAAATAATAACATTAAACATAAAAGTGAGAAATTCCCAAAATATCTATGAAAATTTATAGAAAACAATGCAAAACGCTGAATAAATAGAGTGACTCAGAATCACCCAGCGCCCCACACTGCCTTCCGCGAAAAATATTTATATATACCTCTATATTATTATTTTTTAAATACATCCAATTTACTACTTGTGAGCCGAGGATACTTCGGCAAATATATTTGCACTAAAGGTATTCAAAATTAACACATCTTTTTATAACCCCATATCTAGAATGTGTCGGACCTACAACGAACTTATACGCAGTGGCAAAGACGTAGACATATTTAATGACCGATTCCCTTTATACAAAAGAAATATTTCGCCCATACTTTACTTTCCTTTTATTATAAGCAGCAAGCGGGGCCTGCTACACTGGTATTCTGCTTTAATATTTAATATTTATAAGTACCTATCTATTTTTATTTATCAAATGTATATATCCACATACACATTTTAGTTATATATTGATTTTATTACGGCACGTCTACTCGTACAGGCCCTGCCAGAATACCAGCGCTGTTGCGATGTGACTTTGTCACACCGTAGCGGCATATGCTGAGGTAGGGTCCTGATTGGCTCGTCACACTGTTGTTTTATTATTGTTATTTGATAGGTATTTGTATGTTATTTTTTGTTTTTACGTTTTTTTTTCTATTTCTTATTTGTGACAGTCAATAAATAGTTTTTCTTTCTTTCTTTCTAATAAGCAGCAAGCGGGGCCTGCTACACTGGTATTCTGCTTTATTGCAATTAATTGTAGCAAATTTTTTTTTGCAACAAAGAATAATACTCGTACCTTTAAACATAGATTCACAACTATTATCCCCGAAGAGTTAGACAGCGACTTGGCAAAGAGGACTGCAGAAGCAATCCTCTGCCATAGTCCACTTTTCATCAAATTGCAACTGCACATGTGCCTAGCGTGATTGGTGGTGAGCCCATCGCCGCTCAACGCTGATGGATGCATGTGAAGTCTTTAGTCCGTTAGTCGCCTTTTCGACACCCGAGGGAAGAGAGGGGTTGGTAGTAGGTATTCTTTTAGCGTTGGTAAGTATCTGCATCGAATTGGTAGGGAAGAGAAGCCGGCCTGCCACGAGTGCGGGGCAGTAGAGGGAAATGCACAACATACCCTGGAGATATGCAGTGCGTTTGCCTCGCAGCGCCGTACTCTGGAGGAGCAGCTGTTGTTAAAGCGATGATGGCAAGTGATGGGGCGTGGAAGGCGGTGAGCCAGTTCTACTCTGCGGTCATGCGCTTGAAGGAAGAAGCGGAGAGGGCCCGTGAGGACGCTGTGATCGCAGCTCCGGCACGTCGTAGAAGGAAGGGAAGACGGCAGCGACGCTACGTGGACCTAAATCCGCCGTAATGCTGCTGGTCTTCCAGCTGATGTCCGTCGGTGGTTGCTCTGTGAAGACCTACGCGGTGTCTGTGCGTCTTTATAAATGTAAATATCTCTCCTATCTCTATGAAGTTTCTCACACAGCTAGAGTTGTGTGTTGATTTTTGCGTCGCGTCGCGAGTCACGTCTGTGTGCCGGTGCGTGGATTGTTGTAAAAACTCCTACGAGTGAGTACAGCCATCCATGGGCGGGCTCACGAGCGTCAGGGTGGATCCCGTGGTTTAATTCCCTAGTGGACAGGTACCACGGTCTCCACTTTTCCCGAATTGCTGTTCGCCAGTGTTTAGTGGGTAAACTTCCCTCCCTCTTACCCTTTCTGTGGAAAGGGGACGGATGGAGCCCCACATAACTCTGCTTCCCCTCTGGAGGTGGGGTATCCATAAGGCGGATTCACTGGGATATAAAAAGGTATTCTTTTAGCGAGTCGCTATTCATACCACACGGCTCATAGAATAAACAAAGACTAAAGTAGCGTAATTATAGTTTTGTAAGCGTTATAACTTATTGAGGCTTGTTTCCTCTTTGTCTGTAGTACAAACAATGATTCTGAAGTATTCATTGTACAATCCCAAGTGAATTAAGAAAGTTGAAGAGTCATTACAAATTTTAAACAAAACAATACATAAATTGAAGGATGATGTCGGGGTCCCGAGGCCAAAGATTAATATAGTATTAAGTTTAAATTAATCAGTGGTAAAAAAAAATTGTACTCATAATTATACTCCCTAATACATGCAGCTACTAACTTGAAATTAGGTATTGAAACGATATTCTTGCAGTTAATATACAATAAACTTACCATGACTAAAGAAGGAATAACTGCCTATATAACCAATTAAGGAATCACTACCTATATCTTTATTATTGAAATTTTGCATTCATCGCTGACTTGCAGCGTAATCAAACTACTAGGAAAAATTAAACGAGTCTTCTGGGGTCTCGGTAGCTCAGCGGTTAGAGCAGTGGACCGGCAATCCAAATTTCGTGGGTTCGAATCCCACTCGAGCCTCCTGAGACTGGTTGATTTTTTCTAGTAAATATTTTATCGATCACTACCTATATTCAAAGATATCATGAAAGCCCATAAACGTCCCACTGGTGGGCACAAATCTTAACACATGGACAACTGTACTTGGGGAGACTGGGACATAAACCACAATGTTTTCCCAATTCGGAACAAAGAGACTAAGGCAATTAGGACAGCAAAAGCAGTCCCCTACCATAGTCCACTTTTCACCAAATAGCCACTGCACATGTGCTCAGGTGACAGGTGGTGAGCCCATCGCCGTTCTATGCTGTAGGATGTATGTGCAGATTTTAGTCTGTTAGTCGCCTTTTACGACCCCTAAGGAAAGAGAGGTGGGTGGTAGTATTCTTTCACCGCTACGCGACACGGTTATTGCTATATTATGTATTTTTTTTTTGGGGGTCAAAGTTGCTCGCGTCCGTAGGTTTACCCTTGAGACCCTACACGTGATCCCTGGGTGGTGCTAAATGAGTGACACCAACTGAGTGGTAGAGCCACGCTGCGTTGCAGCACACGTTGGGCCGGCTCGCCCGGCGTAATACCACCCTCTCTCTAATATTCGGCGTGAAATAATGGCACTTGGTGCTGTTGTGTTTCGTCCGACCAGTGAGGGTTCCGGAGGCCCCTTCCTCCCCCCACCCCTCCTCCCAATTCCTATTCCTTCCTTAAACCTATTCCTCTCTTAAAGGCCGGCAACGCGTCTGCGATTCCTCTGGTTTTGCGGGTGTCCATGGGCGGCGGTGATTACTCTCCATCAGGTGACCCGCCTGCTCGTTTGCCTCCCTCTTTTATAAAAAAAAAAAAAAAAAAAAAAAAAAAAAACCTGTTTAAATCTCATTTACAAGATTATAATTTTACCCTTTTGTCTTAGTTTCAATGCTCATTCCAATGTTAATACTTCAATTGCTTATCTGGACTGATTAACACGTTCACTGTCCCAAGAGCTCATAACAATAGAAACACTATTGTTTTAATTAAAGACCTGTGAATCAGTTAAAAACATTAAAATGTTTTTATTCACATTTAGGATAGCAGGTACCTTACTTACTTACTTAGAAGTACCTAAATATATTTAATACACATTAGTGACTTAAACTTTAAAATTACTTATTAACATATAATTGTATTGAATAATGTAAATCTAATTCATTAACTGTGTGTGGTTGTGCCCATTTAATCTTTTAACTATCATTAATTCTAATACCATTAAAGGGGTCTTCTATATAAAAGTCTATTCGTTTCAAAGGACATTAATCAACGTAACTAACATTTCAAATTAAAACATGCTTTCAACTTAAATGGACCTCAATGTAAAGACTCAACAGGCCAAGACTTAAGCAAATAGTTCCAATGTATTGAAGAGGGATGTGAAAACAGTTTAAGTAGAAAGGATAAGTGTGTTTTCGTGCCATGTGTAGAGAAATTCGACACTCACTCGGCTATTTACGGCCGATGGTGCGATAAGCATTTTCTCTTTCAATACCATCAAAGAAACTGGCCGCCTATTCAGGGCTTCACCCGACAAAATGTAACCCATAAAGGGAATAAGAAGATTGTAGCGCTGTTTCTGACTTAGCTCACGAAAACAGTGTATAGGCCGGTTTCAATTGCTCGTGTCGTACGCATTTCAACTTTTTCATTTGAAAAACATTATCTTCGCGCTCTCAAGTTCTGGTGAAGCCCATCAAATCATTTGTCGGCATGACGACGGCAAACTTCAGCTATTATTCCGGTCGGTTTACTAAAACAAAAGTGCTCTTAATTCTTGATCTGGGATTTCATGTGATCATTACTTTGCTCGGTTCGTTTGGCCGGGAAGACCTTTTTGCCGGCATGTATTTTGTTCTTTGTCAGAAATTAGGACTGGCTGCAACGGCGATATAATTATAGCAATCCTTTTGTGGTGTTTGCGGGTCCATTGATCGACTTTTGTGTTGCGGCCTATACAATTACGCGTCGGTGTCAAAACATCATCAATCAAATGCAATGATTTCCGTGTTAAGCATTTAATGCTATTAGCGGTTCGGCAATTTTCGTCAATAACAATTTTAATGACCATTAAGAAAATTATTATTGTAGTAGAATAATTAAGTTACACTTGTGTTTATTTATCACACCCGTGGTCTTGATTTATTAAGAAATATATAAAAATACTAAACGAGTATAATATTGAAGGGAGTAACTGATATCATCGTATAAAAATATATTTGGTTATAACCGTGGTGAAAGAATACTACCTGGGTATACCTGGGATACTACTTGGGAGTCGTAAAAGGCAACTAACAGACTAAAGACTGCATATACATCCAACAGCAAAGAGCGGCGATGGGCTCACCACCTGGCACGCTGAGCACATGTGCAGTCGCTTTTTGGTGAAAAGTGGACTGTGGTAGAGGACTGATTTGCTGTCCTCATTGCTTAGTCTCTGACTAACCCTTCGGGGATAATAGTCTTGATTATATGTATGTAAAAGAATATTTAGTAAAACGTAGACTACAGCAGAGGACTGATTATGCGGTCCTCATTGCCTAGCCTCTGACTAACTCTTAGGAGATAATCCTAGTGTATGTATGACTTACAATTTTCACATATATATTCTTGTTTTCGTAAAAACGGTGTACCAAAACTCGAACCAATCACATTATATTCCATCTGTCTATACCGCGTTGATGTATTATGTACTTGCGTATAGATTATACCTACACACCGATACCGACTGATTGCGTTTACAGCTAACGAAAATTTCATTTGCAAAATTTGTGTCAACGATACTTCTATTTCAAACAATATCAGAGCGATAACGGAAAAAGCGTACAAAAAGGCCGGCGCTCCGCAAAGCGCCACCACAAATTGAATTATAAATACTGCGAACCGGAGGTCTCATATTTATGCCAAGCGCTCGTTTGGACAAAATCACTCGCTGCACAACGTTCGATGCCGGCACACGTAGGCACAGAAGTAGGTCTATATAGAAGCCGCATGTTAGCTCCATTGTATGAAAAATAAGCGTGTCACTTTTTCTGTGTCAATTTAATAACAAAATTACTTACCGAAAGAAAACTAGTCGATTAACTCGGTTCACCTTTACAGTTTTTTCAGTTCGATACGACGCAAGTAGTAATTTTTTTAATACTCTACTTTTTTTTATAAAAGAAGGAGGCAAACGAGCAGGGGCCCAAGTCTGCTAATTTACGAATGGCATAATTGAATCGCAATTGGATCGCATTGTAATTGTTTGACAGATTTGGTATTCTCTTACTCATTTATGAATACCAAATGTGTCAAACAATTACAATGCGATCCAATTGCGATTCAATTATCCCATTCGTAAATTAGCAGACTTGGGCCCCTGGCGGGTCACCTGGGTCGAGGAAGGAATAGGAATTGTGGGGGGGGGGGGGGGTACGGGCCTCCGGAACTCTCACTGGCCGGACGAAACACAACAGCACCAAGTGCCATTATTTCACGCCGGATATTCGTGAGAGGGTGTTATTACCCCGGACGAGCCGGCCTAAAGCCTGCTGCAACGCAGCTTGGCTCTACCACTCAGTCAGTGTCACTCATTTAGCACCACCCAGGGGTCACGTGTAGGGTCTCAAGGGTAAACCTACGGACGCGAGTAACTTTAACCCCCAAAATACTCTACTTATACTACCGGTGCTGACAACGGCTAATGAAACTCGGTCGAAAGATGTGATTTTACCATTATTGTGGCACTATTTTGACACGCAAAGTTCGTAAACATGCGGCTTCTATTTAGATCTATTTCTGTGCGTGTAGGCATGGCCATTTCAAATGCCAGTTGACTTTGATTTAGTCGGCAAATACCAATAGTTAGGACGCGTCGGTCGGCGTAGTGTTTTCACGTTTTTTAACGACATGGATGTGATTCGTCTGTGCCCTTTTTATTAAATTGCGATATGTGGTTTATTAGGGTTTTTTTGAATAATCAAACAAAGTAATTAAGTAGCAGTGTAGCTTTAGCTTTGAACTTTGACTTAAATTATCACAATGTTTTTATGTTTTAACAATGATACCTATCACATTCTAAGGTTTATTGAAATATTGTCACACGATTAGGCACATCTTCGATTAGTGTTTAAATGATACAATAATTATACACATAAGCATGTACATGCTTTAAACGAAAAAGAAAAAAAAATGTCTCATCTTTATTATTTATAAATAACTAAAATTAAATTAAAATACTTACTCTCTTTCGCATTTGAAAATTATGAAAAACACAATCAAAATATTATATAATACAAGTATATCAAAATATTCTCTTTTATAATACTTTCACAATTTTATCTCAATTTGCAAATAGAAAAATTCTTTTACGAATGTCACTAACATTTGGATTCCAAAAACTATTTTTTCCGTAATGACTTGGTGCAGTTAGCACATTAAGCATTTAGCATTTTAGTAGTAAAAGAGATTAAATATTAAATATTTTCGCCGTGTAGCCATAAAAGAGATGAGTGATAATATGAATGTTTAATAGTTTCAGTAAATATGTGGGATTTTACTGAAATCTCACACAGACTTCTTGATAGAGTTTGAAAAGTGATGTTGTACTGTTTTGTTTTGACAACACTCTGTAGGTACTAAAACTATTTTAACGGGACCTAACACGATTAATTTTTGTAAGTGCATACAGTTCGCTTGTGACCACGGCCGCAGCATCGCGGCCGAAACGTCAAGCAGTAATTAAATATGTACTTACTTACAAAAATTAATCGTGTTAGGTCCCGTTAAGATAGTTTTTATGCAATGCAACGAGATAGTTTAAAGTCTTAACTCTGTAGGTACTGTCACGAAACGGTTAATAATCCACTATTAAGTATTTCACATTTGTATTCTACAAAACACACATTTTAGAAAATTAAACCAAACTGCAGACTTATTATGACGCTTCACTTTCCCAAAAAGAAGTCCCCAAAAACTATTATCATTATTATTGGGCTGAATGCCCAGCTTGTCCACTGATGGGCAAAGGCCTCCCCACTATCTTTCCATTAAAAAAAAGCAAAAACTGGAAGTGTTTTATTACTCGCAACAGTTTGACTATAGTCAGTCAGCGTGCAACACGGGAAATAGGATATGTCGATTTCCGTGACTTGTTAAAAAAAAGCTATTCCCATTTATTCACACGGCGATAATTTCAGATCGCTATGCCATTTGGATTCCCTATATATTTTTTATTCACCTGAATTGACCTGTTGCGTAGTACCAACTATGTATTATTATAACGGTTATATAAATGGTTTCACTAAAGGTATATACACATTTCCGCATTGCTTAAATACTTAAATATGTCACATTGAGTCATTATTCCATGTTATTCCAAAACGTGTACTAAAGTTAAATCTAGTTTAAAACAGAAATATGCCTCATTTTTGTTTATAAAGGCAGATAGAGATAAGATTAAGACTAATAAGAAGAAACAAAAATGAGGCAAATTTCTGTTTTAAACTAGATTTAACTTTAGTACACGTTTTAGTGGTGATTATGTGTATGTATGTAAACCTGCAGGTTTTACTTTAGTCCGCCTGCGGGATTAACAGGGTTAGACTTTATGGATTTTAATTTGAAACAGTTATCGCACTCATTAAATGAGCACATAAGTTTGTAACCATAGTTTTTACCAGTTTTCCACCTCTCTGATGAACATTAAAAATGACTACACATACATACACATAATCACGACTATTATCACCGAAGGATTAGTCAGAGACTAAACAATGAGGACCGCAAAAGCAGTCCTCTGCCATTGTCCACTTATCACCAAATAGCGACTGCACATGCGCTCAGCGTGACAGGAGATGAACCTATCGCCGCTCTATGCTGTTGGATGTATGTGCAGTCTTTAGTCCGTTAGTCGCCTTTTACGACACCCAAGCTAAGAGAGATTGTGGTTTTTTTATACAACGGGTAAGCGATTGGCCTTCATCTCATCTGATGGTAAGTGACGATAAGACCGAAAGTGGAAGCGTGCTTCACCCGGAATTCTCAACCACTGAGGAACTGGCTATCTTATCTCAAACTGACGGAACACAACAATGCTTTAAACATCGTTGTTATGGCGACAGACTTAGATAAGGTGGTGGTAGCTAGCCAGGCGGACTTAAAAGCCCTACCACCAACCAAACCGAGCACACAAAGATGTACCCCCGGCTGGGAAACGAACCCGGGACCTCGAGGTCTGAAACCGGTGGCTTAGCTACTAGACCACAGAGACGGTTATAAACTGTAGTATTCTTTCACAAAACATATAAACGGTAGTATTCTTTCACCGCTACGCGACGCGGTTAATTACTATACAAAATTATATTATTTTCTTCTGAGCTTTCGGTTGAAAGTTCAGAAGAAAATAAAATCTTTCTGTTCTGTAGTTACAGAACAGAAAGATTTTATCCCCATCCCGCCGATCGCCGCTGCTAAAAGTAGCATGTCTGCTCTGGTCCTTAGTAATTAAAAGCGAATCAATCCGCAAAAAGTCTTTAATTTCAATGTGTGTTCGCGCACACTTTATAAAACGATTTAGTGATTAAGTTAAATTAAATTAAACTTTCCCACACTCACACCAATTATCTAGCCCAAGAGAAGCTTCGAAGAAACACGTTGAATGGTTACTAGACAACGGATAAACATACTTAAAATACTTAAATAATACTTATTATACATAGAAAACACCCAGACCCGAGACAATTTAGAAAAACTATAATTTGTAAATTGACCCGGCCGGGGATCGAACCCGGGACCTCAGAGATGGCGACACCATGAAAACCGGTGTACAAACCACTCGACCAAGGAGGTCGTCAAAGTTAAATCATCATCATCAGCCTATAATCATCCCACTGCTGGGCACAGGCCTCCCCAAATGGCCCATGATCCACCATGCTGGCCTAATGCGGGTTGGTTGATTAACTTTATATGATAATAGAATTACTATTTTAATGGAAGAATCGAGTTTTCGAGGTTTAGTTCGGGTTTCGATTGTGAGAGCTAATGCCGGATCTCAGGATGGTCACCCATTGAGATTGAGATAACGCTTAAAAGGCGACCTTAACAACGTTGTCATGAAATATTTCTATGATGTATGTGAAAATTGACATATCTCGAAATAGCAACCTTTTTAGTGCTACGGGAATCGTGTTCAAAAAATACAAGTAGACAAATAATATTATTTTCTAAACTTTAATGCAGATTGATTGAGTGTGTGATTTAACACTGCAAATTAACACTGAAAAGTTGTAATTTTGAGATGCGTAATTATTCACAGGAGGCACAGACTTCGTGCTACCTAGTTTGAGTATCCTACGCATTGGAACACAATTCGGGAACCGAAAACAGTTTATGTAATCCGCAAAAAGTGTTTGATATTGAACTTACAAAATTTTCAATTGAATGTTGTCTAGCTGGCCGCGACCTAAATTGTAATGTACAAAAATCGCAGCAGCAAGCCAAAGCGGCGGAAGCGGTTACGTGCACTAACGATGGCGGACGTGCACTAGGTTATTGCGAATAAAATATCTTTAAAGTACCGCAGAATAAGGGAGTAATGAAATAAAAACGCCCTCGAACCAGCAGCGTGGTGGGTTTTTTTATGTTAAACGTAGGCAAATGATCAGGTGACCTGATAGGAAGTAATCACCTATGGACCGCCCATAGACACCCGCAAAACCTGAGAAGTCGTTGTCATGAAGTGCGTTGCCGACCTTAAGGTGGGTTAGGCGGTAAAAACGGAAAAATTGGGTGTTTGTATTAGCTGTTATTTAATTAAAATATTTTAGATATTTCGCAATGAATTTTTCAATATTATTATGTATTACCTTAGATTAAAACAAAAAGGGAAAATACGGCATGCTCCTACTTGTAGTCATTCAAAATATAGTCCTACTCAACTACTTAAGCAAACACACACACGCACACCTATAAATGTAAATCGAGCGAGCGAGACAAAGCGGTAAGCTTCAACGTCAGCGCGAGGGAGACAGCGAGTAGCGTGTTGACGTCTCGGTCACTTCGCAACAGACGAGTACGTACGACCGATTCGTCTTTCTCTTTTTCACACAGTAGCATATCCGCAATAGTACGATGTAGCCTGTTCGCTCGGCAAATTGTGACTGAAGTGAAATTGTGCCTTTAGGCCTAATTTTGGCGGCTCACTCACGAGACGCTAATGCCGTATCTTCCCTTTTTGTTTTAATCTAAGTGTATTACAGAATATGTGTAAGGGATAACTGTTTCCAAAACACGATTGGGAACATTTTGCTTGATAGAAAAAAATCCTGAAGTTACCTCAAAAATTTCATATAAATGCACATTACGACCGTGTTTTACAATAATACCTACATAAACCTTTTCGATTTCTTGACTGTTTTGGATTTTCAAAAAACTAAACATTCTTATTGACTTTTTGATAAAAATGTGAATGGCGCTTACGAATTACCGCGGATCTCCGCCGCGCAAAACCCGCGAGGGCCCGGAATTTTCGCTGACTGCCTTACCCCTCTTAAGGAAGAATTGGGACCTTCCAGGAAGAAGTAGGCATTGTGGAGGGAGAAGCGGGGAGAGATAGGTAACCGATACTTTCTCTCACCGGATGAAACACAACATTAACGATTGCCATTTCACATCGATATGCCGTCAGAGGATGGTATTACTCATTTAGCACCACCCAGGAGCTAATGTGCAACCGATCTCTAAAAAAGGAGATCGGTCAGATCCGTCTAATTACCGCCCTATAGCCGTAACTTCAGTGTTGTGTAAGATCCTAGAACGAATATTGAACAAACAGCTTATTCGATACCTAGAAGATCACTCCCTAATTCACGATCGTCAATATGGGTTTCGGCCAAAACGGTCAACGGGTGATCTTCTAGCGTACGTCGCACATCTCTGGGGTGAGGCTATTGACAAGCGTGGCGAGTCACTGGCAGTTAGCCTTGACATAGCCAAGGCTTTTGATCGGGTCTGGCACAAAGCTCTTCTCTCTAAGCTCCCGGCATACGGTTTGCCCGCTCAGTTCTGTACCTGGATTGCTAGCTTCCTGCATGAGCGTAGAATCCGTGTCCTTTCGGATGGATGCGCTTAGCGGTTCATGTCAGTGAACGCTGGTGTTCCTCAGGGCTCCGTTTTATCTCCCACGCTGTTCCTTCTGCATATCAATGACATGCTTCCTCTTGGAAACATTTATTGCTATGCAGATGATAGCACAGTGCATGGGGGATATAAAGGTCACCCAACGGCTGGGCGGGTAGACACCGAAATGAAGCGAGCAAATCTTGTCATTGAGCTCGATCGGGTGTTGGACCTCATTTCTAAATGGGGCTCCGATAATCTGGTGGAGTTCAATGCCAAGAAAACACAGGTGTGCGCGTTCACAGCGAAAAAGTCGCCATTCCTTTCCCTTCCCTCTCTTCAGGGTACATCTCTAGGCCTGCAGAGCAGTATTAACATGCTCGGTATGGATATCCGCTGCGATCTGAACCAAAAGGATTTCATCGAAATCGTAATTAAAAATGCCTCACGTAAACTCGGTGTCCTGAACAAGGTGCGGCGATTCTTCACGCCTGATCAGTTGTGTCTATTATACAAAACACAGGTGCGGTCTTGCGTGGAGTATTGCTCTCACCTTTGGGACGGCTCCGCAAAGTATCTTCTCGATGCCTTGGACAGATTGCAGCGCCGCGCTGTGCGCATTATCGGCAATGCGGAGGTCACTAAAACTCTCGAGCCTTTGCAATTGCGTAGAGATATTGCGTCACTCAGCGTCTTTTACCGTTTATACCATGGCGAATGCTCTGAAGAACTCTTTGACCTCATCCCTCCTTCTCCCTTCCTCCATAGGAGTACGCGTTCTGCTCTCCGGAGTCACCAATTTACAGTTTCTAACATTCCATCACGCACAAAGAAATTTGGTGACTCGTTTCTTTGCTGCACTTCCAAAAGATGGAATAGTCTACCAGCACACGTATTCCCTCCTACCTATGACAAAGGGTCCTTCAAACGAGGCGTGAAGAAGCACTCTGTGGGCCGGCAGAGTGAGGGTGACTGATGCTACGTCTCTTACGCTGCACCAGTTGTCCTCGCGCCTGGACTTCATTTCCACTTAACATCAGGTGGAGTGGAGTCATTTGCCGAGCTTAGCATAAAAAAAAAAAAGTGTCACATTGGGCTAAAATGGATTTATCCTTGAGATCCTCAAGGATAAACCCATTTTGGCCCAATCCCCCCATCCAGCAAGAGCGGATGTAGGCGCAACTACCAACCGCAAAAGGAGAAAAAGCGCGATGTTATGCAAGTGTAGCATGAGAAATGGAAGTACGAGAGGCATAAAAGTGAGAACTGGAATGAAAGAGAATATATCAAGTACAAAATGACGCTGGCCATCATAGAGGAGGAAAAAGTATTTAAAAAATTTAAAAATTCTAAAATCAAAAAAATCTCCCCATTTAAGGGCCGTACCACGAAAGGGCCTAAATCGTCCTTATTCGTTCACGCAGACGAAGTCGCAGGCGGGCCGCTAGTATAAAATAAAGAAATTAATGAGTTGCGTTCACTTTGTTGACGTGAGTGTATTATCCTCACCTTGGGAAGAGCTTACCTTTTCTAAATGACTGACATCGGTATCTGTACTAAGCTTGCAATCAATATTAATGAAATGTAGAATGCTGTTGAACGAGGAGTTTGATGGCGCAGTTTTGTAAGTTCAGAAATAAATATTATAATAATATTGTAATAAAGTTCAGTGTTCAGTGTCTAATTTAGTTTTAACCGCCCTGTGGCCCCGAGATCGCACAAATAAACCAAAAACAATGGAAGTTTTAACTAAAAAGATTAAAGTCTGTTCCACAGATTTGTCTGGCCGTGAAGACAAATAAAACTTTTCCAGCCAAGACTCTTTTGTACGTACCAACTTAAATAGTAAACTTTGTTGACAGATTACCCAAACGCTATTCGTTGACACGAATTTATTTGTTTCATTAACGAGATTAGGTGTTTTATTTCATGTTTTATTTTAATTATTCTAATTTTCTTAATTGAAAGTTATGTTAAGGGGCGTTTTAGTCACGGAGATAGTCTTTGGTTTTAGTTATTTAATAGAATCGCATGAATTTAGTTAGTATAAGTAAAACATTGTACTAAACCTTACAAGGGCAATAAACGTTTTGTATCATTAAATTATTATTTTTTTCATTTTTATTGAAATAAGTATTGATTTAAATAGGCGAAAGTTATATAGGTACATTAGGTTTATTTATACATCTGTTTTATAATATATTCAGACTTTGTATGCGCCACGTAACATCTGCCGTGTTAAACTGAATATTAATTTATTCAAAGGGTACTTACCCTAGAACATACAAAAAGTAAAATGTTACGCGATACCATCGCGTCCATCATGGCGGCATGCACCAATTTTGTTTGTCGTCGTTCCATTACAATAATCGCTCAAGAGGGATATTATATCGAAAATGTATAATTTGTAACCGTGCCGCGTAGCGGTGAAAGAATACTAAGACCTCTTCCTTTGGATGTCGTAAAAGGCGACTAACGGACTAAAGACTACACATAACAATCTAAAGGTCACGGGTTCGAATCCCGTTCGAGCTTTCCTGAGACTGGTTGTTTTTTTTCTAGTAAACATTTTATCTTATATTTATATAGTTAATAAAGATATTTATATAAGCAATTACGACTTTATCAATTGTTAAATACTTGCAAACGTATTTCTTTCGAATGTGAGGGTAGACTTCACAGTATCGTAATACCGCTGGCTTGCAGCGTATCAACTACTAGAAAAAATTCAACGAGTCTTCTGGGGTCTCGGTAATAAAAAGATTGATAACAAATATAACACAAGACAATAATTGTCGATCAGGAGCCGTCCAGCCATTTCCGGGCAGAAACCAGGCAACTGTAACTAAAGTTTATCTTGTGTCTAGGCACATGTGATAGCTACATACGTTCCATAACGTTGTTTGGTGTGCGGATTCCCCAACCGCAAATCAACGGTAAATCAGATTTGACCGTCCATCGCCGCATTTGTGATCGCAATCAAAATGGCGACACGTGACCTTACAACGGCAATTCGCCAATTGCGGCTTTACACAGCACAACTAATTGCACGATTTATCTTTTTAGTTTTGAGCTAGACAGATAAAATCGAAACTCGAATAATCAAATACAGACCTATATATAATCACGACTATTATCCCCGAAGGGTTAGTCAGAGACTAGGCAATGAGGACCGAAAAAGCAGTCCTCTGACATAATCCACTTTTCACCAAATAACGACTGCACATGTGCTCAGCATGACAGGTGGTGAGCCCATCGCGGTTTTAGGCTGTTGGATATATGTGCAGTTAGTTTAGTCAGTTTAGTCCGTTAGTCGTCTTATACGACACCCAAGGGAAGAGAGGGGGTGGTATTATTCTTTCACCGTTACGCGACACGGCTATCAAATACATTCTTATTAATTTCTGAACGTTACGTCAATGTCAATACCGCTTCGGCCACTTTCGAAACTAGATTCGAAAACAGAATTATTTTTCAGCGCTGCGGCCACTTTCGAAAATTTGGTTTCGAAACCAGATTTGAAAACAGAATTATTTTTCTTTTACATACACTCAGGACTATTATCACCGAAGGGTTGGTCAAAGACTGGGCAATGAGGACCGCAGAAGCGACAGGCCACGTTTCACTAAATTACAACAGCACGTGTGCGCTATAGCTGGTGAACTGTATGCTGTTGGATGTATGAGAAATATAGAAAAGGCATCCTACACTTCCTATAGAAAGGCTTGAGTAGAATGCCGTTACAGTTTTGCATTAAACCTCCTTCAAATATTTATGAACATGGAACGCAAAAGTTTAAGGGTCCCCCGCACACGGGCCACCGGCCACAGCCACAAACGCCGCCACGAGAAATTAAAAGCCAAAAAGCGAGCAGCGACTATTTGTAGCTTGTGGCAGCCACCGGCGTCAACCGTGTGCAGCGAGTCTGGTATATGCCGGTGGCGTCGTTTTGTAGTTGTGGCCCGGTGGCCTGTGTGGCCCTCATCATCAGCCTATAAACGTCCCACTGCTGGGCACAGGCCTCCCACGTGAACAATAGCACGTGGGGATCTTGGGCCATAACCCACCGCGCTGGCCCAATGCGGGTTGGTGGGTTTTAACGACTGTCATCTTACGACAACAACCGGGACCAACGGCTTAACTTGCCTTCCGAGGCACGGAGGAGCTCGAGATGTTTTTAATAGTCACCCATCAGGCGACCCGGCATTGCGAAAGTTGCTTAGCGGGCAAGATCGCAAGCCGAACGCGCTAGCCGCTGCTCCATCGAGCTCCTCCGTGCTCTCCGTCCGAGCTCCGTGTGACCCTAAAAGAAAGTAATTCTTTTATTAAACAATAAAATAAAAATAAACTTAAAAAAAACTAAACTTATAAAAACTTTTCGTTGATTGATTTATAATGAGCCGGCCACCACACAGCTAGTCAGTTTATTAAAATGAGATAAAATTAGAACGCACCCGTCCATCCAACAACGTATCGGATTGGAGTTACAGCCGGCTCACCGCAAATCAGCGGTATCAGATTGCCCATTGGCATATTTGAGATTACAATCAAATTCAAAATTGCGAATTTGGAATGACGTGTACGTACGTGCTTTATTTTTATAATTACTGCTGTATATAAAGCCAATTCGTGTGGATCAAAAACTGTAAGGTAATCACGTTTGCTTGGTGTCCCGAGATGTAATCATGAATTAGATATGAATGGCGTTTGAACTTGACAACGCTGTAACAACAAGGAGCAACGGCTAAACATGCCTTTATTTATTGTTTTCTGAGGTTTAAGCGAGCACTACACATTGAAATGAAACACTTTTTTACGGATTAACTCGCGTTTAATTTACTATTTACATAGTTTTTTTTTATATTATTCTGACGTTTCAAAGCCTTTACAGGGTCCGTGGTCACAGGGTGACTCCTTGTGTCGTAATGTCGTCGTCGTCGAAAATATAAAAAGCTAAGTAATTAGTAAATTAAACGCGAGTTAATCCATAAAAAAGTGTTTCATTTCAATGCCTTTATTTATGTTTTATGTTTTATGTTTTAAGGTTCCTTATTTGGTCACCCACCATGTGAACCGGTTTTGCAAAATATGCTTGACTTGCACAACCGTAAACCGATCGCAAAAACCTTTCATATTGCAAAATTACACTGCAAATGCAGAAGGAGCTGCTGTGTAATGTTTTTTTAAAATAAAAGAATTAAATAAATAAAAGCACCAATGTGTAGTATTCAAAACAATCACAACATACTAACCAACTATCCGCAAACCCCAAACAAAAAAACACATCTTTCACCCAATTAACAACCAAACAGTTTTATTCACGAGGAGCGCAACGGTTCCCCAGGCACGTCTTAATAAATTAGAGACAAATCAAAGTGCTCGCGATACACACAGCTAACAAAGTTCCCGCGTTTTGGCCGAACAACTTTTCGATTCCTAAAGTTGGAAATAAGATTGGGCCTCGCTTCTACGGTAATGGCTTTGTTGTGTACCGGCGCCACTCTGACGGGCTACTCGACTTACCTACGGGAATATTCCCGCAGCTCCTAAAGCACTACATGTGTCGGATTTTTATAGTTTTAAACAAATGCCGGGCGGTAAGAACCGTTCAAAAGCGGTGGCTTGCGCGATGCAGTCAGCTGTTTTGGGTGGGTCTATTCTGATGTTTTAAATCGTCCACAATCGTGTTTCAGTAGCTACATTTTTGCCCTAATCCAAATTTTAAAGGCACGAATGTAATAGGGTATATTCCCGCAGCTTCTAAGCACGACATGTGTCGGATTTTTATAGTTTTAAACAAAAGCCGGGCGGTAAGAGCCGTTCAAAAGCGGTGGCTTGCGCGATGCAGTCAGCCGTTTTGGGAGGGTGAGACTCGATTCCAGATGTTTTAAATCTTCTTTCAGTAGCTTCACTTTTGCCATAGTCCAAATGTTAAAGGCACGGTTGTGGTTTACTACAGAATTAAGACTGGTTTTTTTTGTTTTACATTTATTAAGAGACTGGGCTATTGGAAAGTTGCTTGACGACGATTGCAAACCGAACGCCTTAAGAGGAAACAATACACATACATAACACATACGTGGAAGTGGCATGCAAAATTCTCACACAAAACACAGAAAAACGACGTAGGTACGATTCGTAGTCCTCTATTTCCCCCTTCAGAACTGGAGCAATTTTTATTAACTTATCAGCATCGGTTAAAGAAAGAGATTTTCTATGTCTGGATGTTTTTTTTTTTAACCAGCCACTAATGTTTCTGAAGACGCCTTAAAACGGATTGATTTAGCTACATTTTTAAGGCTCCTGGTTGTTAAAAAAATGACTTAATGCAAAAAAATATTAGACATACAGACGTATAAAATCTTTTTCTTTAACCGATGCTGAAAAAAACATGACAATTGGTCCAGTTCTGAAGGAATAAATAGGGGACTACTAAAACGTCGTTTTTCTGTGTTTTGTATGAGAATTTTGCATGCCACTTCCACGTAGTGTTTCCTCTTAACCGCTAAGACCACCTAAGACATAGAGATCCTCATACATAATACATTGAAAAAAATAAGCTTTGTATTTTAATAATATATAATATAACTACAGTAATACATACTGATAATTCGATACGTCCTTAAAAGTGCTTACATTTATAAAAGTAAGTACCTACCTATACTATTATAAGTAAATAATACTAAACTGATTACATCAAGCACCGAACTTTTTGGGTAATAATAACATTTTTATTCACCCACACAAACATTATAGTGTAATTATAGTTATCGTAATTTTATTATTATTGGACTCAAATAATCGTATTTTCTTTGGCGTTTCTACATAGAACTGGAACAAAGATACAGTCCTTAGTATCGGTGAAGCTACAAAAAGCTACTTCAGATATTCACCGACCCGCGACAAAATAATTATTTTTTCATAAGACTCCTTTCTAACTGTCTCTGTCCGTGGCTTTCGTCGGTCAGCCATGGGAATAAGAGAACTAAGGAAAGTGTTTTATCAGCAGCGGGGTCCAATAGACATTTTTTTTATTTAGTTTACCCAGATGTTTACCTACGTTGTAAAAAAACTGACGGTATGAGTTTAATAAAATGAAACACTTTTTACGGATAAAACTCGAATTTTTAACTACATTTAAAGTTATATTTAGTCCTGACTCTTTACTTTAAAAGTTACTTGTATACCGTATACTCCTTAACACGTTCAGCGCCACGTGGTGAGAGTTGCACTAGGGTGTATCATGACATATACACGTGGCGCTGAACGGGTTAATATACCCACCATATTTTCATTATGAGACGATCAACACCGCAGTTTTCCTGGGACCACGGACCCTGTAAAGGGTTCGTAACGTCACGATTAAGAATCACTTTCAATATAGTTAATAAACGCGAGTTTCATCTGTAAAATACTGTTACTGTTCAATGTGTAGTGTTCGCGTATACCGTAGACAACGATATATTTATTTTTTTTAAAGATGGAACAGTCTACCAGCTTCCGTTTTCCCTCCTTGACATGGGGTACTTAAAACGAGGCGTGAAGAGGCACCTTGTGGTGGTGGCTGATGCTACGTTTTTTATCGCTGCACCAGTTGTCTTCGAGCCTGGAATCTACTTACACTTAACAAAAGGTAGAGTACAGTAATTTACCGGGCTTTTTAAAAAAAAGCCCATTTGATTATGCTCATGTCGGATGCTTTAACACGTTAAGCGCCAAGTGTATCATCTGGTATACACCGCTGTGCGGTGGTGGCTGATGCTACGTTTTTTATTGCTGCACCAGTTGCCTTCGAGCCTGGAATCTACTTCCACTTAACAAAAGGTAGAGTAGAGTAATTTATCAGGCTTTTTAAAAAAGCCCATTTGATTATGCTCATGTCGGATGCTTTAAGAGGCCTTTTACATCTCGACTGTGATTTTTGCGTAAAATGCCCATTTTCGCATTTTGTCGCAATTTTGCAGTCGTATTTATCGTTTTTATCGAAATAGAATAACAAAATCATGCATATTAAATATTACAAATGTCCACTCTGCGAGGATAAGCTGACTTCGGACGGCCGGCGCATCGCATTTTGAAGTAATTTTGCAGTTGTATTTATCGTTTTTATCGAAATAGGATAATAAATTCATTATAAAATCTTTATTCATCATAAAGTAACGATTATTCTGGTATACATTTTGCTCAATAATATTATCGTAGATAGGAGAAATTCACAGTTAACTTAAAGCGATTATCGAAGTTTTTTGGTTTAGAAGAAAATTTTTTTCTATATAAAATCAATCATATCTAAAAATTCCGAGGCCACTACGCACTATACGACTATATAAGAGATAACATTCTAATTTTATAATTTTATTTATTCTAAACAGTAGTTCAATCGATGAGCTCAAAAAAATGCCTTCGCGCATTTTATGAAAATCTTTCTCTGCAATTTTGGGTTTAATTAAAAAGTTAAGTAAAATTTTCAAAAAGCAAGGCCGCTACGCACTATTCCAATAGCTATTCTACACTATTCAATAAGTCAAAATTGTTAATGTATTTTTGTTTCTGAGATCCATAACGCCAAAGTTTGGCCATTTTACGCAAAAATCACAGTCGAGATGTAATAGGCCTCTTAAGACCACAATGGGATATTTATTGCCCAATAATAATGAGAAAAGATAATTGTTAATATTTGTTATATAATATCTTGGTACCTAAACTCAGAGATGTCTTTTAAAATTTAACATTACAACGACTATTATCCCCGTAGGGTTAGTCAGAGAGGCAATGAGGACAGCAAAATCAGTCCTCTGCCATAGTCAACTTTTCACCAAATAGCGATTGCACATGTGTTCAGCGTGGACAGGTGGTAAGCCCATCGCCGCTTTATGCTGTTCGATGTATGTGTAGTCTTTAGTTCGTTAGTCGCCTTTTACGTCACCCAAGGAAATAGAGGGAGTAGTAGTATTCTTCCACCGCTAGGCGACACGGTTAACATTACTTAAATAACATTAATAATCTATTGTCATCTACGATTTTTCATTGAAAACATTTTTTATTGGAACGTCCTAAGCACTGATTTAGAACGAATAATGATTGGTACTAAGTAGTGGTCAATATGAATTGATGTAGTGAAACGTTAAATTAAGGTCTGTCTCGGGTGGAAATTGAACGCACGTCTTTCGTATGAGGTAGTCATTTTTTACTATCTCTAAGCAGCGTACGAAAAAACGCTTTCTGTCTTAGGTGTAATCGTTATTAACGTAAAAAACCACAAATATTATAAATTAATTGATGTCTTCGGGTGTAACAGTTAGAGTCATTTCCTTTAGATTAATGTAAGAGTAATATAACTGTTAATACGACCCCCATCGCTCCCTAATTGAAGGCTTTGAATTGAAGTCCGCACAAGAGATCACACGCGGCTCGAATAACTTGTTAATCGTCGCGCATAAGGAAGAAAACTTTCCAGATAACCGATAATCGTTCCACAACATCTTCCATAAATGATTACGGGGAAGTTGGATCGTTTGTTTTTATTGCTCTCGTGACAATAAAATACCATACTCAATGGTTATTGCGATAAAGTTCAAAATGTATAGTTTGGTAAGCAACAATAGTGCTTAATTCGTTTGTATTAAACTAGCTTTTTGCTCGCGCTATCGAAATCGTGGAATCGATGACGCCGACAAACGTAGTAAGTACAATTACAACCAATCAACATGTTACATCATAATATAGAAATATATATGTTCAATGCGAAAATCAAACCAAAAATAAATATCATTAAATGAAAAAAAGGTTCTACAACCTAACTTAACAAATAAAGGAGAGAGTCATTATCATAGTAATGAAAATTTATTGCATCACATTAGTATGGTACATATATTTAAATGTAAATAAAAAGGCTGAGTACCATTTACGGTACATATGTACATGACGTACCTACCCGCACAGTGTGGACTCTATACGGTACACAGGACAGCTAACGTGTTCTGAATGCTGGGTGCAAGTTTTTTCACTATTCGATTGAGTTAAGTAAGCAATAGTCTTGTCCCATAGCTCTGAAAAAAGACCTCCATCATTAAAATCTAGTCATTCCACAAATGATGGGTATTGGCCTATAACCATAGTCCAAATGCAAAATCATATTTTTTATTTTTTTTTATAAGAAGGAGGCAAACGAGCAGGCGGGTCACTTGATGGAGAGCAATCACTGCCGCCCATGGACACCCGCAAAACCAGGGTAGTCGCAAGATGCGTTACCGACCTTTAAGAAAGGAATAGGGTTAAGGAAGGAATAGAATTGGGAGGGGAGGGGGGGGAAGGAGCCAACGGAACTCTCACGGCCGAACGAAACACAACAGCACCAAGTGCCATTATTTGACGCCGAATATTCGTGAGAGGGAGGTATTACCCCAGCGAGCCGGCCCAATTGCAAGCGTGGCTCTACCACTCAGTCAGTGTCACGTGTAGGGTCTTAAGGGTAAACCTACGGCCGCGAGTAACTTTAACATTCTATATTATATATTATATATACTATATTATATTTTAGCATTCCATACAACACGAGACCATTAATGACTACAGTTTAGGAAGTGCGACCTTAGTTTCAATTTAATATTTTTTATTTGAATATTATCGCGCAATTCAGTGGGTAGGTCATTTATAAATCGAGGAACCAGGTAAGCCGTTGTCCGCTCGCCGTAGGATTGACTCGGCCGATCGTGTCTAGTTGATTCCGAGCGTGCGTGATTAATTTTTTCTTTGTTTATTTAATCAAAATATTTTTCTTTAATTAAAGTGTATCTGATCCGAGTTTGGACTGGTAGCACTTTACAATGTTTGAAAAGTCCAATATCATCATAATAAAACTGCTACTTAACCTTTGCGGGTACAATAGTCCTTAAGATTTTACGTTGTAATATAAATATTTAATTAATATAGGAGCTTATAAGTGCGACCGTAACTGCTTAATCCATTCTGGATATAGGATTCAGCCAGTGAGTTGAACAGCATCATTTTGATTTTGAAGGGAATTCTATCTTTGAGGATAGTGATGCTAGCAAGGAATAGCTCGAAGTTTGTTGCATACGTATTCTATGTGAGCTACCCAATTCAACTTATGATCTATCATTAAACCAAGGTAACTCTGAGTTGTAACATTTTGTATGTTAGGACAATTGCACTGGTTTTGGGTACTTATCCTATGCAAACAGATATGGACATGCGCAATTAAATCTTTGTGCCTCCGCACAATGATTTAATTGCGAAATGTTAAATGTTTCAAATAAGGAGATTTTTTTTTTAAATCTTTATTTGTTTATTGTACATAAAATACAATATTGAGGGTTTTGTCCTGGAACATGCCACCCTCATAGTTAATACATTAACATTATTACATAACTAATCATATTTGCACAATTAGACACTAGAAACATTTCTGTTTCTAATAGCCAATTGTACAAATTTATAAAGTAATTTTGCCTTTTCAGAATTCGATCTCATTAATATGCAATTACAAAATCCAATATCATATTTCTGGACACATAGAATTTGTCGCAAGATCGCCGTCCGAGAGCATTCCATAATAATGTGATACACGTCTTCCACTACATTACAGACACTGCAATTTAGTGAGTCTACTTTATTCATCATGAAGCCAAAACTATTCAGAGGGATATGACCAGACCGAAGTATAAAAGCAGTTACTAAATTATTTCTACTCATTTCAATGTTGCCCTCGTACCATGGAAAACGAGGAAGTTGACGGCTGTATAATTTTATACCATATTCCTTTTGTTCGGGATCTTTCGTCAAAGTACTCCGACCATGCTTTATGACAATCCTTCTTAACTTGGTAAAGAACATCTGTATGTAAGGGTAAGCAGTGATAAATGTCAGCTTCAGTAGCTGCTGCTTTTGCCAGACGATCCACTTCCTCGTTTCCTGGAACACCCATATGTGACGGGACCCACTGTATTACTACATGTTTATTCACTAACTTAAGATTATTAATAACACTTATTATTTTATATCCCAGTGGAAAGCCCCTGAAATTAAAGGTACACCGAGCTATGTGTTGAATAGCACTTTTAGAGTCAGACAAAATAACAAAGTAATTATGATTAAGACTTTCTATATAAGACATTCATAAGATTGATATATTACATTCTACTCTAAGCTTAACAAATTCTCCTGTCTGCACGTCCAAAAACGCCAAACCACTAAAATTTCCATCTTTAGATCCGTCAGTGAAAATTTTATAGTATTCACAATATCTCTCCTGTAACATAGAGTTACAGATGGATTGAAGTTGTAAGTTGCCGTAATGATGTTTTGCGCCCGCTACGCCTATGATGTGATCCTTTAAGTTATCTGTTAAGTCCACATTATTAATCCACGTATTTATGGAGAACATTTCCATCTGATTAGTGCTGTGCATGGGGATTGATTTATAAAACCCATGAGTTGTTACTAGCAGGAGTTTTTTTCTTCGACGCCAGTACACACTATTACTTTGGTCATATAGATCATCCAAACGTTCTAGCACTGAGTCACAAACAAATGATTTATTTTTGAGCCAAAATTTGCCCGCTAGATATTGTCGCCTTATAAACAGAGGTTGCAGATTTAATTCCGATTGCATAACATGAATGGGGGTGCTTTTAACGAATCCTCCGATAGTTCTTAAGCATATATTTTGCAGTCTATCTAATTTTGCTAAGTTTGATTCACAGCTATTATCATATAAAAAACTAGCATAATCTAATCTACTACGTACGATGGAAATATAAAGATGTCTCAAATGAGTAGGGTGCGTCCCCCATCCCGGACCAGTTAATACTTTGAACACGTTTATAAAGCTAGATACTTTTTTTTAAATTTCATTTATATGTTTACTCCATCTTAAATTTCGATCAAGCCATAACCCTAAGTATTTAACATTACCCACTACTTCTAGAGATTTATTATTGACCTTTATAATTACGTTTTCTCTTCTGAAACCTCTTTTAAATATACATAATTTACTTTTCTCTGATGATATTGTTAAACCTAATTTAAAAAATAATCTGTTTATCTTCTCTAACGCTCTTTGTATTTTTACCTGGCCCTCTATTATATTATCAATGTGACAGTACAGCACGAAGCCTAAAAACCTCCCTCTCAAGCTCCTTGCAGACCATCACAGTAGCTACATTAAACAATAGAGGGGAAACGGGGTCCCCCTGAGCTAATCCTATACAAGTTGACCGGCAAATAACATTGTCATTTAATTGCATCTTAAGACGTCGTTCATGTAAAAAGTTCCATAGATAACTGCAAATTCGTTTGCCCACTTTAAGCTGATCCAGTATGGTCAATAAGGTAGTAATATCTATATTGTTATAAGCACTGTCTACGTCTAAAAAGCAGCCGATGGTTGACACACCGGAGGAGAATCCTAGTTGTATCCTTGAGACGAGAGAACTTAAGTTATTTAAGGATGATCTACATTTTCTAAAGCCCATGGTATTTTGAGAAAATATGTCATTTTTTTCCAGCAGCCATTCGATTCTGTATTTAATTATGGCATGAAAGATCTTGGATAGGCAGGAAATTAGAGATATTGGCCTTAGGGATGACACAAAGCTGGAATCTCGTCCTGGTTTTGGGATTGCAATAATGCTAATATCCCGCCACTGTATGGGAACAAAACCATGAGACAAGAAGTGGTTATATAACGATAGTTATATAGTTTTGCCAGCCGGTAAGTGTTTTATCATGGAGTACGATATATCATCACAGCCAGGAGATGTATCCTTTACTTTAATACATTTATCAAGCTCCTGTATGGAGATATTACCATCAATTGCTGAACTGTAATTACTTGTAAACCTAGGAGTGGGAGGTACAACATAATCAGGGGTTAGCGACTTAAGAAGTTGAGTTGCAGTGCTGTCTTCGATATGATTGCCACGAGTGCGTCGATAACCCTTTAACCACCGCATTTTACACCACATGTCCCTTGAGGAGGTTTTGCCATCCACCGAAGAACAAAAGTCTTGGAAACTCTTAGTTTTTGCAGTTCGAATGAGATCGTGGGCCTGCTTAGTTCTTTCTTTTAGAATGGCAAGATTTTGAGGAGTTGGATTTTTCCTAAACGAAGCTAAAGCTAACCTACGTATGGCCACCGCTCTAGACAGGTCTGCAGAGCAATACGGCTTGAATAGAAATTTTGATTGTGAGTTACGGTTAATGTTAATCTGCGGTATACACGCATCGGCTGCCACACTTAACTTATGGATGAACTGATCATACAAACCTTGTATGTCCGCGGCACACGCAGTGTATGGAAACTCTATAAATGAGTCGCTCAGTAAATTTTGATAAGTTAGCTAGTCAGCTTTCTTAAAATTTCTTTTTTTAATTATTTTTTGTGTTTGATTATGAGTATGATTAAATGACAACTTTATAATGAAATGATCGCTACAACTGAAATGTCTGGGGAGGATTTTTGCAAAACATCAATAGTTAGACGCATCCAAGTGTAGTCCCCATTATAAAGAACTACAAATGTACTATCTATTATTGAATTATTCACTTGGTTGCCTCTAGAGTCACTTTTACATGACCAACTTGTATTATGAGCGTTAAAGTCTCCAAGGATGAGAGTTTTATGTGAACTTAGCGAAAAATAGAGTCCCAGTCTCGTTGACTCGTTCTGGCACTGCTCGGGCAGTATATTGATAAGACATTCTCAATAATATCGACATTAAATATTTGTACATGTAATATTTCAATTCCCGGGTTAATAATTGGAACTTGGACTTGTCTTGATTTAACTGATTTGTGTACTAATAAACAGACACCTCCATAGCCGTCATCTCGGTCTTGGTGGTAAACTGTATGGTCCCGAACTTTAAACCGCTGTTCAACACTTAGCCAGGTTTCGCTAACTACAGCAACGTGAACTTTACTTTGATGGAGAAGATCTTCGAAAGCTATAGACTTACCCCTAATGCTTTGGGCGTTCCACTGGAATAATGTAAATCTCTTTACAAGATTATTACGCGGGGGCGGCCCCGCCATTAATAAAACTAAGTAAATATTTTATAATTGACCCATCAGATACATTTTTAACCACTACAAGTATAAACCACTCAGCGCATAATTTTATAACATTTTGGATTTTTTGTTGGACGCCAACATTTTTCATAAATAGCACTGACTTTACACGCGATAATAACTCGTCAAATGACACCCTCTCTCCTTCCTGATTGTTGTTCTCGTTTTGATAATTATCATAGGGACAATCATCATTTTCGTATTCTTTTTGCATTTCAAACAAGCTGCTCCACTCAAAACGGTCTGCTGTACTTGGACCTCGGGGACTTTTTTGTTTCCTGGCCTGCTTTACAGAGCTTTTCTTGATGGCGTCTTTAGGTTTTCTTTGTGCTTCTATATTTTTCTTGTCATTAAATGATAAGTCATCCGCATCCATTGTATATCCATAGTGCAAATTTGGTGTAAGTGACGGGAATTCCAACTCATTGTTTTGCTTATACGGCTGATATGACCGATAACTGTTTTTATACTCTTTCGGTGGGGACGGCGTAACATACATATCCGATGCCTTTCTATAGGTACAAGAAAACTCAGACATCAATTCTCTCAGTTTTTTTTTCCTTCAAATATACTGGGCATATTTTAGCAAAAGATGGGTGACCTCCAGAACAATTAACACATTTGAATGATGACGTTCCGCATGTCTCATGTTCCCCAGTGCATTTTGGACATACAAGCCTTTTGTTAGGGCAGAACTTAACACTGTGCCCTATTCTCCAACATCTATAGCATTGTGAGACTGGATATATATACCGCTCAACTTTAATTCGGAGAGCATCGACGTACACATAAGGTGGTGGTGATGGTCCTTTAAAACATAGACGAACAGTTTCACTCGCCAGCCAGGATCCCGTTTCCCCCGGTTTGCTGCGCCGATTTAATCGTTTTACCGCCGTGATGGTAATACCAGGACACGATATATTTTTACCTATTTCTTCCTCATTTAAGTCAAGTTCGATATCTTTTATAGTTCCGTAACAATAATTAACCTCCATACCTTTATGAAATAGCCATCCTTTTAAAATTAGATTTTCACAATAAATTAATTTTTCAGCACAGTTTTGATTATCAAATTCCGCCCTAACCCTGTAGGGGCTAATATATTTTATACGGCAGATATTCTTTATTTTATTTTCATTAAGTAACCGTGCCATGGCGAATTGTTTCGGTAAAGCTTCTTTAGAGGAAATATAAACATCATATTTATTATTATTGGTCTCCCGCATGTTGGCCCCATTTACCTCAAACTGGGATAATTTTAATTTTTTCCCCGATCTTTTCACTACATTCTATTCCCAATCATCACTTCCCTCTGTCGATTTCTCATCACTGTGTATTCTCTTTTCAGGACGCTTAACTTCTTCCTTATCATTTAGGCATTGGTATAATTTTTCATCATTATTTAAGGGAATCAAGCTTTCTTGCTCCTTAGTAGGCACATCAAGTTCCTCATTCTGCATCAAGGTTGATTCGCACGCAACATTTGGTTCGTCCTCATTCATATTGCATTATAAATGCAATTTCTCGTATGTAAACAACGCGCCGCCCGCAGCGGGCCGTGAGCTCAAGGTCAACAAACAAATCGTTCGATCAATGTATAAACGATACGACACAAGGACGGCACACTACGTAGACGAATCTAATAACTCAGCGAACAGCTTACACGCAGCCTACCCGCGCGAGTGCTGACACGGAACTGGAATATGGAGATTTAATATGTAACATCTTTGTTTTATCTGCATTTAGAACCAAACCTGCGTCGTGGCACCACTTGGTAAGAGAGTTAAGATCACACTGTAAACGATCTGCAGCCTTTTGTGGGTTCCTGTCTGATGCCACCAGACATGTGTCATCTGCAAACTGATAGCATGTACAAGATTTAATACAGTTTTCCAGATTATTTACATAGGACAGGAAGTGCTGGGGGCCAAGCATTGATCCTTGTGTTGGGTACAACGTTTTATGCTCGCTATACGAATTATCTACTTTCACCGAAAACTTACGGTTCTGGAGATAGTTTTCGCACCATCGTAATAGTGGGCCGCGTATTCCACGGTTACCTAACTTGTTTATTAATTTGCTGTGAGATAAGGTGTCAAAAGCGCGCGAGAAATCTATAAATAGGACAAGTACATGTTCTCTATCATTGATGTAAGCAATGACTGTTTTAGCGTGGACTGTATCTTTAAGGGTTATTTGTTGCTTTATAGTGAAACACTGTAAGTTTAAACCACAATAGCTATTTATTTTCTATTTTTGCACGGAATACAATGCTTGCACACATAAATCGTAAACGTCAAGAAGACAATCAACAACAAAAGAATAAATTTAGTACAAATGAAATGGCTGTATTGCCAGTTAATAGTGTAGGATTCCTACATGCTCCCGGCCTCAGAACAAGAACATAGAGTTTACATAAAAAAGGACATCTAGTCTAACACGAAACATGGAACTTTTATTATAAAACAAGTAAAATAGTCCTTATTCAAGGGCACGTCACTTACAAATGTTTACAAAAACAATACCATGAAATAGAGCCTAACTAAATACCTACTTCTTAATTGGCTTAACTAAAGACTTACCTATTTATTAGCTAAGGGTTGTGTAATTGTTCTTTTGCCGAACTGCCCGTATGTGGAATGCACTTCCCGCACACGTGTTTCCTTCCTCTTTCTCTCCCGGGTTATTTAAGCGGGGCGTGAAAAAGCATTTATGCAGGCCGCCATAGTGAGAGCGTTCGGCATAGCGTGGTAGCGCTGTAATGAACGCTTTCACTTCTTGGGCTTCACTGGCTGCTTTTCATCAGGCAAAGTGAAGCCATTATGACGTGCCACAATAAAAATAAAAAAAAAGATAATATTATAATTAATTTATCTTTATTTAATGCACAGCATTTATGTAGCACAAAAACAAATCAATTATTTGTTATAGTAATTTCATAATATTATGCAACTTGCTGTAATTTCATGAGCCTAGGCAGTACTCTGTAGGTATCTTATCTGTTAAAAGGGTCTGTAGTAACAACACACCAACCCATTAGCATTCTGCTTAACAGAATGAGGAAAAAAATCATTTAACTTTTAATTTGTTAAATTACAATCAATGGGGAGCAAGCATATTTTACCTATTGCCCTTCTATGTGTTTTTCCATTTGAAGTTCTCAACTCTGCAGTTCTGACTCTGTTATCAGAACCTGGAAATACATTTACAACTCGAGCCATCGGCCAATGAAGGGGTGGAGAGTTATCCTCCTTTAAAATTACTAAAGACCCTACTTTAATATTGTCTGAACTATTTCTCCATTTGGGTCTGCATTGAAGAACATTGAGATAGTGCTTACTCCACATTTTCCAGAAACTCTGAAACATATTACAACAAATATTCCAAAAATTCAACCTATTTATAGGCGCGTCTACTACATTCTTGCCTGGAAACGCGTTCAATGCACAACCAATTAGGAAATGTCCTGGAGTAAGATAAGAGTAGTCATTAATGTCGGTAGACAGAGGAGTTAAAGGCCTACTATTTAGAATTGACTCTATTTGACATAATACAGTACATAGTTCCTCAAAAGTTAACAAGGCTTTTTGAGTAACTCTTCTTAGATGAAATTTGGTGCTCTTTACTGCAGCCTCCCCTAAACCCCCGAAGACAGGCGAGTAGCTGGGTATGAAGTGGAAGTTGATACCTTGCTCAGCTGTTTGTGACTGCACCTGTCGTCGGTGGTCTGCAGAATTCTGCATTTTGTAGAGCTCATCCAATTGATTCCTCGCCCCCTTGAAATTGGAGGCATTGTCGCAGTAGACATCACTAGGCAAACCACGACGCGATACAAAACGCTTTAAACAGGCTAAAAATGCCGCAGTCGTTAAATTTGAGGCAACCTCGAGATGCACTGCCTTCGTCGTAAAACAGACGAAGACACAGATGTATCCCTTTGACACTACGGCTCGCCTGATGCGCGACTGTTTAATAGAGATCGGCCCAGCGAAATCTATCTGGGGGCAAGGAACCCATTAGCTGATTAGCAACTTGAGCCTTAAGTCTAAAGCAAATAATGCATGAATGGATGATTTTTTTAATCTCCTTTATACCATTGATAAGCCAGAATCGCTGATTAAGTGAAGACAAAATAAGTTTTTGACCTGCGTGTAGATTTTTCACATGTTCATTATTAACAATCAATTTTGTAACTTGTGATTTGTTGGGCAAGATTACAGGGTGTTTTTGGGAGTTAGGTATTTTGGCACTATCTAAACGACCACCTACTCTCAACATACCATTACCATCTATAAAAGGATTAAGTGGTTTTAGGTTGCCTGTGACAGGTTTATTTTGACTTAATAAATTTATTTCGTTTGAGAAGTGATTCTGCTGCTCATACTTGACAATCAATAACAAAGAATCATTTAACTCAGCGCTAGTTAAATAATTAAGTTTGTTTTTTGTTGACCGTGGGTTCAAATAATTACAAAAACGACGCACATAGGTAAATACACGTTGCATTTTAGTAATAGTAGAGAATTTGTTTAAAAACTCTAGATTTAGAGAATTAACATTATCCACACTACACACCATAGCACTCGAGCATGGGAGTCCAGCATTACCAGTCTTCAACTCAGGTAAATCTTTTATTATTTTAATATTTGTTTCAGGTGTAGTATACTTACTGTTATGCAAGTAACTTGGGCCCTGCCACCATAGCATGTTTTGTTCGAGCTCGCCAGGCTGCACACCGCGGCTTAGACAATCTGCAGGGTTATCGCCTGTCCTTACATAATACCATGAAAAGTTTTCAGTGTATTCGGAAACCATCTTTACCCTGTTCGCTACATAGGTATTTAATTTGGTAATATCTATTTTCAGCCACGCCAGTACTATTTGCGAGTCTGAGAAAAGAAGTACGTCCTTAAATTGCAATTTGAGAGATAATAATGAATGTACTCTGTGGACAAGTTTTGCTAGCAATAGTACTGCATTTAGCTCTAGTCTGGGCGTGGTAAGTTTTTGGCTCAGTGGGGCCAGCCTAGATTTTGAACAGAGTAAAGTGACTTTGACATTACCTGTTTGGTCGACTTCTCGAAGATATAAACAGCAGCCATATGCTGTATTACTGGCATCTGCATACCCTACCAGTCGAGTTGTAATAGGGTCTGGTAAGGTGACATTCCTAAAAATGCGTATTGGAGACATAATGAGAAGACTATTGTAAAATTCTAGCCAAGTGTTTTTTAGATCGTCAGGTAATGAAGAGTCCCAGTTACGAGTAATATGGTCTGCCCACATTTTTTGTATAATAATTTTGGCAGACACTGTGACCGGACCAGCTAGACCTAATGGATCGTAAAACCGAGCGACATAACTGAGAATTTCGCGTTTTGTGAGTGGCGTAATGTTCTCTTGACTTGGACTCGAAATTTTAAATGTGTCTGTCTTCGTATTGTATGTGACACCTAATGTCTTTAAGTAGTAATTTCCTTTTTGTATGTCAAAGTCATCAAAGTGTTGTTTTTCTTTAGGTATGTCCTGTAAGATCTCAGCAGCATTTGAAGACCATTTATGAGCCTGGAATCCACCCAGAGACAAGAGCCTTATCAATTGGTATTTCAAACGAGATAGAGACTCTAAAGAGTTGCTGGAGACTAAAATGTCATCACAGTATGTTTGGTTTTTCAGAATGAAAGATGCTGCAGGAAACTCGGTCATGTACCTACTCGCTAGTTCTATGAGACATCTAGTAGCCAGAAATGTTGAACACTTGAATCCATACGTGACTGTATTAAGTTCTATACACTTTATGCTTTCGCTTGGTGACTTCCGCCACAAAATAAGTTGAAGTGGGCGGTGTTTTGGATCTAAAAGAACATTTCTGAACATTTGTTTTAAATCTGTGCTGAAAACATAGGCACCTAGTCGAAATAGTAATAAAATGTCAAACAGTTCTTTTTGGACTGTTGGACCGTTCAATAATAAATCATTGAGAGATCTTCGCAGACTTGTTAACATTGATGCATCGAATACTACTCTACACTTGGTGGTCTTTTTGTCCGGCCGTAATACAGCGTGATGCGGCAAAAAATATATTGGGTCACTAGTGAGGTTATATTTATCAATATCAGAATATGTGCCATGACCTAAAGCAATTTAATCGTCAATAAAAGATTTATATTGGTTATACAAATCAGAATCTTTTTGTAGCCTTTTTTCTAAGCTCTGAAACCTTTTTAAAGCTAGATGAAGTGAATCACCAAGCATTTCATTAACTTCACTGAGCGGCACTTTTAAGGGTAAACTAACCTGAAACTGATTCTTATTAAATTTAACAGTTTCCTGAAAATGATTTTCAGTTTGCTCAAACTCTGGTATTTTTTCTGGGAAGATTTCAGGCACTGATTCAGATCTCCAAAAACCTTTGATAGTCTCATTTATATCATTGTTACAAGATTGACAAAACAACGAAATTGATTCTTTTTGCGCTTGTTGATTGTTACATAAATTAAGAATAGTACCTGCAACTACTACACCAAACCTTGTGTTTAAAAGATATGGAGTTGCAGACTGGTGCTCAGGCTTGACTGGACTACATGGTGCTGATGGCTCGTTCTTGTGTTGTTCAGACTGGGGTAGCAATGCCTGAAAGAATACATCAGCGGCCATGAGTATTTGTATATTGCTGGGCGTGTCAAAGTTGGCATCAGCAAGTGATAATTGAGAGGGTATTTTAATTGCTCTCATATTAATTTGGGTTTGTGGAATCTTAGATGTTATTTGCTCAATTACATAGCAATTTATTGACATCTGATAAGAAGACACCACTGATTGGACATCCAACTGTACTCTCTCTTTAATTGTGCTTGAAGCATTCCCAATGCCGATCACCCTTGCGCTAGTTACCTTTGGCTTAAGGCCCAGCCGCCTTACCAAGTCAGCAGTTACAAAAGAATTTTGAGACCCGCTATCAAGCAGGGCCTTGGCTCGCATCTCCGTTCCATCTGCTGCTATAAGTTTTACCTGTACAGTAGGCAACAAGACTTGTGTGTTAGAGGCCCCTGATACCATTGACACAGTGGACTGCACATGCTCATCTTCATGCAATAATGTGTTATGCTTACCCTTACATGTATCACACTTAAAATAAAAGCGGCATTTCTTAGCATGTTTGTTTAGGCATAAATTGCACAGCTGATTGTCCACCGCAAACTTGTTCCTTTCAGAAGAAGTACATAATTTGAATTTAGGGCAATTATAAAGTTTATGTTCACACTTACAGTAGGTGCATGCAGCAGGGCGTTTGATAGCTATATTGCTCACACTTGCGGATGCAAAAGACTTCTTTGGAGCTGGTACTGACTTGATGCGCTGTGTACTAGAAGCACTGTGACCACTTCTACCTGCTGACTCCGCATTCTCGAGTGCTAAGGCGCGTTTTTCTAAGAAATCAATTAATTGTTTAACTGTAGGTTCTACATTAAAGTCGCGATTTAATTGATATTCCCTGTTGGAATACAGATCGAGCTTCCTAGTTAAAATGCAAACAATAATTTGATCCCACGCATCACCACCTTGATCAAGATTTTTGAGCGCAGCCAGCTGCTGCTTAACTGTGCAGACAAATTCCCTGATATTAACAGCAGTAGACTTTGTTATAGGTTGCAAATCAAGTAAGCTGTTTACATGATCATTTATTATCTTATATTTATTATCATATCTTTCTTTTAGGATATTCAGTGCTTCAGAATAGCTTTCTCCTACTAAAGGTAAGTTCATTATAAGGTTATAAGGTTCATCTTTAACAAAATTACGCAAATAGTAGAACTTTTTAATGTTATCTAATGATTTATCATTGTGGATCAATGATTCAAATAAACCAATGAATGGTTTGTATTCACTTGACTTACCGTTAAAAACAGGCATGGTAATCATTGGTAGTTTAGTTTTTGTTGCAGAATTGCGGTCGTGTGAGCAACTTGGCTGAGTTTTCTCATGTATGAGCTCGCGCAACATGGTAAGATTTTTTAAATAATTATCTTCACACACCTCTGCAGCGGATGTGTCAGTATCGCCAAGAGCATACACCTCAATACACAGGTTTTCATACTCGGAAAATAGAGTTTTTAATCGATTTTCCTTTACAGAAAGCGCCTCGATTGACAAAGTGCCACAATCCATTAAGGCCATACTATTGAACATTTTTGTCAAAGATTGTTGTTTATAGCCTCTTTTTAATTTAATCGACTTTAACTTTTCTTCGTCGGGCTCCATATTGACTCTCAAATAGGATATTTGCGTTTAAGTTTAAAAAACCCAAACCAAAAAATAATTAAATTAATAAAATTAATGAGTGTCAAAATGACAGCAATCAAACGAATTTAACAGATTATACCAAAGAGTTTAAGAATTACTATGGAATACACAAACAACAAAAAAAATAATATCGTGTCGGGCAACAGAAGCAGTCGCTCGACGAACTCTTCTTCTTTCTTGCTCACTCGCTCACCGTACAGACGCGTGTCTCGTGCGAGCGAAACTGAGAGATGATGCCGCTAACTCCAACACGTTGTATGAATGAGGAATTCCGTTCCGTGAAATTGGCTCTTGATCGAATGAGCGGATTTGTGAATGAAACCCGCCGATTGATTCGATGTTCTGCCACGTTCACCAGCGCCACCAAAACACAAAGATGGATGGCTGAATTTGCTGGAAAAACAAATGGCCGCGATTTGGCTTCTTCTTTTGGTATGCTTGCAGGATGATATTTGATGGCGTCGAGACTGCTCATCAAATACGGAATCGTTGCACTCCGTGGTTCCTGGTTTCTCGCGAAGATGGACGCACTGCAGTTCGATTGCAATTGTATTTATATTTCAACAATGCTCGTAATCGCCGCACACACCACGCTTCACGCTTACAGTTTTCTTTTTTGTCACTATAAATTTCGGATCGTTGGGACCATGTTTTAGCGTGGACTGTATCTTTAAGGGTTATTTGTTGCTTTATAGTGAAACACTGTAAGTTTAAACCACAATAGCTATTTATTTTCTATTTTTGCACGGAATACAATGCTTGCACACATAAATCGTAAACGTCAAGAAGACAATCAACAACAAAAGAATAAATTTAGTACAAATGAAATGGCTGTATTGCCAGTTAATAGTGTAGGATTCCTACAATGACTTCGCAAACTTTGACAACAAATCATTTGTCCCTTTTCCAGACTGAAATCCAAACTGGTTTTGGTAAATTACCTCATGCTTTTTTAAAACGCATGTACCTGGTTACCTATCGACTTCTCAACTATCTTATCTACAGAAGAAAGCAGAGTTATAGGGCAATAGTTGAGTTAGTTGTCTTTTGTGCCCTTCTTAAGACTGGTCTTAAACAGCCAAGTAAATGCTACAGTTAATCAAGTTGGCAATAGCGGTTAATACCTCTTTCCCTATTACCTTCACGTCAGATATTTTAATATTGTCTAAGCCAGATGATTTGTTGGACGTTGATTGTTTTATAATTTTATAAACTTTGTCATTCGAAACTTTCTGATATAACAAAGTTGCATCAGTTTTTTTGCTGTAAATATTAGAATCCAGAAGCGCAATATTACAATTTGGTATAATACTTTGGGCAGCATTATTAAGACTAACTGCAAAGTTCTCAGCAATATTTTTTGATGAAATTTGCTGTGCTGTGGTTTTGCTTGGCATTATTAATGAGAGTAAGTGAAAGGCTGTGTGTCAGCAGGATCGTAGCAAATGGCAAGCTGTGTTGATCACCACGCTTGCCGAATGCGGGTTTGTTATCACAAACTAAAACAGCATTTTACAAATGTTGAAATTGTATGGATCAAAAACACAAACTTTGCCAGACATGGGAATTGAGCCCAAGACCACCGGATCAAAGAGTTACAGTTAACTATAATCTGTCTGAGATCGAAGCAGCGCCATCTAGTTACGAGTTTATGAAACCAACTCGTCGCTAGTCGAAGCAAGTTTCATAAAAAAAAACTAGTTGCGGTAAGTAAATCCAAAGTGACCGAAGCTCAAGTTGTCCCTGTCAATGGCACTCGCCTTGGCTGTCGATGTTCCATCCCTTTTCTATTCTGCGCCAGTTTAAAGTTCAATTTACCGGTTTTATACGAGGAACAGCGAAGGCGGCGGCCGTAAACCGTTACATGCCCGGCAACTTTGTGACTCCGCAACGGATAACCGGAGAGTTTCGCTGCAGATAAAATGTTATCCAATTAATTTTATTATGTCCTGTCCCGTAGTTGTAGTCTTAAGATTTCTCTTTGCCTACTTCGTTTTTATTCAGACGTAGCACTTTGGAAGCGGTGGTCGTTGGCGCGTTATGGTTGCGATTGTGCTTCTTAAGCAACGTTTGGAAATTTTGTCAATAGATGGGTGACCAATTAGAATCACTCAAATTATTCAGAATGCACGTTAAGCCGGCAGTTCTAAGTGGTTGCCTTAGGCTGGTTGCCTTCTGGTCTAACAAATAGTAAGTAGACCAGACGTTTCAATAATAATCTGAGTGGTCGTTTTTAGCCATTTCTTGATTGTATACGATACATGTTCTCTCCTCTCCTTCCATCTCCACTTTCATGGATGCGGCCTTAAGTCGTTGAAATCCACCAATCATTAGGTTAGCCCAGTGCTAGGCCAGCCTGGGTTATGGACATATCGCTCTATTGTTATATTGTTATTGCTCTATTGTTATTGTTTATTGTGGGAAGACCTGAGTCCAATTGTACATACATACGTAATAACCATGACTATTATCCCCGAAGGGTTAGTCAGAGTCTAGGCAATGAGGACAGCAAAAGCAGACCTCTGCCATAGTCCACTTTTCACCAAATAGCGCTGCACATGTGCTCAGCGTGCTAGGTGGTGAGTCCGAGTATAAGACTTTATAAACTAATTAAAAAATATAGGTATGCTGTTGTCATCCTGTTTACTGATGACCTGTTACCATCAAGACTCTTTATTCTAATAAATAATTAACTAATTATTGAACAGTTCAGCATCGTCAACAAATAAAATCGCTTGTTTATGTTTTCAATTGGTTCAAACAAAAGCCTTTATTTCATTTGCCATAATAGTCAAAAACAATGAGGTAAATTATGTATAACTGGACACCATACACAATGCGCAAATGCTTGGCTATTTATAAGCCATTGTACATATTTAATGAAATGTTTAAAGTTACTAAAGGCATAAGCCTTTATAATTACCGTAAAATTTTACGAGTGTCACAAAGCTTGTGTATGCGGAGCCTGTAACAGTAAACAACCAAATTCCAAAATGATGATTAATTTTTGTCTTTTTTACAAGCTTTTAATTACCTTACAATGTATTATGTATGTATATACCTATGTTATGTACAGGTCAAATCTTACAAAGAAGATTTGAACCACTTCCTGTGGACTGATTGAGCTAAAAACACGTAACTTCGATGACAATACAATAATTGACACCATGGAGCTGGTGAGATGATTTGCAGTCGGAAGAAGGTGGTTATAGGAATTCTGCAACAAATCAAGACAATCTCGTCATGAACTCATTCGATTTGTCTTTACCAAAACCCTTAAAATGAATAGACTGAGAAATATTTTTAACTAAAAATATGAAAACAAATTGAAGAAAAAATTATATATAAAAATAAGTTCCTTTTTATTAAAATGCAAAAAAAAAACGGGAAAATAAATAAACTACCTATGTCGTGGCCGAGGTTTACGCTTACTTGGAATTATACGAAAATTATGCGACAAGTCTTTAAATTGCATAAGAACATGAACATACTGATTTATACATAGTTCATATTCTTTATTTTTTTGCATCCTAAATAAAAGCTTGTTTTTAAAAATTTGTTCACATCAATTTTTTAATACCTTCGTTTGCCGGTCTATAGATTCTTTCTTAGGTTGAATGTTGAACAAAGTCTGTTTCGGATTTTTAGAAGCATAGCTCGGGTCTATGATAGATTACCAACCCGCATTGCTAATAAAAGTTAAACATAATGTATAAAAAATTATGGAGAATCACACATAAATTAAAATTACAGATAACAAATAACCTACCTTGTAGTTTCACGGAAAAGAAAACCAAATATTCATTAGGTTTCGAGATGCCAAAAAATTATAATAATTATATTAGTAAAAGTACGTTATTTCATTAATAAGTAATCTGGCACGGCCATCGACTTTTCCAGTTGTCTGTTAGGTTGAACACAAGCATTAATGCTAAATGTTATACGAGAATTACGTACGTCAGTTAGGCTACCAATTAGTTACTTTTCAGACATAATTATTTAAATGGCGATCTATTTTAAAATAGTTGACAGGCGTAATACAAAATAGCAGGTAACATGTAGAAACGGTATAATAGTAGGTTGGCAACTGCGCTCAGCTTGCCACAAATCAGTGGTAAATCAGATTCCAAACGTCCACACCGCAGTGTAAATAGAACAGTAAGTTTTTAAAGGCATGCCTTATGTTTCGCAGGACACACATAAAGGACAATGCCCACGGCCCATACGTTTGAAAACCTGACAATGAGTTAGTTTAAAATGTAATCTATTAAATTACTGTTTATTGGTCTAAAGTTTGATTTTTTTATTAAAAGCCAGAGTTGTGTGAGAGAAAGTTTAAAAATAACAATTATAAGTTTGTGGTTGGACATTTTCTTTAAGTTCAAAAACCTTAAATTGGTTACTGCCATACGAAAAGAAAACTAAGTAGGTATTATATTTTTTCCTGACTTTAAAGGGAAAATATGATAGGATGGTTAGATTAAGGAAATTTTTAGCTATTTTTGTCCATACGATTTTATACGTTCTCAAAAACAAACATTTCCAAAATGGGCATTGTTCTTTTATTCAGTTAAACTTCATTAATTAACCTTTTGTGATTTTACATTCTTTAGAGAGGAAGGGTGAACGCCTTATGTGTCGGGGGACAAACATAAATTTTATTCCGGTAAACTTTAGTAATTAACCTTTTGTGGATTTCACATTATACACAGAAGAAGACCGTCACCTTATGTGTCGGAAGGCGAAATCCGACCTACTTACCCTCGGTACACTGTGCCCACAGTCCTTGATTGCAGAAACGAATTTGTGTTGCGTCCGCCATCGGCCGCTAACATTGTAACCAATTACGTCATCACGGGTGCCCCGGTAAACGCATGCCTAAACTGCAGTCTACAAACACTCAATCGAAAGCTCATACTAAATTAGAGCCGAATGGGTTTACTAAAACCTTATGGGAGTTATAGAAAACAGAATTGCATCAGAGAAGACATTCAATAAAGTAGTTTGTTAGATTATTTCATCATAGAGGTAATTAAATCTTAGGTCTACAAAACCGCACAGGACAAAAATACACACCGAAACTCAATGTTTACCGGTTACCGTCTCAGTATATCCAGTGCCGTGCTACTAGGTACAATTACTAACATTAAAAAAGCTCCCGACGAATTGAACACCACCTCCTTTTTGGAAGATTTAGGTAATGCACGACCACTGAGCTAAGTCTTTCACCATTGAAATTAAGGCATCGCGCATTAGCAATGACATGGTATGGGCTTCATATAATAGCTTAAAGCTTCCTGTCCTGTACCGTGGTCTCTCTGTGACTCTACAATGGATATGTTTTATAATATCCGAATCCTGTTTCACATCAATACAGGTTCTATTCCAACATTAAAAAAAAATTAAAACATTACAATTTAATGTCACAAGAAGGTTGATATATTTCACAGTCATCTACATAAGTTTAAGATTGATCTTAAAACATTAAATAATAATAAGTAAGTAAGTATAATAATATTCAACTTCCATGTTTAATTAAAATATATTTTTTTTTTTATAAAAGACGGAGGCAAACGAGCAGGCGGGTCACCTGATGGAAAGTAATCACCGCCGCCCATGGACACCCGCAAAACCAGAGGAATCGCAGATGCGTTGCCGGCCTTCAAGGGAGGAATAGGTTTAAGAAGGAATAGGAATTGGGAGGGGGGGCGGGGAAGGGGCCTCCGGAACCCTCACTGGTCGGACGAAACACAACAGCACCAAGTGCCGTTATTTCACGTCGAATATTCGTGAGAGGGTGGTATTACGCCGGGCGAGCAGGCCTAATGCGTGCTGCAACGCAGCGTGGCTCTACCACTCAGTCAGTGTTACTCATTTAGCACCACCCAGGGATCACGTGTAGGGTCTCAAGGGTAAACCTACGGACGCGAGCAACTTTAACCCCCGAATTTTTATTTAATTATAGGTTTTTTTCATTAATTGCGACATTTCATGCAACAATAACTACAATTCCTATGCTTATAATTATTATGCAAAATTAAAATAAAATCTACCTTCCTTTCTTATTCGCTTTGGTAATAATTTAGTAAAAGTACTTTTTGAAACTACTTGCAGTGTCTAACTAAGGCATAATAATCCTGCCAGACAATTGCCCGAAGCCTTGGATCGCGCTCTTCGCAAATGTGCTACACAGTTAGACACAGACAAAAATGAAACTTTTTATTCCACTGTCACGAATAAAGAAAAATAGTTTTCATTGATAATGTACAATTTAATTTGTCGAAAACAAAAATAAACTTCCACCTTAAATTATTTGCACACACCTTAAAACTACTTATTATCAAAGGCACACACAGGTGTTCTGATGTTCTTTCAATGGGACGAAATTAAGTAAGTATTCTGAACGTCAACATTTTTTAAAGCAACATTTTCTATATTTCCTAAAATTCAGCTGTCGTAGTACTAGACGCAATAGAAATTCAATTGTTATCAACCTCTAAGAGTCTTCATGAGAGGCAGGGGAGGGGATAAAAGAGCCATGAATATATTTTAATCAAAACACAACGTTTCAGTACCGCTCTCACTCTTCTGCTGAAAGATACAACGATCTTGCCAACTTGCATCGTCGAATTTGCCCAGGGATTGTTTGCATTTCATTAACTCCGGTCAACAAGAGACCTAATTTATCTGCTTGTAGGTACTTTCACGACTTTTGTGTTGCCATTCATCTTGTTTAAGCGGCTTATTCGACATTTATACGATAACGACCGCTTTTTTGACAGTTTCTAAAAAATTAGGAAATTAGGTTCGCCTGAAATTTTCATAAGAGACAAGGAAAAAACATGAAAGAAGCCAATGCAGGAATAAGATTACAGAGCGAAATTAGTATCAACGAAGCGGTAATTAACGCTCTTAGAAAAGTTGTAACGATAACAAACTCTCATAAATGGCATTTGTACGAAGGAGGAAATATAAAAATGTCGAGTTCTGGCAGACTTATGCCGGTTTTTAGCAGGTTCGTCGTCACAATATTATAACAATAGAAACTCATAAGGTTTGTACTTTGTGATATTTTAATTTATCTTTATAATAGAGAATCAATTTATATGATACAAAAGACAGGAAAACGTTTTCACATAAGAGTGGTTTGGTACCTTGTTACTGGTTATTATTTGGGATTGTCATGTTACATAATAACTTTTGTCAGATATGAGTAAGGTGAAGTGACATGAAAAATAAATAACAAAAACAAAACATACTTTAAAAAGAAAATATGAAATGTCACCTGTAGTTTTCATTACAAATGGAATAAATTATTAGTTTGGTATTGTGCATAGACACAAAGGCTAGCCTATGTATAAACTTTGTGTTTATAATTGTGAAGAAGAAAAATTGGTGTAATCGCCTTCAATCAAATCAATCACCAATCTTACAACTCTTAAAGAAAGCGAGGCATAATAAGAACATATTGAACAGGCACCTAACACCAGGAGTCGGTACTAACGAAGTTCCATAAGTAATATTTTATTAAATAGAACAGTAATTGCTAGTTCAGCGGATAACTCGCGAAACTTGGGCAATTACGGTGAGCTAATATTTTATAGATGAGCAACGATTTGTCTCTCAAGTGCCGTTACGTTGCGCTGCCGAATTTATGTGCGATGTAACTCGTGAACACGGAGCATCGAGGAATATATAACTAGAGACAAGACCGCGAAGCAAGTTTTTGCTCACTGAGTTGAGCCAAACGAGGTGCAAACGCCTCAGTAACTGAGTGATCTAAGCGATTGTGGTCTGTGCGGCCTCAAAACAGTGCGCAATAAATTGCTTCGCGGTGTTGTTTCTTTTTATAATACCTCAATGACACGGAGAGTGCGCCGACAACGGCAGCATGCTTAAATTACGCGACGGCAAGTGGTGCTTTCAATAAATCTGGAAACAAATGTTACTCCGGCTACTGATTTTTGCTATCCGTAAGAAAAGAGCTTCATGGAAACGAAATTCTGAATTTAGTAATTACATGCTTTGCAAATTGGAGCGGTAGCCTCTTTTTTAAAAAATACCTAGGTTTTGGGGGAGGCTTTTGTCCTTTGTGTTAGTCCTTTCGGCTGATGATGGTACTGTCATCAGTATGAAAATATCATATCGTTAGGATTCTTAGAATACCTTATTGCATTAAAACTAAATGCATTTTAAATTATTTACTATACATAGTCTTCATATGTTGAGGATGAGTTTTTCATTTTCATAATCCATACGACCGAATCATTCGCTTCCATCCGAAGTATATCTCAGTACTCGCAACTCGTTATTTTCCAGTTAGTCATGGTTTATCACTCTTCCGCATTTCGTGAAATTGTCTTTACATCTCGACGTTGCATGCATCGACGATCACTGGCTAAATAAAAGTAATAAGATGTTGAGATTACAAAATCAAAATCAGAACACCTTTTTTTTTGGTTAGCAATCAATCGCTGTGCATACGATAACCAAGCAAATAAGATATAAGAGTTCCTATAGCACAAATTCCTGATAACGTGACATTAAAATAGTCTTTTCCAAAATATTAAATAATCTAACTAAATGTATTGTGAAATTGTTAAAATAATAAATTTACCTTTGTTTCTTGCTACTTAGAGATTTCAATTTGCAACTGTTAACTCTGTATGTTTCAATTGTTTTTTTAATAATCATTTCGATGCAAACGAACTTGGTAATAATGCAGAAATAAAGAAGGCGGCGCTTTGTCAGGAAACTAGTGCAGTGATAATTGCTGCGCTCCCCATTTAAGCATTCGCTACACCAAAGGAGGAGCAGAAGATTTACGGATCCGCGCGAGTTAAAGTACAAGGAACTGGTGTTACATGGGGACGATTTTTGAACCGGTGCTGGTGAACAATATTGTTTACACACACCACCGGTGAATTATGAAAGTCGCAGCCGCAGGAGCGAAAAAAAACGAAAATTATTTAAATAAATTTAATAAAGCGAAATTACAATATTTAATCTTATAATTAAATTAGCTAATGACCCGATGAAGGCAACTATCGAAGTGAGTCGTCATCGATGGCGGGCCCGCGGCGTCCGGTCGGCGGCGATGCACACGGCGCGGTCACGTTGTGCTGCGTCGGCGTTTCCGTGGATTGCAATTAATTATATTTGGCATGTGCGGCCTTGTTAGGGATCCGTGTCAGCGCTCTTCATACTACGATTCTACGTAATTGGTGTGTAAACAATATTGTTCCTCCTGTGAAAAATGATACATCCTTTTTAGTACAGCGACAAGTTATTGTGTTAAAAAAATTATAAAAAGAGGAATATCTATTACTGTCTCAAAATTATCTTGAACATTGAATCGGTGTAGTACATTACTTTTAATAAAATTATAGGTCTTCCTTTTTTTGTTTTTTTTTAAACCTAATTGTCGATTTTCAATATTGTTTTTCTGCTCTTCTCTTACGACGACTTTTATGTGGAAATCACACAAACATTTTATGTATAAGAAGGTCAGCTTCGCTTCTGGCTCGCTTTTGGTGTGACAAGCGCTCAAATTGTTGGCACGGGTAGAACTTAATACATTGTAAATAACATAGGTACATTACATTAGTAATGTTGATAATTTGTTCCTTTCAATACCTAGTTATTAAACTAGGTATTAAAATGAACAAATTATCAAAATGTATTTGCATACGCTTTTCATTTATTGTACGTTAGCAATATTTAAAAAAAAAATTATATATTTTTTGTAAAAAAAAAATCATATAAACGTCCCACTTCTGGGCACATGTCTTCCCATATTTATTTTTTAGTCTAAGGACAACCAACAAAACAAACACCATGTACATTTATAAACAACAGTTATTGGGATACATTCTAAGGCGCTGTCTTAATTAGAGGTTGCCACGACATGCAAAAACTAAAATAAAGTAATTAGTAAGCAAACTATGCACACACTATCATTCACTTAAACAAACTTTAAGAACAACAACGTATTGATAACAGTACATGGGGAGACTAAGCCATAACCCACCACGCTGGCCCAAACTATTGGGTAGTTTAGTTAATAAGTAACTTGAAGAGACGAAACCATTTTAACGTTCCTTTATCCTCGAGATAATTTGAGCGTTATTAACGTACATACATACATATAATCACGACTATTATCCCCGTAGGTTTAGTCAGAGACTAGACAATGAGGACAGCAAAAGCACTCTACTATAGTCCACTTTTCACCAAAAAGCAACTGCACTGTCCTCAGCGTGACGGGTGATCAGCCCATTGCCGCTCTATGTTGTTGGATGTATGTGCAGTATTTAGTGCGTTAGTCGCTTTTTACGACACCCAAGGGAAGAAAAGGGGTGGTAGTATTTTTACCGCTACGAGACACGTTTGTTAACGTAAAAAGTCAAATATTATGAATAATAAATAACTTAGTAGGTATTAGGCACAAGATTTTTATTATTTATTTTAGCCAAATGGTACAACTTTAGCTATATAAATAGGTAATGAAAAGCTAGTTAACAAAACGTGGTAGTTTTGAAATAAAAGTACCTTACCCCTACTCCGTTAATTAAACATTCGATTATAGATCGATTACTAAGGAAAACTTTTAATTGTCTGGTGTTATTAAATTTTTAAAGACCCCCGATAAGCAAAAAACTCAGCAATATTGCATAAAAAGAATGCAAAGGCCGCTTTGAGGAAAACAGCGCTGTAATAATTGCGCTGTTTCTTTGCAGTGGAAAATGGTCGGAATTTTGTCGTTTTTTATGCTCGGACTTGCGGGTAATAAGTTAATCGACTACGGCATTCAATAAGCCAACTAAAAAGTGTTTAGTAAAAAAGGTATAAATATAAAACTAAAAAAAACCCGACTGCGTTTCTGTGTAATTTGGAAATGAAAAACCCTGAGACAAGAAAGTCGTCAAACCCGATTGCACTAACTTAAGAATCGCCAAAGTTGCAAAGAAAAATTGAAGCAGTCAGGACCCATTCTAGAAAGTTAGCCGTCTAGTCAATAGATTGGAGTAATCTGCAATGTAATATAGGTATGTGCTCTCAATTCACTAAGCCTCCATTTCTAGAATGGGTCCCGCCTGCTTCAATTTTTCTTTGCAACTTTGGCGATTTTTAAGTTAAGTGCAATCGGGTTTGACGACTTTCTTGTTTTAGGGTTTTTTCATCTCCAAATTACACAGAAACGCAATCGGGTTTTTTAGTTATTTAAACTACCGTTTTTTTACATATACACAGTGTCACTCTCACAGTAAATGAGAATCTAACGACACCTCTCAAGCTAAAATCCATCGAGCCGTTCAGGCCGCAGAGCGTGCCAAACAATTATACAAACATACATACTATACATCATATACTCTCGAAAAACTTAACCCTCATTCTGGCGCAGTCGGGTAAAAAGGATAACAATTATACAAAGTCATATTATTATGTGCTGGTGAATTCGTCGGTGGTAAAAGAACTGAAAGAGAAGTTACATTTTTAGAATGTCGAATTCTAGTATTCTATCGAAAAGAATGAGCATTCGCCAAGTGTCAGTATACTTATCTATACATTTAATATTGACAAACGCTAACGAATCGACATTGGGCATTTGCTACTTAAATAATGGGGCAGATAAGAAAATAGGAACAACGTGTAAGTGTTTATTAAGCCCTAAGACTGTATTCACGTATACAATATTTATAAATGATAAACTGAATGTTTTATATGGAATATAAAATTAGGAACATTATTTTAAATAAAAATCAAACACTAATTATTATTGAAAGAGTTTAATAAAATAATCATTATGGCACGAGTTGTCAATAAAACAAAACAATTATCTTGAACATTTGAATAAAAAAAATTCTTTACTCCATCTCTTTTAATTTTAATTTTTAAATATGGATTTCCTTGAAATCTCCATTGTAATTATTTTTGGCAAAAAGAGAAAGAAAGTCGAAACTTAACAATTTTTAGATTTTGGATGTTCCAGTCTTTTGAAAATGCAATTTTGCAATCATTTTTGTATAGCACCATGTCATTGTGTTGTAGGACGTCGATATCCAGATTATTTCTTGTAAAAATTTGTTGAATGGTTCTCCACGTCGTCTTTGTAGGTCGGATATAGCGTTTATCTTTGGGTTATTATTACGTTTTAAATAGTTATTTTTTAAAACTGATTGCACAGCGTCATCGTTTGTGTATCCCAAAGTCCATAAAAAATGTTTTGCATACTCTAATATCATTCATCGACCATGTAAAAATGCTGTGCCTTTTAGATTCACCTTTTCGTTTTGTGCTTGCAGTGGACAGTTTTTCAACGGACATTGATAAAAAGTCTCGGCGTCTTTTACGATCTAAGTTCCAGAATTGCGTCCACTCCATATAGACTGTCATTCAGTTTCAAAAATATTTAGAAGGCACTGTTTTTTACATAAACAAGGTGATAACATTGGGTGTTTTAGTCGTGGTTTCTATAATACAGCTTCAGGATTTCTGTTTCGCTTAGGCCTTTTGGTTTTTGGCAAGTTTCTCCAGAATGAAGTTCATCTGTAGTTACAATTTCTCAAAAGGAAAAATGCCTCTTTGTATTTGTCGGTACTGTAGTTTCAGTTTCAGTATTTATCACGGCTGTCTCAATTGGGCTTATAGGAGCATACGAAGTCGACGGTTTTGGAGAAACTGATGTTTTAAAGAACGTTCTAAACAAGTAGATGATTGCCTTAATTCATCTGTCAGTTCAAAGGATTTCAATGATTTTGCCCCAGTCGTAACATCATAAATACTTTCCAAAGTATTTTCAAGCAAATCATTAGCATTTTTATTCAAATTTTGATCGGAAGTAGTTAAAATATGTTCTTGATTTTCATTTAACTGCATTTCTGGTTAGGAGACAAAATTTTCAACAGGCTCAAAATATGAAGAAGAGTGATGCACGCGGCTATCAAACTGAATATGGGAAGTATTAGTAGATTGTTGAATAGTTTTCGTTGAAACATTTGAAACTTTCAAAGTCTTATCACACATTAATGCAGGCATAATTGGGTGTAAACTCCTATGCCTAACGTTTCTGATAAGCATTCATTAAGCCTCGCTTATTGAGACTCGCTCAATGGAACAATATGGCTAGGACTGTTTCTAGACTTTTAATCATCATCATCATCATGAAGGTAAGTTTCGTAGTCCTGGTGGTTATTGCAGTATTTTTGATATTTTTGTAACGCCCGCGACGATGACGTGTTTCCCCGTCATGTGACACGTAAATTGAACCGTTTTGAACATGTCGAAAAGGCGAGAGAATCTATAAGCGCGCAAGAAAGAACGAGATAGCAATAATGTTGTCAATTACCTACACTGAATAGATAGCCACAACGTGTGGGTATCGGCCGGTTACAAAACACTGTATTGTTCCTTCACTTCAGCGGCAGCGAGGCGCCGGATTTATTTTGCCAAAACACTGTACAACCCGTTACAGTCTTTCTGCTAAATTGAACTCTTATTTTTAAGTTATACAGTGTCTTTGAGGTTGCTGTAGCTTGCAAAATATACGTTAAATTTTATAAACTGTCACTCAAGGGTATTAAACAGACTAAAAGAAATCGATTGGGCATTGATTAAGCGAAAACACTTTAAGTCGACTTATAGTCTTTTGGATTGGCACGGCAGGGTTGTCAACTTTGGCTTATGCACAAAAAACTATCGTGGAAGTGGCACTCGTATCTAGTTGTTTGCAGTGGAACTCGTGCCTAGTTGTTGTTTAATTTTACATTTGACAATTTTTACTATCGAAAATCCCTAATAACTTCTAAACGGATTACCAGATTTACACAACTTCTTTTGCCCTATTCATTTTAGAGCCAAACCTATCAAGTGACACTTAAAACATCACAATATCTATCTACACAAACAAAAAAACATGTTTTTAACTATCGTACCTAGTATTTGGTGGCATGAATTTATCCTATAAACATTTTGTTACTTCGTTTATACCTACTAATAAGATTCAAAACAGGAAACAATTTATTAATAGGAATCTATTTAAAATCGAGCTTAAATAGCCACCTTACAACATATTCTCCGGGGGCCGGAGCGCTTTCCTACCTACCTAACTGTTCTATAATATATTACGTTAAAACGAACCATCGAAATACAGGAAATACATAATTAATACCTCTCTGAAACAACTGGTAGTTTAAAAAAACGACAATTCACTGTTTAATGTTAAATTTAAACAACCGTCTACTAAATGGTTCGGAACAAAAAAAGTTCACAGACGCGTGTCTCAAGCGGATGGCACTCGCGCTCGCACTGCTATGCGATTCTCTAAGCGACACATAGACGCTGCGCGCATGGCTGTGATCATAGATGTTACAGCCGTCACATCTTTTGCTGCCGTGCGATTCTCTAAGCTAAAGCCTTGATAGCTGCGGCTGCCGCAGCGCTGAGAAATGATTCTTTCTCTTTCATATTCATACAATTGGAAAGAGACAGCAGATCACAGCCATGCACGCAGCGTCTATGTGTCGCTTAGAGAATCGCATAGCTGCAGTCACGGTTGTGGTCAAAGTTGAGGCTGTTTTACTTACAGAATACCAATTTTATACCTACAAGAAATGTCAAAGAAGTGATTCCCTATCACGCCGCTTACAGCCGTGCGGAGCTTGTGTCGAACAGGTATACAGCCGTGCGGAGCTTGTGTCGTACAGAATACCAATGGTACGCTCACCGCTGACAGCGATTTGTTAGCAGTAGGTCCAATACGCAGTTCATCCAAATTGTATTTCAACTATCAAACCTCGTTAGGCTAGTACGGATGATATGTTAGGTATTGGCCCTATCTGCTGCGGTATATTTGTCTATCACATCCACAGATAGGTACAGAAGTCAATCTACATACAAAGTGCGCGCGAGCAACGCGCACTTATATAATAAAATAACAGATACCGATCGTTATCATCATCAGCCTATAAACGTCCCATAACTGGGCACAAGCCTCCCACGTGGACAACAGCACGTAGGGATATTGTGCCATAACCCACCACGCTGGCCCAATACGGGTTGGTGGGTTTTAACGACTTCCATCTTACGACAGCAACCGGGACCAATGGCTTAACGTGCCGTTCGAAGCACTAAATGTTTTTAATTTGGTCATCCATCCAGCGACCCGGCATTGCGAAAGTTGCTTACGTGCGAGAACGTGCCAGCCGCTGCGCCATCGAACACCTCTTGGTATGCCATCTTCTAATGGTAGCCAAAACATTTAATCTAACATGCCTTTTAACTACGAGGCTACCCGATTTAAGACTAGCAATTGCCAACCATACAGAACATTTGCGTTTTCAAATACTGCACTAATTGAATGTTCCAACACTTGGAAATGATGCAGAGCTATCGCGATTGTTATACACTACTTTATTCTCACGTCATTAATTTGACTATTCACATAAATATCCCAATGAAAATTTTAATGGCTACATTCTCAATAATCTTACAATAAAACAACAATTAGGTTTCTAAAAAACTTCAGAGGTTAAGAAGAATTTAAGTGCGGTTTTACTCATTTCCGTAGTTAGGTTTCTAAAGCAAATTCCTTATTGCCATGTTGTTAAAGCCACTTACTGCCGCAGTTAGATGCTCCCTAGTTTACCTTGAACGAAGTCAATGACTTTGATGAGTTAAGCTGTAAGTTAAGACCACCGGGAGCTCCGGAATAATACTTAAACATGCCCCTTGAGATACACAACCCGAAAACTTTATTAACCCTTAACTGTCTGTTACATGCAAGACTTGATATTCTTAACCGTTTAGGGAAAGCGAAACTTATTAAGTAGCGGACTAGTTGCCCAACTCTTGACTACCTACTAAAGTTGCTTATGTTTATGCAAAATACACAGTGACAATGACAGTATTTAAGTTAAAGACTTGATAAAAAGTCGTTGAGCTATTTAGTCAAAGGCTTCATAAAAGTTGTCTTTGAGACAGGCTTTTTGGGATTCTCTAGTGAATATAAAAACAAAGGTTTGATCGGTGTCATCGTAATGTCATTATCTTCAGGAAACACATTTTTATAAGGGTAACTTACTCAGTGAGATCTCAGTAAAGTTTCACATCTTTACTGAAACTCGGAGTTTGGGGGAATATCATTTATCATTAAACATTCATATTAATAGCACTCACTATTATCTACTTTATACAAAGAAAATATTTTCTATTATCTCTCTTACTTGACACTAGCTGACCAAGCCATTATTGAAGAAAAAAGAAGAGAATACTCTTTATTGCGAATAAAAAATTACTCAAAGTTGTTTAGGTAAGAACTCATGTCGTTTCTAAATACCGGAGGTTTAAGCGTTAATGGATGCGACTCAGTCTGTGTCTTCTGCGGCCATTATCGCACTACCTACAATTTCTTTAAAGCTTTCACACCTGTGTTAATACGACTCAGTCTGCGTCTTCTGCGGCCATTATCGCAATACCTACAATTTCTTTAAAGCTTTCACACCTGCGTTAATACGACTCAGTCTGCGTCTTCTGCGGCCATTATCGCACTACCTACAATTTCTTTAAAGCTGTCACACCTGCGTTAATGCGACTCAGTCTGCGTCTTTTGCGGACATTATCGCACTACATCTACCTACAATATTTTCTAGGCCCGGTCACCGGAGGTCTAGAGTTCAATTCCCAAATCGGGGACATGTGTTTCTGATTTTTCGTTGCATAGCCCGAGCTTTTGATCACCAATCCGCATTTAGCAAAAGTGGCGATTAAGCCATTAGCCATCAGTTGTAGCGACGACGTGATTTTAATTGTTAGAGGCCTTTGCTCAGCTGTGGCTATGTGCGTAGGTAGGGTTTTACATTTCTCTTGGCATAATTATTCATATTTAAAAGGATGTTTAGGAGGATAACCGTGGTGCGTAGCGGTGAAAGAATACTACCACCCCCTCTCTTCCCTTATTAGTCGTAAAAGGCGACTAACGGACTAAAGACTGCACATGCGTTCATCAGCTGGCAGTGGGCTCACCACCTGTCACGCTGAGCACATGTGCAGTCGCTATTTGTGAAAAGTGGACTATAGCAGAGGACTGCTTTTGCGGTCCTCATTGCCTTATGTCTGACTAACCCTTCGGGGATAATAGTCGTGATTAATTAAAAGGATGTTTAATAATATTAGTAGGTATATAATAGTTTTTTTTAATAAAGCAAACCAGTCATCCCCTTTGTGTTGTGTATTGAAGAGGCTAGCAAGGCTAGGGCAAGTTCTCCCAACACCAATTTTCACTCATAATCCCTTGAGTTATTCTGCCGCATGCAACCAGCTGGGAACTTAAGCCGACTTATTCGCTTCAAGTCTGAATTTAAGGTAATTTTGGCGAAACCTTACAGGCTACGATATTGCTTGCCTTGACTATGTACGTAAAGCCCACATTTTCTGTTCGGCCAATAAACGCCAAAGGTTTTACTACAAAATGCGATATTCAGCTCCATATTGTTTTTGAACATCAACATTTAGTCTCTACTCTTGTAGCGATGACTTAATTTCGCTACTATTATAGGTATTGGCTTACAATTGATGAAAATAATAAAGAGCTTTGCTCTACAGTGGGTCAGTGCAGGCTATATATAACAGTACATGAACCCTTTTTTAAAAATGTGCTAAGTAAAATTTTAAACACTGAAAAAAGACGACAACCTCAGGCGGGAATCGAACCACGCACCTTCCGCATTCCGGGCGGCTGCCTTAACCACTTGGCTACTGAGGTCTGGTTTTTAATGCTTGATGCTTACGTTTTTTAGTCAACATTGCTTCATCAAATCTTAGAAGTTATCACCTCTGAATTTTACTTAAGTATATTTAAGCGTTAATAAAATGCTAAAATATATAAAAAACATTAATCTATAACGCAACTTCATCTTAACCGAATGTTCAAAATATTTGTAAAAATGTTTCTTTCGGATCTCAGAGGTGAAAACTTCTAAGATTTGATGAAGCAATGTTGACTAAAAAACATAAGCATCAAGCACTGACAAATTTCGACGGGTAAAAACCAGACCTCGGTAGCCAAGTGGTTAAGGCAGCAGCCCGGAATGCGGAAGGTGCGTGGTTCGATTCCCGCCTGAGATTGTCGTCTCTTTTTTCGGTGTTCAAAATTTTACTTAAGTATATTTAAGCGTTAATAAAACGCTAAAAAAAATAAAAACATTAACATGTTCTTAATTATATTACGCTACGTAGCCGTAGCATAATAAAATCTTTAACATTAATTAATAAATATTGCATGTATAAGTAAGACGGAATATGACTAAACTAATTATAAGTACTATTATGTAAAACCTACCTGTATTCGCAATAAACACATTATTATTTGGTTGTTATACGATTTGATTAAATTTCACCTGTCTCATTTTCAAATACATGGTTGAATATTTTTTAACTTAATACACGAAGCAAATAAAAATACATTTTCTTGTTGTAAATCGACGTAAATTGTTGGTCATTTAATAATTGGTTGTTATTAAACGGGACGTATCTTAAATTAGCTTTTAAAAATTTTCTGCGGCATTTATTAAATTTATTACAAACAGACGGAAAGGGATGGTATTAAGTAATGTTAAACAAACAATTAGTATTAAAAGTTTTTTTTTTAAAGGGTAAATAATAAAGCTTTTTATAAAAACAAAAATGTTGACAGAAATTGTTTTACAGCCAGTTTGACAACTATTTTTATTTTTATCGTTAGAAATTAAATTGAAAAGCCGCAATTGAAAGTCTATACATACACAAACTCCATAATACTATGTGGTGTGTAAAAGGAACAAAACGTAGGTATACTTACGTGTCTTTTCACCAAAAAAAAATCTTTTGTACAAAGTATATTTTTTTTTTAAATACAATATTCAAAATCTGTGAAAGGAATCAGGAAGTCAGTGAAGTTCAGTAGCGCCGCGCTATCTGAAAAAATATGGCGTTGCAGATGTTTTCTTTAAAATAAACTGCCTTTGGGTAGGCGTCGGATGCTGTCACGACCCAGGAGTGCCTGTTTTTGTTCCTCAGGCGACCATTGAACCAGTGAAAGATAAAAATTACGAACCGCGAGGTGCTCTGAGGGTTTTTATCAAAGCCGAAAACAAAGGGTTGTTTAATGACGGTATTAGTGGAAAGTTCACGATAAATTTGGGGTCGTTAGGGGTCCTTTGTCATTGTGTATTGTACCCCGATTCAAGTTCTTACGAATCGTTTCATTGGAAAATTCTAATTCAATGTAGGTACATTTGTGTAGGAGTTGTTCTGTAAAAGCGAACCATTTCAGTTTATGATTATTTTTAGGCGTGAATTGGTGTTGAGTATAGAGCTTTACACTCGTTTTGTATCGTCTGATTTTACAAATTGATGGCTTTGAATATCCAAGTCCAAATACCCTTTGAATACTTTACTAAAATTGGATGAAATTATCATTTTGTGATATTATCAAAAAATTAAAAAAAACCGTCTTTTATACATTTTCTTTATGTAAGTGCAAAGACATCGAGCATGTTATGATACTGATAGTAATATTAGGTATACCTATTATGTGGAAATATACATATGTGGTTATTTTTTTTTGTATTTAGTACGAATGGAAACGTGGAGGGGAGGCCTTTGCCCATTAGTGGGGCACAATTAAGACTAATAAAATAAAAGTAGTTATGAGAATATTCTTTAAGCATGAACCTTATTACTTCAATGTGTAGTGTTCGTTTAAGCTTTATAAAACAATAAGTATAAATCTGATCTTGTGTGAAATTTAGTCATTTATTTATTTTTATTTATTTAATGTCATTGTCATGCAAGTTCACAGATTTTTTTCAAAACACATGCAAGACATACAAGTAATAATAATCTAAAAGACACCGTACATAATTAATATCACTTCAATTAAAGTAAAAATAGAAACAAATAAAAACTGTCAATATAAAAAAATTGGAAATCAAATGAATTACATAAAAGACTTCATATGTTTTTTTATAGAAGAAGGAGGCAAACGAGCAGGCGGGTCACCTGATGGAGAGTAATCACCGCCGCCCATGAACCCCCGCAAAACCAGAGGAGTCGCAGACGCGTTGCCGGCCTATAAGGAAGGAATAGGAATTGTGAGAGGGGGGAGGGGGGAAGGGTCTCCGGAACCCTCACTGGCCGAACGAAACACAACAGCACCAAGTGCCATTATTTCACGGCGAATATTCGTGAGGGGGTGGTATTACGCTGGGCGAGCCGGCCCAATGCGTGCTGCAACGCAGCGTGGCTCTACCACTCAGTCAGTGGTAGAGCCACGGTGGTGCTCATTTAGCACCACCCAGGGGTCACGTGTAGGGTCTCCAATGTTAAATATAAACACGAATAAAGTAGAAGTAGAACATTATCAATGTTAAAAACTAATTTAAAAAAAGGACAAATAATAAATATAAAATATGTCAAATACCAAAATGTCAATTTTAAAACTAATCAATACAAAAAAAAGAAAAGTAAGTGAATTATATAAAAGATTTCATAGTAATATGTCAAATACAAACATGAGTAAAGTAGAAATAAAACGTCAACAATGTCAAAAATTATTACAAAAAAAGAACAAATACTTAATGTTATGTCAAATACAAATGTCAATGTTAACAATTATCAATTAATTACTTACATTAAAACACAAGTACAAAATTATTAAGTAAAAATTAAATGTCATCAGTTACCTATTTAATTAAAAAAATACAGATAAAAAATAAAGAGACACATCATACATAATTACAGACAATGTATTTTATTAAGATTTAATACAAATACAACACGAGAACTTTTCTCTAATGTGTATCGACATTAAAGACACATGGATGCGCTTAGAACTCTACATAATATAGGATAAAATGTTTACTAGGAAAAAAAAAACATATCTACATAATATGTCAAAAATAGACTTAATAGTAGTTTTTGCATAAACTGTGGTATTTTTGTCTACAAACCTTTAAAAAAAAGTCTCTCGTGCGCGACATATCTCGTGTTGCGCATGCTATAGGCCTACAGACTATCAAAAAATCATAGATACGTTCACTGGTCTTCTCAGAAAAAGATGTCAGAAACTATAAAACAAATTCCAGTTTCTCCGAAGCGAGGACCCGTCTAGTTTTTTGGGTAGTTAAGCTTTAATGTTTACCTTTAATAGTTTATATTTCAGTGAACGACAACATATTGTAGTTATATTTTATAGCGACACGTGTCAAAGTGTATAGTTTATTACATTAAACTAAACAACAGTTTATCGAAAAGTTATTTATTGTAAATAGAAAGTTATTCAAAATCATTGTACTTTACAAAAAGTAGCTGCAATACGCACGCATCTTAATGGAAACAATTATTTTACAGTATTTATACTTCTATATACTTAATACGAGTATCAATCTCAGTCAGATAAGTTATAATGATGCATGTGATTGTTGAGAAGCTAGTAGTTTTGAGGCGAATAAATTCTTTTATATTTATTTATTTATTTATCTATCTATAGACTGGTAATTTTTACTGATAATGACAGCATAGTCATTAATATGTCTGTGGATGTGGATGTGTGTGGATATTAACGTTAATTTTTAGGATTTATTTGAAGGATTTAAACGGGTCAAGAGACACTTGATTTTGAGGGTCACAGCATAATATAAATTATAATAAACAACACACTAAATTAAATTAGCACTTATAAGTTTACTTAACTTATGTAGTATTAAAGCATATCAATTGAAACCAATATTTTACAGAATTAATTCCATAAATATTCATTTGAAACTGAAAAATGGTGTGATTTGCTAAGCTTTTTTTACATGTCACACGCGCGGCGCTCGGTGTGTTATTGTGTATTATATTTTTTACATTTATAAGACTGCGTTAATTAATACTTTGTTGAATACGAAAAGAGTGCCTCTATCATATCATGAATTCATTGTTTTAATATAATCAAAACTCTTGTGTCTGTAGTCGTTCAATAAAATGTCACGCTGTGGGCAAATGTTGAATCGCGCGACGTGGTACGAGTCTCGTGATTTTGGTCCAAACCATCGCCAGTTATACTGCAGCACTTCGTCAGGAAGGACGTGGCGCTAGCTTTTGCACAAATACTTTTCTGTAAGATAATTTAATTTTTTTTAACTTTGGTTCGGTAAGTAGGTAAAGCTCGTGCCTTGTTTTGCTACTAAATTAAGAATAGTTGAACTTAACTGTCCCGAGAACATGGTTGCATTCATCCCAGAGTAGGTATTGTAATCAAAATTAATACGATTTTATTTATAGTTATAATAAATAGCTTCATTTTAAAATTGTCGTCAGATCCATGGCTGTAAAATTCGTGGATTTAAGCCATGCCATGGATCTGTTTTATCGCCCGTGGATCACATATTCTATGACAATTACTTTCTGCGCATAATTACCGTGCCTTATTGATAGACTGACTCGTTTTGTAAACTTTCTTTTGCCATGTAATTTTAGTTTTCACCAATCACGAGAAAAAATTCACAGATCTCGTGCTCTACACGACTTGAAAGATCATTGAAAATGAACCTAGCTATTTGTTACGGCGAAAGGCGTTAGCAGTAACAGCGGCGAAATAAGGGTTAGGCAGGAGATATAAGGGAATAAAGTACTTACAGGGATGATGAGTCACAGGAACCGGGGGGGCGAGCTGACCACGGGCGGCGAGGTAGGTTGGTTTCCTGGCGCACAGTCACTACACTACACAATAGGCATTTAGGCGGTCTCTTCACATTAGGTTCAGGAGTCACTATAATAAGGGCAGATACCAGCGCGCTTATTTTGTGGGCGTCTCGCGTTAGCTAGCAGACAGACTAGTCGGCGCGGTATGTCTCACGAAGCCAGCGGCTGCGGGTCGCGCAGCGGTGGCGCCGCGGCAGATAGGCGGACGCGGTCGTCAACAACCGCCGAGTCAACCGCCTTACCGATGGCGGTATAGTTTGAATGGCCGTCCCGGCTTTGGCGGGAACATCCTCCGGGGGCCAGGGTGGGCTCATCCAATGGGAGCCTGGCGATCCAGAATACAGGCCTCCGAAGATGTCCATTCGCGGTGTCCAGGTCCACCACCCGCACGACGCCATCCTTCCCAGGCAGGGTGCGAGCAATGCGCCCCAGTCTCCATTGGAGGGCAGGCAGGTTGTCCTCCTTGATGAGGACGAGCTCGCCAACTCGGGGAGGGGAGGATGGGGACAACCATTTGGAGCGGGTTTGGAGGGTATGAAGGTAGGACTGGGTCCACCGCGTCCAGAAGCGCTGGGAAAGGGCCTGTACCATCTGGAATCGCCTACGTGTGGAGATCGGCTTATCTTCCACGGATAGTTCGGGAAGGGCCGTTAGTGAGCGGCCTATAAGGAAATGTCCGGCTGTAAGCGGCTCAAAGTCTGAAGGATCAGACGAAAGTGGGCAGAGAGGTCTTGAGTTAAGGACCGCTTCAATTCGAGCTAAAAGTGTGGAGAATTCCTCGAATGTGAGGTGTTGTTCGCCAATTACGCGATATAAAAGTTGCTTTGTTGATTTTACGTTGATCTCATGTAACGCACCGAACCATGGTCCATTAGGGACGTTCAACAACCAAGTAATGTGCTGACCAGCGAGCTTGTGCGCAATCGTGTCATTGTTTAAGGCAAGAAAGTTTTGTACTTCGATGAGCTGATTTTTGGCGCCTACATAATTTGTACCGCAGTCCGAGCGGATGAGAACCGGGGCACCGCGGCGTGCTATAAAACGCTGTAATGCCGCGAGGAACGCTTCCGTGCTGAGGTCCGAGACCGGTTCCAAATGAACCGCCTTAGTTGAGAGGCACACGAATATACAAAAGTACGCTTTTAAGAGTTTAACATTACGTAGGGTACTAGATTTAACGAGGAATGGTCCGGCAAAATCGGTCGTGACTTGACTAAATACTGGCTGAGGCGTAACTCTATCGGCTGGCAGGTCGGCCATGAAGGGGGCTTGCGGCTGGGCCCGGCATCGAAAGCATCTAATGCATTTAAAAACTCGGTGTCTAATAATACGGCGCGCGGACAATATCCAAAATTGTTGGCGTAGGATAGCGTGTAAAGTGTCAGCGCCAGGATGGCAGTGTATTTTGTGGTAGTGGTCAATGATAAGGTCTACAAGTGGGCTAGAGCTGGGAAGTATGAGCGGATGCTGCGCGTCATATCGGATAGACGCATGGGACAGTCGTCCACCAACTCTAAGGAGCTCATCTTTAATGAGAGGTGACAGCCGCTGGAGTCTGACGGAGCAGATTTTGCCAGTTTGAAGGCGGTGGATGTCCTCCGCAAACTCATTATGCTGAACACTGCGCACCCAGTAAAGTAGGGCCTCTCTTCGTTCACTGACGTACAAGGGGCCTGAGCGTCGCGAATCTGGGTGGTGTCTGCAGTTGTGCAGAAAGCGTTTTAGACAAGCTGTCACTCCGAAGAGCTTGTCTAGTGAACTGAACCGAGTGAGCAGGTCAAAGTCAAGACCGGGCACTGTGACCAGTGACGGGACGTGTTTAGGCTTAAGGCCGGGCAGGGCGTGATGGCCCAGAGCTAAGGGCATCGCAGGCCAAGACTCACAAGGCTGTCCAAGCCACGTGGGAGACCACCATAGGTCGTGGGCTGACAGGGATTGCGCAGACATCCCTCTGCTTGCGCAATCTGCCGGGTTGAGCTCGGAAGGTACGTGTCGCCAGGTACATTCTGGTGAGCCTGAGCTGATTTTGGCTACCCTGTTGGCTTCAAAGGGTTGAAGACGGTGAGGCGGTGTATTAAGCCAGGCCAGGACTATCGTACTGTCTGACCAACATATATATTGTTGTATACTGATATGGACCGATAACTGAACCGACACACGGATCATGAGCTGGGAGAGTAGGGTGGCGGCCGACAACTCCAACTTGGGGATTGTGAGGCGATTCTTGATTGGTGCGACTCGCGACTTGGCGACAATCAAGTGTACTAAAGTATCTCCGGAGGCATTGAGCTCATGGAGATAAACAACGGCGGCAAACCCGGCCTCAGAGGCATCTGCAAACCCGTGAAGCGAGTATGCAGCTGAGCCTTTGTTTGCACAAACGTGCCGAGGGAAGCGAATGCTAGACAACAGCGGCAGATCCTCTGAGATGTGGTGCCACTCCGTTTGCACTTCAGAGGGAGTGGGCTCATCCCATTCCAGCTTCAGTAGCCACAATTGCTGAAGCAGCAGCTTTGCGCGGAAGATAACGGGAGAAACCCAGCCGTTTGGGTCATAAAGTGAGGCTACGGTACTTAAAATAGACCGCTTTGTGACATGTGTGATGGGGGGCAGAGAGATGCGGTAGGTGAACTCGTCTGACTGGGGGCTCCACTGTATACCCAAGACCTTAATGGACGTGGACTCTGGGTTCATGTCGAAGTCCTTGGGCATGTCGCATTGGTTGTCGGGAAATCTCTCGAGCAGCTCAGGCGAGTTAGATGTCCACTTACTGAGCTGAAAGCCGCCCAGGTCTAGCAGACTTATCAACTCGTCCTGAAATGCTTGGGCGGATTCAACCGTGTCATGACCACACAAGATGTCATCAACGAAGATAGACTTGCGAAGAACCTGAGCGGCTCCAGGGTAGCGATGGCCTTCATCATCAGCCAGCTGGAGCAGAGTGCGGATTGCATGATATGGGCTTGATCTTAAGCCGTACGTGACTGTATTGAGGGCGTAGGTGAGCAGAGGGTGATCTGGTGAGGACCGCCATAGTATCAGCTGATACCGTCTCTGGTCTGGGGCAACCAGCACATTTCTGAACATCCTCTGGATGTCAGTGCTGAAAACGACTGGATGCGTTCTGAAGGACATGATGATGTCCACAATGTCCTGTTGAAGGGCGGGGCCTGTGTGTAGGCATTCATTTATGCTGACACCATTGGAGCTTTTGCAGCTACCATCAAAAACAATGCGCAGCTTGTCCGACCCTGACTTAAATACGCCATGGTGAGGGATGTAGAAGTGAGGTTTATGGGCGAATGTATTTTGGTGACAGGGAGCCATGTGCCCTAAGTCGATGTATTCGGCCATAAAGTCGACGTATTTAGAACGCAGAGACGGGTTCGCCATTAGCTTCTTCTCAATATTGAGGAATCTGCGTAATGCGATAGGGTGAGTTTTACCTAGTTGAGGGGCGTCCTTTAGAAAGGGCAGAGCGACCGTATATCTGCCTGAGGGATCGTGTGTAGTGGTAGAGCGGAAGATTTCCTCGCATTGTTCCTCCAGGGGATCATTATGAGTGTGAGATTGAGGGAGGGGCTCCTCAGACTCCCAGAACCTTTCCAGACTCTGACGTATGTCCTGGGCTGATTCAGCTGAGTCTGGTTGTGAGCTGACGACGTGAGCTGAGTTAACCTGCTGCGCCGGCTGCGCATACAAGTCCTCAATGGGTCCTATCAACGCGAAGTCGAAAATCGTGCCGAAGGCTATGGGCTTGCCCGGGCCCAACGAGACCTTAGTCCCGTCCAACACCTGGCCAAGAACGTCCGACCCCAATAAGAGGTCGATCGGGGCTGGTGTGTGGTAAAGCTGGTCAGCCAATGGCACGGGTGGCTGGCCTAGTACGTGGGAAATGTTTGGTACCTTCTCTAAGGGAAGGTAGCCAGTGACGTTTTTTAAAATGTGAGCCGTGGCAGTAATTGTAGGAGTATCATTGTGAGTGGGTCGGCATACTATTGTTATTGCCGCCTTTGACTCATGTTTGTGCTGATTCCCAACTCCTGTAATTTTTAAAGAAGTGGGTTTTGATGGCAGGTTCAAAAGTCGTGCCATGCGTGACGTTATTAACGTCAGCATACTGCCACAGTCCAATAAAGCTCTGGCTGTGTGAAGATGGCCATGTACGTCCGCGACTCTTAGTGAGACGGTTGGCAACAAAATGGGTGTGCCAGTGGGCACAGAAGGTGAGTGAGCTGATTGAGTATCAGCTGAAATTGTATGAGCTGAGTATGTATCAGCTGTGTGGGCATGGGTTGACTGGGCATGGGCTAAATCTACCTCTTCGCTAGGGTGCTCTGTGATAGTAGGGAGTCATAATTGCTGGCGGCGTTCGCGGGGCCTACCTGGCGAACCGGACCTGGGCGGGCTGGCTCTGTGAGCAGAGCTGGGTTGCGCCTGTTTGGCATGTGCGGGTTCGTGCCGCCTGCTGTTTCTGGGACGCTCCCTCGAGTGCTCTGTCAGCTGTGGTGGGGGCACATGTACAGACGACGAATGAGCTGAGTGCGTTGGGCCGTCTGGTCGATGGAGGGACGTGTGGTGGTTCGTACTCCCACAGTTCTTGCATGCCCCCCTTGACCTGCACTCGCTCTCGTAGTGACGGCCGAGACAACGCTGGCAGCGCTCGCGTGCCTGTACAAAGTCCCAACGGCCCTGTGTTGGCTGGGCATTGTACCATCTGCACGTCATGAGCGTATGTCCCCTAGTGGCACAATAGGGACAGTAGGGCGTCGAGCGTGAGGAAGAGGACGAGGACAATGATGAGGAGCAGCTTTGCTGGTAGGCCGAGTAGACGGGGAAGGGCTGACTGCGAGCCGGGGAGGTGGATGGGCGCTGACGCATTTGCTGAGCTGGGTGGAGCGGTTGGTGAGTAGGCTGATCATAGGCGCGGTGAGGCGATGGAGCTGAGGAGCGGCCACGGTAATGGTCGGGTTGTTGCTGAGCCATCTGAGCATAAGTGCGATGGGGCAACTGTGGAGGCGCGCGGCTACGAGAAGGGCCGGGCAGGGCGTGAATGGGCTGCGGCTGGGCTATGTTGGAGAACTCTGTCTCCACACAGCGCGCGTGCTCCTCGAGGTAGGAGATGAGGTCACTCAAAGTGGGCAGGGAGCTGCTAGACCCGTGTCTGCGTTCAAACAACGTGCGCTATGGGTTGGGGACGACGTGGAAGAGGGTGAGATTTCCTCCCTCGCCACAAGTATCCCCAGGTATGCCCCGGAGGCTTTTGTGTGGTTCTCAGTGTATGTCCTTTCAACCCTCTCGTCTAAGTTCTCTTCGTCGAGAATGTTGTAGTACACTGAGTCCAGCTTCTCCTTTATGCCCTGTATCTGTGCGAAACGCACGTTAAATTCCGTTATGGAATGTTTGGTGTCGCCAGCAATGATCAGTGATCCCACCTCTAGGAGCTGGTGTAAAGCTTTGGCGGCCTCCCTAAATATCGCGGCTTGTGACTTGGTCGGCATCGCGATGAATAAAAGGAGACAAAAAAAATAATAAAAAATAAAAAATTTAACAAATTTAAAGGCAGTAAAAAGAACAACACCCTGTATATATTCTATAGTTGGGCTGGAGGTATTTGTTTACTAAGGTAAGGGCAAATGGGCTAAAATTAACGCAACAATAAAGAAAGCAAAACTAAGTTGGGGCGCCTTGTATATGGCCTACGGGTGGGCAAACGCGTGTATGTGTATGTCTGTGTATATTGAACGCGCGTACGCAATATTAGCCGACCGCAAAACAAACAGCAAACAAAACAACAAAGGAAATCACGTCATCCGTAGCCCACTATTGGGCAAGGCGCTCACAGTCGGACAGATCTTTAGCGGAACCTAGCGCGAAAAATGAGTCGGTCGAAGAAAAAATAAGTAAACAAAATAAACAAATAAACAAATAATAAAAACTTAATTAAAAAAAATTGGGACAATTGTGTCCCACAAGTGGACAAACGTGTGTAGAAGCGAAGGCGACGCACGCAAATAGCCGTAAGCGATATAAAAAAAAACTGATGAAGCTAAATGAAACACACTAAGCTCATGTGGTGAGCACGCACGAGATTTGAGCCGATTTAACACGACAAGAACATAAAAAATTCATAAAAAAATAAAACGGGAAAAACAACAATATCGTCGTCTAGACGCGGGTGTGTTATACGTAACTAAAATTATATGTGCAACCGATAAACGTAACGCAATAATTTAACTAAACTTAATTAAACTTAATGTATCATTAATTCATTAGACAACGATCGTATAGTTAGGTACAAGTATTACACTAGCTCGCTCAAATCACAAAAACATTGTATGACACCATAGATCTGTGATCCTGGTTCAGAATACCGGATGCATACACGAAAGCAACATAAAAACAACATGCAGAAATAATTGCGTCAAGATAATTCGGATGTTGTGTGGTCGCAATCCTACCACAAACAAATTATACCTACCTCACCAAATTTTTATTGGGGCAGGGTAAAGTTATGTGAACAAATGAATTCGGAAATGATGGCACAAATTAGATTATGGGCGGAAACGATTATTTTTTAGTGGACTGTAATTAAAGGAGCTGATGGAACGTGAGACCAAGTTATGGTGAGATGGTAAAAGAATACTTGTTACGGGAAGGTCGCCGGCATTAATATTACCGGCTCGAAGGACCAGAATGTTACGGCGAAAGGCGTTCGCAGTAACAGCGGCGAAATAAGGGTTAGGCAGGAGATATAAGGGAATAAATTACTTACAGGGATGATGAGTCACAGGAACCGGGGGGGCGAGCTGACCACGGGCGGTGAGGTAGGTTGGTTTCCTGGCGCACAGTCACTACACTACACAATAGGCATTTAGGCGGTCTCTTCACATTAGGTTCAGGAGTCACTATAATAAGGGCAGATACCAGCGCGCGTATTTTGTGGGCGTCTCGCGTTAGCTAGCAGACAGACTAGTCGGCGCGGTATGTCTCACGAAGCCAGCGGCTGCGGGTCGCGCAGCGGTGGCGCCGCGGCAGATAGGCGGACGCGGTCGTCAACAACCGCCTTACCGATGGCGGTATAGTTTGAATGGCCGTCCCGGCTTTGGCGGGAACACTATTATTAAGTCCTACCTAATAGATTTTGAATTTTAAATTTTAAAACATTGAATTTTTTTATTTTCAAAGAAATAATCGTTTTTTTTTTCCAAAACTTGTTTATATAAAAGTAAAAAAAAAATGTTTTCATATATAGTATAAAAGGTGACTATTAAAGTAATAAATATAATTAATCATATCTAATATTATATAATAATTGCTTTAAAAATTTTAGGTTAAACACAAAATATATCGTCAATGATTTGAAGCTTTAGTTTACGGCCGCTTGTTTGTATACTACCTGTAATATAATACTTGCATGTATGTATACAAGTATTTGAGAAAAACACTTTTAAATTAGTTAGTTTTGACGGCCGAAAACTGAGTCGTATATAAGCTACTTTTCGGCATAGGCAAAATTTATGTGGACGAAAATAAAAAAAAGTTGATAAGATTTAATAACACCAACTATGTTTAAGTTAATCTGTGAAATTGAGATTCCGGCCGTTTCTAATATAATTATGATGGCTGAAAACCAAGAATAAAGAATCTGGTTTTCGGCCACATGTTTTAAAAAATGGCCGACAACCAATCAATAAATCAATCAAAATTAATTTATTTAGTAAACTTAAAATAAGCATTTTGAATCGTCTAAACTTAATGGATGGATGAGCACCCGCCCACCTACTTTACCCATTCAGGAATTCTTTTAGCTGTGGAGAAGAACAGGCGCAAGAAACTCCACAGATTTATAATAATATAGAAGTAACGACATTTACAAAACAATATTTCGTTACCAAATCATACAATATACAAATATACAAGTTGTGAGCGTCAATACAAATTGGAAAATGCCCTCCCTATCTTAAAAGGACATTTTCCATTACAACAAAAAAACAATTAATACGATTACAAGACCAGATAGAAGACAACACAACAAATACAAAAGAGTATTCTGTATTTGTTGTGTTGTCACTCACACTTTGAGAGAGCATGACACACTTGAGCAACTCCAACGAAAGCAAGAGAACATTAAGACAACTTTAAATACAACATACATTTTTAGTAGGTACCATTGTCTAATAAGACACCGCTGTTAAAAGCTATCATACCAGCGTAAAATTAATTAGTTAAAAAATTAATTGCTAAGAAAATATAATTTGAAAATATTGTTATAACCAGGCTGTTTGTCTTCTACATATTCTTTGACTGTATAATAACCTTTCTTAAGTAAACAAGATTTTACATAGGATAAAATGTTTACTAGAAAGAAAAATCAACCAGTCTCAGGAAGCTCGAGTGAGATTCAAACCCACGACCTTTGGATTGCCGGTCCGGCCCACTCGAGCCTCCTGAGACTGGTTGATTTTTTTCTAGTAAACATTTTATCCTGTATCTATATAGCATTGTGAACGAAAAATTTCAATAATGAAGATTTTACATGATTCTTAAACTTATATATAGGTAAATCTAGTACAGTACTTGGTATTTTATTATAATAGTGTATACCTTGCCTCAAGAAAGAGCCGAGAACCTTTTGTAACCTAAACAGTGGCATTACTAGTTTTGACTTACTTCTAGTATTGAAATTGTGTACACCACCGTGTTTGGAAAAAGAGTTAATATTGCAACGCACAAAAACTATACAATTTTTATATTGCGATGCAACAGTAAGAACACCAACTTCCTTAAAAATATTTCTCAGAGAAGTTCGTAATCCCAGTCTATAAATGGTTCTCATTGTCGTTTCTGTAAAATAAATATAGTTTTAACATCAGCCGCTGTTCCCCACAAAAGAACGCCATACGACATGACACTGTGAAAATAACTAAAGTAAACAGTCCTAGCAGTTTCAACATCTGTTAATTGTCTATTTTTTCTAATCGCGTAAGCTGATGAATTGAGTTTGCCGACCAAATTCGATATAATTATGCGGATTCCATTGGAGTTTTGAGTCAAGGGTTATCCCTAGGAAAACTATCGAATCTACCAAATCTAATTTATCACCATTCATTCTAACATCGGTTTGTTCGGTCTTGACATTTGGTAGTGTAAATTGAATACATTTCGTTTTTTAAGACTGGATTACATTTTTAATTTTCGGCCATGTTTAATATAAAAAGAGACCTGTTTCCATAGAATGATAGTTATTAGTAAAACATTTTTATTACGAAATATAATTGATATAAATTATTATACTTATTTACACAAAACAGAAAATAGAACAACACTTAAAAATACATGGCCGAAAACTAATATAGTTGAGCGATAACCGGCAATATCGCAACTTTACGAGATTATTTTTTTTTAATAAAACCATTTTTTTTCTTAGACAAAGCTTAGAAAAACGAAAACCGTTTTAGTTTAATGATTCAAAAAAAACTTTTGCTTTTGTTTACTCTGACATGGTAAGAAATTGCTCTGAAAACGAAACTTTTCTTAAATGGCCGAAAACAGGCTAATTTTCCCTGTACCTAATGAACAGAAACCCGTATTTACGATGTTCAAAGGGTTTTTCAGCACTTTCACTTTCCACACATATCTTGTTAGTGAATCTAGAAACAGAGTACGTATGGAAAGAGTTGAAAATAAAGCTAGTGCCTGCCGTGGGTCGGATAGGCAGGGCCGTCTCGAGGGGCATCGAAAACTGGAAACGATTAACTATGTACAATTCTGACAAGTTGTAATTAGTAGTATATGTCTGCCATATTTGTGAGAATAGCTACATAATTAATAATAATGATAAGTAATGTAACATAAAATAACAAAAACATTTTGAGTCATTCGTCAACTCGCACACATCTGCGAGATGGCACCATTTGATTTTACCTATTATTTGTGTCGTCAACTCGCACACTTGTTAAAATCTGTACAGTCAATTAGAAAAAGGTTTGGAAAAAGTTATAATCCTTAAATGTTTAATACCAGACAGCTGTTATGATTAAGTACGAAATAAAACAAAAAGTTATGAAAAGTATTTTAGGTAATCAATAATATAACACAAGTATTTGGCTTCTTCTTCTTATATAAATAAAATAAGAAATGGACGTAACAAACGTGTAAAACTTAGTATTAATCAACAATGTCACAAAAGTATTTCACTATTTTTTTCTTAAAAGTTAAACATATTATGATTTACTTATAAAAAATCACAGATAAAAAATTGTTTGTTTAAAAATTTTAGTAATAAATCAACATGAAAAATAGCATTATAATAAATGAATACATAAAAATATAGGTAATAAATATAAAAACATCAATTATGGAAAACGCAACGCGAACTTAGTGCAAAATCTAAATTATAAAATTTTAAAATCATACATCAATAATTTTTTATATCACTTACAAAGTTGCTGGATACATAGTTCCACAGAAATTTTTCTTTCTTTTAAGTCGGTAATAGTGGTATTGATATGCTCATCGATTTCACATGTTTCTTTTTTTTGTTGTGATATTAGACACATTTTAGAAATTTTTAGATATCATTTGATTTTATATAGAAAAAAAATCTTATTCTAAACCAAAAAAACTTCGAAAATCGCTTTAAGTTAAGTGTGAATTTCTCCTATCTACGATATTATTATTGAGCAAAATTTATACCGGAATAATAGTTACTTCATGAGGAATAAAGATTTTATAATGAATTTATTATCCTATTTCGATAAAAACGATAAATACAACTGCAAAATTACTACAAAATGCGATGCGCCGGCTGTCCGAACTCAGATTATTCTCGCAAAGTGGAGATTTGTTATATTATGCATGAATTTATTATCCTATTTTGATAAAAACTATATATACAACTGCAAAATTACTACAAAATACAAAAATGGACATTTTACGCAAACATCACATTTGAGATGTAATAGGCCTCTTAAATGGTTGCAGACAGAATTTGAAAGTTCTGTCAAATTAGGATTAGTTAATATCGCTTTACAATTTTCACTAGCAAAAACCAAAATACTGTTTCTCTCAATGTAATCAGCTAATAAAAAGCTTTAAATTTTTCAGGCACAATGATTTCATTTATCGAGTTAAAACACAGTTTTTTTACAACCAGTGAATTGTTTCGGTGTCGATAAAACTTATTCTTAACATTTTTAAATAAAGGATTTTTTTGGACGAGGTCGATTCCTTTTTCTTTTAGCCCTGCAACAGTTTGTTGAAAAATACTTGGTATAGGTAAAGTACAGTCTGGAGGCGGCAATGGGGCGAATTGAGCAGGAGGGGGCGCCATTGGGCGACTGCATTCGGGTGCGGCATACCGCGGCGGGGGGACGCATACTGGAAATTCCTGGCGCCTCCAGCGGCCCCCAGGCGGATGCGCAGGCGGACCGGCTCCGGAAGGTCGTGCCGAAGGGTGTGGTAGTGGGCCGGCCGTGCAGGACGGCCGAGATCCGGCTGGTGGGGCTCAACCCCGACTTGCCGGACAATGGGGCACGCATCGGGCGTGTGATCGCGGAGGGTGTAGGGTGCGAGGAGGAGCGGGTGACCGTGGGGCCGATTAGGATCGGACCGTCGGGCCGGTGCTCCGCGGTGGTCCGTCTCCCGGTCACTGCGGCCAAGATCTTGGTGGATCAGGGGGAGGTCAGTTTTGACTGGGCAACCGTTCGGGTCGAGCTCCTGGAGAGGGGCCCCATCCGCTGCTACGTTTGCTACGGTGTGGGCCACCTAAGTTACACGTGTAACTCGGAGGCCCGCCGGGGTGCGCTGTGCTTCCGGTGCGGCGCCCCCGGGCACAGGGCGGCCGACTGTGGTGCGGAGGTGGCGGTGTGTGTCGGGAGGCTGGGCTCCCACACAACCACCATATGGGTGGATGGAGGTGCCGTCCTCCAGAGTCGAGGGCTAGGAGGGCCCCATGGCCGCGGGCTCCACCTGCGGCTGAGGAGGGCGCCGCTGCGCCCATGGAGGTGGCGGAGTCGCCGGCAATGCCGGACGTGGCCGTGCAACCGGCGGAGATGGCGGAGTCGCCAATGAGGGCGACGACGGACGTGGCCGGGCAACCGGCGGTGGTAGGGTCGAGGGCGGCAGTATAATGCCACCCTCCTCCCGCAAGACGGGGGCCGACTTGTGCCCCTTGCACCTCGGCAAGGGCTGCACAAGCTGGTCCTATCTTCGACCGTAAGGTCTGCCCCTTAAGGGCCCCCCTTTCTTTGCTGTGCCTCGTGGCAGTCGCCGTGTGATGGCGCGTGACAGCTGCTAGCAGTTGTCATAGGCCAACACACGGCGAGGGGGTGGTTCGCGGTTCAATGCCTATGGCCGGTACCGCGTTCCACCTCAGCCTTATGCTGTCGGATTGTTTGTCCCCCAGGGGTTTAGTGGGTATCCCCCTCCGTCTTCCCCTTGCGAGGGCGAAGGCGGACGGGCGAGTCCCACATAACCGGGTGCCTCTTCAAGGCCCCGGTATGCGTAAAGCATTCCACTGGGAAAAAAAAAAAAAAAAAAAAAAAAGGTAAAGTACAGTCAGTTTCTACTTTTTCAATGCACTGATCAAATTTCACTTCTAACTTATTCGATGCAAAATCAGGCTATCCTTTTGTGAGAACTCGTCGAGTAAGGCGCGCGCGTCGCTCACTGGCTAATAACAAAATGGCCGATGGCGGCGGAGTCGCAGCGCAGGCCAGCACGGCGCCCCCGCCGCATACCTACTTAATTTAAGTAGCAAACACTTACCTAGTTATTTTCGGGGTATTCCTCGAAGCGCACCCATTTTGAAGCGCACCAGAACAAGCGCACCTAAACTATTCCTCCAAGCGCACCCGTTGGATGCGCTTCAGAATAGGTGATTAAAATATTATATTTTTATTCCTCGAAGCGCACCAGCAGATAAAATGTGGAAAGAGATATAGTAACTAACAGAAAATATCGATAACGGATAACGTACGTTTATTTTTAGACTATCTACCTCTTTTAATTTATGTCACCCTGGTACTTTTAGCACAAATAAGTAATAGTACTACCGTATTTTTAGTTCCAAATAACTGTCATGATTCAATTTATTATTGACATAGTAAGTTGCAGCACCTAGTTCTACTCGTTTTTTTCTTTTTTTTGATAGTTAAAGGTAAGTAAGATCGCTAAGGCGCCTATATACCTCTTTTTATTTATGTCTCCCTGGTACTTTTAGATCAATATGACTGTCATGATTCAATTTATTATTGACGTAGTAAGTTGCTAAAGCACCTAAGTCCTAGTTTCTTTCGACATCAATATTACGAATCATTTAAGCTCCTATCTGTTTTTACCGTTGGTGCGCTCGAGGAATAAAAATATAATATTTTAATTGCCTATGGGTGCGCTTGAAGGAATAGTTTAGGTGTGCTTGGTCTGGTGCGCTTCGAGGAATACCCCTATTTTGGGGGTATTCCTCGACTCAACGGGCAAGTCATTACATTAATCTTGTTTCCAATTTTTTATTCGACTGTACTTTGTACGAATGTGCGAGTTGACGACGCAAATAATAGGTAAAATCAAATGGAGCCATCTCGCACATGTGTGCGAGTTAAAAGTGTGCGAGTTGACGAATGACTCAACATTTTAAAAGGGTTCAGTCTAATTTTGACACAGAGTGAGAGGCCCAAAGTGACTCTTAGCCTCCGATATTAGGAGCCGCCATCTGGTATTCTGTACTGCGCCACCCCCTGCCAGTCATCCGCGTGGAGCCCGCGCAAGTCCTTCCCGACCTCATCCCAGGCTCATCCTCATCACTAAGCTTTCACCACGCATCACCGCACTATCTTCTCCCATCCTCTCAAGGTGGCTGAGACAGCGAAGTCTATTATCTCGCCGATGATATTCGGCTTCACTACCAGATTTGCCAGCTAGTATGTAAATTAAACGCGAGTAGATACGTACAACGTTTAATTTCAACGTGTAGGTGTTTGTACAAACCAAACCAATAGCCCAAGTGCGTCCCCCTGTGCGGTATAGCGCACAATCCATTAGCACAGGCTGTTATTACTTTGCGGCGTCCGACACAAGACTGACATTTGCACCCGACACACACCACAATCCCGCTAAAAACCCTACGAGCCTTCTTTATCCCGTTTGAAAGGCCGCTAACACCCGAGAATCGAATTATGAGGGTGTCTGAAATTTTATATACGTACCCACTCATAATTTAACGTGAAAGTACCTACTTAACGTGTGTGTCACACACAATGTACTGAATATGATTTTTATCTTTATTACAATTTTCGTTACTTTTTGTGTTTCAGTGGTCTTATGAGGTAGATCCAAATATTAGTAAATAAATGAAAGTCATGAATTGGTATTTACCTATTTATATGCTGATCAATCAACAAAATAATTTATTCCCAAAACTTAATTTATTTCATTTTCAGCATTTTCAATTTACATGATTTTAATTATTTTAGCAAAAAAATGGCTAATAAATTGATTATTTTTGTGGTATCTGAGACGCTACTTACAATAACTACAAATTAGTCATTAGTAGATTTACGCCAACTCCAAGCAATACGTAAGAAGAAAGTCATTAACTATTCTGTTGCAATTGAACAATCAAACAAACTTACCAAGTGCAGTTCGATTGAAATTATGCTCCTTGTTGTCTCGTCCTCTATGATGGAAATAGTACTTGTTAGTATCGAGTCTTAGCACTCGCCGACGCCACATAAGTTTAAAGTATCTGAAAATAAAATATTTCCGAAAGCAGCCGCACGTCACTAGACTAGCCCGCGTTTTAAACTGTCATTTAGTTTTATGTTGTGTATTTATTTATGAAACTGATTCTACAACCCCAGGGAATAGGTATCAAACCTGTGAGGGTGGGTGGGACTCATCAACTTCGGACGAGACAACAAGGAGCATAATTTCAATCGAACTGCACTTGGTAAGTTTGTTTGATTGTTCAATTATGCTCCTTGTTGTCTCGTCCTCTATGATGGAAATACTACTTGTTAGATGTTCAAAGTTCTGTTGTAGAATCATAAAGTTTATTATTGTTAACAAATATATCCCAGATATTATGTTTCAACAGCATAATCAGTCTTACACTCCTTAAAGATAATTGGTAATTTCCAAGAGAATCTTATTAAACAAAAAAAACAAACTTAAATGTGTCCTCAGCCTTAAATAAATCTTTGGTATGATTATAGCAATATACTTTTAATATTATTATTACAATATAATCGCTTCAGCGAAATTATTATTTAAAATCGGACGGTTGTAAAACTTTGCAAAGTTGTCGATGAGTCAGTCCAACCAGCCGTTCTATGTATCTCATCAATGCTAACGCCTTTCATAATGGCAGCTGATGTCGTAGCGTGCCTGGTACTATGAGTAGAAAAAATGGAAGTATCGTTCCCTCTTGCAGCCAGGACCGTCAATCCAACGGTTGAGTGTGCTGACCGATACCGCCAAATGTGGTTTCTTGATAGATATAAATAAATTAGGACATTTTCCTAATTTCAGAGGTAATTCTTTTATAATTATTTAAACAATTGGCTGATGACGATTAGGTGCTGAGGTCTTAATTATTATTATTTATTTTTTTTATAGGAACAATTTTATTATCAATTATTTTAATCTGGTCAGTAATAATAGAAACTAGGGCTTTGTAATCTTTGCCCTGTAGGTAAAGTTAATAAAGTAACTGTGTTTAATGAACATTAATGTAAGTTGTTTGAGTCATTGTAATTTGACTCTAAAAAATTAAGCACTGTAGAAACATTCCAGGTATACTTATATTTGAGTTTACTTGATCGTAGGCGAAAGAACCCTTTAAATAAAATTTTAATCTTTTCGTCTGCTCCCACCTGCGGCCCTATCACACTAGTGGCAGCGAGGACCTTATGCAATTCAAGGTGCCATAAGATGCACCACTGTGGAACTTATTTGTGAGATAAGTAATTATGTCTGTCATCTGTGCTTTAGTAGCATTTAGTTGTTTGGTGTGGCAGTAAGAAAACCAAATACAAAGTAAGTATTGCTTATAGGTGTTACTTGATATGGAAGATATCATTATTTCAGCTGCCTGTACGTCGATGCCAGGCTTTAAGAATGCCTACCGGACAATCTCCCTGCCAGTAGTGATAGGTTGCGGTGTAGAGGGTGTGGTGAGTTGGAATTACATAAAACCAGTAAGTTATTACTTGGTTCAAATACAATGGGTTCTGTCACCAATAGTTTTTTGAATAAGGGAAACCAAGGTTGGGTGTCCCAGAAGAGAACTACAAGGATCCGTGTTGCTTCATTGGACACGATTATTTCTATACATTTTAAAATCATAGAAAATGGTGGAAAATCATAAAATAAACCCCTTTGCAAGACATTGTAAAGGCATCCACTTTATAAGCTGAAGGATCTGGATGCCATGAAACAAATTTCCTGCATTTTGTGTTTGTTCTAAATGCAAATAAATCTATGACAGGGTTACCAAATGCTTGTACTATTTTATTAAAATTATTAATATTTAATTCCCATTCTGTATGACCTAACTGTTCTAGATTCAAAATCTGTTACTTTGTTGTCCTTTGTGTTAATGTATGATGTATGATGCAAATACAAAATTATTCCTCTCTTCACACCACTGCCAAATAGCTTTTGCAATCACATGTAAGTGAGAGTACTGTATGCCACCAAAGCGGTTTATATATGGTATAGCTGTGGTATTGTCACTTCGTAATAATATTTCACAATTTGAAGAATTATTAGCAAGGCTTTTGAGACCACACATAGTAGCTTTTATTTCTAAAGTATTAAAGTGAATTGTTGATTCTTTTCCTCTCCATACACCACTGGCTGTATGTTTGTCACAAGAAGCACCCCGCCCCGATAGTGAGACATCTGTATTTATTTCTAGAATATATTTATATTTTCTTATCTAAGAAATTGATTTAGGCAAGTACATGTTTTATCCACCATTCAAGATCTGGATAGCAATGTTTGGGCAAGGAAGTAAATGCTTCATAATTATTATTATTTATTAAAGAGCTAAATATTTATGTCTTTTTAGTGCTTTAGTATACAGTAACCCATATTGATTAGCTGGACAAACAGACACTAGAGTTCCCAGAACTTTTGACAAAAAAACCTGATGGAAGAGGTACTTAAAAATTTGAGCGCCGTGGTGGTCACCTGTGACTGACAAACAATTAAATTTCTATTGTGTCTGGCATCGTGGCAGGCAACGTGTTAAGGCATCTTTTATTTTTATCAGAATCGATTGAAATAGTCATGGTGTTTGTATTAAACAATAGGCTAAGAAACTTACATTCCTTTGATGGAATAAGTTGACATAATTATTTTTATTGATGATGAAGCCTAACTGAGTAAGCAGACCTATGGTCTGGTTAACACTATTAAGACACTCAATATCGATGGCTTAGAGCACACATGTACTAATTACAAAAACTAGATTTTTCAGGAGAGCATTTTAGAGTTTAAGCATGAATAATACCAGAACTGTGTATGATATGGAATTAAAATTACGTTTATTCATAAGACTTTTTCTTTGGTTCTACAAATAAGTAGATTTCATAACCGAATTACATCAAATTGATAACAAAATCACCTTAATTTCTAGATAACCCCCTCACTTAGTACATTTGAACCCTTAAATTTAGTAATTTGAATGCACGAATGTACTAAGTGGAGCGGGGTCAATATTCTAGTAGATAAACAGGTACTTATCAAAATTAAAATATTAAAATATTTATTAAATACCACAGAATACCGACTCAAGATATTTTCTGCAGGTTAGAACATAAAATAATAATAATATTATTAAATAGGAAATCAATAAAACATTGCATAGTAGGTAAGTAATAATTTATTAAAGTTCTACAACATTTAATTAATTATTAAGAATAGTATAGGTACCTACCTAAATCAGTCTTTCTTAAACACTAACAAAATTAGGAAAGTACTTATTTATTCGTTTTAAATCAGTAATTAGTCTTAGAATAAGGTAGGTTATTAATAATACTCTCATCCTGATTCTTAACTTCATAATCAGATGTTTCAGTGTCAGTGATATTGATATTAGGAATATTTGCAGAACTGGATGGAAAGTCTCTATAGTATTGCCCATAGTCTCATGGGATCACACCATCCTTTAAAGAGTAAGAAGATCTTTTTTCTTACATTGTGAAATGGGGAGCACCAAATTAGTATGCCATTTTCAGGTTTTTTTATGTTACTGAAGTCTTTATTTTTTCCTCCATATTTTGCCTTGCAAATATTGATTTCTTCCAAATCTGAATCGTTTAAGTCGTATTTATAAAATATCGAAGTAGGCGATTCTTTGTTTACCCGAAGCCACTTAATTTTAAACCATTTCAGTCTCATTTTTTATGTTTTTAGTTGTGTAAGTATTTAAAGTTTTTTCAAATGCCTTTATGTCATAGAAATCGTCATGTTTTATAATATTAACATCATAATTTTTTGGTTTGATCGTGGCAAAACCCATTATCAAATATAAAATAGTTAGATTATACTATGAGAGTTTTCGTAAATAATATATTTTGCAATCACCGGTAAGGGGTATAGAAAGAACAGCTTGTAGGTCGAATTTATTTGCTCTAAAAGCACCATCTGTGTTTAAACATATTTTTTTGTCTTCTTTTTTCATATCCAAAGAGTCTTTTTCGCGTTTTTTGTGTGCATCATATTCTTCATGTAAACTAGCCTTTTCATTTGATCGCTTATACACATTGCAGGGTTTATAAAATACTAGTTTTGGCTCATAGAATTGAAAAATCCTGTGGTATATACATAATACGGGAGTTATTTATTTTTCTGGGCAAAAATTTATCTGTAAATTTTGTACATGCGAGATACGTTCAGATTCAGATCACTATCTAAATATAATTTTTTGGAGTCTTTGCGACAGTAGAAAGACTCAATTCGAGGGTACTGGTCAATATTGCTCTTTTACAAATTTCGTAGCCTAGTGAAGTTATATTTGCGGGAATTTTACCTTTTCGATTGTCAGTGCCAACATAAGAACCTGCATGTCCTCTATATTTGGAACAAATATTAATAATACTTGTGCTAATATCGAACGTGTTACAAAAATTTTTTTGACAAACACGGTGTTTTCTTATAGATTGGTGAAAAAAGCCAGTATGAACGTGACATTGACCGATTTTTCTTAGTCTTCGTGCATACACGTAAAAATCACGCGCCAAAACGATTACCGAAAGCACGCTTAACTTAAAATGTCGTTAGTTGAGCATTTCAAGAAACAAAACAAAAATGAGTTAAGTGTACTAATAGATATGTGATTTTCGATGATATTGTAAACATCTGTACAGTTATTTTTTGTATCATAGCAACTTAGCACATTTGTGCACTTAAAAACAGTTGCAAGCATTAGATTTGTTTTTGTGTTAACTGCATTTACAACATTTGGATTATCTGTAATATGTAAAATTACATATCGTAAATGTACTTAATATTTTTGTGCGTTAACTAGTACCGCGGAAGGGAATCTTAAAATCACTTAAGGAGTTTTCGTAGCAGATAAGTAAAAATAAAGGATTTTAATACTTTTGGACGAAACCGAAGCTTACTTGATACACCCGTGACACTGGGTTTTTGATAGAAAGAGATGGAATATGGACACGTGGGTAAGTGCAAACGGTAGAGCACGTCAATTAATACAGTTGGCAGTCAAAAAGTAAAAATCGCGATTTTTGTAGTTAGTACATTTGTGAACTAAGCCATCGATATGATCACTACCAATATACTGCTAGCTACAAGCATCGATATACTGTACTTACAGGCTGTAAACCTCTAAGTTTTGTTATGGGTTTAATTATGTGAACATGTATGAAGCCGTGCAAAGGCCAAATGGAAGAATGTTAAATTGATATATTTTTCCATCAAATATAAACCTTAGATATTTTCTGTAATCTGCATTAATGTTACACATGTAATAAGAATCCATTTTGTCAATTGTTGCCATAATACAGTCTTTCATAAGACTTTGAGTTGTAGTAATAAAACTATTAAATTTCTTTATGTTTAAAATAAATCTATACTCTCCATTTGGTTTCTATACCAAGAAAATAGGTGAACAAAATTGTCCACCTGTTTCATGACATATTTTGTCTATAACATGTGACTGAATAAGTTTATTAATTTCAATTTGAACTTGACAGAATTCTACTTGTAAATGAGTTATTCATAGGCAAGTAAGATTGAAATGGTATCTCACTAAAAGGGATTTCATACCCAGATACCCATTTCAGAATAGTAGGATCACTGGTTATTTTCTTCCAATTATTTATAAAAAAAAGGAAGTCTGCATACCTGAACTTCTAACTTTGCAGCTTCGTAGCTTTGCAGGTTGGTTGGATCTCGCTCCTGTCCCTGTCCGGGCACTTGGACGAGGAGGGCCCCTCCAGTTTAAAGATTTGGTTTTATTTGGGGGTTTTTGAATGAAGCTTGTGTTCTTCAGGTCTTTAACAGATTTTTGAACAGCCTTTGTAACCTAGATCTTTTCAGAAAGGTTACTTAAAAAAATGCATCTGCTCCCCCTGTGAGGGAATCTTTCATATCTTTATTAATAGATCAAATATCATGAGACCGCCGGCAGTCGCGAAACAATTGATTTTCAATTGTGTCTGGTTTTATGGTGCTCAAGGGGTTAATGACGGTTGGTATTAGCGACCTTCTACGTTTGTATCTATGTGCACAGCGTCACACAGTATTTTGGCAGCATCATTGATGTGTTTAATTATTTAATTAATAATTTCAATTCTGTCACCTTTTAGGAGAAATAAATGGAGTGATTGGCCCAGGGCTGATAGTGCAGCAACCATCTGTTTTTGCCTGTCAGCAATTATCAAATCTCTTTTCTTAACCAGGTCAGAGACAGCCAGGTATTTCAGGGTTGAGCTTTGGGAGCAACGTTGAGATATTTTCATATGGGATGTATTTTTTCATAAGTTCTGGTTTAATTTCTTTTTGCAATCCTTTTGTTAGAATAGGAGTCTACCTCTGTGCAATTTTATCATGAGCAATTGGTCCCTTAAGCACCTCCTCAATTTCCCCCAAAGCAAATAACAATTCTACGTCTATGGCAGGTGTCTCGGTCTCCGGGTCTGTACGCTGGGTTTTTTCCACAGGTAAGGCCTCTACTACACTGTATTGGCACGGGCAGTGCCTCCTCCTCCACAGAACTTGAAGTAGTAGCCGGATCCAGGGCCATCATTGACACATTAGGAATGTCAGACATAGTCATGCAGATCTAGGCCCAAATGGCAAAGCAAACTGCAGTAAATGTAAGACCCTGATATTCCTTGCGAATACTCAGGGTGGTAAAAACTCGGCTTTGCAGTAAGTACGAGTTATTGTGCCCGTTTTAAGTTTTGAATGTTTCAACACCGCCTCATCCCAAAGATGGGCCTGAGTGCACATTTCAAAACTCAGAATTTCATTTTTATTTTTCACGTCTCTTTCTTTTACTCATAATAACAGTTTATTTATCATAATTAAACTGACTATTAAAAAGATTATTTCACAAAAAACTGACTATTAAAAAGATTATTTCACAAAAAAGTAAGAGAAAAAAGTGGCGTCGGTACAGTGACATAAAAAACGAATGACAGTTCTAAACGCGGGCTAGTCTAGTGACGTGCGGCTGCGTTCGGAAATATTTTATCTTCAGATACTTTAAACTTATGTGGCGTCGGCGAGTGCTAAGACTCGATACTAACAAGTAGTATTTCCATCATAGAGGACGAGACAACAAGGAGCATAATCGACAATGTCATCAAAGTTAAACTTTAAGCCAACCAGCGAACTTGTCGTTCGTGCTTGGAAACCAATTGATAATCAACTACTATCACAAGATCACGACATCTGTGGGCACATAAAGAAGGGCGCCCATATTAACTAAACAGCTACCCTGTACCACGTGTAAGTGAGACGGATATTTCCGACCGGAGTGGTCGGAACTGCGTTTCCAGGGCTGTCAGTCACGGCGTCACGGGTGATCGTTAGCGCGTGTCACTTATAGCTGACGGAAAATTCTGACTGATCACTTCGATAATGTTTTGCGCGGATATTAGTGCAATGTTAAGTAGTGTCAGATTGCAGATGGCGTGCGCAGTGATAGTTTAAATTATATACCTATCTATATCAGGAGTTAAGACTGCATTTTTAATGTGTGAGGAGATGAATGAAGCCAAAACACGAACGGAAACATTTTGTTCGAAAAAAAAAATCCTGAAGTTACCTCTAAAATTTCATATAAATGCACATTACGATCGTTTTTTACAATAATAATTCCTATACAATCATAAACACATCATTATTTCCAATTCCCAAAATGTCCAGTGCTACCCTTACTCCTGCAGGTCCACGTGATAGGTTAGAAATTTAAGACAATCGCGAAGCGCGGCGAAGCGATTGTCTTAAATTTCGAGGTTATTTTTATTTATTAGACAACAGAAATTGAGAATTGGACATTGCTATGCAGCGACGGAGGGAATACATTTACACAGAAATAATTAGATAAAGACAGTAATTGGATTATGCTTGATTTGTAGCCACATCTACTACTACTAATTAACCAGTTTTGTCCAGTCAACTTTAGTTCGACTAAATAGAGTATTGACGGCTACATACACACTTAAAATTAACGTATATGTCGGAGTGAGAGAGACGGAGACGGGATCGGCCTAGGGTTAGCCTGACTCTTCATCATCCGCAATCTTAGGTTGTTGAGGATATTTCCACAAAATAAACTCGTTGTCGTATCACGAATGATTCTTTTAATCAATCTACTCAGTGTTTTACAATAGGCTGGCTAGGCTTGATGGAGGGTTGTACATGGCGTTAGATTCAAAATAATAGTCTCTCGATAAAGTACAGGCGTCTATTTTCACAATCCAACACTATTTGGTACAAAATAATTAACGATTAAGCAGATGGCGAGAGATTACTTTTAGGAAACGCGGCAAGTTAGATTCAGTGACGCAGACCCAAACTCAGAACCTTTCGTGAGCACACCCGTAACAAGAATCACGGCGGTCTCCACCCTCGCACCTAATGTCATCTCAAATTGACAACTACCACTTATCAGTCACTGTCAATGTGAGTCAGCGACAGCTGTCATTGTCATTGCCGCTGCATCAACCGTACCCATGGGCTGCGTTCCGTCGCTTCACTCGAGTGCACTCGAGCGCATTCCGGCGCGCGCTCTAACCATTCCGTGGCATGGTGAAATTTTACTCTGATGGCTGTCAGAGCGTAGTTTCATCCGTTCTGTGGCTCAGAGCGCAGTAACCAAATAACCATCAAATCGGTTGGTTACTTTTCACTCTGACAGCAAGTTGACGTTTATGTCATTGTTATAAAGTGTCAGAGTTTGCAATTATGTCAAAACGTCTCGAAAAATTCCGCCTGTTGTTTCGTATTGTTTTACTTTCAATAATTTTGTTAAATATGGTATAAATTTGGAAAAAATGGAGACAGAAGAAGAATTTTCTCTCGTTTTGGACAGGAATACTTCAGAACAGGTTATAATAACAACTCGATCGATCCGTGGGTTGGTTGCAACTCAAACGGGTTAAACTTTAACCAAAAAACTACACCCAAAACGACGAAACGCACCCACGGACATAATAGTTATGTACAAGACCTTAGGCGCAGGACAAACACAAGCGGCGTCGGGCGCGGGCGCGGCGCGGGCGAGGCGCGGGCGAGGCGCCCGCTCATTCGTATTTCATATGAATCGTATAGAAGCGGCGGGGCGCGGGACATATACATGCGGCGAGGCGCGGGCGGGGTGCTCGTACGCCGCTTTCTCGCCCGCGCCGCACCACACTTGGCAGCGGCGCACTGGATAAGGGTGGACATTATATCGGAAAGTTTTCAGTATCGATACTGATTTTCGATACTGGGCCTCAATATCGGAATTCCGATACTAGTATCGGAACTACACACATTTTTAATAAATGTGTACAAATAAAAAAGCAAAATTAATTTGAAATAATTTTTTTACAATAATTAACAAATCGACTTTAAAAAACGTCTCTCGCTTGTGAGGACACAATCACATAAATCTCAAAACAATTAAATAATATTGATAATAATGTACCTTTAAGCATGCAATGCAATTGACTACCTAGCACTGTCATAATGTTCATAAATAACTGAAAAAATATATTTATTCTGTTTAAAATCATATACTTTAATAATTTTTATTTCGTTAAATATAACGATATAATTTAACGATAGGTACGTATGAAATAATACTAATATGAACAATAAACTTTAATATTAACTATTTATCAGTCTACTTCGTCAGAAGATAAAGACATGTTGTTTTGTGAAAACTAAATGCTAAAATGCCCGCCCGCCCTATTGCCTCGCCTTTTCGACATCGTTTGCACACTTCTTCTGCATCGCATCGGCGCCGCGCCCGCGCCTCACCCGCGCCTCGCCGTCACCGCGCCCACGCCTGACGCCGCTTGTGTTTGTCCTGCGCCTTACCCAAGCAAGTGTCTATTGTCACTTGACGTTTCCGTTTAATTATATCTGACATAGCTCAATAGATGGCGTGATAGGTTGGAAGAATAATACTACAGCCTAGAGGGAGTACTGATGCTGCGACATATAGAAAAAGTATCAAACGAAAAACTTCCCTGCACCAATTTTATTCCCACAGTTCCTGTGCATTCAACAAAAAAATGACAATCAAAGTTTATGTCATACCGGCTCCCAGGAATAGAACCACCGATGTTAATACATCAATCGGTACACTTGGAATGTTTCCAAAACACGCTCTCTGCCTCTAAAGGTATATGAATAGCTTTACATCTTATTTTTTAATTACTTTAAGTTTGTTATGAAGAGTGTAAATAAGTTTTAAGTAAAATAATATATTTTTATAATGTTCAATGCGTGCTACGTTTACTTGTAATAGCGTTCGAATGAGAATGTTATGTTGTAATCTTTGTATTTGTATTCTCTATATTATTCAATTAAAGTACAGTTTGTATACTTAGATCAGTCTATCCTAGACGATTCTGACCCAAATTGCCGATGAACAGTTATCAAAATTTAACCAGTGTTCCGATCGTCTTTTCGAAATGAATGCTCACATGGCGCTTTTCGTTATTCGGTTTTGCCTTTTTATGCCTAAATTCTCCTCCGTGCTCCGGTGTTCACAACCTTGGAAATACGATTCATTACTAAAAACTTTGGACAAAGTGATTCAAAACGTTTTAATCAAAATTCTAAATTGCCCCTTAACCGACCGGTCCTGGGATCAGGCTTCTTTCCCGATTCGTTTCGACGGCCTAGGTATCCGCAAAATTTGGGATGTGTCTTTACCAGCGTTCCTGTCTTCTGCCCACAGTACGCACTACTTCTACAGTAGTATTGTTAGCCCGTCGTTGGGTTCCGTAGAGATATCGTACTTGGCTAATGCCAGGAGCGCCTGCTCTTGGACATGTCCCAACATTCTACCCGAGGCACCTCACTCTCAGCGACAGTGGGACGAGTTGCTATGCCATAAACAACAAGACCACCTGCTTGCTTCGAGCAACAACGATGCTGATCGCGCACGCCTTCTTGCTGTAGCTGAGAAGGAGTCAGGATGTTGGCTGCAAGCATTACCATCTTCAAACATCGGTACTCTCTTGAGTAACCAGTTGTTGACCTTTATTGGTGGCCTGCGCTTAGGCACCCACTCAACCATGCGCACCGCTGCTGCTGCGGCCAGCCCGTTGATGAGCTTGATCATCACGGGCTGTCCTGCTCCTGAAGTGCCAGTCGTCTGTCGCGCCATGCCTCGCTAAACGACATCATCCGTCGGGCCCTTGCCTCTGCGAACGTACCGGCAATTTTAGAGCCAAACGGCGTATTACGGAGCGATGGCAAGAGGCCGGACGGAATGTTCCTTACCTATCCCTTGGACGCTAGGGAGATCGCTACTGTGGGACGCGACCTGTGTAAACACACTGGCTCCCTCCCACATCCCTGCAACCTTTTGCGAGGCGGGCGCGGCAGCAGCCTCAGCCGAAAGCCTCAAGCGGCGCAAATACGAAGCACTTGGTGAGAGCTATGAAGCTCACCGTTAAAGATCTATCGAAGCGCCTTTTCGAGGTCTCCGGCGACCGAAAGGCTGGCAGTTACTTTGCCCAACGTATCAGTTTAGCTATACAAAAGGGCAACGCTGCCAGCCTCTTGGGGAATTTGCCGCGCGACAGCGGGACTCTAAAAGATATTTTTTTATTTATGAGATAATTTTAGATTTTTAGTTTTTAAGATATTTGGTTTTAGTTTTTAATACTTTATTGTTATTGTTTCGTGTTTGTGTAAATATGTTATGTTAAAGTTTATAAGTTTGCAAAGAAATAGTTGCCTGTATACGGTCAGGCTCCTAAATTGAAATCATGTCATCGTTACAATTTTCCAAATACCAGTTGGTGATAACAAACCCGGGCTATGTATCAAAAATTTCAAAAACAGATGGCCTACTCTTTAAGCGAATCCGAAACTTTGTTGGCCCGTAATTCGTCGTACCACTGAATAACTAGGGGGGGTGTCACTCCGCAGTTTAGGTACGTTCGGCCGGCGCGCCTCCCAGGCAAGCCGCCTAGGCGTTTGGCAGTAAGCGCTCGCGACGCACGCTCCACGTCGCGTGACTCGTAATCCCTGCGCGCGCGTGTAAACCCTACGCTATGTGACGTCATGACGTCAAATCGATATCGAGTCAGCGTTGCTTAACGGAATATGAACGCTCGGGTCACACGATATGTTTCAATTTCGCGTGAAAGTCGTTAGAGAGTGAACCTTCTGTACGTAGTAGGTACTATTAGTTATGTCGTACTATGCAAGCGCACGCTGTTGTTTTTTACACTAGCAAGTGGCATACTCAAGCACACACAGCCGCGTTCGATGAATTACGTGCAGACGAAGTTTTGGATGCGGTTAGAGATTAGGCCCTCAGGTGGTTAGTGGTAGGGCTTGTTAAGTCCACCTGGCTAGCTGCCACCATCGTATCAGTCTACTTTTTTATTAACTACAGGTAAGCACTAGGCTTTCATCACACCTAATGATAGTGACGATAAGGCTGAAAATGCAATCATGAAGTATCACCCGATTACACAAAGATGTACACCGCTGGGAATCGAACCCTGGATCTCTAGGTCTACGACCGGTGGCTTAGCCACTAAAACACTGAGGCAGTTAAAAAAATTATAGTAGAGTATCTTCGGTAGAGCAAAGGCCTACCCCCTTGACGAATTTTTGAAAATATTATATAGCGAATGTCACCCGGAGATAGTGTAGCTTCCCAACGGTGAAACAATTTTTTAAATCGGCCAAGTAGTTTCGGAGCCTATTCAATCAAAACAAACACACAATCAAATCTTTCTCCTTTATAATATTAGTATAGAAGTATAAATTAAAGTGTTAGGTATAAAATTATACTTTCTGTGTTTTTACAGTTTATTATAAACCTTATTATGTAAGCGATAAATATAGGTAAGCTTTTAGCTTTAAGCTTATATTTATTGTTTACATGTTGTTTATAAGAAATGTCCAACACGTGCACACTGAAAGAATACCTTGATTAGTTAATATCGGCAGTAAATGATTATCAATATAATTATGTTGTTTTTCATTGCTTTTGCATTCAAATTAGGAAAAAAAAATTAAATCTAGTAGGCAAAAAACAACAGAAAAATCAATTATTAATTTCGTTCGGTAAAAACGAGGTTTAGTTCGATGCTACGGCCCAAAACTTTAAGCTTTATGGAAACATTATAAAAAATGCTAGTCCATTTTTTTAACCTTTAAAGTAATCACCGCTGGCACCCCTGTTATCAACCCGATCGAGCTATGGAGCCACTACGACCTAGATCGTTGAAAATAATAAACATTTCCCGTAGCAGTTTGTTGCATCGAGGGCTTTTATCGCCTGTTCTCCACTTGCAATATTAAAGTTAAATTATTGTTTAAGTTAACGCCTCGGCGGCCGGGTGGTGGTCTGTCCGATATTTGAATGTCGGTTCGAATCTCAGTTCGGGAAAAGCGTCTTTTGGATATTGGGTTAGCCTCGTGGCTATACGGTGAGTTAAAAAGTTTAAAAATGTGAAAATAAAATAAATTGGCACCAATTTATAGTATATTATATTATAATTAAACACGAGTTTCATCTGTAAAATGTGTTTCATTTTGTGTAAACATTAGAAAACAATAAACTATTCTCATTCTGTGACCACGAACCCTAAAAGATCGAAACGTCAGGACGAAATAAAACCTAAAATGTAATAATTAAACGCGAGTTACATCCGTAAAAAGTGTCTCATTTCCAGTTACCAAGATTATTTTAAAAAATCGTTTTTTTTTATTATGATGTACCTACTTAATCTCTCTTAAAATAAAATCCTTACCCAACATGCGATTACATTCTAATATTCACACAAAGGTATAATAGAAGTTTTATTAAATAGTCATAAATCACTAACACAGCAAGATGCCGGCAATATTACCCCAATTTTAAGTCGGGGAATTTCCGGGATATTTGGGGGTTTATGCGGAGTCCTGGAGCAAGGCTCCGCTGGGAACTAAGGGCGTGGGGGAAGGACCATTCGTCGATACCTCAAGATAATTTAGTGTAGGTTGATTTAAGTAAAAAGGAACAGCAAAGGGTTTTTTTATTGATAACTGGCGGTGCCCGTGGATACGCTTGGCTGTCTGTGTGTTAGTAAATGTCAGAAAATAAAATAATAATCTACTCTTCGATAGTAGTGATTGAAATCCTGCAAAGTAGGTTCAACCTGACCTTCCGCTGTGAATGAATAAATTTTCTTGGTATCTCATAGTCAACACTTACACGAAATTACAAAAAAATTAATAAAAAATATGCTTTTAGGAACAAGTAAGGCCTAAGCCCAGCAGATGTACCTATATTACGTTCTTTTTTTTGCTTCACCAACAATTGTTACACTAATTCGTTCTAATTTAACAAAAAATAAAACTTAACTTAGGTATCAAGGCAAGTGCACAATTTATAATAGGTAAACACCACATGCATATTTAAAACAAACTTATTTAAGTCAATACGTGACCAAAGTCCAACAAAAAAATAATCACAATCCAAGACACACACACACTACACGTGTGTGTGTACTAACACACGCATACACACACACTCACATACATATACACAGACACACACTCACACACACACACACACACACACTAGACACACCCACACACCCTCACGCATAAACTTACACACGCACATCCACTTTCACACTTAGATATTATCACCTATCCTGGGGTCCTGTAAATGTTTACGAAATGTTTACCAGGTGAATATCACTAGTTTTACCAAAACAATTTAACAACCTACTCAATCTTGGAACAGGTGAACTTGAACCAAGCACCGTTGAACGCATTGGAGGCATTAGAGGAGCTACTTGAGATCTTGGTATTCTAGAAGGAACTCTAAATTTTAATTTTTGCAATAACTGTGGACCGTCAATTTTGTTATTAAATAATTTATATAAAAAAAATTAAAATTTAAAATACTTTTTTTAAAAACAAGCTTTTATTGAAATGCGCTAAAAAGAATAAAATAAACTTTTAGTTTAATACTTTTACTATCAATTTATAACGTCATTACACAATTTATATGATATAAAAGGTTGTCGCGAGATTTAAGTAAGTAGGTACTCGTATTTTCTTAGATTGAAAATTTTAATACCTACTTAGTTATAATCAATTACATCAAGTTATTTAATTTACTTGTTTATTTACACATATTAGTGTACAGTAAATCTCGTGACAACCTTTTATATCAGACCCTGGTAAGTAACCATCTAAATACAAAGTACTCGCCAAGACGAATGAAACGAGCCGAAACTTGATGGTGTTGCGTCGTTTCATTACAGAGTTCCTATGACCATCTTCCAGCTTCATCATCTGATTACCATTGAAAGACAAACTACTTGTCAACACGATTCAAACGAGCCCAAACTCGATGAGATTGTGTTGTTTCATTGCGATGTTCCTATGGCCACCTTCAGCTCCATCATCAGCAGTGCGATTGCGTAAGGTAATCGTATTCATTTGACAGTTCATATCGTATTCCATCGGCTGCAATTTGTATGGAATGACATTATTAGGATACAATATGAACTGTCAAATAAATACGATTGACTTTACGCAATCGCACTGCAGATCAGCACCATGTCATCATAATATTGCATTTACACATGTATGCAAAATTTCAGCTCAATCGGTAACCGGGAAGTGGATCAAAATTGAGTTGCAAAATTCCACTCAAACAAGACATACATACATTGCAAGTTAAATAAAAGCTTGTAATAGAAGATCATTTATAGTTCGTCGTTTTTCTAAAGACGTGCAATTAAAGTATTTTAGTCTAGACCGATATGAAAATCCTCTCCTACATATACCAACTGAGTATGTCAAATCCATAAAAATCGTTTCTGAAGTCTTTCATGCAGTTACCATCACTATAATGTACCGCATTTATTACGAATAAATTATTTGAATTTTGAATTTGAATTTGAATTTATGCCGCCTGGACGATCCGCGCCCCGGACACATCACCCATTACACCCTTATTACCTATGTACGGCTCCTGAATTAGTGCGACACATATTTTTCTGTTGGCAACAGTTCCGAGGTTGCGTTATTACTCCGCTGGAGGTTAGCCTGTACTATGTCGTAATTTTTTTCTTTCCTTTGAACTGACGCCATGCCCTTAGGACCTGTACGCTACCTTAGCTCTGGCCAGTCTGTCCCACTTAGCCCTTATCGGGCATACCTCGTTAAAGGTATTGTGGGACTTATCTTCTAGGCCGGCTCTCTCGCAGTTAAGGCAGCGGGGGGACTCAACTTCTCCGTACACGTGGCGTATAGGTGGTTACCCCCAGAGTGCTCCTGACAGACCCGCTTGATATGGCCGCCCAAGCAGCGGGAGCACTGGACTAGCGGGGTCTGATCCTCTACCCTGGAGACTCCCCATTCTAGCTGAAGAGTCCCCGCCTCTGTCAGCTGCTGCCAAATTGCTAGGGCCACCTTGACCACCACGTGTGCCACGTGCGGATTCCTCGTCTTTTTCTCGTATATCACCTCTATCTCTTCCTTCCCGTCTTTGGTTTTCTATTTACCTGGCATCCTCCTTATTGCTTCCTATACTTACTTGTTCCTTTTTTGTCCCCCCTTATATATCTCACTATCACTAGCGGATTCTTGTTCTTGGCCTTCTCTATTTTCAATGTGCTGTCCTTTTGCAGTCTTTTGCTGAGGATCTCAGCATCCTTCTCCGTACTACACCCAAAAATCCTTCTGACTCTATACTTTAATCCACTCTCCGTCGGCGCTGGTTTCCGCCGTCTTCCTGACCGCTTCCATGACTTGGTCGCTGGTCAGGTTTACGTCGGACGACGCCACTATAAGAGAGTGGAGTGTTTTGGGAAACCAAAATGGGAGCTATTCAGTCTATCCTTTGAGTTATTTTTATTAAAATTAATTCCCGCAGCTAAAAATGCCTCTCGTAATTTTTGGTTTTTAAATTCAACCACAACACACCGCGGAAGTTGGCTGTCTTTTTGCAGTTTGGCGATTCTTGTGACGCGCGCAACATTATCCAGATCAACCTCGCATTTGATGACACTTCCTATTTTTTTAATAATTTCCAATAAATTTTCTGTTTTACGTTCTGGTAGGCATTGAACTTCAATATTATTCGATCGAGCGTTTGGCTTTAATTGATTTACGCGCGATTGCAGGTTAGTAATTGTTGACTGCAGTGAATCATTCTTTTCTTGCAATTTTTTAATGGACTCCTGGGCCTTTTTTTGTTCCTCTATAACTTAATCGAACCTTACACTCATAAAATTCCCTGATTCCTTCATTTCTTTCATTTCATCTTAAACTGATTTCATTTCTTCACCCAAAATAACACGTACACGTATTTAATTCCTTTACAAAAAAAGCCATATGAGTTTTGAGAACATCATTCATGATACTCCTTACGTCGTCCTGAGTTACATTGGTCGGTTCATTGCTTGGAAGAGATGATAAGGCTTGCCTCTTTGATGAGCGAACAGGAACTTTAGGGTTAAAACGCACTGGCGTACTATCGTTGTTGACATTTTTTGGAAGATTGCTAACGCATATCGCACATAACCAGTTCTGTTGTTCTGAGTCAATTGAAATACATTCTAAGTGATAAGCTTTGAAACACTTAGTACACTTGATATGCTCCTCATTGCCATCTTCTATTGCGCAACAGCCCCATATAATGTTCGTTTCATCAGACATCTATGGAATATTCACTCTTAACCTCTATCAATAGAGTGAATATTAAAATGAGAGAAAAGAAAATCGGATGTATTGTCAAACTCACAGTAATAAAGGCCTCGGTACAAACTGTTAGTCTGAGTTTTTTGTCGAAATCAATGTGAGCACACTAATAAATACCGGACTCCTGCGACTCACTGATTTTTCGCGAGAAAAAAGGCGCAAGCGCTATGCAATGGGTGTAACTTACGCGTTTGGATCAAGCGCTGTTCAGTGATTTTGATGGGTAGGTAGATATTTCTATATCTTCTTCACTGTGTTTTCGCACTAATTTCACAACTATCAGTTTTAAGAAATATTTAAAAACACTTACACGTTAACTAAAGTTATTTGTAATAACTTAGATTGACTGAATTAACAGTCAAACTAGAAAAAATTGTTTTATTTGTGGGAGTGTTTGGCACTAGATGTTACTCGCAAGACGGTATCGGACTAAGTCTATTGGCGGTATATGTTTATAATTTAAATACTATAAACGATTCTCCACATAAGAACGCTTATTTCAGACAAACATTCATTAGAATAAAATAATAGGTTCATCTTCTAAGTTTTTCACTTTAATCGATTTTTAGTTTTACTGATAGCGTTTAGTCATAATCATTGTCAAATTAAATTCTTATGTTTTTTATTTTTTACATTTTTAGTGCAATTTCGTATTAATTAGACTTCAACAACCTTCTAAGCTTAAAGCTTATTAAATACCAACCATCCAAGCAGACGGTGACAAAACAAAACATACTAAAAACCAGTTCGTAAAATTCTTAACCGGTGAAGTAACTCGTTTAAACGTATAAAAACGAAGTGCCTTTCAGTGTAAACAAATACAATGGTTAGTGGGTTGTGTTGTGGTTGCAAATCAAATTACAACTTTAGCATTACGCGGGCGGCCTCTCCTAGATTCATTGAGCAAGGCCGGCGAGGCCTTTTGCACTTAAAACTTTCTAGTGGTAACTCTAGTAACTGGTAACTGTTAGCCAGGTTTTGTATCGTTCGATGAATCGTTATTGTTTTATTGAGAACTTTAACGGGTACGGATTAAATTTTGTTTTATAAATAACTAGCTTTTGCCGGCGGCTTCGTTCACGTTAATGTAGCTTTTGTTAATCAGTTCTGTTTGTCGATCGATACAGAAACGTAACCCAAACATAAAAAAATAATTTCGAATTCTGTGAATTCCATAGAAACAAACCCATGAGTATTATTTTTACATTGTCACAAATAAATTTGAAAAAGGGCAATCGTCTAGAGAAACACAAACTTTATTTCGTTTTCTAAAGTTTACATACAAACACTAAATATTGATAAAATTCGCGTGAACTTCTCAGAAAACAATAACTACACGATCAAACGCGCACTGGAAATGGCAAACAAAGTCGTAAACGTTCGTTGAAATATCTCTAGACAGATCACACAAGCAAGTTACATTGTTGATTTTCATGGATATATTATGTAGAAAACGTAAGTAAAGTAAAAAACGTTTGTAATGAACAAATAACAAAAAAAATGAAAACAAACAAAGGAATTGGCAGTAGCTCAGCATGTGCTGACCTGGGGAGAGGATCCCAGACAGCGCTGATTTACAGCCACTCCCACTTCTCTAGAGATGTGAGAGTAAGGTAACGAGGGCTTCATAATTTAAAATATAATTATATAAAATTACAAACAAAAATAGTAAATTATTGATTTGCAAATTGGATACGTATATATTACAAATAAAATCAATAATTGAATAAAAAATAATTGCAATAAATTAAAATGTTGACAAGTACTCTTTTGTGTTGTTGTATTGGGTAGTGTGTTTGTGTGCGCCGCACACACACACACACACTACACAATACCTTCACACGGACGCACCTTCCGTATTCCGGGCGGCTGCCTTAACCACTTGGCTACCGAGGTCTGGTTTTCACCCGTCGAAATTTGTCAGTGCTTGATGCTTATGTTTTTTAGACAACATTGCTTCATCAAATCTTAGAAGTTTTCACCTCTGAGATCCGAAAGAAATATTTTTACAAATACTTGAACATTCGGTTAAGATGAAGCTGCGTTTATAGATTAATGTTTTTTAACAACGGGGACCAACGGACGTAAAGCCGCCTTTAGTAACACGAGGAGCTCCGTACTACAAACTTGGTCCTGACAATTACAAACGCAACAAAAAAATAATTATCCAATTAGGTGCAGCCATTCAGCTATGCGATTCTCTAAGCGACATATAGACGCTGCGCGCATGGCTGTGATCTGCTGTCTCTTTCCAATTCTATTAATATGAAAGAGACGAAGTCATTTGTCAGCGCTGTGGCAGCCGCAGCTATCAAGGCTTTAGCTTAGAGAATCGCACGGCTGAAGTGGTGCACGAATATACATTCGTGGCAATTGTTTTTATTCATATAAATTATTAAAACTAAGAAAGTCAGAACCATTCAACGCCATGCTCTGTCCATGTTAGCCACATGCGTGTTTTTCTTTATGCTCGAGCAATGATAATAAAATAAATAAAAAAGGTGGTGTTTTATAAGTTTTACTTTCATTACCAACATGTCACGAGACTCCCCCGCGGCCCCATATCACGTCACTACTTTACCGATTAGTTACGATATGTTTCGCACCATCTTACTAGGTACAGACAGCATCGCAGCGATCGGAACACTTTTAATAATTTCACACTTTTGTGTTGAAAAACCTACCTATATAAACTACATAAGATTGTAAAATAAAACACATACTTTTATATATTTTTTAAAAGCAAGCGGTTTCTGCTTGTAGGTAAGTAGTTTATGTAATTAACATAAAAGCTAGTAAACTAAGGTAATGAACGATGAAGTCTATAAATTTTAGTGGAACTAAATAAATGAAATATATATATATATATATTTCATTTAATGTGTCATGTATATATCTCCCATGTTATTAGTAAACGTGAACCAAATTTAAACATGGGTTTAAAATGACGCTGTCACGTTTTTTATAAAGTTTAAGTTTGATACCTACATAAGTCGAAGTCAAAGCATTTATTTGACTTAGCACAATTGGCTTAGTTTCTAAGGCCTATCGCTGTGGAAAACATTTTAACAGTGCATTTTTTTTGTAAAATTTGTACAAAAAAATAAATTTTGAAATGATAACAACTTATTACACGATAGTTATGTCTGATAAAAAAAACACTAACATGTTTTTACGAAATAGGTAAAGGTTGTGTTACAACTGACCATAATAATGTGTTGAAGATACTGCACTTAATTTCAAAATACACTTGACAGCAATAATATCGCTCAGTCGTCATTTTTTGAAGTTAAATCGGAGAAATACGAAAATGATGTCAACAATCATATGCATTATACGATTTTGAAGTACGGTAAGTTCTTGTTTGAAACACACATAAAATAAGTGTGTCAGTCAGTGTATCCGATTATTCAACTCTTTTTTCTAAACTACCCTCTTAGATTATTCGTTCGCGTTGACAGTAGCTTGTGTTCGGAGAGGCTTAATTGTGTTGATCGCTCTTGATAGTGCATTATTCTTATTTCAAATTGCTTACAAGTAAATTTCCATATCGTTATTTATTGAATAATGGATACTACACCTGCGGAGCTGCTCAAGTTGTCGCTCTTATTCAAGCAGTGCATAATCAAAGTCAAGTTGCTCGACAACTCAATTTAAGCAGATATTCGGTGCAGCGCGTATACCAGCGGTACCTGGAGACTGGGGGCTATGTCAGATGTCGTGGAGGTGGACGCCATCGTGTTTCTTCTCAGCGGGATGACCATTTTCTTGTCATGATGTCACAGAGAAATCCGCACCTTAATGCTGTTCAATTAGGACAACAGCTCCAACAAGCACGTAATGTAATTCGGAGAAGATTGGCAGCAGGTGGGTTCTCTGCACACAGACCTGCAAATGGTCCAAAACTGACCCCAGCACACCGGCAAGCTTTACTGCGTTTTGCTCGCGAACACTTAAATTGGACAATCGATCAATGGAGGTGCGTTTTATTCTCGGATGAATGCAGAATACGTTTCCATGGCAACGATGGTCGTGGAAGAGTATACAGAAGGCCAGGAAATAGATTCGCACAGTGCTTACAAGTGAACGTGTCGCCTACGGCGGTGGATCGTGTATGGTTTGGGGAGGTATTTCCATTGACGGCAAGACGGATCTTCAATTCATTGTAGGGGCAGATCAGAGGCCTGGACATGGCGGATTGACTGCTAAACGTTACATTGAGGATGTTCTACAGGGACATGTCCTAGCATATGCTTCCTGTATATGCTAGGACAATTTTCCCTATTTTAGGGAAAATTTCCTTTTGATGCATGACAAAGCCAAGATTTCATGTTGCTGCGATTGTGACTCACTACCTAGAGGAGGTCGATATAGCGGTAATGAACTGGCCTGCAAGAAGCACGGACTTAAACCCCATAGAACATTTATGGGATGGACTTAAAAGGAAGATTAGGTCCAGATCCATTGCTCCCACTAACTTTCGAGAACTGCAGCAAACCATAGAAGAAGGAATGAGAAAACTAACCCCAACATTTCATTGTGAAATTGATAAGATAAATGAAAAACAAGGGCCATGGGGGTAATACAAGTTCCCAAAACAATAAAAAGTTGCTTATTTTCTGCTATTTTTTTGTTTTTATAACCTAAATGCACCTAGTCATTATAGAAATTTAGGTTTGTTTCAGTTTCAATGTAAAAATATGCTAAAGATACACATTTTTCCCGTATTTTTAGGTATCAATCTGTACGTTATAAAACAAGGTATTCAGAAACATATAAATGTTATACTTAAATATGCCTAGAACTTAGAAAATAAGATTTTATTAAAAAATATCAGGTACGTATTATAATGCCGAATTTTAAAATACCGAATGTCATAAGACCTATAAACGGAAGGCCGAATATAAAAATGCCGAAAGTTCCGAATCCCGAAAGTTCAAAATCCCGAAAGTTCAATTCCTGAATGTTTAAAATCCCGAAGATTTCAAAATATATACCCACCTACTGCTGATATGCCGAAATTCGAAATCCCGAAAGATAGATTAAACGTGTTTTTACAATGTAACTAAAATTTCTAACCTATCACGTGACCTACAGGGGTAGGGCAGCTAGTATTTTTGATGTCTTATAAAAAAAATAACCTCGAAATTCAAGACAATCGCTACGCTGCGCTTCGCGATGGTCTTAAATTACTTACCTATCACGTGACCTACAGGGGTAGGGCAGCTAGTATTTTTGATGTCTTATAAAAAAAATAAGACATCAAAAATACTAGCTGCTAAGATAAGTTGTCTAATAAAAAAACATAACTTCGAAATTAGGTCTTAAAAAATTCGGAATTTAGAATTTTCGGGATTTTGAACTTTTGTTTATTTGAAAATCGACATATTGAGCTTAGGGATATCGGACATAGGTATTTCATACATTCGATATATTGATTTTCGATGTTTTAAACGTAGGTATTTTAGTTGTAGGTATTATGAATTTTCAGGATTTTAATACGTACCCAATATCAGGGGAGTGCGATATTTTTGCTCTCAAGTGTATTTAATCTCGATTGAATATGTCGGCTATCGTTTAACGTAAACCGCGTCCTAATCCGATTGGCAATTTCCAAGAAGATCCCAGACTGAGTATTAGGTGAGTACAATGTGAACCTATACACACGGGTCGAAAAGAAAACCTCTTTATAATCTGTGGGTGGACAAAAGAGCCCTATCTTGGACTTTTGTAAGTACAAAACGCGCGAAGCATAAACGCAGTCGCCAACGAGTACGGACAATTTAGGTCATGGCAAGACAGTTTATACATTGGAATCAAAATTTGAAGCTAGAGAAATGTTTTTTTCAAATAATTACAACAGAAATAGCGTTTTTGTATGACTTCTCACCTTTGGGACGGCTCCGCAAAGTATCTTCTCGATGCCTTGGACAGATTGCGGCGCCGCGCTGTGCGCATTATCGGCAATGCAGAGGTCACTAAGTCTGCGGGCACGAGACGCTAATCTCGTCTGCGGGCACGAGATTAGCGACGGCCGAGTGTCGCCGTCGCGTCGCGTCGCGTCGCATCGCCATCGCCAGTCTGCGCGAGCCTTTGCAATTGCGTAGAGATATTGCGTTACTCAGCGTCTTTTACCGTTTATACCATGTCGAGTGCTCTGAAGAACTCTTTGACCTCATCCCTCCTTTTCCCTTCCTCCTTAGGAGTACGCGTGCTGCTCTCCGGAGTCACCAATTTACAGTCTCTAATATTCCATCACGCACAAAGAAATTTGGTGACCCGTTTCTTTGTCGTACCTCCAAAAGATGGAATAGTCTACCAGCACACGACCTATTCCCTCCTACTTATGATATAAGGTCCTTCAAGCGAGGCGTGAAGAGGCATTTTGTTGGCCGGCAGAGTGAGGGTGACTGATGCTACGTCTCTTACGCTGCGCCATTGGTCCTCGCGCCTGGACTTCACTTCCACTTAACATCAGGTGGAGTGGGGTCATATGCCGGGCTTAGTATAAAAAAAAACTTGGCTACGGCATTATAACTTTTGTTACTTAGAGGGAGAAAAAGGTAAGGCCTCCTGAGTTTCTTGCCAGCTTCTTCTCAGTCGAAGGCTCTCCCAAAATCCCAACTGGTGGTAAATTAGTTAGGTAGGTAGATTAGGTATGTGGCGGACTGCGGGCGTATCTTACGGCGGCGGAGGCAGCTCTTTGACGCGTTCTGTCTATAGAGACTGTGGATGGCGGTCGGGTAGTGGACTGTATTTATTAACTATTTTCACGAGCTGACTGGGACAAGGATGCCATAGAATCCGCTTGAACTTATCTGACAATAAAAGCCTTGAAATATTTATTCTTTCTTTATTTCTCTTCAGATTCACAGAGTAGTATAACAGTATAGTAGCGCACTGGATTCTTGCGACTTACACACTTATTAACTTGACAACGTTTGAAGTAAGACTAATTATACAATCGGCTTCTATTCTACCGAATTGTAAAAGCGCAATCAATTCTTGCGACTTAAACTTATTGACTCGATAACGTTTGTAGTGAGACTGACTGCACAATCGGCTTCTATTCTAACGAATTGTAAAAGCGCACTCGATTCTTGCGACTTGAACTCTTGGTAACAATGTTTGAAGTAACACTAACAAAACAATCGGTTTTTATTCTACCGAATAGTAGTGCGCTGGATTCTTGCGACTTACACACTTTAAAGTTTTACGTGAAGCTGACTTGTATAGTAGCGCACTGGATTCTTGCGACTTGAACGTGTTAACTGGAGAACGTTTGTAGTGAGACTGACTTCACTGACTAAGGGTGGATTCTACCAAACTGGAATAAGGTCTTATACCTAGATTAAACGCCGAATCTGTATTGACTAATCTCGGAGTAAGTCTTATTCCAGTTTGGTCGAATCCACCCTAAACAATCTGTTTCATATTCTACCTAATTGTAAAGCGCACTGAATTCTTGCGACTTGAACTTGCTGTTAACTCGAGAACGTTTGTAGTGAGGCTGACTGCCGATCATATAATGCTCCGCGTATTTATAGATGATCCCGTTATCTAGAATCTAGATAACGGAATGTTATGGAACTATCTACATTGTAGATAGTTCCATAACATTCAAAATTTCTAGATATTTCTATAATTTCTAGAATGTTCTTTCAAAACGTGCCTATACTTTTCTAGAAAGTTCCACAGCTTTCCAGAAAGTTCTATAACTTTCTAGATGTTTATTTACAATTCTAAAAACGTGCAGATACTTTTCTAGAAAGTTCCACAGCTTTTCTAGAATTTTCCAGAAAGTTCGAAAACTTTATATGTGTTCCTAACCTTCTCTGAGCTATTCTGGAGCTGTGCATGACCAGTTCTTTTACACACATACCTAGTTATTAAAATCTATACTTTAAATAACTAACTTATTTTTAAAACGTATTAATAAGATGCGTCGCCAAAGGTAGGTAGGTAGACTAGGTAGTTAAGTTAGTTGATAAGATTTAACTAACAGTTAGTTAACTTTTTTTTACATACCTACATTTTTTTGACTTCAATAAGTACCTGTAAAGGTCTAAATTGAATAAATCATTTGACTTTGTAAAACAATTTAAGAAAAAGCGATAAAACTACATTAACCAACCACTAAACAAAAAGTTTCTATACATATAGCAGGAAAGCTGATTAAAGTAGAGAGAGTAGAAACAAAAGCTTCCCCTAAATATGAAACAAAATTTGAAATTCGAAAACATATTTTTTTTCCTATACTACACAGAGAGCGTGAAATAATTCAAAAACAAAAGCAACTGCATAACCAAACATCAAACAAAAAAGCATCGCATATTCAATAAGCACATGCAAATTAAAGAGCAGCTTTTCTTTTTTACTTCGTTGCTGCAATTGTGACCAGCATAAAGCGCTCTTTAGGAGCGGAGGCGCGTAATTCCAAACCAGTAAAACCAGAAACCTTCCTTCCAGTGCCACGCGAGTTTTCTATTTAAACTTCATTATGATGTAAAACCTTGTTTACGACGTAAACAAGCGCCTGTTGTCTGCAAAAATGTGTTACAATACAAAGCTATATTTAAAATAAAAAGACTTTTCGTTCACACTGACCTATGTACTTAGTTACATATTCTTAAAAACATTTCAAAGGTTTATCAACTAAAATGCTGGCTGAAATTATTCAAGTGCACTATATGCGCTATAAACGATTATTTCAATAGGTACGTCATTAATAAAGCCTAATCAACATCTTTTTGTTTGATATTTTTCACAATCAAATTGCATCTTAATTAATTGAGTTTATATTATTGTATAGTTTAGTCGTATTGTATACTAGTGTTTTGTATTGCACCGCCATCGACTCTTTCTGCCTAGCCCTAAGGTTGACTGGTAGAGAATGCCTTCTGGCATTCAGTACGCCTTTTGTACTGTTTTTTTTTTATTTTGTGCAGTTAAGATGATCTATTCCTTTCTAATACCAAAAACTAATACCAGTGGTATTTGTTTGTAATATTCTGGATCTCCACATAATATACTCGTATATTTGAAATAAGGTTTTAAGTTATGTTTTTGTATAACTGATTGAATAATAATTTAAGGGGAACTCAGAATTTTTATGTCATAAAATGTTTAACGGGGCTTAACCCAAACAGTTTAGTGTAGGTATCCTAGACCATGGACTGGCAATCCAAGGCACGAGCAGTTGTCAGATGACTGTCAGTCCATGACCTAAAATAAGCACCGCCTGTACCAAAAATAGGTGTGCCTGGGATACCTACACTAAGTAGTTTGGGTTAAACCCTCTTAAAACACATACATCCATACAATCACGACTATTTATCCCCGAATGGTTAGTCAGAGACTAGGCAATGAGGACCACTAAAGCAGTCCTCTGCCATAGTCCACTTTTCACCAAATAACGACTTCATATGTGCTCAGTGACAGGTGGTAAGCCCATCACCGCTCTATGTTGTTCGATTTTTGTGCAGTCTTTAGTCCTTAAGTCGCCTTTTACGACACCCAAGCGAAAAGAGAGGGTGTAGTAGTCGTAATATTTGATTATTTGCGTTAAAAAATGCTCAAATAAACTCAAAGATAACGAAACGTTGAAACAATCTATAAAGCAGTCTTATCTTTAGCTGAATGTTTAAAATATTGTAAAATATTTTCATTCAGATCTATAAGAATGTAAATTTAGTTAGATTTGATAAGACACTGTTGCTATAAAAACATAGTCATAAGCGTTAAAAAAAATCGTTAGTTTAACCAATACCTCGGTGGCGGAGTGGTCAACGCAGCCGCCCGGATTGCGTAGGACGCGGGTTCGATTCCCGGCTGAGGTAGACATTTTTTTTCAACGTTTCGTTTTCTTAGGGTAGTAGTATTCATTCACCGCTACGCTACACGGTTATTCTTTTGGTCTAAGCCTAAAATACGCACCGCCTGTACTAAAAATAGGTGTGCCCACATTAAGCAGTTTGGGTTAATACCCCATATATCACATTTCATTTCGAAATACAAAAAAGTGTACATCCCCACGTTTCTTCCCACACGAGAGTATTCAAAACAACCATTAATGTTACTCAGGGTAATCATGAATATTCCATTGGGAAACCCTTTTAAGAGACAAGGATCTAGAAAATGCTTTTAAAAATATTCCTAAATAATGAATTCAAGGGCGGATGTGCAAAGTATGCTAATAATTATTCCATTCAAACAGCCTCGTGAACAATCTTATCTAGCCGTGTCGTCTGAGGAACATTCATTTGGACTTGAAAAATCTGCGAGACAAAAAGAAAAACCAAAGTGTGGAAATAAAAAGTCAAGCTTTATAGAAGTTGTGTATACGTAAACTTTTCCAATTGATAATAATTTCCATTGTGATGCAACACAATGGGGAACAGGAAAGTATAAAGTTCTGAAATAAATTCTTAATTTAAGAGCTGACTGAACGCTATCTGAAAGGAAAGTCGGGATTAGAAGAACAAAGACCACAGCTCAGTTCACTGTGAAGCTTAATTTCTGTTGACTTGTGTTTCTCCTCTTTGCATTTTCCACGAATTGGACTTTAAAGTTTGCTAATGATTGTTGTACAATGAGGCTTGCTAGATGCTTTCATAATTATATCATATCTCGCATTAGTAAACTAGCAGTCTTAATATTTGTATATTTTAAATCTTCGTACGTGTTGAAATATCTTAATAAGAGCTAACTAACGTCATGAGACAGCTCAATCCATAAGAAAATTACTTTAACGGTTTATTCGTACACTTTCTGCTATGTGTTTTATGGTGTTAGTTAAATTTGGACATAAGTTTAGTCTGTGTCATACGATAAAAATATGGAAGAGACAAAGTTGTGTGAGTATGACATAGTTTTAATTTTTCACAAAATTTTATGTTCTCAACTTATTTCATTATTTTTGCAACATACAGTCTTGCGCGATTTACTATTGTTCTAGTCATAACAATATAACCACACAATAATACAATCATTGAAAAAGATCCAAATGTCAACAAAATTAAAGATATTTTGAATTACCACTAAACTGTTCCCATAAACCACGAATTTGAAAGTATTAAAATTTTATACAAACAAAGCGTATTCCCAAACAATACAAATTTTAATAAATACCGATTAATCCGACACCAAGCACAAATTGTTTGCACGCCGAATCAATTGGACGCTTCAAATGTTCAATTACAAAGAAATTAGCCGTTCGCATTGAACAATTGCTGTTAAAGCCACAAAAAGACCATGGAAATAGTTTCGGAGCGCGCCGTGCGGAAGCGCCGCCGGCCGTAAATCCATGTTCCGAGCCGGCACGAACGCCCGCAATCTGCAATCTGGATGTATAGACGATGTTATTACCGACGTACTTTACATTTGTGGGGCTAATAAGATCATATCGTAATGATACAGCCACTTATTTAGCGAAACGTAATGTTTGAGAACCTACTTTGTGATACAGATTGGTAGCGTTTCATTTTATTTGAGAGCGCTTTCACATAAATCGGCGTAATTAGTTGCGCGACTGCAGCGCGACTAACGCCCGAAGTTAATAACGTATTTTTAGATTGTTTAGCCTGTAAAAGTTAGAAATTTTACATAACTTGTATGGAGTTTAAGTCAAAAATTATCTCTAGATACGTTATCAATTCCGGGCGTAAGAAGCGCAGCTGTCATACGTTAGGGCATCCATACATATTCAAATAACATGCAACGCGACAACCGCGCGTCTGTCGTGCGACAGAAGCGCAAGTGCAGAGCTGCGAGATAGTGGCGGCCACAGAATAGAAGAAATACTTCTGAGGGCCTAGACTTTTGGCAAACGTTTACCACCTGTCTATTTTTAGTTCGTGTTACACAGCTGTGTACTGTGCCAATGCTAGTGAACAATACAGCAGTGCGCGCATCGTATGACGAATTACGAATAGACAGGGGGTGAGCGATTGCCACGTGTCTAGGGGGGCTGATATGTGGTGGCGGCGGATATGCTAGACAGCACGTAGCGGCCGCTTCGCGACTCTGTGCCTGCTGCACTGTAAAGAGGTCCGCACAGCTGCGCGACAAAACGCCTGTACACCTTCATTTTTTATGCGTTTTAATGAAATTAAGGGCGATATCCACCCATGAAACTGAACAACTTTCCCCAAGAAACCTATGTGCAAAAATGACATAAAAATTTTGACCACCCATACAAAGATTCACAATAAATGGCTTAATGGTCTTTAAAAATTTCGATTTTGGAGTTTGTATGGAAAACCGAACTAAGCACACGACTTGCCTGATATGAGCGGTCACCGTAGTATGTTAACGTGATTTAGAAAACATCCGTCAAATTCCACTTTCGTCAGAAGCAGTTTTTTTTAAATTTCAGTTCAGTTTCGTCATGAATGACGGATGTGGATAACCTCTAATGACCCTTTCGTCGGATTCCACTTTCGTCATAAATCGTCAGTTTCTTCTTAGGGAGAAGAGATCCTAATCCGATTGTATGCCGTCAATAAGGTTTAAAATGTTAGCTTGCTTTGGAATCTTTCGATTAAGTATATTGTGCCAACCCTCTACGTTATAAATAATTGTCGGATGCCGTTCATTGAAAAAATGTAGTCTATGCGTACGAAGTCGCGGACATAGTCTAATGTATGCATGCGGTTTGAGCATCCACGAGATATGTAAATTCTGACCTATACGGAAAAAATAAGTAATCTGACGAAAGCGCAATCTGACGGACAAAAAGTCATGAGAATTGCTGTTTCGTCACCAGTTTAAAAATTCTGATTTACACGGAAAAAAGAAGTGATTTGACGAAAGTGTAATCTGGCGGACGTTTTCTAAATTGTTAACGTTTGCAATATCACGGATAAAACCTCGAGTATAACCTCAGACCGGCAAGAGAAATGGGAATAATGTTAACTTCATCATCATTATAATCCCAATGCATGCCAATGAGCGCGATCTTCGGTTCTTCTTATCCAACTGTTAATATCAGCCAAGAAACTCACCTTTCATTTTATAATATTAGGTATTTGTTCATAACCAAGTCGCGTAGCGGTGAAAGTATACTACCACCCCCTCTCTTCCCTTGGGTGTCGTAAAAGGGACTAACGGACTAGAGACCGCACATACTTCCAACAGCATAGAGTGGCGATGGGTTCACCACCTCTCACCCTGAGCACACGTGCAATCGCTATATGGTGAAAAGTGGGCTATGGTAGAGAACTGCTTTTGCTATCCTCATTGCCTAGTCTCTGACTAACCCTTCGAGGATAATATTCGTGATTATATAAATGTATATGTATTGTGAAACTAGTTGAAAGTTCTCATACGTGATCTAAGTATTATGTAGGAATCGGTAGGATTAATTTCGGGCGTTCGTCAATTCTAAACACAAGACGTTCACATACTTTCGTTTTGAAACTTTACCCTCATTTCACCTGATGGTTGTACAGAGGCCGAAACTGGTGCACTAATGAACTAGCTAGTGTTGTACAGGGGTGTACTCCTAAACCACTTATTGCGCTTTTTATGCTCCAACCAACTGGTTACCAGTGGGGTTTGGTAATAAACGAACCTTTTAACGAGCGCTTCCACGGCGGTAGTTTACAGTTTCCGACAGAAGGGTACCGTAATAACTTACCTACTCATCCAATATGAAATGTTTGTACTAGATTGTTATATCTTAACTGAAGGTAATGTTAATGTTAAGCTTAACAAAGTGTGTAACCTTTTTATAGGCTAATGAATTTTTTAAGCCGACGTGCATGTATGAAGAACGTTATAAGAGTAAATGAAGCAAAGGATGTGTGTCTGGATCGTAGCAACTGGAAAGCTGACTATTCCTCCGTACCCATTGACGCCCGCTGTACTATAAATAGAACATAACTATTTATAGTACAGCTGTTACTAAAACTTTTTAAAAATAGTTAAGCTTGCTTTGTAATGCTTTCACATAACTTTATACATACATACATACATACATAGAATAATAACGCATAGAACGATAGTCTCGTATTAGAAAACTGTCATTTATTTATTTTATTTATTTATTTGGTTCTAAATACAACGGTGCGAACACCAATTACAGTAAATAGTAAAGTAAAGTAAATAGTAAAGTACAATATACACATACAAACAGTAAACACAACATGAGAACATAAAATAAAGAAAAACTAAAACACAGAATAACAGATAAAAGTAAAAAACATCATAACAAAGAAGACGCGCATTCATCCTTCTCGCAAAACGTTACACAACTTTTAAAAATATCCTTCCATCCATCCGCATACACATCACATTCAGGTTGATCGGCCAGGAGTGCATTGAATTGGGTTAGTATGCGACAGAGAGGGGAGTAAGCACGCGCCGCAGTACGGGAGCGCGGCAACGCGAACAGCCGCCGCGGCCGGCACGTGCGCTGCAGCGCGTACCGCTCCGGGACGTACAGCTGACTTAGATGGTTGTGAAGATCGGGAGCATGAATATGACTACGGAGTATCTTTATGCCAATTAATATTTGGTCTTTTGCTCTGCGGGTTCTTAGTGAATTTAGACCGAGACTTCCGAGAAGAAATAAGGTGGGGTACAAATAAGGGTAGTAAGTACAGACGCGCTTGTAAAGATATCTCAAAAATGCCTTCTGCACTTTCTCAAGCATCAGGGTGTAGGTGCTTTCATGTGGGTGCCACACACAACTACCGGCTTCAAGTTTACTACGCACGAGAGCAAAGTATAAAAGTTTAATTAAGTGTGGATTCTTGAAATCGCGACAGTTCCGTAAGACAAATCCAAGACGACTAAAACTTTCTTTTACCAAGGATATTATATGGTCGTGAAATGTTAGTTTGGTATCAAACTTTACACCCAGGTCCTTGGTTGATTCCACGCGTGTAAGTTTTTCATCGCCTAATAAATATTTGTATCGTGATTTATTTAATTTCCTTCCGAAGGTCATGACACAACACTTTTTGGTGTTAAACAGCATCTTGTTTAGTTTGCTCCATTCCAACACAGAATTAATGTCATGTTGTAGTAGTTCGCAGCCTGACTCAGTCTTAACTTCAAACGCTAACTTGAGGTCATCTGCATACAGTATACATTTAGCACGTTTAACTACTTTGACGAGGTCGTTTATCATGATCAAGAATAAAAGAGGCCCTAATATAGACCCCTGGCTGACTCCAGAACGCGTATGATAGGGTTTAGATACATAGCAACCATATTTTACGTATTGTTGGCGATCGCGAAGATAGTCATGGCGCGAGGCAAGAAAAAAATGGATGTAGGAGTAAATTACGCGTACTATCTCGGCGACACGCACACAAGTGTACAAGTAATGTTGCTAGAGGAATCAGATTTGCCCCAAAAGTAAGGAAATTGGTACTGTTGATAGATAAAAATAGTTAAGCTCGCTTTGTAATGCTTTCACATAACTTTATAATAATTAATAACTAAATACGTACTTACATAAAAGAAGTATGAATAGCACGTGGGGAGATTGGCCATGACATACCGTTTTAACCCAAACCGGCTGTACGTGCCTTCCGAAGCACGGGCATGTATGAATGGTATATCATAATTTACAAAAACTGAAAGTGGCCCTGTCGCCAGTCCGTTGTGCTTCCGATGATTCCAAAGTACTGTGTTTTATGCACCATTTGATCACGTTTACAAAAACGAGAGTTAGAAGCCCTAAATAAAAATACACAAATTTAAATTATAAACAAAAGTAAGAAGAAGTTGACAGAAAAAACATTCAAATCCTCAATAGAAAAGTGTGGCAAAAATTTAACGTAAAACTTATTCAAAACACTTTTGTTTAGGAAACCGCTATCAACGCCGAGCTAATTGTACAGTAATTAAAGAAAAGGAAGCTGGTAACAGTTTCAATGTAGAAACGTTTCATTCAGCTCGGGGCCACGTTTTGATAAAAAGGTGTACAAAACTCTGTTCTGAACTTTATTCTTACATTGTTTTTTTGGCGTTCTTTACAGAAATTTCTAACGAACCGTGTACCTACGTATTCTTTTAATGAGCCTATTCATTTCGACGGTACGCATTTATGTAGACTTTTGAAATCGCAAGTTTTCGACATTTGCATATAAAATATTAATTAACAAGCCTTATTAGAGCAGGTTCCGGAAATATTAGATGACACGACTTTATTTTCTTTTTTTATGTTGCTTTAATAACGTGTTCGTTCGTCAATAGAAAACCCTTGAAAAGAATTGTATTGATTATTTTCTATATTGGGTAAGTATGTATTAACAAAAATTAATTAGTTTTAATTTGTTTAAGTTGCTCCTAAAATAATATAATGCATATAGCGTTTAATAAAAATGTTTGTCCCTTATCTAGTTAATTATAAAAATAAAAATTTAATTCAGAAACTCAACTTATATATTTATTATTTATTATCATGACCTTATACCTAGTCTAGCCATAGATATTGTTACAAGGAAAAGATTTTTCTTTCCTACTGCATAAAACAATTATTACCGTAGTGTGCGTTAGTTTATAAATGAATAGTTATAATAGCATTAAAAAATAGGAAGTTGAATTAAAATTATCTCCATTGGCCTTGATGCAATCTTTTAAACGGTGAGGCCAGTTATCAATTGAAACACGCACTTTCTTCATGGGAAAATTCTTCACTACCAATCTTATGGATTGTATTAGGGATCCAAATTATCGTGGCGTTTAGAGCATGCCATACTCTCTTATTAAACTGACCATAGGTAAGTCATAATCCAGCGGATTAATATCGGGCCTAGATGACGGCCAGTCTTCAGCTTTGATGAAGTCAGAAACGTTAGTTTCCAACCACGCTTGAGTGGATCGAGCTTTATAACCCAGTGCTGAGTCTTACTGAAAGAACCATTCTTGGTAATGGAACATGGTGTTGTTAAGAGGCTTCATCACCACCTTCTATCTTCTCAAGAATCGGATCTTGTTACACTTGTGCCGATGTTTTGACACCTTTATCTCAAAAGTATGGCTCAGTTACTCCTTGATAGCTAACACCCCTCCAAACCATCACTGAACACGGATAATGCTCACGTTGTACTTTGCTGACTAATTGTTAATTTTAATTATGGACAGACTTTTAGAAAAGGTATTACACTGTAAGCGATTACATCAATGACAAAAATGCATGCAATTAACATTCCTCTAGTTTCGTACACATATTGTTCTAATGCGTTCACGTGCCCGAGTAAAACTTCTAGATTCACTTTTGTTTAAATCTTTTCTTTTATTATATAATTGTTTTATGATTATTGATTGTATAATTTGGTAACTACATGTTGTTTTGTAAATGTCGTTACTTCTATATTATTATAAAGCTGCGGAGATTTTGCGCCCGTTCTTCTCCACAGCTCAAAGACATCCTGAATGGGTCGGGTGTGTGTATGGGTGCCCATCCATCCATATAGAGAAGTAAATTCAATTAGATGATTCAAAATGCTTATTTTAAGCTTACTGAATAAAGAAATTTTCATTTTGATTTTGATTGAAAAGCTTCTCTAGATCTTTGAGCATAAACTCGGTCATTGCACTTGTTAAAATGTTGCTCGGTAGTAAAAATTTTCTCATCAGTAAATAAAAAAAATCTGTGACCACCTTTTGCGTACCGCTTAAGAAGTTGTTTTGATTTTACCCCTCTATTCATTTTTAAATTTTCGGTTAAATAATGAATGACCAGTGCGTCTCTTTAAAGCTGCAAGTGCTAAGTAATCTTTTAAATTAGTTTTAGGGGGTATATTAATTTTCCGAGATAAAATCTTTTGCTTTTGGACAGGATTTCTTCGATTTCCTTCTTTTACTACTTTGATTGCCTTTTTAGTACGAATACTACGTGGACGGCCAGATCTTTTTCTGTCGCAAACAGAGGACGTTTCATTGTAGTTACCTATTAATAGCCCGGTATACAGACCGAAGGTATACTTACTGCCAGAGATTCGCCATGCTTATCCATCGCTTCCCCCATGCGTAAGTAACGTACGCTAAAAGATCACCCGTGGATCACTTGGGTCCGAACCCATACTGGTGATCATGGAGCAGCGAGTGATCCTCTAGGTAGTGAATGAGCTGAGAATTAATAATCCGCTCAAATTATAATTATTCGCAGTACAAGACTATGACTGTTACCAAAAGACTAAATTAATGTAAATAATTTGATATGCGTGAGTCTGTGATTAAAAATAATTACTAGCTAGATAAATAGTGGTAGCTAGCTACCATTCTATTTTTATATTTGTTTTGAACAAATATCATTGTCTAAAAGACTTTATAATATTAATAATATCTTTGTGACTTTGAAAGCTTACTGTTTTATTTACATGAATCCTTCCCTTGTTTTATAAACTCGTATTTGACTTAGCAAATCCATATCAAAATACAGTTTCTTCATATTAAAAAATAAAATAACTAAAAGACCGAAAAGCTCAAAAAACCCGGTTACCCGGGTTTTGACTACAAGTAAACCCGAAACCCGGGTTTTTAAAAAGTGGAACTGGTTTCCATGCCCTAAAGGTATAGTTGTCATAATAAGTTGTGTTGGTTACATCACCCTGAACTAAAAATAAATAGGTTTGGTCGATGTAACAGCGAAAAAAAAGGCCAAAATCAGGCTTGGCATTGGCTTTTGCTTAACTTCCAAAATCGTAAATACCTACCACTGTACCATCGCGCTTCTCCCGGTTGTAGTATTTCAATGAAATATTGTTTTTGGTTTTCAAATACATCAACTGACTGTTACTTTTTCCACTCATACATACAGGCATATAATCACGACTATTATCCCCGAAGGGTTAGTCAGAGACTAGGCAATGGGGACCGCAAAAGCAATCCTCTGCCATAGTCCACTTTTCACCAAATAGCGTCTGCACATATGCTCAGCATGGCAGGTGGTGAGCCCATCGCCGCTCTATGCTGTTGGATGTATGTGCAGTATTTAGTCCCTTTTACGACACCCGAGGGAAGAGAGGGGGTGATAGTATTCTTTCACTGCTACGGGCCCCTTTTTTTACTCTCACTCACACCAATTATCTAGCCCAACTATAGGCTTCTTTTGATATTTCGTATTTTTTTTTGGTTAGATAACGATAAACATATCTACTTATTATAATGCAAAGCAATACCCAGATCCGAAATCAATTCGGAAAAACAGTTAAATTTAAATTTCAATCAATTCAAATCAAACCGGGAATCGAACCCGGTACCTCAGAGATAGCCAGACGCCAGAACCGGCATTCTAACCGCCCGACCACATAGTCGTCAAAATTGGTGGACTAGTGAACATACAAGGCTTATTTCTATAACTCTCGTAAATTCGTGCCGAGATTACGTCACTAGCACCTTTGCAAACATGACAGCGAGTTGAATTAACGTAAGTGACATTTTGACAATGTTCTAACGAGATGATACCCCGTGAAGAGCATTTCATTTCGCATTCGAAAGCAGCTGTCAAGTGAGTTATGATTATCGTATATATGAACCGGGCACATATGAACAGAATCAATCCACTACAGAGAACAATTATTTACTAAATGTAAATAAGTTACATTATTATAATTTAAACTGGGTTGGTTTACAAATCAATAATTATTTACAAAAAACTACTTAACAACATTATTTATCTTTACATCTCTTCCTCAGCTTTCTCTACCTCTCTAATGTGAGACGAACGCATCATACAAATGTAGAGATTACATAAACCTAGGTAATTTTTTTTATAAAAAAAGCTTGATATTTTTATCTTTATCGTTATCTTTCATCTTTCTATCCCACTGCGCAAAACTCATGTAGTCTTCTGATCTTAAATGCCAAACCACGAAGTGTAAACTCCTAAGCAAATACGACGATCCGTCATCATGCATCGTCCAACACACCGCACGAGGTCAAACGCGAATCATCGATATACCGATCAATCATGCCTCCACAGTTTTATGTAGACGCAAAGCAAAAATACTCCGAGATCAACCATAACTCGACGCCAACAAAGTAAGTTTTACGTGCACTCGCAAAACATAGATTTATGTTGTACCACCCGTATATTTACTGAAGCAACCGGTTCGCACCTAATTTGTAAGCAAACGGAAGATAAGCGAAGTGTTCGGTCATCTTCGGTAATTTATTGCCTACCGCCATGCAAATTACTCTTCCGTCCGGAGGAACGTGCCGCGTGGAAATAGTACATATACACATATACGTACATACGTCGTCTTATACAGACGCCTATAAATACAACCCTTGTCTTATGCAAAGCGAACGATGGAACGCCATACCTGTCCAGTGTTTCCGACATTCGTCAAATGTTTGCGATGCAAGTAACTTGTACGTAATTTAGCGTCATACAATTTAGGTTAACTGTGTCGAGGAGTAGTGAAATAATACTACCTCTCTTCCTTTGGGTGTCGTAAAAGGCGACTAACGGACTAAAGACTGCACATACTTCCAACAGCATATAGCGGCAATGGGCTCACCACTTGTCACGCTGAGTACATGTTGAGTCGCTATTTTGTGAAAAGTGGACTATGGTATGGGTCATTGCCTAATCTGACTTACCCTTCGGGGATAATAGTCGTGATCATATGTATGTATGTGTGACAATAAAGGTCATAGTAGCACATGAGTAAAGGTATTTACTTATGTTGTATATAGCAGTGCTTAGGAAGGCACGTTAAGCCGTTGGTCCCGGTTGTTATCGCAAGTTGGCATTCGTCAAAACCTGCCAACCAGAATTGAAATAGAGTTGTTGGCTGTTGGCATTGATTAGTTTATCTTTAACATAAACGGCCTAATATATGGTTTGGGGGTTAAAGCCACTCGCGTCCGTAGGTTTACCTTTGAGACCCTACACGTGACCCCTGGGTGGTAACTGAGTGACACCGTCTGAGTAGTAGAGCCACGCTGCGTTGAAGCACAAATTGGGCCGGCTCACCCGGCGTAATACCACCCTCTCATGGAATATCGCCCTGAAACAATGGCACTCGTTGACTGTTGTGTTTCGTCCAGTGAGTGAAAGTACCGGAGGTCCATTGTTCCCCCCTCACCCACCCCCCTCACAATTCCTACTCTGTCCTCAACGATCTTCTCCTTCCTCAAGACTGGCTATCATCTGCGAATTTCGTCTATCCACGATACACTCATAAACATAGCTTTGAATGTTTCAAAGGTTATTAGTTCCTTATTAATTTATCTACGGACTCTAACGTCTCTAACTGTGTAGCTCAAAAACATATTCATTGAAGTAAGGCTGTACTTATACCTAGCTTTAATCTTAGAACTTTTCGAAATAAGTAAATACTTATAAAATATTTTTAATTAAATATAATTTAATGGTTATCTTTCTTCATATCCTACTAATATTATAAACGCGAAAGTTTGTAAGTATGGATGGATGTTTGTTACTCTTTCACGTAAAAACTACTGAATGGATTTGGATGAAATTCGGCATACAGATAGTTTAAAACTTGGATTAACACATAAGATACTTTTTATTCCGATATTCTTACGGGAACGGGAACCACGCGGGTAAAACCGCGAGCGGCCGCTTGTAATAATACATTGAAGAAGAACTTAAATATCTATCTATTGACCTTTCGTGAAAGCAGACTAAAGCTAACATCATGGCTAAAGACTTTGGAGTCTTTGTAGTTTGGTCATATCGAACTGCTAATGAGTAGGACTCGGAAGCTCATATGGACACTTAAGAAATTGCGTTATGTAGCCTCTGAGCTTCTCTTACAAACATATGTCTATACTCTGGCGCAATTGCTTTTAACGTACCTATTACTGCTTAACTGTATGGGGTGGGGCAAGTAAAACTAGATTTCTTGACGTGGAGAGAGCTCAGAGAGCCTTAATCAAAGTCATGTGTTTTAAGCCTCGTAGATTCCCGACAGACATTCTTTACTCGACTACTGGAATCTTATCGGTACCAAAATTGTATATTTTGAACACAGTATTAAACCAACATAAATCGCTGCCATATACAGCGTGTTTCTTGTAAGGTGTCAAGCCGATGTGTGGTGATAGGGAACTACCATACCTATCTATTACCCCCATGTATGTTCTACGATTTTTTGTAGTTTTTATATTATATTTCGTAGAGTTATAATTTTTTTTCGTTATTTTATGATTCAACGACGAGACTCCTCTAAAAAAAACTATATCTTTTTTTAGGGTCGACTTTTATTCGATGTTTTTTTTAATACAATGCCTATTGATTGCACTTTTATGAGTAAAAACATCTCCTTCTTAACTTTTACCTATCACACTAAAATTTTGATCCTAATTTTAATAAAAATTGGGATAATCAGAACAGAATGGAATTTTCAACTTAAATAAAAATAATTTAAAAAAGCTTTTCCATAGCTTTTGACTAGTCTTAAACTAACTACTAACTACTACTACTACTAATGAAAGTATATTTGGTGGGGCAATAAAACAAAAAAAGATGTACTAAATGGGTCATTTTTTGTTGAAATCGGTCGTTGAACGTGGTAGATCTGAAATTATGTAATTTTCTTCTATAGGTACTAATATTATAAAAAGGAAACATTTGATTGTTTGTTTGTATTGAATAGGCTCCGAAACACTAGACCGATTTAAAAAAATCTTTCACCCTTGTGAAGCTACACTATCTCCAGGTGACATAGGCTGTATTATATTTTCAAAAAAAAATAGGGATCCTTAATAATGGTAATTTTGAGGATATTAAATGTATATTAAGGTAGTAGGTATTAAATGTATATTATTATTATCAACTGAGCTCTTCTTAAACTAAAGGGATAATTAATCTCCAGATAGACAAAAATATGCCAAGCTACTTAGAAATTATAAAATATGAAAATTACACAATTTCCGATCTACCACGTTTAACGACCGATTTCAGCAAAAAATGTCCCATTTAGTACATCTTTTTTTGTATTAGTAAAAAGCATATTTGGTCGGGCAGTTTTTAAAACTAGTCAGAAGCTATGAAAAATCTTTTTTATTTTTTATTATTTAAGTTAAAATTACATTCTGTTTTGATAAACCCAATTTTTTAAAGTTAGGATCAAAATTTTAGTATCTTAGGTTAAAGTTAGGAAATAGATTATTTGTATTAATAAAAAAAAACATCGAAGAAAAGTCGACCCAACAAAAAAACACTTTTTTTAAAAATGTCTCTTCGTTAAATCATAAAATAGACTACAAAAAATCGTAGAACATACATGGAGGTTCAATAGATAGGAATGGTAGTTCCCTATCACCACACATCGGCTTGAGACCTTACAAGAAACACGCTGTATACCTACCGTAATAAGTAAAAGACTGAATCCAAAAGTTGCCCCAGAAGCTATAGTCAAATCAGTTTTCGCTAAGAGACAATACGTAAGTAGATCAGCTGTCCTATACAATACGATCAACAAGGAACTGAATATTTATCCACTGCCCTATGCCAAATGCAAAACAGCTATCACAGAATGGCTAAGTCCAGAACTTCATACACGATAGGTACAATCTGCAACATAAAATTGACACCACAAGGAAATTTTAAGAAACAAGAAGGAAAGAGGAATATTTTTAGATTTTGCCAAGAAAATTGTAGCAACAGTAAATAAGAGGAATAAGGACTAGTAGATAAGTAAGTTAGAAAGAGCAAAGACCCCATACGTGGCAGGATTGTAAATCTGAGGAAGAAATAAAAATGTAACAAAGTACCTAATAATAAGAAATTCATAAAATAAAGAAATAATAAATATTTACATGTAATAAAGAGTAGAATGAAACAACCAAACTAAAAATGTAATATAGTTATATTTAAGTAATGATAGATGAAAGAAAATGTACGAATAGATAAGTTGTAGTAGTATAAGTCGACTGCATTAGTTTATAAGAAAGAAATGTAAAATTAAAGAACAAAATGTAATATATTATGAATCATATTGTATATAAAAGAAAAAAGAAAAAAAAAGAGAAAAGAAAGAAAAGATAAAAGAAAAACTAAAAATAGCTCTTATAGCTCCAGAATATTTAACCCTCAGAAAAGAAAATCAAAATAAAATCCTGCAAAAAAGCGGGAAGCAGCTGAATCATTAAAAAAAAAGACCAAAACTTATGAAGAAATCGAAACATTTATTAAACTATTACTGTGTCAAACAGTTGTGAAAACTAGAAGTTTTCGATCCCAAGACAATGTCGTATGGCAACAATAACCAAAAAATGAAAATAATAAATAGGAAAAATATAATAATAATACTAATATAAAAATAAAATAGTAAGAAAATAAATAAAAAATACTAAAAACACACTTCCACTCGCATATACACACACACCACACTCATACACATACACACACACACACACCACACATAACACACATACACAAATTTGGTTTTACTTAGGTTCCGTACCTTCTTAAAAATGTATTTTAAGGAAGAGCGACTCTCTTTGTACTTACTTAATAGAAGGAGTCGATCACTTGTGTGATACGTAAAATATTTTGGTAACATTATAAAGGATTTTTGATTTAATTTTTATTTTTTGAAACAACCGCTGCTAACTTGATATATAAGAAGATATATCTGTGTAATGGCTAAATAAATGCCATGTTGCCATGCGACTTCAGGTAATTCCACTTAACTCGAACATTAAGATAGTTATCGTAAACTTCAAATAAAATTCAATGACCGGGGGAATTTATTTTGTAAATCGTGAACGTCATACTGTTATGTAACAAAATTCGTCATAGGTTTATGAAAGTCGTAGATTGACGTCATATTGTCATTGTTTCTATTTGTGCCCGCTATTTTTTTTCTTTCTTTCTTTAAAGTCCTCAAGCCCTAATCCTAAGTGATGAAAAATATATATAAAATAATATTTTTAGTACAGGACTACATACTACGAAATATTCCTCTAAGGAATAGTTAAATCAATTCATGTATCGACTTATGTTTATGTACACACGATAGATCGCATCATTGGGCTTTACAGAAATATTCATATTTGGAATAGTATTTACTGGTTTTCTGGAAAAAATAGCTTTAAAGCGATAAATCCGTTCTGTTTAGGTAATTTTTTTTATGTTTTGCAACAATTTTGTATCTATCTATTTATAAATATATTTTAACTTACACGAAAACATTTTTGCGAAACAAAACATGACAAACATTAACAACATTGAAAGAAGTACAATAGTGAGTATAAGGACGCGTTTCATTTCAGCATGAAATTCGTAGCAGATAATGCCCGTACAAGGAAAATACACTTAGATCGGTCGACCCAGTGTGCATTTCTCAATTTATTTATTTACTAGCAGACCGTTGGCGACTTCGTTCGCATGGACCCCGTAACCCGTGACGAATTTTCAAAATGACTCCCCCAAAGAACACTTATTGTGACGTCACTAAAATAGTTAGACATATGCTATTGCGACACTTTTTGTAGATAATGTGGGTTCTGCAAAGCCATCGTACATTATTTTATTCTATTATCAATAGTTTAATTTAAGGAATTGATTTGAGTTTTAGTAAGGATCCCTAATTTCTTTGAAATTATATTAATAGCCTATATCAATCGGAGATAGTGTAGCTTCCAAACGGTGAAAGAACTTTTTAAATCGGTCTAGTAGTTTCCGAGCCTATTCAATACAAACAAACAATCAAATGTTTCCTATTTATAATATTAGTATAGACTAGCGACCCGCCCGCGACTTCGTCTGCGTGAACACCCTGTATCCCGTGACGAATTTCCAAAAAAAAATATATTACACAAACCTACTCCAGACAATTTTATTACGAACACAACAAAAAATAATTAGCCAAATAGGTGCAGCCGTTCTGAAGTGATGCGCGTACAAACATTTCGGCAATTGATTTTTATTAATATAGATTTACTTGTTTCATTTCAGTTGCTTACTTTACTTACAGGGTAGTCAAAGCTCGCAGAAAACTAGTCACAGAGTGACCTTAAATAAAAAAATACTAAACAAACATAATAATACCTAACCTAACAAACATTTTAATTATTATTAATGCCAAAATATATCAGAACACATGTCATGTGCAGTCGCTATTTGGTGAAAAGTGGACTATGGTAGAGGACTGCTTTTGCGGTCCTCATTGCTTAGTCTCTGACTTACCCATCGGGGATAATAGTCGTGATTATATAATATGACTATGTGTATATCAGAGCAACACTGAGCATATATTAATGTGTCCCTAAATCAGTTTTGCACCTAAAGCTTCGATAAAACATACATGTAGAGATGGATAAATGCTAAAAGGGTTGAATTCTGGTTTTTGTAATTAACATAACGCCGACGAAAGCTCCTTTCTTTCGATTTGCAAGGGATGGGTGGGATTAAATTGGGGCACATTTGTAAAATGCTCGTTTGATGTGGTTTGGTCAACGAGGGTTGAAAGCCCTATGTGGTCGTCCTCAGTACAATTACTTTCGTCATGTAATGTTTTTGTAACCTAGTAATTATGAACAAACAGTATTTAATTGCTTACAGAGCGCAAAGGAATAATTGACTGTTTAAAAAGTAAAAACCATTGCAACATTTATACCCAACTTACGAGTAGGTATTTGCGTTTTAATTTTGGTAAACAATAAATTTCTGTCTTCCCAGGTAATAATAGAAACGTATCCTAATGTAACTAACTAAGAGTAACGTTTCGCATAAACATCGCTTACTTACTGAAGTTTGATGAAAGTTTTTTTTTTGGAAATTCATGTCACTGGATACGGGAGGAAGCCGCGTGTTACATGACATTACTACCAGTACATCGCTGATGCAGGGCTTTTGGTATATTTTACCTAATAACAATATAATTGCGACATGCCGAATCATCAAATTGATGCCGCCGCGCCGCCGCCGCGTGAATGCTGAGTCGACGCACAGTGGGACGTTTGTATGGGAAAAAACGGCAAAACCTATAACTTTTAAAGTATAATTCCAGGCTCGTTACTTTTTTTTTGTGACATCTTTTTATATACTAAACATTGATTATTATTGATCTAAAACAGGATAAATTTTGCATGTTTTACTTTTATAATTGCCAATAATAAATAAATATTCTTTAATGTCTTCATCACTCTCAAAAGACTTATTTGTGGTGATGTTTCATAGGCTAGCCATATAGGGATCTGAAGAAACTAACATTCATTAGGTTTCATTTGTATTCATACGACAGGTCTTTCTAGTATGAAAAAAACGATTTTTCCGAAATTCCTTGTTTCGCTTCTAATGCCTCCTCCGATAATGTTCCTATAGGCAAGTCAAAAAATGAAATTATATCAATCGCGTGAATTAATAATTTGTGTTATGTGCTTGGCAATACCAACTGTAATTTTGTAGATTTTATTGTTGCGTATTTTCTATTAGGTGTTTCAGCTTGAAAAACAATCTTTATGCAACGAGTTTGCCACTCATTTTAAAATATTATACTTTATTTTAAATAAATCATAGTTTTTCGATAAATCTAAGTCTAAGTAAAGTGCAAGAGTTTGGTGAAGTGTCAGGGTCTTGTTCTCTTTCGATGGTGACCCTGAAAGGCGGTTAGACAAATTGGACGCCAAATTTAGTTTCTTGCATAACTGACGTTTGCACCAATTCTTTAAACTACAGTCTTCAAAATTTTTCTGCGGTCTCCACCTTTACTTGTACTTGGCATGGGTGTTGGTTGAACTAATTCACGCATGTAATGTACTATATTTTCTGGTTATATCAAATTCTGACTAAGCTACTCTTCATTTTTTGTTATAAAGTAGTCTTATGGAATAAACTCAGATGACTTTGATATTTGTAGACGAACATCATCTGGACACTCAGTTAATCCTAACAATTCCCCAATAAGAGTCGCTACTGATGTCTTTTTTTCACTCTTCGGGCTGGAAACCCAAGTTTCGAATCAGAATCAGAATCAGAATATCTTTATTGCGTAAAACTGTGTAACAACAAGTTGAAAAATATTGTTAAAATAGGTATCAACAGTTACCTTATCAGGCATGCAATGTTATAAAATAAAATAGAAAACATACAGAGAACTCAAATCGTCTCAAAATCGAAATATTCATAGATGGTGTAAAAAACATTATTAAATAACTATATTCTTAACTTATGCTTAAACACATGACCATCTAATGCTTTAATTTCAGTTGGTAAATGATTGAACACTTTAATACCGTATATAAAAGCACTTTTGTAGTATACATTATTATTCACAATTGATAGGTTTAAATTATATTTATATCTATTACGCTGGTTACGAAGAGATTTTGCACTGTTAAAGTATTCAATGTTAGTTTTAATAAATACACATATTTCCTGAATGTAAATGTTAGTGAGAGTAAAGAATTTCTTTTCTTTAAAAATACCTCTAAGTGTTTCATCATAATACAAGTTATAAATAATTCTTATACATTTTTTCTGTAGCAAGAATGTACTATTTGAATTTACAGAGTTACCCCATAATATAATTCTATAAGTTAGAAGAGGATACACATTACCAAAATAAGCAGTTCTAGCTATTTTAGTGGAAGAATTTTCTGCTAGAATAGACAATGCATAACTGTAACCAGAAATCTTTTTATTTATATTATCAATGTGGGATTTCCAATTTAAATTTGAATCAATTGAAACGCCAAGAAAGTTGCTTTCATTAACTTCTTTTATTTCTGTATTAGATTCATAAATTTTTAATTTAAACGAGTCGGACCTGCTATTTCGAAATTGGACAAATGTAGTTTTAATAGGATTTACTATAACATTAAGAGCTTTAAGCCAATCAACTATATCTTTTAATGTTTTATTAATTTCATCTTCAAACTCACTTTTACTTTTATTATCTCCAGAAATAAAAATTGTTGCATCATCTGCAAACATAACGCACAAATGATTTATTGCTTTTGGAAGCTCATTAACATAGACTAAAAAAAGAAGTGGACCTAAGACGCTTCCCTGTGGCACTCCAAGAACGACTTTATGAGATTCAGATAACAATTCTTCAATAGTTCTATTGTTATCAATATAAGCATCTATTACTGTACATTGTTCCCTATTTTTTAAGTAACTTTCAAATAACTTTAAAGCAATACCACGTACACCCAGATTTTCTAGTTGATTAAGAAGTACATCATGAATTACACAGTCAAAAGCTTTTGACATATCTATAAATAAGCCTACACAAGCTGTTTTTTTGGGGTGCGTATCATTTCATATAATGACAAATGAACTAATTTCAAAGAACATAACGTTCATTGGATATAATTTTTACTTGTTCTAAATAAACATTACGTATATTATTCATTTGATATAATACTCATATTCTCTAACAACTTATTCTATAAAGCTATATTGGTGGAATAATCATATTCTATAACTTCATTTAATATAATTTTTGCTTAAAAATAAGAATAACTGTTCGCGACTGTAGCTCAGGCCAGAGCGGGGCCTGAGGCGGAGGGGACGGAGACCAGCGGCCGCTTTCGATTCTGCTACGAGTACTTGGCTCAGCGACGCAGCGCCGTTACCACTATTTTAATTAATTTATTTGAGATGTACCAAAACTCAATAGAAACTGAAAACACATAATATCTGGTTGTTATTTCGCAACATTTGGTGACCTCGACGTGATAAGAAGAAAGCAAGGTGTAAGTGTTGGTGGAGCTCAAGACGGATCCGAAAGGGAAGTAAGCCCGGTTTGAGTGTAAAATTATAATTTTCTTATAGTGCTAGTGTTTTAGCATTGCCTCAAATTGTCGAAAAAGTGCTTTCTTTTCGCCTTGTACGCCGACGCCAACGCATACCCTCTTTTTTAACTAAAAAAAAATCAGGTGAGTTTTGTGCATAAAAACCGCTGAATCGCCTACTTTCAGAGTCATTTCATCTCCTAATTTTGCATATAAGTGCTAATAGGCACCGTATTTCCTAGGTTACCTAGATATTTTAGCTTTTAAATTAAGCTAGTAGCCTGAATACCTACCTTCATTTTGCCAAAATTTTGCAAAAATAAAAATATTTTAATTTAATAGATACGTTATTTCAGTTGTTAATACAACCCATCAAACGCTGTTTTGCTATTTAATCGACTAATCAGTATATCTGTTTGAGAAAACGTTTTAGTCGCAACAATCTAAGCGTCGTTTCTAAAAATACATTGTAAACAATTCCAGGTTCGCCGCGTTAACACAGCGCGATCCCAATTCACTGGTTCTCGGTGCAAGCAGTTTGAGAAAACCGGTTTGTTATCAGCTGAGTGAGACTGTTCTATCGGCGTGATTAATTCTTCACTGCTCGTGCGCATCCACTTAACCGCTTTGCATAATAGTGCAAGCGGATTGGGAGGTTTGGAATTTTATTTTGTTTATTAAGTAATTGTCATTTGTATTTTTTATTTTGTGCGTTACGTGCCCTTACAAGTTTTTAAACCATGGCTGAGGGATTAAAGGATTTAAACCATCAACGAGGTACGATTAAGGCTAGGTTAACGGTTTTTTCGAAATACCTTGAAATTGTGAAACAAATTGACCCCAATCAAATCGATGCTGTTCAGGTAAGCGAGTTGCAATTTAAATTAACTCTACTTCAGGACATGTTGCCGTTATTTGATGAGGTGCAAAGTAAGATTGAACAACTCAGTACCGATAGCATTGATTTACAAATACTTGAACGCGACACCATTGAAAGTTCATTGTGTCGTTTTATTTCGATTGCTCAGAATTTGCTCGAATCTGTTAGTGCAAAGCGCAATGATGGTAAACATCCTCAAAGTGCAAACAGTTCTCAACACAGTGACGGTTGTGGTTCTTGTTCTCGTTCTTGTGATGGACGTAACGTTAACGTAAAACTACCTACCATCAAATTACCAACATTTGACGGTAACCATTTAAAATGGTTAGAATTTCGGGATACGTTTGAATCGTTAATTCATAATAATAATAATAGTATTCCCCAAATAAGTAAATTTCATTATTTACGTAATTCTTTAGAAGGAAGTGCGTCTGTAGTAATTAAGTCTATTAATTTTACTGCCTCCAATTATGAAATGGCGTGGAGTTTGATATGTGAACGATTTAATAATAAACGAATTTTGATAAATAATCACATCAAGTCCTTATTTAATTTTGAAATTTTGAAATCCAAAGAATCTTACAAATCAATACGATATATCGCCTCTTTACAAGAATAACGTGACATCTCATCAAATCGTTTTTGATGAGATGTCACGTTATTCTTGTAAAGATGCGATATGGTAGATCATTATTCAAAAAATTTGCGATCTTTGGAAGAATTGAAGGAGCCAGTACAGTTTTGGGACACTTTAATAATTTATGTCATGACTGCCAAATTGGGTAGTTCCACTAGTCGCAACTGGGAGGAACATAGGAACACATTGCAATTATCCCCCACGCTTGCTGATTTTTTTGAGTTTCTACGAAAACGAGCTGATGTCTTAGAAACTATCCAGTATGGTAAGGTTGATCCAATAAAATCAGATAGGTATGTAAACAAAGATCAGAGGTTGACTAAATCATTTATAACATCAAATACATTAAATACATCAAATACACCTACTTCATTTAGAGGTTGTGTGTACTGTCAGCAAAATCATTTTATTCACACTTGTGATAAATTTAAAGAGTTAACACTGTCGAACAAATGGGATGTAGTAAAGAAGAATAATCTTTGCCTAAATTGTCTTCGTTCTGATCATCCTGTGTCGCGTTGTCGATTGGGTCCATGCAGAATCTGCAAAAAACGTCACAACTCATTATTACATAAACAAATACATAGTAGCCAATCAAATGTTAATACTCACAGTTCTCCGAGTCCGACGAGCTCCGATGTTGCTAATACACACTCAGATGAGTCATCATTGGTAGTTCCTAGTGTTTCGTTGTCGGCTGTAGTTTCTGTGCAAGTGTTGTTGTGTACTACAGAAATTGATCTTGTTGATGTCGTTTCCAACAAATCTTATCCAGCTAAGGCGCTCCTTGACAGCGGCAGTCAATCGTCGTTTGTCTCTGAAAAAATAAAACAAATTATGAATATTTCATGCAAAGAAACTCATCCTGTCTCGATATGTGGTGTTAACGACACTGTGGTGTCTAATGTAGTTAAGAGTGGCAATCTAAAGGTTAAATCTCGATTAAATAATTTTAATATTGATGTGTCATTTCTGGTGATTCCTAAAATCACTGGACGTCTTCCAAGTGTACCCATAGATGTTACCAAGCTAGATTTACCTTCCAACCTATTATTGGCAGATACTACATTTTCATCTCCGTCAGAAATACATGTTTTGTTAGGGGCTGATGTATTTTTTGAAATCGTAATAAAATTAGGACCCAATAAACCAATTTTACAAGAATCCAAATTTGGTTGGCTTGTAGCTGGTCCGATAAGCACACTCCCTTCGCCAGCATCTAAAATTAATTGCAATTTCTCCCTAGAAATACGTGAAGCTTTAGCAAAGTTTTGGGAAATTGAAGAAATTCCTACTTCTACTCACAAACCCTTAACAAAAGATGAGGAGTATTGTGAAACTCATTTCGTCAATAATACTAAACGACTTCCAGATGGTAGATTTTGTGTTAAATTGCCATTTCGAGAACCTCCTGAAGAGGCATTAGCTGATTCTTTTCCTATTGCGCAAAAGTTACTGTTTAGTCTAGAAAGGCGTATTAATTAATCTGGGCTTATAGATAAATACTCCGAATTCTTAAAGGAATATAAAGATTTAGGCCATTTGAGCGAAGTGCCACGTCCAAAATTCGGATATTATATACCTCACTATGCTGTAATTAGAGAGCAAAGTGAGACGACAAAATTAAGAGTCGTGTTCAATGCGTCCCAAAAGACATCTTCAGGTAAATCCTTAAACGACCTAATGCTAGTGGGACCATCCCCTCTCCTAATTTCACTAAGTTTATTTGTACTGGCACCTTGAGACCAACCGTTAGGTTATGCAAGAAGTGCCAGACGTGCTAGTGGGACCAGTAGTGCAAGACGACTTGCTATCAATTCTTTTAAGGTTTCGTCAAAATGCTTTTGTCGTCACCGCGGACATAGCTAAAATGTACCGCCAAATTGTAGTTGATGAGTCACAACGTCATTTACAGCTAGTACTGTGGAGATCAGAAAGAACTTCACCAGTACAAATCTATCAGCTGAATACGGTTACCTATGGGACCGCCTCAGCTGCATTTTTGAGTACCCGCTGCTTACTCCAGCTTGCTAAGGAGTGTGAAGATGAAGACGTTGCTAGGGTAATTAGGCATGGATTTTATGTTGATAATTTGAATGTAGGGTGTTCATCAAAGGAAAACCTTAAAAGGCTAGTCAATGAGGTAGTCAAAAAACTAGAAGAAGGTTGTTTTCCCTTGCGAAAATTTTGAACTAATGTCCCTGATATCTTCCAAAATATATCTATTGTAGAACAATCTCAAAGTTTTAGTAAGGACTCAAATGTACTTGGTTTAAGGTGGTCTCCCACTTCTGATACTCTTCAGTTTTCTACTACATTGAAACTAGATTCTGAAGTTACAAAACGCAATATTCTTTCGACGTCTTGTAAGGTGTTTGATCCTTTGGGTCTCTTGTCAGCATGCACGATCGTCCTCAAAATATTACTGCAAAACTTGTGGCGCTTAAAAAGCGATTGGGATGATCCGGTGCCTAGCGACATCAAAAACAAATGGGAACATTTTGTTAATAACATTTCTTATCTCGTAGATTTTCAGGTTCCTCGATATGTTTTGTCTCATAATCCAACCGATATTGAAATACATTGTTTTACTGACGCTTCTGAAACAGCGTACGGAGCCTGCATTTATTTAAGGTCAAAAGACAGTACTACTAATACTGTCAAAGTTAATTTATTGGCTGCTAAAGCAAGAGTGGCACCCATTAAGCCAGAATTGACGATTCCTAGACTTGAATTAATGGGTGCGCTGCTTGGTGCTCGTTTATATGATAAAGTTAAGAATTCACTTCAAATTCCTATAACAAATTCTATTTATTGGTGTGATTCCACCATTGTGCTAGGTTGGCTAAAAACTGAACCTAAAACTCTTAAAACCTATGTGTGTAATAGAATTGAGGAAATACGTACCTTAACAGATGAATTAGCTTGGCGTCATGTACCTACCCAGTGTAATCCTGCAGACTTGGCGTCGAGAGGCGTCCCTCCTCATCAATTGATCGGCAATTTGTTGTGGTGGCATGGTCCTTCTTTTCTGCTCCTTTCCAATAGTGAGTGGCCTGCTTCCCATCTCCGTTGTCACGATCTACCTGAAACAAAAAGGTGCATGAGTTTGCAATGTGTAGATATAGATAACATTGTTCCATTTGAGAAATACTCAAAATTATCCAAATTACAAAGAGTTTTTGCTTATGTTCTTAGATTTGTCAAAAATTGTAAAAAAGATAATTCCAAGTTTAATGGTCGGCTTACAGCTAATGAATTAAAAAACTCTTTGATGTGTCTATCTAAACAATCACAAAAAGAGTCCTTTAATAAAGACATTCATGCTCTAACAACATTAAAAAGTTTACATTCAAAATCAAATATCTTACCGTTAAGTCCTTTTCTTGATGAGAATAACGTTTTGCGAGTAGGTGGACGAATTCAAAATGCTTCCCACTGTTTATATGATAAAATTCACCCAATTTTGCTTGACTCAAAACATGTGTTCACAAAATTATTATTTGAAGCTGAGCATCTTCGTCTGTTGCATTGTGGTCCTCAACAATTGTTAAGCTCGATTAGAGATCGCTTCTGGGCAGTTGGTGGGCGTAGTCTTAGTGCTAGAACAGTAAATAAATGTGTAAAGTGTAGAAGATTCAAAGGTCAAACGCTTCAGCAAATTATGGGAAACTTACCTCGTCCACGAGTTACTCCAGCACCCCCTTTTGAAAATTGCGGTACAGACTTCGCAGGACCATTTTTAATATCAATTCGCAAAGGCCGCGGAGCAGGATCCACAAAATGTTATATGTGTATTTTTGTTTGCTTGTGTACAAAAGCTGTACACCTAGAAGTTGTAAGAGAACTGAGCACGAATGCGTTTATTTTATGTTTGCGTCGATTCATATCTCGTCGCGGTAAGCCGCTTACCATTTACTGCGACAATGGTCGAAACTTTGTAGGGGCAAATAACGAAATTGCTAGATTACTCAAATCATGTAAAGCCTCAGTGGATGATTTCGTGAGCAGTGAAGGAATAGTGTTTAAATTTTCACCTGCCTATTCACCGAATTTTGGTGGAATTTGGGAAGCGGGTGTTAAGGCCGCAAAATTCCACTTGAAACGCGTTGCCGGCAATAGTAGTTTAACGTTCGAAGAACTCTCCACACTGTTTGCACAAATTGAGGCAATCTTAAATTCTCGGCCACTAACAGCATTGTCTGTTGATCCTTCTGATCTCAGACCTCTAACTCCCGGGCACTTTTTGATCGGTCGTCCGTTGACGGCACTACCTTCACCGACCACCGAGAAGATCCACGTCAATCGTTACCAACTGATTGAGCGTCTACGGCATCAATTTTGGCATCGGTGGACTAAAGAGTTTTTGTCAGACCTACAACAACGTGTCAAATGGCGAACCCAAGGGAGGAAGGTGAAACCTGGAGATCTCGTCATCATCAAGGATGAGAACTTACCGCCTATGAAGTGGCTGATGGGTCGGCTACATAAATTATATCCCGGACAAGACGGCGTGTCGAGAGTCGCCGATATAATAACCACAAAAGGCATCATCAGGCGAGCACTGACTAAAGTCTGTGCTCTTGAATCAGATTCCCATGAGCCTCTTGAAACCGTTTGTTTCAAGGGGGGGGAGGATGTTCGCGACTGTAGCTCAGGCCAGAGCGGGGCCTGAGACGGAGGAGACGGAGACCGGCGGCGCTTTCGATTCTGCTACGAGGACTTGGCTCAGCGACGCAGCGCCGTTACCACTATTTTAATTAATTTATTTGAGATGTACCAAAACTCAATAGAAACTGAAAACACATAATATCTGGTTGTTATTTCGCAACAAAAACATTTTCACCCTAAATTGATTTCAAATATTGTCTTAAAAAGTTAATACGTTGTGTTTTCGATTATGGTTGTGCAAAAAAGTCAGTGACAGAAACGAATCGCGGCAAAACCGACTCCACGTAGACTTGTCTGCCCAACGCTAGAGTGTAATTCAATCCCGCGTAGGCGCGGAGGGGCGAGGCGGCCCACGAGCTGAGGAGCTGGTGGGTTTAACGCTCGCCGCCGCGGCTGAGGCTGGCCGGCGAAGCCGGCCAGCAAGCCAAAGCTGCGGTGGTGAGCGAAAGCCATCTGCGACGATAAGCTCGTGTGGGACCGCCGGAGTCCCGCAGCGCCAGAGCCGTGACAGAAAACATGCCTGCTTGCATGCTGCATGCCTGCTTGCATGTTGCATGCCTGCCTGCATGCTGCATGCCTGTTTGCATGCTGCTTGCATGCTGCATGCTTGCTTGCATGCTGCTTGCTTGCTTGCATGCTGCTTGCTTATTACATGAGTAATGTTTTATATCATTTGATTATTATATCAAATGTACATTATATCAAAGGTACATTATATCAAAAGTATATTATATCAAATGAAATTATAGAATCTAAAATTATATTGAATGTTTATTATATTAAGTTAGTTGTTATATCAAATGAAATTATATGAAATTAAATTATATTATCTGAACGTTAGGCCATCACTAATTATATCAAACATTACACACCCGTTTTTTTGTTTATAGCTTCCCATACCATCATCAGAACTTTAAAAATTGCTGTAATTGTTGTTTTTTTCTTTTGAAATCCAAATTGATTTTGGTTTAGTAGACATTGTTACATGTTGTAGGTTATTGTTACATGTGAGAAAGTTATAAAGCCTAGTATGTATTACTTTCTCAAAGATCTTTGAAAAACAAGATAATAAAGCTATTGGTCTATAATCACTTACATTAGATCGCGATCCTTTTTTGAACAACGGTTTAATTTTCGCCTTTTTTAGTTCATGAGGGAAGGTTCCACTTTCTAACATTAGGTTAATAATATACACAAGAGGTTCACATATTGACTTGAATGATAACATTCATAGATCTTCTATCAAGGCCAAAACTCTTTTTATTTTTAAAACTTTGTATTATTTTATTCATCCCATCAATATCCACTGGTTTTAAGTAAAAACTATTGCAGTTTAGTATAGGGGATGGCGTATGGTTGGCTCTAATCAAATTTTGTGTGTTATTCATTATGAAATAACTATTAAAAGTGTCAGCTATAATTTTAGGATCTTGGATAATAGTGTCTTTTACGTTTAAATTGTTAATTATAGGTTTTAGGTCATTACAGATGAAGTTTGTCGTTTTGTAAAATTCCAAGTAGATCTTTTTTTATTTGAACTTTGCTCTATAAACTTAATATTAGATTTCTTTTTTGCTATACGAATATTAACACGAACTTTAATATTTTACAATAGTTTTTATAATGCAAAAAAGTATGTGTATTTTTGCCATTTTTAATTATTTTATTATACATTGCTCTTTTGTTTTGACATGCATTTCGTATACCTTTACTTTGCCAGTTTGTTACTCTTTTATGTGTTTTCAAGGTATTTCAATTGTTTGTGCTGAATGGTCCGACAGACCAATATGCTCAACTTTTGACTTATATGTCCTTAGATTTGTTAAAATATTTTCCAAGCAAGTTTTAGATGTTGGCGTTATTCTAGTAGGTTCGTTAATCGTTAATTTGACATTGTATTTAGTAAGAGTATTTTTAAAAATTTCGCTTTTTCTATCATTTTCTAGAGTGTTAATGTTAAAGTCTCCAACTGAAAACTGTTTTCTTTTTTGAATACCTACTTCTTAGTGTTAATCTTTGTAATAATAGTTCTAGTCTTTATAAATATATCAAAATTTGACTTAGGTAAACTATAAACACATATGACAACAAGATTTAACTCAGGTAGTGAAATGCTGCAACATTCAAAGTTAAGTTCCATTGATAAAGATTTTACACGGTCTAGTCTCTTATAGTTAATGCCATTTTTAATGTATATACATACTCCACCTCTAGATTTGTTACGTGATGAAGATGCAGCTAATTGATAACCTGGTATCTGAAAAATATTGACATATTCTGTTTTAAGAAAAGTTTCATTAAAACATAATAAATCATATTTTTTTGTATTTAAAATTACTTCTATTTATCAGGTCACTATTTTTTATTATTGGGAGGGGCTCCGAAAAATGCAAATTACGGCTAAGTTTGCAAGTAGTTGCAAAAAAAGTTAACGAATAATCAAAGTAGAGACAGAAGTATTGACTTAACAAAACAAATATCCCAGAGAGGGTTTTTGAGGTATTTTAGTAAACCTTCGATATATCTTGGCAATCGAATTAATTTTGAATATAAATTTATGTTACACTTTAAAGTTCTTAAAATACACTAATGTATCCAAATTAAAATCACTTACGATCGGTTGTACTCTCCATGACAATATTTGAATGAAAAATCGAACCAATATTCACTAAATAAACCAAAATAAATTAATAATGCAACGAACTTTTTAATGAAAATAATAGCAGATTGTTTGCTTGTCACAGTTAACAAAGCAATAACTCATTATTGGCGTTGACGAATACGATATTATTTTGATATATACGAAGAGTAGACATCTAAGAATACTTACATGTGTTTGAAAATTACCCTTGTCTATTTCAATAGTTTAGGTTTTGGGTATGGGACGTCCCATTGTGCGACGCCTCGTGCATGGTACCTACTTCGCCACCGCCACCGCAAAGTAATTTCATCATTCTTGGTACATACTTCGTCCAAGCTTAGCATAATAATTAATATTGTAATTTTCTTCAAAATAAATTTAATTCATAAATCGGTTTTTTTTCGATCATTTGGCCGCCGCCTTCGTAATTCGCGGCTGCTGGTTTACTATAAATAAATAAAATTTGTTTACGCTCACGCCAATTATCTAAACCAAGATAATCTTCTTTTTTTGAAACTCGTTAACATAGTAAGATAAAGGAAAAATATACATAAACATAGAAGAAGACCCAGACCCGAAATCAATTTTGAAAAACAGTTTTCTCTAAATTGACCCGATCGGGAATTGAACCCGGGACCTCAGATGTGGCGCAACGCCAGACCCGGCGTGCTAACCACTCACCACGGAGGTAATCAATCAACTACAAAACAAAACAACGAACGGTTTAATTATTCAGCAGGTATTGCGATTAGGAGACTAATAGAAAGTCTTACGTGTATCAAGGACGATAGAGTGGATGTCACCCAGCTATCTCAAATGCAAGTTCATTTGAATATTATCTGTTTTATAGCGGGTGGTCGCCCACGGCATGCCACTATCAGCATTCAAAGTTATTTTATCACGAACCGGATTCACAGAGAAATATTACTCATTCGAATTAGAATAAAAATTGAGGTCGCTTAAAAACTTTCTTGTGTGCTTTTGTTGATCTGGAGAATCTAAATTGTTACATTAAAATTCAAGTTTACGGACCTTTTGTTCGTGTTTAAATTCAATTATTTTTTATTGTGCAAATAATTTATAAAATGCTATTTTCAACACTCAAAGGGTTGGAAGGAAATGTCATTTACTATTCATTATTCCTATCACCAATCATTATTAATTGGCTACTAGTAAACAAAGAAAGTACCTATTTAATAATATATCTTTTACTTGAGACTGGATAAATGTGCAAACCGTACGGAGCTATTACCAAAAGAAGAGAGTTTACAAATCAGACTATTGCGGTTTGATTGAAGCAAAACTTTTGAGGACTGAAAAAAATTACTTATATAACGTCTATCAGCTTACTGTGGCTAGCGAATAGAGACCTTATCGTTTTATGACTTGACTAATGTGAATCGTAAGGTGGCAAACAATTTTGTTGGCCGAGCGTTCATTATAAATCAATGCAGCCCACATGCTGATCCTCAATTTGATGTACAAGTAAATGGGCGTTAATATATAATGACAACAGACTTATCCGAAAACCTGCAACAGCGAAAAACACGAACGTTAGTCAAACGCGTAAATTAGTACAATATAGACCATACACAAAAACAAAAATATAGGAGGAGCTCGATGGCGCAGCAGTTAGCGCGTTTGGTTTGCGATCTTGCCCGTCAAGCAACTTTCAAAATAGTGGATCGCTGGATGGGGGACCAAATCAAAAACATGTCGAGCTCCTCCATGCTTCGGAAGGCACGTTAAGCCGTTGGTCCCGATTGTTGTCGTAAGATGCCAGTGTTAAAACCCACCAACCCCACATTGAGTCAGCGTGGTGGGTTATAGCCCAATATCCCCACGTGCTATTGTCCACGTGAGAGGCCTGTGCGGGACTTTTTTTATCTCTTCCTCCGACTATGGTCGCCGAAGCCCTTATCGTACTAATAATATAAACGCGAAAATTTGTAAAGATGGATGGATGTTTGTTACTCTTTCACGTAAAAACTACTGAATGGATTTGGATGAAATTCGGCTTACAGATAGTTTAAAACCTGGATTAACACATAGAATACTTTTTATCCTGATATTCCCACGGGAACAGGAACCACGTGGGTGAAACCGCGAGCGGTCGCTAGTTAATACTAATTCTCTATTTCATTTCATTGTCGCATTTATTCCTCTCGCACTTTTATACTTCTTACAATGGGACGTTTATATTCTGATGATAGACCATATACCTACACCATAAAATAAGTAACAAAGAACATACCTACTCTGACGACTATTATCCCTTAAGGGTTAGTCAGAGTCTAGACAATGAAGACCGCAACATCAGTCTTCTGCCATAGTCCACGTTTCACCAAATAACTGCACATGTGCTCAGCATGGTAGGTGGTGAGCCTATCGCCGCTCTATGCTGTCGGATGTATGTGCTGTCATTAGTCTGTTAGTCGCCTTTTACGACACCCAAGAGATGGGTTGATAATATTCACACAGCTCACACTCACTGGCACAAAGATACTTTTACTTTATTAAGCTGATTTACTTAGGTTTACTTAGAACTTACTGCCGGCCTGTTCGAAGACTTCCGAAGCTAACGGATCTTCTACTCCAAAAGCTTTAGTGCTTATACCTCCATGGTCTGTCGCGCTACCTCTAAAATACTTCAAACCAAAGCCATGAAAAACAAAGATGCCATTCAGTCTAATTCCAGGCGTCAACCCTACCGGCGTTTGCCGTTCGTGGTCCCCATAGTCATCCCCGAGTAGGGTTACCGTCCGTCCAGATTAGGTCGGACACGTCCGTACTTTTAGACTCTAGTCCGGACTTTGTCCGGCTCTTTAATTTGTCCGGATTTTGAAATATTATTAACAAAACTACATATTATTTAAAAGTCTTAATCTTTATTAACTTATCATTTATCTAAAAACAAAATCAAAAAGTGAGTAATGTTTCCATTTTGTGACTAAAAAATCTGGACTTTTATCGAAATGTCAGGCTTTTTGTCAGGACTTTTCAAATTTCTAAATAGTAACCCTTTTCCCGAGTCATCTCGAGTAATTCCGTGGCATAGAAGGGATGGCACTAGGTTTTTAGTGGGTAGGACCACCCCTTTTCCCTGTCGAGTTTTTCTGACTGGTCGGGGGAGGGGGTGGAAAGTCCCACATAACCCGAGGTCGCCCCAGGCCTCGGTGTATGGGTAAAGCATTTTATCTAGGTAGTAAAAAAAAAGAATCCTAACGCTAACCGGAAAAAAATAACTGAAGGTTGCATAATTTAATAGCATCGAAAAGGAAACTTCTGATTTCGATAGCCACACCAAAACGCACGCATCACTGGCTCTGTTTCCCCACCAAACAGTTACCGGGGAATTTCACAAGTATAACCACCGAAATGAAAAAGCAACGTTTATTTAACGCCGAACCGTCCGATGTTTGATTCCGTCTAAGATAAAGATAGCATTGGAATTATGAAGTTTTCAGACTTTACAGTCATCAGAGTGCAGATTGCGTGCTATATACCATATTCGACAAAAATTTTATCACCAGAATGTAGATTTTAATCATACAGCGCCATGTCTTGACAGTTTTAGAAACTACTTTTACTTATATTACATGTAGGTACAACTGAACCCACTAACCCTTTGGCAGTGTCAAAAGCTTAGTCTGATATAAATTTTAGTTTGTTTATCTTTTAATCATAATAACTCAAGAGATAACACATTTCCAAAAGTTAAGTAACAACCATTTTCTTTTTCTCCTTTGTCCCTTCTCTTCTGCTACGAACTACGTAGGTATCCCAGTAAGCTATAAAGTCATAATATCCTCCAAGATTCCGTTAGGTAATGGGAACTCTGTAACAGCTGGGAGAATCGAGCGGCAGACACTGTCCAATAGTGATTAAATGGTAATGCAATCATATTCCAAATGGAATTCTCTCGGCGCTTTTTTGCAGAAGTGCAGTGTTCAATTTAACTGCAAAGGATAATGGTTAACGCGGACATGTCACGTAGCTATCAATGACTTATTTGCTTTGAAGCTTTATTGTAAAAGCATGGATAAGTAACCGAAAGATAGCCATTACAGCCGAGTGTAATAAGAATTTTCTTTATGGATGGTAGGACTGATGGTGGAAGCGTACTTCAACTAGATTGTTTAACTACTGAGGAACAAGTTATCTTATCTCTAACTCTGTAACTGTTGAAACACAACAATGCCACCATCGATGTTATGGCGACATATTTAGATGAGATATGTTGATAGGCGGATTTAAAACAAGCACTACCACGAACCAAACCGAGCACAAACATGTAACCTCATGTAAAATATATGCTATTGCTGTGAAATCTGAGTTTTACTGGCCGTAGAGGCCACAATGTATTTGTAACTGTATTATATTATTCTTAGCCGCAATGACTTATTATAATCTTATTTATTCTAAGTTCTTAGTTGAAAAACTTTTTTATTAAACCTTAGCTAGTTATATATATTCTTGCCGGTTCACCCTACCCCCGAGCCTCAGCCGGGGCCGAGCGGGCGTACCCCATAAATACAAACGCAGCGCTCAGCAGCGCTCTCTTGGCGGCTGACGGTTGAACGTGACGGACGTATTGTAGTACTAAATAGGCATAGCTTCAGCTTTCTAGATTCAGATAGATTACTTAAGTTGTTCTGTTTGCTAATTGTTAATAATAATAAAATTCTTCATATTGAGAGTTGTCGGGTATTTTTTTAAAAACTTAACCTCGCCTGAGGTTTGTAATGTCAGAAGTGGGATAGGACTCTCGTGTTTTAAACCGTCTTAAGATTTGTTTGTTCCTGGCACTAGTAAATTCAGTTTCATTTTCGTAATTTTTCTCAAAAAGTCAAATCATACGATTGCGTTTATGATTTAGTTCTTTGAATTTCCTGGGTGGTTGAAAAGGTAATCAGCGTGGAATTACTGTAAGTACATACGTTATAAGTTTTGGAGAAAACCTGGTGAGTTTTTGATCAAACTACCCTCTTTTGTTATTTTTTCTTGTCTGTTGCAATAAGGAAATTTTTTGTGTTTTAATACGTATTGGAACGTGTTTTATTTATTAGCTTTCTAGATATTTTTATTTTAAGCTTGATAGTTACTCATTACTTAATACTTAAGCAGATAATTACCAAATTCAAGTCATTGCTTACGAGGTCTGCTTGCTGTTCTTTTTACGTAAGTGCTGAATTCTACAATCTTTTCTTCGCTTTACGTTATTAATTATGCCAAGTCATAATCGCCGAAGTAGAAGTTGGTCAAGAAACAGATTCTAGGTCCCGTTCTAGGCATATTCGCAGGCGACATGATTCGCCTCGAAACGAATTTAGATGTCAAATGCAACTAATTCCTTATCGGGTTTCATTATTGGAGTACCTACCAGCGCAGGCCGCCTTTCCCCCGGCCGTGCCTTTCGATTGTTAGCGAGTTGTCTTTCCGTGTGAAGCCATGTGATGTGATGGACACCGTGCATCGCGAGGGCGCCTCAACCCCGTCTTTATCCGAGCACCCGAGGTATCGAATGGTTGGTGAAGATTCAGCTGGAGAGCAGTGTCGAGCATCGGTGGGCCAGTCGTCACCGAGACCTCATTCCGCGTGCACCGTGGCGTGCGCTGCTGCGTGCGCTGGCGTGCACCATGGTATGCACTGCTATGTGCGCTGGCGTGCAGTATGGCGTGCACTGGCGTCTACCGTGGCGTTCGCTGCTATGTGTGCTGCTGCGTGCGCTGGCGCGCACTACGGCGTGCACTGCTGTGCACCGTGACGTGCGCTGCTGCGTGCACTGGTTTGCACCGTGACGTGCGCTGCTGCGTGCACTGGCTTGCACTGTGAAGTTCGCTGCTGCGTGCACTGGCGTGCACCGTGACGTGCACCATGGCGTTTGCTGCTGCGTACACTGGCGTGTACCGTGGCGTTCGCTGCTGCTTGCACTGGCATGCACCGTGGCGTGCACTGCTATGTGTGCTGTTGCGTGCGCTGGCGTGCACTACGGCGTGCACTGCTGTGCACCGTGGCGTAAACTGATGTGTGTGCTGGCGTGCACCATGGCGTGCACTAGCGTGCACTGTTGCGTGCACTAGCGTGCACTGTTGCGTGCACTGTTGCGTGCACTGCCGTGCCTTATCGCATGCACTGCTACGTGCGTCGCTGAAGGCACTGAACAAGACGAGGGTGTAACGTAGCGGAGCATCTTCTGCACTTCGTTTACTGTAACCTGGTGAGATCTAACCAATATTTAATCTGTCATAGATTTGGATCAAAGGAACTGATAGTAATTAGAATACCCCTGTTACCAAAGTCATTAAAGAACTCTTGTTAGACGTGATTGACAAGATCTAGTTACTTTATAATGAAATGAGTTCAAGATACCGAAACTAAAAGCTATCTGAGTTACAAATAAGATCACTACGTTTATTCTGTAACAAGTCTAGTACTACTTTTTATATAGGTACAAGACCTTGACAATATATACCTTTGACTTTGACTTTAGTAGTTGAAGTTATAGTTATGGTCAGGTACAGCCGAGCGTATGTATGCGCTGATGGCTTATACGTAAGCAATCCCTGGCGCTTGACTTCCACTCCCCAGTCGTATATGTAGACACGATCTGTTTATTTTCTACTTTGATAAGTTTGCTGAATAAGTACATGTTTGTTCATTTATTGCAGTCCTTATGTAGATAGCAGTACGAGTTTCTTTGTTTTATTCCTAAGGGTCACAGACTTAGTTTACTACGGGTCTATCATGACAAACATGATAACCCAGGTGCTGAAAAGACGCTAGAGCTCATCAAACAACATTTTTGGTTTCCTTCTCTAAAATCTTTTGTTCAAAAATATATTAGACGCTGCATTGTATGCCTCGCACATAAAAAGGTGCCCAGAGCTCCCCACCAACCAATCAAATCCTGGTCAAAGCCGGTGTTTGCGCCACAGCGCAACGCATAACAGCCGTCTCTGCGCCGGAATAGAGTGCATATTGGAATGCACTAACCCGTCGCGCGGCCATTTTGACTGACGGCGCCCGCGCAAGAGTTAGTGGCCTTTGAGATCTCAAGACGAAATCACGCGTCGCGCGCCCTTGAACTCAGCCTTCGAAATAAAGCAATACCACTAATAGCATATGTGTAAAGTTACGCCTAACGCCTAAAGAACTGCCCTAGTGAATAGTTTCGTGTAGTGACTGTGCGCCAGGAAATCAACTACCTCGCCGCCCGTGGTCAGCGCCAGCCGCCTTCAGCTCCAGCACGATCCTGTGACCACAGCCCGGAACCAAGTAAGCCCCCACTATCCTATATTTCCATTTCCCTGCGTCGCATGTTGGTGCCTTAAGCGCCAACATATCTGGTCCTTCGAGCGCGAAATACCTCTAAATTTCATGGTCTTTCGACCATAATCAGCCCCGAATCAGCCCTTAACTTTGATTAATTATTTACAGTCCGCTAAAAATAATATTTCATAATTATATCTATTTCACTTCCTAACATTTATAATTTCATCTCCATACAAAATCTTTTCTGCACGACAGACGTTGCAAAGTGCATTGCGAAATATTATTGACCTACCTACACGAATAAAAATTCGTGTTTCGGGTATCGTGTTCCAAATAAAAGTTCGTACCAGTATCCGATTCGTGCTAACTCCTAGTTAATTTACGCTAACAAGTTTAGTGTTTTTATTGTTGATTTTGTGTATGCATCCGTTGAAAGTGTGATGCAATGTTGTATTGTTGTTGTAATCTGAGCGGGCTTGTGTGTGTACCCAAACGATTTTTGCCTAACGATACGTTGTTCATACTCCTAACGGTGACTTAATTAGTAGTTAAATTATTACGTTACGTAGGGTAATATAACGAGAGAAGGTTTCCCGTTTTATTGCGTTGCGTGTGGTATTATGACGAGAGATTTATTTTCCCGTTTTATTTTGTAATGAAATTTTTATGTTTGTGTCGTGTTAAATCGGCTCAGATCTCGTGCATGCTCACCACGCGTGTCAAGTAGCGTGCTTTATTTTTCGCTAGTATTAATTTTGTATTTTTTTGGTTTTAATTTTTGCCTTGGCAATCGGCTCATTCTTGTGCGTGCTCACCACAAGAGCATAGTACTTCTACACACGTTCACACGTTTGCCCACTTGTGGGACACAGACAGAGTGTCCCAACCTTTTTAATTAAGTTTTTATTATTAGTTTTTTTTTTTTTTTTGTTTGCGACTGACTCATTCTTCGCGCTAGTGTCGGCAACAGGTCTGCCCGACTGTGAGCGCCTTGCCCAACAGTGGGCTACGGATAACGTGATTTTTTTGTTTTTGTTGTTTTGTTTGCTTTTTGTTTTGCGGTCGGCTAATGTTACGTACGCGCGTTCAATAAGCATACATACACATACACAGACATACACATACACACGCGTTTGCACCACCCGTGGGCCATATACAAGGCGTCCCAACTTAGTTTTGCTTTCCTTATTGTTGCGTTAATTTTAGCCCATTTGCGTTTACCTTAGTAAACAAATACGTCCAGCCCAACTATAGAATATATACAGGGTGTTGTTCTTTTTACTGCCTTTAAATTTGTTTAATTTTTTTTATTTTTAATTATTTTTTCTGTCTCCTTTTATTCATCGCGATGCCGACCAAGTCACAAGCCGCGATATTTAGAGAGGCCGCCAAAGCTTTACACCACCTCCTAGAGGTGGGATCACTGATCATTGCTGGCGACACCAAACATTCCATAACGGAATTTAACGTGCGTTTCGCACAGATACAGGGCATAAAGGAGAAGCTGGACTCAGTGTACTACAACATTCTCGACGAAGAGAACTTAGACGAGGGGGTTGAGTGGACATACACTGAGAACCACACAAAAGCCTCCGGGGCATACCTGGGGATACTGGTGGCGAGGGAGGAAATCTCACCCTCTTCCACGTCGTCCCCAACCCATAGTGCTCAGCCCAGTTTCGGCGTCAATACGCCCACAGCCGTCCTCCCCAAGATAGCGCTGCCCAGGTTCAGCTCAAAAGTGGAGGACTGGCCTTCCTTCATTGCGCTGTTTAGGAGTTTGACTGACGACATGGCGACCCTGTCGGACGCAGTCAAGCTCCACTACCTGTTCTCAAGTCTCAGCGGTGAGGCATTAAGTATGGTGTCCCACTTAAAGGTCACCAATGAAAATTTTGCCGTGGCCATGGACATCCTCACCAAGCGGTACGAGAACCGCCGGGTTCTCATCGACAGTTTCGTCGACATAATCCTGGGGCTGCCGAGCATCCACACGCGCTCAAACATACGCACGCTTTTCCTCACTCCGCTGGTGTCCGCCCAGTGTGCCCTTAGTAATTTGGATCTGCCCATAGGAGACGACTACGTGTTTGTGTCGATAGTGGTGCGAAAGCTTAAGGGTGAGCTCCGCACGTAATTTGAACGCAGACACGGGTCTAGCATCTCCCTGCCCACGTTGAGTGACCTCATCTCCTACCTCGAGGAGCACGCGCGCTGTGTGGAGACAGAGTGAACTCAGCCCAGCCGCAGCCCATTCACGCCCTGCCCGGCCCTTCTCGTAGCCGCGCGCCTCCACAGTTGCCCCATCGCACTTATGCTCAGATGGCTCAGCAACAACCCGACCATTACCGTGGCCGCTCCTCAGCTCCATCGCCTCACTGCGCCTATGATCAGCCTACTCACCAACCGCTCCACCCAGCTCAGCAAATGCGTCAGCGCCCATCCACCTCCCCGGCTCGCAGTCAGCCCTTCCCCGTCTACTCGGCCTACCAGCAAAGCTGCTCCTCATCATCGTCCTCGTCCTCTTCCTCACGCTCGACGCCCTACTGTCCCTATTGTGCCACTAGGGGACATACGCTCATGACGTGCAGATGGTACAATGCCCAGCCAACACAGGGCCGTTGGGACTTTGTACAGGCACGCGAGCGCTGCCAGCGTTGTCTCGGCCGTCACTACGAGAGCGAGTGCAGGTCAAGGGGGGCATGCAAGAACTGTGGGAGTACGAACCACCACACGTCCCTCCATCGACCAGACGGCCCAACGCACTCAGCTCATTCGTCGTCTGTACATGTGCCCCCACCACAGCTGACAGAGCACTCGAGGGAGCGTCCCAGAAACAGCAGGCGGCACGAACCCGCACATCCCAAACAGGCGCAAACCAGCTCTGCTCACAGAGCCAGCCCGCCCAGGTCCGGTTCGCCAGGTAGGCCCCGCGAACGCCGCCAGCAATTATGACTCCCTACTATCACAGAGCACCCTAGCGAAGAGGTAGATTTAGCCCATGCCCAGTCAACCCATGCCCACACAGCTGATACATACTCAGCTCATACAATTTCAGCTGATACTTAATCAGCTCACTCACCTTCTGTGCCCACTGGCACACCCATTTTGTTGCCAACCGTCTCACTAAGAGTCGCGGACGTACATGGCCATCTTCACACAGCCAGAGCTTTATTGGACTGTGGCAGTATGCTGACGTTAATAACGTCACGCATGGCACGACTTTTGAACCTGCCATCAAAACCCACTTCTTTAAAAATTACAGGAGTTGGGAATCAGCACAAACATGAGTCAAAGGCGGCAATAACAATAGTATGCCGACCCACTCACAATGATACTCCTACAATTACTGCCACAGCTCACATTTTAAAAAACGTCACTGGCTACCTTCCCTTAGAGAAGGTACCAAACATTTCCCACGTACTAGGCCAGCCACCCGTGCCATTGGCTGACCAGCTTTACCACTCACCAGCCCCGATCGACCTCTTATTGGGGTCGGACGTTCTTGGCCAGGTGTTGGACGGGACTAAGGTCTCGTTGGGCCCGGGCAAGCCCATAGCCTTCGGCACGATTTTCGACTTCGCGTTGATAGGACCCATTGAGGACTTGTATGCGCAGCCGGCGCAGCAGGTTAACTCAGCTCACGTCGTCAGCTCACAACCAGACTCAGCTGAATCAGCCCAGGACATACGTCAGAGTCTGGAAAGGTTCTGGGAGTCTGAGGAGCCCCTCCCTCAATCTCACACTCATAATGATCCCCTGGAGGAACAATGCGAGGAAATCTTCCGCTCTACCACTACACGCGATCCCTCAGGCAGATATACGGTCGCTCTGCCCTTTCTAAAGGACGCCCCTCAACTAGGTAAAACTCACCCTATCGCATTACGCAGATTCCCCAATATTGAGAAGAAGCTAATGGCGAACCCGTCTCTGCGTTCTAAATACGTCGACTTTATGGCCGAATACATCGACTTAGGGCACATGGCTCCCTGTCACCCAAATACATTCGCCCATAAACCTCACTTCTACATCCCTCACCATGGCGTATTTAAGTCAGGGTCGGACAAGCTGCGCATTGTTTTTGATGGTAGCTGCAAAAGCTCCAATGGTGTCGGCATAAATGAATGCCTACACACAGGCCCCGCCCTTCAACAGGACATTGTGGACATCATCATGTCCTTCAGAACGCATCCAGTCGTTTTCAGCACTGACATCCAGAGGATGTTCAGAAATGTGTTGGTTGCCCCAGACCAGAGACGGTAACAGCTGATACTATGGCGGTCCTCACCAGATCACCCTCTGCTCACCTACGCCCTCAATACAGTCACGTACGGCTTAAGATCAAGCCCATATCATGCAATCCGCACCCTGCTCCAGCTGGCTGATGATGAAGGCCATCGCTACCCTGGAGCCGCTCAGGTTCTTCGCAAGTCTATCTTCGTTGATGACATCTTGTGTGGTCATGACACGGTTGAATCCGCCCAAGCACTTCAGGACGAGTTGATAAGTCTGCTAGGCCTAGGCGGCTTTCAGCTCAGTAAGTGGACATCTAACTCGCCTAAGCCGCTCGAGAGATTTCCCGACAACCAATGCGACATGCCCAAGGACTTCGACATGAGCCCAGAGTCCACGTCCATTAAGGTCTTGGGTATACAGTGGAGCCCTCAGTCAGACGAGTTCACCTACCGCATCTCTCTGCCCCCCATCACACATGTCACAAAGCGGTCTATTTTAAGCACCGTAGCCTCACTTTATGACCCAAACGGCTGGGTTTCGCCCGTTATCTTCCGCGCAAAGCTGCTGCTTCAGCAATTGTGGCTACTGAAGCTGGAATGGGATGAGCCCACTCCCTCTGAAGTACAAACGGAGTGGCACCACATCTCAGAGGATCTGCCGCTGTTGTCTAGCATTCGCTTCCCTCGGCACATTTGTGCAAACAAAGGCTCAGCTGCATACTCGCTTCACGGGTTTGCAGATGCCTCTGAAGCCGGGTTTGCCGCCGTTGTTTACCTCCATGAGCTCGATGCCTCCGGAGATACTTTGGTACACTTGATTGTCGCCAAGTCGCGAGTCGCACCAATCAAGAACCGCCTCACAATCCCCAAGTTAGAGTTGTCGGCCGCCACTCTACTCTCCCAGCTCATGATCCGTGTGTCGGTTCAGTTATCGGCCCATATCAGTATACAACAACACATATGTTGGTCAGACAGTACGATAGTCCTGGCCTGGCTCAATACAACGCCTCACCGTCTTCAACCCTTTGAAGCCAACAGGGTAGTCAAAATCAGCTCAGGCTCACCAGAATGTACCTGGCGACACGTGCCTTCCGAGCTCAACCCGGCAGATTGCGCAAGCAGAGGGATGTCTGCGCAATCCCTGTCAGCCCACGACCTATGGTGGTCTCCCACGTGGCTTGGACAGCCTTCTGAGTCTTGGCCTGCGATGCCCTTAGCTCTGGGCCATCACGCCCTGCCCGGCCTTAAGCCCAAACACGTCCCGTCACTGGTCACAGTGCCCGGTCTTGACTTTGACCTGCTCACTCGGTTCAGTTCACTAGACAAGCTCGTCGGAGTGACAGCTTGTCTAAAACGCTTTCTGCACAACTGCAGACACCACCCAGATTCGCGACGCTCAGGCCCCTTGTACGTCAGTGAACGAAGAGAGGCCCTACTTTACTGGGTGCGCAGTGTTCAGCACAATGAGTTTGCGGAGGACATCCACCGCCTTCAAACTGGCAAAATCTGCTCCGTCAGACTCCAGCGGCTGTCATCTCTCATTAAAGATGAGCTCCTTAGAGTTGGTGGACGACTGTCCCATGCGTCTATCCGATATGACGCGCAGCATCCGCTCATACTTCCCAGCTCTAGCCCACTTGTAGACCTTATCATTGACCACTACCACAAAATACACTGCCATCCTGGCGCTGACACTTTACACGCTATCCTACGCCAACAATTTTGGATATTGTCCGCGCGCCGTATTATTAGACACCGAGTTTTTAAATGCATTAGATGCTTTCGATGCCGGGCCCAGCCACAAGCACCCTTCATGGCCGACCTGCCAGCCGATAGAGTTACGCCTCAGCCAGAATTTAGTCAAGTCACGACCGATTTTGCCGGACCATTCCTCGTTAAATCTAGTACCCTACGTAATGTTAAACTCTTAAAAGCGTACTTTTGTATATTCGTGTGCCTCTCGACTAAGGCGGTTCATTTGGAACCGGTCTCGGACCTCAGCACGGAAGCGTTCCTCGCGGCATTACAGCGTTTTATAGCACGCCGCGGTGCCCCGGTTCTCATCCGCTCGGACTGCGGTACAAATTATGTAGGCGCTAGAAATCAGCTCATCGAAGTACAAAACTTTCTTGCCTTGAACAATGACACGATTGCGCACAAGCTCGCTGGTCAGCACATTACTTGGTTGTTGAACGTCCCTAAGGGACCATGGTTCGGTGCGTTACATGAGATCAACGTAAAATCAACAAAGCAACCTTTATATCGCGTAATTGGCGAACAACACCTCACATTCGAGGAATTCTCCACACTTTTAGCTCGAATTGAAGCGGTCCTCAACTCAAGACCTCTCTGCCCACTTTCGTCTGATCCTTCAGACTTTGAGCCGCTTACAGCCGGACATTTCCTAGGCCGCCCACTAACGGCCCTTCCCGAACTATCCGTGGAAGATAGGCCGATCTCCACACGTAGGCGATTCCAGATGGTACAGGCCCTTTCCCAGCGCTTCTGGACGCTGTGGACCCAATCCTACCTGCATACCCTTCAAACCCGCTCCAAATGGTTGTCCCCATCCACCCCTCCCCGAGTCGGCGAGCTCGTCCTCATCAAGGAGGACAACCTGCCTGCCCTTCAATGGAGACTGGGGCGCATTACTCGCACCCTGCCTGGGAAGGATGGCGTCGTGCGGGTGGTGGACCTGGACACCGCCAATGGACACCTCCGGAGGCCTGTATTCAAGATTGCCAGGCTCCCTCTGGAAGAGACCACCCCTGGGGCCCGGGAAGATGTTTGCGCCACAGCGCAACGCATAACAGCCGTCTCTGCGCCGGAATAGAGTGCATATTGGAATGCACTAACCCGTCGCGCGGCCATTTTGACTGACGGCGCCCGCGCAAGAGTTAGTGGCCTTTGAGATCTCAAGACGAAATCACGCGTCGCGCGCCCTTGAACTCAGCCTTCGAAATAAAGCAATACCACTAATAGCATTTTTTTTTTTTTTTTTTTTAATTTAAAATGGGTTTGCGTTTGGCCTCAGTCTCGCCTGGTGGTAAGCGATGACGAGGCCGACGGTGGTACACGCTTACCCAGAAAATGCCTATTCACTCTGGCCTTGAAGATACTAAGGTTGTAAGTATCCGGAAACACAGACGCAGGGAGAGCGTTCCACTCCTTAGCGGTGCGTATTAGAAAAGATGCAGCAAACCGCTTCGTACGGATTGTTGGAAAGTCAACGACATGGGGGTGGAAGCCCTCCCGGCGCCTAGTGGTCCGGTGGTAGAAAGTAGAGGGTGGTATCAGGTTATGTAGTTCCTGCGCACACTCGCCAAAATACACCTTATAGAAGACCGATAGACAGGCGACTTTACGCCGATGCTCCAAACTCTGAAGTTTGGTTCCAACGAGCGCATCGTCGCCTATGAGTCTCCTAGCCCTTCGGTCCACTGAGTTCATTGCGTCCAACTGGTACTTGGCAGAGCCATCCCACAGGTGGCAGCAATACTCCATACACGACCGAACTTGTGCTTGATACAAGTGGAGCAGCTGTTCCGGTGTGAAGTATCGCCGAACCTTAAAGAGGATACCAAGTTTTTTGGCAGCAGTTTTTGCTTTCGACTCAATGGAGCTACCAAAGTTGAGGTTAGATGAGAGTTCCATACCTAGGAGCTCGAGATGGTCAGTTATCGGTATCGGTGCATTCAGGAAAGTAGGAGTAAGATTAAATGGACTCCGTTTGGCGGAGAACAGACAAGCCTGTGTTTTGTTGGCGTTGAACTCAACAAGGTTAGCTTCGCCCCAGTCGGACACTGCTTGTAATGTTGAATTCATTCGCTCAACCATGGCCTCTCTAAGTGACTCAGTCTCAGCGAAACTGGCGCGGGCACTGGACATATATCGCTCTGTAACAGTGCTGTCGTCTGCGTATCCGAAGATACCTGGGCACAACAGATCATTAATGTGCAGCAGGAAAAGTGTCGCAGAGAGAACAGACCCCTGAGGTACTCCGGCATTTATAGCCAATAAGTCAGAGGAGCAGCCATCGATGACTACCCTTATTGACCGTTCGCTCAGGAAGTCGGATATCCAGGCACACAGTGCGGCGGGAATTCCGTATGTTGGAAGCTTGCTTTTAAGACTGTCGTGCCAAACCCTGTCAAATGCCTTCGAGATGTCGAGAGAGACAGCGAGTGCTTCGCCGCATTTCTCGATGGCTTCGCCCCACAGGTGTGTGGCATACGCAAGAAGATCACCAGTTGATCGTTCACGGCGAAAACCGTATTGTCGATCACTGAGCAGACTGTTGTCCTCGAGGTACGCCAGGAGCTTGCTGTTTAATATACGTTCCATACTTTTGCAAAGTATGGAGGTGATTGCGATAGGTCTATAATTGGCAGGGTCGGCTCGACTACCTTTTTTGGGCACAGGTTGCACGTTGGCAAGCTTCCAGGACTTAGGAACTTGTCCCGTTTTGAGAGAGAGGCGGTACAGGCGTGTCAGTACAGGAGACAACTCGGGCGCACAATTCCGCAAAACCACTGCAGGAATCCCATCGGGACCACTGGCTTTATTCACGTCAAGAGTCCGAAGCGTTTTCAGTACCTCTTTTTGGCGTATACGGATTTTTGACATTACAGAACCGCTTTGAGGTAGCACAGGTGGTGTCTTACTTCCAGGATCGAGACGCGAATGGCTTGCAAATAGAGAAGCAAATAGATTTGCTTTCTCTACCGCAGAGTGGGCCAGAGATCCGTCAGGCTTCACCAGTGGTGGCAGAGATGGGCGGCAAAAGTTCGATTCTACCGTTTTAGCCAAGGACCAGAAAGCCTTGCTACCCGATGGGTGAGAGGCGAGTTTGGCTCCAATACGGCTAACACGGTCGAACCGAGTCTTCCTGAGCACCTTTTTGAAGGACTTGGCAGCAGCGTTATAGGCTTTCTTCTTTGCGCTGACATCGGAGGTTTTTCGTGCGCGAGCTTCAGCCCAGCTCTGGTACGCCGATTGTTTTACCGCCTCAGCAGTAGCGCAATCAGAGTTGAACCAGCGGGGAGCTCGGCTATCGAGGGATACGTCGGAAAATGGGATAAAGTACTCCATTGCCGTACATATCACCTCAGAGATAGCGTCAGCGCATTTCGATGAGTCGCCAGAAGAGAAGCAAGCTTGCTGCCAAGGATAAGAAGCAAAGAAATGTCGCATCTCATCCCAGTCTGCAGACTTGTATCGCCACATCCGCCTTGTGCCTCTAGGGCTGGGATCGGGTGGGGAGTAGTTGGACACAGACTTCACCAGACAATGGTCAGAACTGCCCAGAGGGGCAGTAACTGACACAGAGTAGCGGTCTGGATCTGTAGTCAGCAGAAGGTCCAGGCAATTAGGTGTGTGGCTAGAAGCATCAGGTATGCGCGTGGCTTCCTTGATGAGTTGGGTGAGATTCAGCGACAGAGAAAACCTCAGCGCCTCTCTACCAGCATGGTCAGTGTCCTGGTATGGGAACAACCAGTCACGATGGTGGGCGTTAAAGTCCCCCAGAAACACTAACTGCGCAGATGGATACCGATGTTGGACTATATCAGCCGTAGCACCAAGGTACTCAAAGAGTTTGGTCGTCTCCTGGTCCCCGCTGTGCGATCGGTAGACACAGGAATAGAGAATTTTCTCAACGCCTGTGTCCACCAGTACCCACATGACAGAAAAACCAGGTTTTTCAAGGTTAAAGCATATGTGTAAAGTTACGCCTAACGCCTAAAGAACTGCCCTAGTGAATAGTTTCGTGTAGTGACTGTGCGCCAGGAAATCAACTACCTCGCCGCCCGTGGTCAGCGCCAGCCGCCTTCAGCTCCAGCACGATCCTGTGACCACAGCCTGGAACCAAGTAAGCCCCCACTATCCTATATTTCCATTTCCCTGCGTCGCATGTTGGTGCCTTAAGCGCCAACAGCCGGATATTACATTTTCCACGATCCACACTGACCCTCTGGGACCACTCCCAGAGTCAAATGGCTTTAAATTCATTTTGCTAAACGTTGACGCATTTTCCAAATACTGCCTGCTTTACCCTATTTACTGGCAAGACGCAGACGAACTAAAGCGTGTATTTCTAATGCGGTTTCGTTGTTTGGGACTCCTACTATCATAGTGTGTGATCGTGGCCGGATGTTCGAAAGCTCTGCATTCCAAAATTGGGTCACTGAACTAGGTAGTTCCCTCCATTTCATAACACCTGGTATGTACCAGGAAAACGGTCAGGTTGAAAGGTACTGCCGGACCGTACTCAACATGCTGTGCGTGGAAGTAGGCAACAGGGGCTCTGAGTGGTCTAATGTACTCTGGAAGGTTCAACTCACATTAAACATCACCAGACAGACCACTACACAGACCTCGCCATTACAACTATTGGTGGGTATAGAAGCCAGGACGCCGGTGATTAGATCCCTAGTAAGGGACGTTGCTTTGCATAATGATAACCCTAATCGAGAAGCATTATTAACCCTTAGAAGACAGCGTGCGTCCGAGTTGCTTGCAAGTAACCAGCGCCGCCAAGACGAGTACGTCAACGAAGGTTGTCGGCAGCCACGCACTTTCGCTGTCGGTGACTTCGTGTTTGTGAACAAAGCGACACAGTCTGCTGGAATGCTGAACTCCGGCATGCGCGGTCCCTATAAGATCGTGGGCGCGTTGCCTCATCACCGCTACGAGCTGGAACTGCTTGCTGGTTCGTACGGCAAGAAGACTCAGTCAGCTAGCGAACACATGGTGCTGTGGCGCGGCGAGTGGACGCCGGAGACTTGCTCAGCTTTCTTTGAAGGTGGTGAGTAAGTGGTGTGTCATGCTGTAACTTTTAACGCCTCTGACACAACGACAGGTACACGGTGCGGCTTGGTCGTCTTATCGTACTTCACATGTGTTAAGCTGAAACTTTTAACGCCTATGACACAACGACTGCTACACGGTGTGACTTGGTCGTCTTATTGGTACTACTCGGGTGTCATGCTGCAACTTCTAACGCCTCTGACACAGTGACGAGTACGCAATGCACTTTCCTTTTATTTTTCATCACTTTTCAGTGTGTTATTGGCAAGGACCGGAACCGCTTACCAAATAAGGGGTTTTTGATTGGGTAATTCATAGACTTGTTTTCACTAACCCTATCAATACGGTTAGCATATCGTCGACTTACCGCATCGAAAGGATAACCAAATTGATACAGTTAATTAGGGTAAGCACTAACCGCATCCAAAAACCCTGTTGAAGCTAACCCTATAAAAAGGGATTTAACGCGCACAAGCGTTTCAAGCTTCTACGTGCAATGCATTAGACTTATTATTGCATAACTATTTACATGTGTAGCTTTCAACAGAGGCCCCCTCGCGGCGAGCGTGCTGCAAAATATCGCTTACTCGTAAATAAGTTATTCGCACTAAAGTTAATTTTCCGTTAAGACCTGTCGCGCGGTGCTTGCAATGCAGCTTGTTAGATTTTTACAAGATTTTATTTAGTTTCACCTGTCCGTTTGTCATCAAATCTAGCAAATTAAATTTTATCTACTTCCCGGTTACTGATTGAGTTGAAATTTTGCATGCATGTGTAAATCGCGTGACAATGCAATATTATGATGACATGGTGCTGATCTGATGATGGAGCTGGAAGGTGGCCATAGAAACTTCGCAATGAAACGACACAACCTCATCGAGTTTGGGCTCGTTTGAATCGTCTTGACGAGTAGATTGTCTTTCAATGGTAACCAGGGTCTAATGATGGAGCTGGAAGGTGGTCATAGGAACTCAGTTAAGAAACGACGAAACCCCATCGAGTCTCGGCTCGTTTGATTCGTCTTGACGAGTCCTTTGGTGCTAGATGGTAACCAGGGTCTGATGATAGAGCTGGAAGATGGCCATAGGAACTCAGTAATTAAACGACATAACCGCATCGAGCATGGGCTCGTTTGATTCGTCTTGACGAGTACTTTGGTGCTAGATGATAACGAGGGTCTGATGATGGGCTGGAAGGTGGCCATAGGAACTCAGTAATTAAGCGACACAACCGCGTCGAGTTTGATTCGTCTTAATGGGTGGACTATTTTTTTATTGATATGTAAAGGTATTAAAATACAAAATAATACTAAAAAGGAAAATTAAAAAAAAAACTTTTTAAAAACAAGCTTTTTTTCATGTTCTTGATGATAAAAAGAACTAAAAATTTAAAAATATTAATTTAATCCAGATAAGAAAAATATAATTATAATAGGTATACCTACATTGCAACCTTTAACGGTAATTTACCATATTCGTCTACGTCACAATAATCAAATATCTTAAGTAGGTACACTATTAGACATTTTTATTTAACTTTAATACATTACACCTTGTACGTCACAATAACCAAATATCGTAAGTAGGTACACTATTAGACATTTTTATTTAACTTTAATACATTACACTTTGTATTAAAACTTTGCGTTTTTATCACATACTTACCCAATGTTTTATAAATAAAAGAGTTACATTGTGATTGCAAAAATAATTATGACGGTGTAATAATGCTAAATGTTCTTTGATGTTCCATCACAATGTAATTCTTACGCTTTTATTTAAAAAAAATTGGGTATGTGATAAAAACGCAAAAATTAATTACAAGGTGTAAAGTTTTATGGTTTAATAAAAATGTCTAATAGGTATGTACCTACTTACGATATATGATTATTGTGACGTAGACGAATATGGTTAATTGCCGTTAAAGGTTGCAATGTAGGTATACCCATTATAATGATTTTTTTTTTATCAGGATTAAATTATTATTTTTAAATTTTTAGATCTTTTAACAACAAGCTTGGTTTTAAAAAGTATTTTTTTCTTTTATTTTTTGTTGTTTTTTGTCCGGATAAATCCATGGTATATGATAAATAAATAATGAATGGTAACCCTATGGCAGCTCTAACAACAGCATCATCAGCTTACTAACGTCCCACTGCTGGGCACAGGCCTCCCACGTAGACAATAGAACGTGGGGAAATTGGGCCATAACCCGCCACGCTGGCCTAATGCGGGTTGGTGAGATCATACAATTGTACATTATTAAGGCACCTACCTATATACTGTGTGGTTTTTTATTCTTTCAAAGTCTCTATTGACCGAGCAAGGTTTGTATGGAAAAGTAAAAATAATATCTCGTGTTTTGGCCTATTTCTTGGAAAAAGTTGTTCAGTTTTATGGTCTGGTCAACCCACCGGGGTCTAAGACAAATAAAAAACCACGTTATTAATTGAAAACTTAATAAGTTCCCACAAAAAGTCCGGACATTAAGCCAAGGCAACTTGACCGATCTTCCAAGCCTTACAACATAAGAGTAGCAAACTTGATTACTTTGCCTGTATCAGCCATGCAGGGCCGTCTGACGCCACGTCCGGCCTTCCCCGACTACGGTTACCATCCGTCCGGATTATACCCGAAATGTCCGGACTTTTAAGACTCTAGTCCGGACTCTGTCCGGCTCTTTAGTTTGTCTGGATTTTGGAATATGCAAGCGATCAACGAGTGATCTTCTAGCGTACGTTACTCACGCGTGGGGTGAAGCGACGGACAAGCATGGCAAATACCTGGCAATTTGCTTTGATATCGCCAAAGCATTCGATAGAGTGTGGCATCAATCCCTTCTTTTTAAATTGCCAGCCTTTGGTGTGCTGCTCCGTTTGTGCGCCTGGGTTGCAGACTTTCTAGTGGAGCGGAGGATTCGTGTCCTTTGTGAGGGTAGTTCCTCCGCGTTTTACAAGGTTAATGCATGAGTGCCGCAGGGTTCTGTGCTCTCATCTACTCTATTTCTTTTGCATATTAATAACATGTTGTCCTTGGGCAATATTCATTGTTATGCGGATGACGGTACGGTGCATGAGCGATACTTGGGACATCCTGCGGCAAAGCATGCCGATATCGTTGTGAAAAGGCAAGAAGTGGTTGCCAAACTGAACCTGGCTCTCGATCGTACACATATTGATCGCTGTACAAGACTCAGGTGCGATCGAGTATGGAGTATTGTTCCCACCTATTATGGGACGGCTCCGCTAAATACCTCCTCGATGCACTTGATAAACTGCAAAGGCGAGCGGTACGCATTATTGGAGATACTAAGGTTACAGCGTATCTTGAGAATCCAGCTGCGTAGAGACATTGCTCGTCTCAGTGTCTTCTACCGAGATTACTGCAGAGAGTATCTCTCCCGGACTACACGTGCTGGTCTTAGGAACCACCATCATACCGTGCAGACTATCAGTACTCGTACCAAAAAATACAATAAGTGCGCTTGTTACCGTGCTTATTTTACGGTGGGGAGCGCTCTCATTATTTTGGACTGCATTGGCTGCTTACCATCAGGCATGATGCAGTCACTATGACGAGTCAATAATTTTTTTTTTTTAAAAAACATAAAACAACAGCACATGAAAAAAGAAACGGAACAGAGACAAAGCTTCTAGGGAGCATACGAAAATTCTTAGTAGAGGTTAAAAAGAGAAAAAAATAAAATAAACAAACTTTTATTAGATTTTTATTAGTTAAAGTTTATTTTTTCTTTTTAGCGCATTAAAATAAAAGGTTTTTTACTTTTAATTTATTTTTTATTTTTTGTTGATCTCACTGAACGTGTATCCAATATTTGTTCACATCCATCGAACCACCATCACTCACCTTCCATCAAAACGGTCCACCCATTAAGACGAATCAAACTTTTCGTTTGTTCGTCTTAATGGTTCGTTCCTATAGCCACCTTCCAGCTCCATCATCAGACCCTGGTTACCATATAGCATTAAAGTACTAGTCAAGATGAATTAAACGAGCCCATACTCGATGGGGTTATGTTGTTTAATTACTGAGTTTCTTGGCCATCTTGCAGCTCCATCATCAGACCCTGGTTACCATCTAGGACCAAAGTACTCGTCAAGACGAATCAAACGAGCCCATAATCGATGGAGTTATGTCGTTTAATTACTGAGTTCCATGGCCATCTTGCAGCTCCATCATCAGACCCTGGTTACCATTTAGCACCAAAGTACTCGTCAAGACGAATCAAACGAGCCGAGACTCGATGGGGTTGCGTTATTTCTATACTGAGTTTCTAGGACCACATTCCAGCTCCATCATCAGACTTTGGTTACCATTGAGAGACAAACTACTCGTCAAGACGATTCAAATGAGCCCAAACTCGATGAGATTGTGTTGTTACATTGCAAAGTTCCACCACTTACCTTTCTATTACCACCTTCCAGCTTCCATAGCGCCATGTCATCATAATATTGCATTGTCACGCAATTTACACATGTATGCAAAATTTCAACTCAATCGGTAACCGAAAAGTGGATCAAAATTAAGTTGCAAGATTTCACCCGAACAAACATGCATTGCAAGTTAAATAAAAAGCTTGTATAGTAATATCATAGACAAATAAGTATTATTCATACAAACGGTACTTTGTATTTAGATGGTTACCAACCATCTAAAAACAAAGTACTCGTTAAGACGAATGAAACGAGCCGAAACTCGATGGGGTTGCGTTGTTTCATTACAGAGTTTCTATTACCACCTTCCAGCTCCATCATCAAACCCTGGTTACCATTGAAAGACAAACTACTCGTCAAGACGATTGAAACGAGCCCAAACTCGATGAGATTGTGTTGTTTCATTGCAAAGTTCCTATTGCCACCTTCCAGCTTCCAGCTTCCATAGCGCCATGTCATCATAATATTGCATTGTCACGCGATTTACACATGTATGCAAATTTCAACTCAATCGGTAACCGGAAAGTGGATCAAAATTAAGTTGCAAGATTTCACCCGAACAAACATGCATTGCAAGTTAAATAAAAAGCTTGTATAGTAATATCATAGACAAATAAGTATTATTCATACAAACTGTAATAGTTAACCACCATTTTACAAGTCCAGAACCAATTTTTTACACTTTTATAACTATTTACAGTTTATGGAATAAACTATTAAAACAATTTCATAAGAAATATACAGGAGCACAAAACAAATGACATGCTTTGTGCAGTGCAGGCCCTCCGTTCGTCCACTGGCCGAGCGAGCGTAAACCGGATTTGTCTAGTGGCGGCGCGTACGCGAAAACGAGATAGGAGACAATAGGGTAACCTTATTATTTGATAAGCGCTTAAAATTACCGTTACAAATACCCTATTTGATTTGGTAAGTGCATTGGAAGCAGTTAACTTTATTCAAAAAAGTTACCGCTACGAAAGACTAAGCCTATCAATAGGGAAACCCTATCGCTTGGTAACCTTTTGATGGGGTTTCCCTAAAAATCGGCTTCACCAAAAAAAGGGGTTTTCCGGTCCCTGGTTATTGGTAATGGAAGACCGGTATTCTATTGTTGATGACGCACTTGCATTTTTTTTTTGTTGTTATTTCTCGTGTGATGTCTGATGTGTTAGTCATTTCATTGCTGTCTTAGAGAGCTTTGCTTTTGGGCACTTGAGTGCACGCTTGTGGCTGAAAGCATAAGTTTTCATGTTAACTGCTATTTAGCACATAACGATAATATTAATTTTCATTGCTTCAGACTACACGAAGATTTTCTGAAGTGTAATAAGTCATCATGTATGTTACAGATGCTGATCAGACAGATCACAACGAGACTGCGGTGAATCTGCCTTCTCCAAACGAAGATGCTGGCGTGGACGCCTCGCTGCCAGGATTGGCCGTCTTGCCAGTTCACCCTACCGCCGAGCCTCAGCCGGGGCCGAGCAGGCGGGTCACCTGATGGAGAGTAATCACCGCCGCCCATGGACACCCGCAAAAGTACCACATAAATACAAACGCAGCGCTCAGCAGCGCTCTCTTGGCGGCTGACAGTTGGACGTAACGGACGTATTGTAGTACTAAATAGGCATAGCTTCAGCTTTCTAGATTCAGATAGATTACTTAAGTTGTTCTGTTTGCTAATTGTTAATAATAATAAAATTCTTCATATTGAGAGTTGTCGGGTATTTTTTTAAAAACTTAACCTCGCCTGTGGTTTGTAAAAATATATATATATAGATAATAAATAATGAAATCGTTTATTTTTCTCTCCACAATAATAAATAGGTCTTAATTATTCTATGACTTATTGCTAATTGTAGTTATAGTTCCATTTTTTTATGACCCATATCGTTAGTTATATGCTTACAAGAAATTATTACTATTATATAAGATGTTGATGTTGTTCCACCAACCAAACCGAGCACAAACATGTAACCCCGCTGGGAATCGAACTTGGTACCTCTGGGTCTGTGACCCGTGGTATGCAGAGTGCAAGAGTGAAATAAAAAGTATAGTCAATAGTCAATAGTCAAAATATATTTATTCAATAAACTCAATTAATAAGTACTTTGAAACGTCCAAATATTTTTTTAACCTACCACCCATTCAGGACATCATTTTTTAACTGTGGCAAAGAACGGGCGCAAGAAACCACAGCGCACAGAAGCAACGACATTTACAAAAAATATATATATTATATGTCGTTACCAGGTCACAAAATACAAAATATGAATTTGAATGTAAATACTTTAATTAAATATGGTGCTCTATATAAATTAATTATAGGCAATTAGAAATAGCTGTTGGAGTAGGTACTTGGAGCATTTCAGACCCAAGCTGTTTTGTCTTCTGTATAATCCGACACTTTATAATAAGCTTTTTTATAAAACTTTTCTTTGATTTTGATTTTAAATTTATCAAGATCTAATTTCTGAATATCATTTGGTACTTTGTTGTATAATCGTACACACAGACCCTTAAAAGAATTATTTATTTTATGGAGCCTAGTATAAGGCACTGCTAATTTGTTCTTACTTCTAGTATTTAATTTGTGAATATCACTGTTTTTTGAAAACATTTCAATATTTTTATGAACATACACAAGATTTTCATAAATATATTGTGATGCAACTGTCATTATACTTATATCCTTAAATCTCTCTCTGAGAGAGTCACCAGCCTGTAGGTTATATATTGCTCGAATAGCCCTCTTCTGCAGCACAAAGATAGTTTGAATGTCGGCAGCATTTCCCCACAGTAAAATGGCGTACGACATTACACTATGAAAGTAACTGAAGTAAACTAATCTAGCTGTATCAACGTCAGTTAACTGACGGATCTTCATTACTGCATAAGCCGCAGAGCTAAGTCTATTCGACAATTTAGCTATATGTGGGCCCCACTGAAGCTTGGCATCCAATGTGATGCCTAGAAACACAGTAAAGTAAGTTATGCGTAAAGTAAAGAAAAATGTATAGCCTAGCCTATACACGGTCTCAAAGCAGGTTGGTGATCAAAAATGGAAATGCATCGATAAATTCGAAACAGGCTTTGGCCGACAGACCTGGTAAATGAACTCACGACCATAGGATATCGGATCGAGAGCTATGTCACTCGGGCACCAAGGAGTTTCATAAATAAATATAAACCGAATTCCGCTTTACGTGGTACCTCGTTAAAACCCACTGGAAAGAAAGAGAGAGACTAATTAAAAACATGCCAAAAAACATCATTCGAAAAGGCAATTTACGAAAGAAAATACATTGCATAACTCGACTCATGAAACGTAAAAGAAATAACGGAAGACAAACAACGATAAAATACAAATAACGCGATAAATACAAACAAAGAACGGTGTACACATAACCTTTTTCATTTTTAATATAACTTCAGCGAAATACAATAAAATTTTCAGTTATAAAAAATGTATACGATCGTGTTCGGCCAAGCCAACGGAGTTCTGTAGTATTTATTATTCATTTACATTCATCGTTTTACCTATATATATTGAACTTGTCCGTTCGATCTCGACTCGCTTGTGGAAGTGGGATGCGATGTTGTGAGATAGGTTGGAAAGGAGCGAGATCGTCTGTCTAGTTTAAAACTTCATATTTTAATTTCGACGCACATGAGACATGGTTCAAAGATTACAGACTCTTTTATACCAAGCTTTTTTATCGGGGTAAGTTTTAGTTCTTATCTTAATTTTAATAAATAAAAATCTATTGCTACGAATGTATGTTGTACATTTATTTGGCTAATTTAACTTGATGACTTGAAAAGTTGTGTTTAATTATCAGAACAAGTTTTGTACGAAAGAAAGTATATTTAGAAATTTTTTCTTCACGCGAACGAAGAAGCGGGCGGCTGCTAGTACTAAATAAAACAGATTTTGTTTTAGTTTTATAAGTATTAGCTATACTATTAAATAAATAAATAAATATTATACAAAATAATAAATTGAAGACGTGAGTGGATGAAGGTGATATGTCGCATTTTCGGATTTTGGTGTTTTTTTGCGTAGATGAAGGTTATATGTCGATACAAATGGCTACAGACCTTAAAACTGTCGATTTAAGGCAGATTTTGGAAAATAGAAAGTTGGAAAAGGTGTTATGTACAGTTCAGTTTAAAAATGGCTTTGGATGTAAGAGGTATGGGCCCATATCACCAACATCCTAAATAAATGAACAATAACAAATGTTTTTGTAACATCGAAGAAGGTGATATGTACGGACATAACACCTTTTTCCACTTAGCATACGATGCTCGAATGACGCGATGTCAGTTTTCAATGAATGAAGGTTCTATGTAACATACATAATTATTATCACCTTCATTCATTCTCGATATTCAATTGTTTTCAGGAAGCATATTAAGAAACTAATAGTATACTTATGTAGAACTTAAGGTCCGTATAAACTCTTATATAAGTTCACCGAGCAATTTGACGCCTCATACTGGCATCTCAAAACCATTATGATGCTTTACACATATAACGGATGGATAATCGCATATCAAAAAGCTTTTGTAAAGCCTTTAGTTGTAGTGCTGCAAATCTAAACGCAACTATACAGATATTAGCTGTTTTTAGTGCATTTGGATATACAATAGCATTCTTAAATAATGGATAAATGCTTAATGCTGTTTAATAACATAATAATAAACTATTATAATGCCACGTTAATCCATTATACAGATTTGAGCTGTTTTTAGTGCCCTTTGTTGTATAATAGTACTTTTAAGTGGTAAGTAAAAGCCTAGTACTGCTGAACAGCATAAACGTGAATCAATGTAATTCTTGCATTTTTAATGACCAACTGAGTCCAGTTGTACAGCTAACAGCTCTTTAATCAAATACACGTGGTTATTGTAATGCGTATGGCTGTATATACATTCATTTTACTGTATTTGTAAAGTAAAACCATTTGTTTATCGGCCATTTCGAAACGAACGTATATAACTAAAACCAGTTACTGAAAACTGGTGACGTTAATAACGCCCAATCTATAGAATCACAATAAATGCCCTTGTTAATTGAGTGATATTGAAGTAGATACCCGAATGAAACTATATCTAGGTACTTTAATCATTTTAATAAGCCACGCGCTTTGGTTATGTAGATAATACGTTAAGAAAGCCTTATCTCTAACCTATCAACTCTTGGCAAACGGATTCAAGTAGTACAAAAATTCTAAAATGGGTTTAATTGTTTTGCTCAAGGATCCCCAAAATGACTTTCAAGTAATTGCACTATTTTAGTCTACATCATGTCTATTGGCATACCTGTGAATTCATATAGAACTACTTTATCGAAAATGGCACTACAGTGGTTCATCACATGTCTTCTCTCTGGCCTTTGGCTAAATAACAGTATTATAAATTATGTTTTCACAATCTTATATTGCAGGACAAAGTAGTTTAATTATAACTTCAATGTATTATAAACATTTGTACCGTGATGTTAGAGATGTTTTTGCAATAATGTAGGGTTTATTAAGTTCTAACTGTGAACACTTAAATAGCTCGTCTAATGTGTTTGTAATGCAATTAACATCTTCATTATCAAAAATATTGCTAGCTTAGTGCTTCTGTAATGCGATTAGCAACTATATTAACCATAACAATGCTTCTTAATTGCAATTGTCCCCTACCTTAACTACAACTACTTGCAGACTTTCTAGAAGAGCGGAGAATTCGTGTCCTTTGTAAGGGTAGTTCCTCCGCGTTCTACAAAGCCAATGCCGGAGTGCCTCAGAGTTCTGTGCTCGCACCTGCTCTATCTCTTTTGCATATTAATGACATGTTGTCTTTGGACAATATTCATTGGGACATTCTGCGCAAAGCAAGCCGATATCGTGGTGAAAAGGTAAGAACTGGTTGCCAAACTGAACCTGGCTCTCGATCGTGTCTCTCAGTGGGGATCTGAAATCCTGGTCGAGTTGAATGCCAGCAAACCCCAGGTTAGTGCATTCTCGTTCAATTCCATTCCTTACTCCTCCCTCTCTTCAAAACTCTCCGTTACCCATTTCGGTGAACCTCAGCATTCTTGGCATGGACATCGGCCAGGAACTGATTCCAAAATGCAACATGGAGAGTGTTGTTTTAACTGCCGTAAGTTGAGTATTCTCAATAAGGTGAGGCGGTTTTTACTCCCGAGCAGCGCTGTTTGCTGTACGACACTCAGGTGCGATCGAGTATGGAGTATTGTTCCCATCTACGGGATGGCTCCGCTAAATACCTCCTCGATGCACTTGATAGAGTGCACAGGCAAGCGGTACGCATTATGGAGATGCTGAGGTTACAGCCCCTTTTGAGGACCTCCAGCTACGTAGAGACATTGCTTCTCTCGGTGTCTTTTTCCAGAATTACTACGGAGAGTATTTTGAAGAACTTTTTGATCTAATCCCGCCATCTCCTTCCCTCTCCCGGACTACACGTGCTGGTCTTAGGAACCACTATCATACTGTACAGTATCAGTACTCGTACGAAAAGATTTGGCAAGTCGTTCCTCTTTAAGACCATTCGGCTTTGTAATTCCCTGCCTGCGCATGTGTTCCTCAGTCCCGGGTCTTTTAAGCGGAGCGTGAAACGGCATTTATGCAGGCCGTCATGAATGGGTGCGCTCTCTTCTTATTTTGGAAAGCATCGGCTGCTTACCGTCAGGCAGGATGCGGTAACTATGACGAGTCAATATAAAAAAACGTTAATGCCAATATAATGCCTCTGCAATGCAACTATTAACAACAACACAACTATTGTGAAACTATTTAAGATCTAAAGCCGTGTAATTTGTGCCCAAATAATCATTACAGGTAGCCGTATAAACGTTTGTAATGCTACTATACAGAAATGCCGAAGTCGGCAGTTATACTGGCTATACTGCTTTGATGTGTTACTTGGGGCTGTTCTTAGTTTACGTTTTTATTGATATGGTTTAGTTTTAGAAAAAATGAGACAATATTTACCCACACTCGTACATAACACCTAATTTTAAAAAGCTAAAGTACAGAAATGTTCACTTTTGTTTATGGAAGAAGGAGTTATGTTCAGTTTATCTTTAAAATATATAATAATATTATTACAAGTGTTTAATTGATATCATACCCTTAATATTTTAGGTAATTTAAACAAGTTTGCATCATAGTTTAGTACAAAAATCAGTTATGTACTGACTGATCTCAGAAAATAAAAGTAAAACTTTAACCTCGATTTACTCAAAATTTAAATTTTGTGACTTATCACCTTCATCTACTCACGTCTTTAATTAACAAATAGATACATTTTTACAACTAGATACAATAAACAGAGAGGATCGATAAAAATACGAAAGAATCGCCTATAGAAAGCAGTTTCGATTTCGTTCGCAAGCGGAACTGTCACAGAAACTGAGATTTGGTTTCGGTTGGAAAAACTAATTGTGGTTGGACGGTAGCGAGCAAGTACGAGCAAAAGGCCAATGTAGAACGTAACTTTATCCGTGGCTAGTAAAAGCCCGATTTTAACTTTTGTAGGTAAAGATAAAATAAAAGGAAAATCGTTGAGAATTTAAAATTGTAAACTGATTGAAACCAAGTAACTTATAATAGAAATAAATAAAATTATATTACAGAGTTCTATAAAAAATAAATAATTATTGTACCTCGATATAAATATAAATATCACCAAATAATAAGCCCGACGTACAAAAAATATAAAAAATACTGATACTTAATATTGGTATAGTCACAGTTCTAATCTAACTAACATACACACTATAATCACGACTATTATCCCCGAAGGAAAAGTTAGAGACTAGGCAATGAGGGCTGCAAAAGCAGTCCTCTACCATAGTCCACTTTTTACCAAATATTGACTGCACATGTGCTTAGGGGGTGAGCCCATCGCCGGTCCACGCTGTTGGATGTATGTGCAGTCTTTAGTCCGGTAGTCGCCTTTTACAACACCTAATGAAAGAGTGAATACTCTTCCTTTTCACCGCTACACGACACGGTTAATTAAGTATACGGTAAACTAACTAAGGCTCGTATTCTAAAACCAAATTCACACTTAAATCTCTGCTTGAGTACAGTTAGAAAGGCATGGTGCTATATGCGATGAATAGCACCATCCCTTTCTAACTGTAATCAAGCAGAGATTCGTTGTGAGTTTAGTTTTAGAATACGAGCCTAAGAATACAGTATAATAGTTGTTATGAACCAAAGGCGCGCAGTGGCGCCCTCACCAATTTGGCGCGTTCAATCATAATAAATGGTCGCATTGAAGCTGCGCACATACTCGCAGTCCCGTTGGATACAAATAGTCTTTAAGGTGTAATCCAGGTGGTTTTGGTGGTCTAAGTAGGGCCCCCTGGTCAGTTATTGTGTCGTGGTATCGTGTGCAAGTGTTTCCAAACGTAAAGAACAACAGCTCAGGGTAGGCTATCAGCGGCGCGGCGTGGAGCCGGTATAGGAGGAACGTTCCTCCCCTTTTCGCTGTCCTGAGGCTGCTGATGAGACACTTGCAGTAAGTTCTAGATTTAAGATTCGGCGAGGCATATCCATCGTGCCATCATAGACGCCGTGAATCGCGGACATAAGTACGCCCCGGCGTGTTGCTTGAGGTTGGGACAACGTGCATTATGTTCCACACCTTACCGTGCTTCGTGCTATACATAAAATATAGGTTAGAACTGTGACCGTGAAGTCTACATTCTCGAAATTAATCTTCATCATCATCATTAAGAATCAAACGAACTTACCTTGTGAAATTTGATTCCAATTATGCGAGGGTCTCAACCGAAGACGATTACTTATTACATGCAGCAGTACATGAGATGGTGCTATCTTCTTCACACTTTTAGATATATCCTAAAAAGAAATATCTTATTTCCGTTCCCTGCACTGGCAACCCCGCGTCACGAGACGTCATTATTTCAGAGAGCTTTGTGTTATCCTCCACAATTTTTTATTTTATTTTTTGGGTTGGGAGGGATGGGTTGACGTAATCGTCTTCGGTTGAGACCCTCGCATAATTGGAATCAAACTTCACAAGGTAAGTTCGTTTGATTCTTAATTATACTTCGGGTCTCAACCGAAGACGATTACTTATTACATGCAGATGTTCAGAGCATTGTAATGTTAACACAATAAAAATAAAAAATTATGTCAATTTAAACTTTACAATTATGTAGGTAGTTTTTTATAGGTGCATAAGCCTCCTTTAAACCTTAAAAGATGCATTTAATGGCTGATGCATTGGTCGTTTTCTAAACAATGACTTTAACAATTTCATTTATTTATTTGATTATGTATTATTATTTTGTTGTGTACATACTGCATTGAAAAATTCATTCTGTTTTGTACCTAAACATTTCTCCAACAGTATTAACAAATACATTTAAGTGACTCAGCCCACAACAACTCTGCGAAACACCTCCAGACTAGATCTATGAGCAGTGTGAGCAGTAAATGCCGCGCGACTACGTGACTGTGAGCTCCAAATACAGACAAATATCGGTATCGGCATGTCGTCCACTCGTCCACTGTCTTGGAATCCTTTTTCACGTCACTGTCTACCTCGGACCAAATATCTGGTCCGAGCTGTCTACGATTACTTTTCTTTTTTTTTCTTTTTTTATTTGCAACAAATGTTTGTGACCGCCTTTTTATGAGGTTGGCACAGCCAGCAACAAATAACTGGGATTCTTACAAATATTGGACAATCTGATGAGCGGTTGCCAAAATCGGGGCCTGAAGTCTAAATGAAGTCAGTAATTTTAATCACAATCACATAATTTTGTATTGATATATTATTTTTGATTAAACTAATAGACTGCGTTTTTTTTTTTGCAGAAATAATAGAAAATATAGTGTAAGAATCATAAGTGACAAATCAATGATTATGATCCGATTCTAAGGATAGTCCTGGAAGTATGGTTTAATTAACATGACATTTGTGTCCCATGTTGAATTGTATTTTTGATTTGGAGCAATAAATCTGAGATAGTGTACACTAAACAAATCTGTGTTAAACACAGTCATTCATGTAAAGTAAATTACTTCCCTTAGATGACAGGTATAGTGGACCTATGCGTATTTAAACAACATAGAACCTTCCTCAAACTTTTTGGTTAGAAATGATAACTTTATAACTATCAGCTTTGAAAAGATTTAAGTTATTATTTTTCGAATAAAGCTACCAAGATATTATCAAATACAGTACTGATTTAATGTTACTGATTTTGTTGCAAGAGATGTAAACATATACATCTCAAGATGCTCGTAGTAAACCATGTCTGGTCAGCGATTCACTAATAATTTGGCGCCACCTGGATAAGGCAATCTAGAAGTGGATGGCTCGCCTTGAAAGGAAATAAGGTATAACAAATATTATTTAGGGCCGAAGGACATTTTTTCTTGGACAACAAGTTTGGGCCACATTGTATACCAAGGATGTAAATTCTAATCTAAGCACAACAATACCTTTATTCAATTTATATTAAATGTAAGTGGTTTTTTTTTTATGGCTTGGTCAGGATTTCGTGATGCATTCTGCGTTTGTAAGGGTTTGTAAGGTCAAATTATGGCTTTGCCAATGAACTAATAATATGTGAAAATGCATGGTAGGAGAGTTACCTACTCCGTATCTAAGTATATCCGTATAATGTGTTAACAAGACTGGATGTAGGATGCGAATACAAAAAAGTTTCTAAATCAATCAAGAACTTCTCTTATTCAAGCAACTTGGTGTAGGTAGATAATTCAAACCGTAACGGCCGCTGTGCATGCCGTAGTCAATATTCCTGAATTCATCTAAATCCCTTAATATACATTTGTGTATAAAAACAAGTTCTGTTGCTCGGTTTTTTAGTAATGCTTTTGTAAGTGTTTGTGACAAACCCTATGACTCCAAAAAGGTGCTTGTACTCGTAGTTTTATTATTCAATACACACTCGTCATAGTTTTAGCTTATTTTTCGTGCGTAGGTAGGTACAAAACATAAACTAAACAATTATTGTAGAGAATTCAAATATTATGCGTAATTGTTCTAGAACCGTTTCCAGTAATTTCGCAAACACAAATAGGCCGAACAGAAGAACATTAATTTCAACCTCAAGCTAAACCTTAACTTTTTCCGATCAGCTTTAATTGCAGTAAATACTTAATTAAAAATAAGCATCTTGAATATCAATTGTTGACAAATAGTAGGTAGTTGTGATTTAATAATTTAAGGGCAGTTCGATACTTTTAAATATAATTATTTTGAAGCTGCTTTAAATTTTAAGTGAATCTGTGAGATCCCTTACATTTTTTTTTTTTGTGTAAACTTTTCCTGACCTTTATAAACACAACAAAAGAGAATCAGACGAATCAGTCAAGCCGTTTTCGTGCGCATAGCAACACATTTGGCGATTCATTTTCATCTACATAGATTGAGATAGTAAGTAACAGACATTGTTTTGGGGTATAGTTGTTTTGTATAGGTTTGCAAATCCAATGTAAAACATTACGATCCCTAGTGAGCTCACACTTTCTGTCATTCAGTCATAAAAATAGGTCAAGCGACTGCGGGAGCTCTGACTCCAACGTCTCCCTGTCAGATATCCGGCGGAACCTCGGCAGTCCCTCGGCGGTGTGAATGGTGCTGGTGGGCTTGATCGCAGCTCGATAGCTGATGATACTACTACGCGCAGTGGCGCCCCCCCGACAGTTTAAAGAACCTCGAAGTTGATCACAACTTCAGCCCGGGCATCAGCCCGGGACCCTGTACAGAGCGTTGGGTTTTGTTTTCTTTCCGAATCAAACTTGGTTATGGCATTAGGGGTATCAATATTATTATGCTCAGAAAGTGAAGTTTTAAAACTTTTATTGATATTTACCTCCAACAGAGCTTATTATTATTATTATTCTTATTTCGATTTCCTAATTTAGTTTTGGAGCTTCGAGGCTTATGTACATTATTACCATTTTTTTATTATTATTATCCTCTTTATTTAACATAATTCTTAAGTTTATTTTTTTTTTCCATTTATTTAAGTAGGTAAGTACTTTTTTATTTTTATTTATTAATATGAGTAATCCTTTATTTTTTATGAGGTTCTTCTCTGAGAAATTGTAGAATCTATGGGTGTCCAATGAAAGCAGGCTATCGTCGGACTGACCGTCATATACGGGGACAGATCGAAGATCTTAGTGGCGCAGCTGGCACGGGCACAGGCGCTAGCGCTGCAAGCAGCGCGAATGGCCAAGCTTCGTTTCTGCCGCTACTGGTTGAGTCATTGTAAACATCAATGACATAATTTAAGATGCCTTCACCAAATAATTATTGATAAGTAAACCCGAAGATAACGAAACGTTGAAAACATTTCCACCTCAGGTGGGAATCGAACCCACGTCCTCAACAATGTTGAGCCTCTGCTTTGTTCCACAGAGGTCGTGGAAACGTGAAACTGTTAGGGTGAAATAGGTATGGCCTCTCACGGTTTATGTGAAGTAGAAAATCCTCAACACAGTTCAAGTGGAGTTAGAAACCATGAAACGGCTAGCGTGGAGTAAAATAAAGCCTCAACACTGTTAAAATGTACTAAGTAGGTACATATTCCCAAAACGGCTTGCGTGAAATAAAATATATCTTCGACACGGCTTGTGTAGCCGATAAGTAGCGGAGTAGGTCTAATTATTATTGTAATACAATTAATAAGTATATATAATGCTGAGGTCTGACCTGAAAACCGCTTGGCGACTCCTTTGCTTCCAATCCAGAGGAGCTCCTTGGAATTTTCTTTCTAGATGTATCCACCAATTGACAACAACAATATAGCCTCAACACTGTTAAAGTGGAGTGAGTATCTTCGACACGGCTTGCTTGGAGTAAGATATAGCCTCAATACTGTTAAAGTGAAGTAAGTATCCTCAAAACGGCTTGCGTGGAGTCTCAACACTGTTAAAGTGGAGTAGGTATCCTTGACACGGCTTGCGTGGAGCCTCGACACTGTTGAAGTGGAGTAAGTATCCTCGACACGGTTTGCGTGGAGCCTCAACACTGTTAAAGTGAAGTAAGTATCCTCGACACGGCTTGCGTGCAGCCTCAAAACTGTTAAAGTGGAGTAAGTATCCTCGACACGGCTAGCGTGGAGCCTCAACACTGTTAAAGTGGAGTAAGTATCCTCGACACGGCATGCGTGGAGCCTCAACTCTGTTAAAGTGGAGTAAGTTACCTTGACACGGCTTGCGTGGAGTAAAATAGAACCTCAGCACTGTGTAATTGGTGAAAGTAACCTCGATACGGCTTGTATGGAGTAAAATCAAGGACAATCAGTGGCATTGAGTAAAATAAAGCATCAACACAGTTGAGCAGTTATATATCCCCGACACATCATACGTTTAGTAAGTTAAACACTGTTACAGTGGTGTCTAAGTGAGTGTTTAGTATTTAAAGAATTTCTTGTTGTAAATGGCTTTTAATTTTGTTACAATCATTATTATAGAACCCAAGAAAAACCAATAAAAATGAGAGTAGATAATTTTAATGATAAATGATCTTAGTTCCTTACAACTATGATACATTCCTTAATAGTTAATTTTCCAGGTAAATTAGCGTTATGTTCCAATACCTGCGTGTCGTAATATCGTTGATACGACATTTATCACTATTCACCGACACCGAAAAAAAATATAACAAAAAAATTTAATTGAAGAACATTTTAGTATTATTTTTATGTATAAGATATTCTTTATTATCTTTTAAAATTTTAACATTAGGTGCGACTTCCTCAAGTACTACAAAGGGATCTTTATAAATGTTAGTAAGTTTGTCTCCTGTTTGATTTTTTACTAAAACAAGGTCTCCTTTCTTATAAGTTACAGGGTTGCTTTTTCTATCATATAATAACTTTCTTTTTAACTTACTATCTAATAAATTATTTTTTGCTTCGTATTGAGCTCTCTGTAAACGATATTTCATCTCTTTAGGATAGTCGCTATAGTTATACAATGGTTCAACTGATAACCCAAAGTCAGAAGGCAATTTACAACATTTTCCGAACACTAATTCGAATGGAGTGTATTTTGATTCCGTATGCACTGTTGTATTATAAGAAAATGTCCAAAACGGTTGCCAATCACTCCAATCAATGGTATTCCTATCACACTGAATCCTAAGTAAGGTATGCCCCTAGTGACTTATGACTATTTTCTAACGAGCCAATTGTTTCGTGGTGGTATAAGCGGTTGAATTCAATTTATTTATTTTTAATATTTTACAAACGTTAGACATGATATTAGACATAAATTCGGTACCTTTATCTGTAATAACCTCTTTGGGAACCCCATATCTCAATATAAAATAATTTACGAAAACTCGCGCTACTGACTCGGAGTCTTTACTATGCAAGGGATAGGCTTCTACAAATTTTGATAAATCACATTGCAGTGTTAAAATGTATTTATAATTATAGTTGTCAACTGTCAGGGGACCCATGATATCTAAAAATATCCTTTCGAATGCAGAGCTGGCAGTATTTGTTATCACCATTGGCTCTCGTACTGAATGGTTCGAGAATTTATTAAATTGACACTGTGGGCATCGTTTGACGTAGTCAATAACGTCATTAGTCATTCCTGACCAAAAATAGTATTTTTTCAAATTATTTATCATTCTGTTGACCCCTGCGTGACCGCTTGTGGGTAACAAATGAAAATCATTGAAGATAATTTTTTTATCTTCATAGCTACTTATTTTTATTACATCTTTCGTAATTAAAATTTTTGGTACCTTTTGATGTAACTTTTTTATATGACTTGCAAGTATTTTTATACATGTAGCATTGTCTCTATTCTTTGTTATTAATAATTCATTAATATTTTCTTTTTCGCATAATAACCCTAAATCTCTCGCTAACTCCGACGGGGTAGATAACGATCGAGTATTCAGGTAAATAGTATAAGGCGAAGGTACGTACATACAGAATTTTCTATATACACTTTTAAACTTTCGCGTTTCATTATGCACACATATTTAGACGGGATTTAACGCAAAACTACTTAGTAAAGGCATTCTACGCATACCTTTTTATACCCGACGTTTCGACCGAGTTGCACCGGCCGTGGTCACGGGTGGACTGCTGTCGCGGTGTATCGCCTCCGTTTGCGTCGCTGAGTCTTCATCCACCGTCACATTATTTATCCAACTACCGTCACACACAACACTAACGGTGTCCCTATTCCGTATACAAGCCTTATTCTGGTAGTTAGCCGATTGCAGACTAAAACGAAGTGGCGTTTTTGCAAACACTGGATTCCACGCTGATGATAGTTTGTGACCATCTTCCCGATTGAAATTGTTCGGATGTTTCTTAATTTCAATCGCTTCACGCACTACTCTTGAATAAAAGTGGCGATCTGTGGAGAGGACTTGCGTACGATGAAATTCGATCCAATGATTTGCGCCTCTTTCAAGTAAATGCTCCGCAATGGCTGATTTGTTAGACTGGCGGTTTTTCACAGCTGCAATATGTTCCTTGACCCTCTCATGGATAGTCCGTTTTGTCTGGCCTATGTAGGAACTACCGCAGCTGCAGTCTATCTTGTATACGCCTGGTGTTTGAAGTGGCAAAACATCCTTTGGGGAGCCCACAATGTTGTTGACCTTTATGCCTGGAGTGTATATTGTCGGTATCGAGTACTCGCGTAATATGTGGCCGATCTTGTCCGTAACTCCTTTAACATAAGGCATATAGGCTGGTTGTCTTCTAACTTCGGGATGTTTGTCACTCTTAGTCGGCTGCTTCCGTAGTCGATTCACTCGATATCCGTTTTTATTGAGTACCTCCTGAACATGATCCAGCTCACGCTTTAAATGCTCAGGGTCACAGAGGTCAAATGCTCTGTTCTTTAGTGACGTTATCACAGATTGCAAGTGTCGAGGGTGGTGATGTGAGGTAGCGTGTAGGTATCTGTCCGTGTGCGTGGGTTTTCGGTAAACACAGTGTGTTACGGACCCATTTGGTCTCACGGTCATCTTGACATCTAGAAAGGCCAACGACCTATTCGCCTCCATCTCATATGTAAACCTCATCTTCGGGTGAAGGGAGTTGAGATGTTGCATCCACTGATCCACTTCCTGCTTGCTTCCTTTAACGACGCTGAAGATGTCATCTACGTATCTTTTCCAAAGTCGGATGGTCTTCGGACCGAGGCTCAGTGCCTTCTCTTCAAAATGTTCCATCCAGATGTTGGCAAGTACCGGGGCGACTGGGCTTCCCATTGCGACACCATCAATCTGTAGGTAATATTGACTTTGGAAAAGAAAATAGTTGCCGTCCAAACAGTGTTTAAGCAGATCAATGTAATTTCGCGGGTCCGTAACACACTGTGTTTACCGAAAACCCACGCACACGGACAGATACCTACACGCTACCTCACATCACCACCCTCGACACTTGCAATCTGTGATAACGTCACTAAAGAACAGAGCATTTGACCTCTGTGACCCTGAGCATTTAAAGCGTGAGCTGGATCATGTTCAGGAGGTACTCAATAAAAACGGATATCGAGTGAATCGACTACGGAAGCAGCCGACTAAGAGTGACAAACATCCCGAAGTTAGAAGACAACCAGCCTATATGCCTTATGTTAAAGGAGTTACGGACAAGATCGGCCACATATTACGCGAGTACTCGATACCGACAATATACACTCCAGGCATAAAGGTCAACAACATTGTGGGCTCCCCAAAGGATGTTTTGCCACTTCAAACACCAGGCGTATACAAGATAGACTGCAGCTGCGGTAGTTCCTACATAGGCCAGACAAAACGGACTATCCATGAGAGGGTCAAGGAACATATTGCAGCTGTGAAAAACCGCCAGTCTAACAAATCAGCCATTGCGGAGCATTTACTTGAAAGAGGCGCAAATCATTGGATCGAATTTCATCGTACGCAAGTCCTCTCCACAGATCGCCACTTTTATTCAAGAGTAGTGCGTGAAGCGATTGAAATTAAGAAACATCCGAACAATTTCAATCGGGAAGATGGTCACAAACTATCATCAGCGTGGAATCCAGTGTTTGCAAAAACGCCACTTCGTTTTAGTCTGCAATCGGCTAACTACCAGAATAAGGCTTGTATACGGAATAGGGACACCGTTAGTGTTGTGTGTGACGGTAGTTGGATAAATAATGTGACGGTGGATGAAGACTCAGCGACGCAAACGGAGGCGATACACCGCGACAGCAGTCCACCCGTGACCACGGCCGGTGCAACTCGGTCGAAACGTCGGGTATAAAAAGGTATGCGTAGAATGCCTTTACTAAGTAGTTTTGCGTTAAATCCCGTCTAAATATGTGTGCATAATGAAACGCGAAAGTTTAAAAGTGTATATAGCAAACCGCTACGGGTCGGATATTGCAAAACAAGTGCGTCATCTAGAAGTCCTTCGGAAAAGGCGGGTGCGTTTGGAAACATCGTTGGCATTTTTAGTTAGGTGTCGCGATCGAGACTTATTACCTACATGTGTGCGCATTACACCACGTAACGATATCGCATTTTCGCGAAGGATTCTAACAAACGCGAGTGTAAGTCTCCTGAGACAGTTAATTCGGAACAAGTACAGTGAATTGGACACAATAAATAAGGAGTTATATGCGTTACATTTAAGTTGTAGTGTTAGTCTTTCGCGGGTGGATTATGATTTGTGTGATCGGGTGACATTTTTACAAGCGAGTCGTACCTTCGAACTGTGTAGTGCGAATCATGAGCGAAAGTTTTCTAAGCTGGTTAACCGGTTCGTCGAGAAGAAAAGGTCGTTTGTATCAAGTGAACTAAGTGACACGGTTATAAATCTATCAAGCGTGAGTCTAGATGACACTACCGTAACCATCTTGGCCAAAGGTTTGAATTTTGCTCCAACGCCAAAGCGAATACCATACGAAGTCGTGATCAGCAGCGTTGAAGAAACGATTATTCGTAATAGAGTACCACCTAACGATGCCGATACCCTAAGGCAGGACGTCGCAGTCGTTTTACGAAAATCGAAACTGCCGGCCGGTAATGTCACTACGGAAGAGCGTCAAGCACTAAAAAACATTCGAGAAAACAAAGATGTGTTAGTGCTTAAGGCCGATAAGGGAAACGCCACTGTAGTGATGAATACTATCGATTACCAACACAAGATACAGACCTTGCTATGTGACGAAAAGGTATATAAACCGGTAAATTACAACCCCACGGCCAGAGTAACGCGTAAGATACGATCTCTTATTAATGACAACCAAGACCTATTTACCGAAGACGAGTATGAGTCACTGTACAGACCAAAATCACATCAACCACCGAAATTATATGGCCTGCCCAAAATACATAAATCCAACGTGCTGTTGCGGCCTATCGTAAGTCAAATTGCTTCTCCTACTTACGACCTTGCAAAGCACGTTGCGTCAGTATTGCGGCCACTTGTGGGTAAAACACCGTCTTTCGTCAAGGACTCACGCCACTTTGTCCAAACTATAAAAAGCCTAATATTGGAACCGGACGACATTATGGTGAGTTTCGATGTGGAATCGTTGTTCACCAATGTTCCAATCAAGGAGTGTTTGGACGTAGTCCGGGAAAAACTGAAGGTCAACGAAATGCCGCGAAATTACATTGATCTGCTTAAACACTGTTTGGACGGCAACTATTTTCTTTTCCAAAGTCAATATTACCTACAGATTGATGGTGTCGCAATGGGAAGCCCAGTCGCCCCGGTACTTGCCAACATCTGGATGGAACATTTTGAAGAGAAGGCACTGAGCCTCGGTCCGAAGACCATCCGACTTTGGAAAAGATACGTAGATGACATCTTCAGCGTCGTTAAAGGAAGCAAGCAGGAAGTGGATCAGTGGATGCAACATCTCAACTCCCTTCACCCGAAGATGAGGTTTACATATGAGATGGAGGCGAATAGGTCGTTGGCCTTTCTAGATGTCAAGATGACCGTGAGACCAAATGGGTCCGTAACACACTGTGTTTACCGAAAACCCACGCACACGGACAGATACCTACACGCTACCTCACATCACCACCCTCGACACTTGCAATCTGTGATAACGTCACTAAAGAACAGAGCATTTGACCTCTGTGACCCTGAGCATTTAAAGCGTGAGCTGGATCATGTTCAGGAGGTACTCAATAAAAACGGATATCGAGTGAATCGACTACGGAAGCAGCCGACTAAGAGTGACAAACATCCCGAAGTTAGAAGACAACCAGCCTATATGCCTTATGTTAAAGGAGTTACGGACAAGATCGGCCACATATTACGCGAGTACTCGATACCGACAATATACACTCCAGGCATAAAGGTCAACAACATTGTGGGCTCCCCAAAGGATGTTTTGCCACTTCAAACACCAGGCGTATACAAGATAGACTGCAGCTGCGGTAGTTCCTACATAGGCCAGACAAAACGGACTATCCATGAGAGGGTCAAGGAACATATTGCAGCTGTGAAAAACCGCCAGTCTAACAAATCAGCCATTGCGGAGCATTTACTTGAAAGAGGCGCAAATCATTGGATCGAATTTCATCGTACGCAAGTCCTCTCCACAGATCGCCACTTTTATTCAAGAGTAGTGCGTGAAGCGATTGAAATTAAGAAACATCCGAACAATTTCAATCGGGAAGATGGTCACAAACTATCATCAGCGTGGAATCCAGTGTTTGCAAAAACGCCACTTCGTTTTAGTCTGCAATCGGCTAACTACCAGAATAAGGCTTGTATACGGAATAGGGACACCGTTAGTGTTGTGTGTGACGGTAGTTGGATAAATAATGTGACGGTGGATGAAGACTCAGCGACGCAAACGGAGGCGATACACCGCGACAGCAGTCCACCCGTGACCACGGCCGGTGCAACTCGGTCGAAACGTCGGGTATAAAAAGGTATGCGTAGAATGCCTTTACTAAGTAGTTTTGCGTTAAATCCCGTCTAAATATGTGTGCATAATGAAACGCGAAAGTTTAAAAGTGTATATAGCAAACCGCTACGGGTCGGATATTGCAAAACAAGTGCGTCATCTAGAAGTCCTTCGGAAAAGGCGGGTGCGTTTGGAAACATCGTTGGCATTTTTAGTTAGGTGTCGCGATCGAGACTTATTACCTACATGTGTGCGCATTACACCACGTAACGATATCGCATTTTCGCGAAGGATTCTAACAAACGCGAGTGTAAGTCTCCTGAGACAGTTAATTCGGAACAAGTACAGTGAATTGGACACAATAAATAAGGAGTTATATGCGTTACATTTAAGTTGTAGTGTTAGTCTTTCGCGGGTGGATTATGATTTGTGTGATCGGGTGACATTTTTACAAGCGAGTCGTACCTTCGAACTGTGTAGTGCGAATCATGAGCGAAAGTTTTCTAAGCTGGTTAACCGGTTCGTCGAGAAGAAAAGGTCGTTTGTATCAAGTGAACTAAGTGACACGGTTATAAATCTATCAAGCGTGAGTCTAGATGACACTACCGTAACCATCTTGGCCAAAGGTTTGAATTTTGCTCCAACGCCAAAGCGAATACCATACGAAGTCGTGATCAGCAGCGTTGAAGAAACGATTATTCGTAATAGAGTACCACCTAACGATGCCGATACCCTAAGGCAGGACGTCGCAGTCGTTTTACGAAAATCGAAACTGCCGGCCGGTAATGTCACTACGGAAGAGCGTCAAGCACTAAAAAACATTCGAGAAAACAAAGATGTGTTAGTGCTTAAGGCCGATAAGGGAAACGCCACTGTAGTGATGAATACTATCGATTACCAACACAAGATACAGACCTTGCTATGTGACGAAAAGGTATATAAACCGGTAAATTACAACCCCACGGCCAGAGTAACGCGTAAGATACGATCTCTTATTAATGACAACCAAGACCTATTTACCGAAGACGAGTATGAGTCACTGTACAGACCAAAATCACATCAACCACCGAAATTATATGGCCTGCCCAAAATACATAAATCCAACGTGCTGTTGCGGCCTATCGTAAGTCAAATTGCTTCTCCTACTTACGACCTTGCAAAGCACGTTGCGTCAGTATTGCGGCCACTTGTGGGTAAAACACCGTCTTTCGTCAAGGACTCACGCCACTTTGTCCAAACTATAAAAAGCCTAATATTGGAACCGGACGACATTATGGTGAGTTTCGATGTGGAATCGTTGTTCACCAATGTTCCAATCAAGGAGTGTTTGGACGTAGTCCGGGAAAAACTGAAGGTCAACGAAATGCCGCGAAATTACATTGATCTGCTTAAACACTGTTTGGACGGCAACTATTTTCTTTTCCAAAGTCAATATTACCTACAGATTGATGGTGTCGCAATGGGAAGCCCAGTCGCCCCGGTACTTGCCAACATCTGGATGGAACATTTTGAAGAGAAGGCACTGAGCCTCGGTCCGATGACCATCCGACTTTGGAAAAGATACGTAGATGACATCTTCAGCGTCGTTAAAGGAAGCAAGCAGGAAGTGGATCAGTGGATGCAACATCTCAACTCCCTTCACCCGAAGATGAGGTTTACATATGAGATGGAGGCGAATAGGTCGTTGGCCTTTCTAGATGTCAAGATGACCGTGAGACCAAATGGGTCCGTAACACACTGTGTTTACCGAAAACCCACGCACACGGACAGATACCTACACGCTACCTCACATCACCACCCTCGACACTTGCAATCTGTGATAACGTCACTAAAGAACAGAGCATTTGACCTCTGTGACCCTGAGCATTTAAAGCGTGAGCTGGATCATGTTCAGGAGGTACTCAATAAAAACGGATATCGAGTGAATCGACTACGGAAGCAGCCGACTAAGAGTGACAAACATCCCGAAGTTAGAAGACAACCAGCCTATATGCCTTATGTTAAAGGAGTTACGGACAAGATCGGCCACATATTACGCGAGTACTCGATACCGACAATATACACTCCAGGCATAAAGGTCAACAACATTGTGGGCTCCCCAAAGGATGTTTTGCCACTTCAAACACCAGGCGTATACAAGATAGACTGCAGCTGCGGTAGTTCCTACATAGGCCAGACAAAACGGACTATCCATGAGAGGGTCAAGGAACATATTGCAGCTGTGAAAAACCGCCAGTCTAACAAATCAGCCATTGCGGAGCATTTACTTGAAAGAGGCGCAAATCATTGGATCGAATTTCATCGTACGCAAGTCCTCTCCACAGATCGCCACTTTTATTCAAGAGTAGTGCGTGAAGCGATTGAAATTAAGAAACATCCGAACAATTTCAATCGGGAAGATGGTCACAAACTATCATCAGCGTGGAATCCAGTGTTTGCAAAAACGCCACTTCGTTTTAGTCTGCAATCGGCTAACTACCAGAATAAGGCTTGTATACGGAATAGGGACACCGTTAGTGTTGTGTGTGACGGTAGTTGGATAAATAATGTGACGGTGGATGAAGACTCAGCGACGCAAACGGAGGCGATACACCGCGACAGCAGTCCACCCGTGACCACGGCCGGTGCAACTCGGTCGAAACGTCGGGTATAAAAAGGTATGCGTAGAATGCCTTTACTAAGTAGTTTTGCGTTAAATCCCGTCTAAATATGTGTGCATAATGAAACGCGAAAGTTTAAAAGTGTATATAGAAAATTCTGTATGTACGTACCTTCGCCTTATACTATTTACCTGAATACTCGATCGTTATCTACCCCGTCGGAGTTAGCGAGAGATTTAGGGTTATTATGCGAAAAAGAAAATATTAATGAATTATTAATAACAAAGAATAGAGACAATGCTACATGTATAAAAATACTTGCAAGTCATATAAAAAAGTTACATCAAAAGGTACCAAAAATTTTAATTACGAAAGATGTAATAAAAATAAGTAGCTATGAAGATAAAAAAATTATCTTCAATGATTTTCATTTGTTACCCACAAGCGGTCACGCAGGGGTCAACAGAATGATAAATAATTTGAAAAAATACTATTTTTGGTCAGGAATGACTAATGACGTTATTGACTACGTCAAACGATGCCCACAGTGTCAATTTAATAAATTCTCGAACCATTCAGTACGAGAGCCAATGGTGATAACAAATACTGCCAGCTCTGCATTCGAAAGGATATTTTTAGATATCATGGGTCCCCTGACAGTTGACAACTATAATTATAAATACATTTTAACACTGCAATGTGATTTATCAAAATTTGTAGAAGCCTATCCCTTGCATAGTAAAGACTCCGAGTCAGTAGCGCGAGTTTTCGTAAATTATTTTATATTGAGATATGGGGTTCCCAAAGAGGTTATTACAGATAAAGGTACCGAATTTATGTCTAATATCATGTCTAACGTTTGTAAAATATTAAAAATAAATAAATTGAATTCAACCGCTTATACCACCACGAAACAATTGGCTCGTTAGAAAATAGTCATAAGTCACTAGGGGCATACCTTACTTAGGATTCAGTGTGATAGGAATACCATTGATTGGAGTGATTGGCAACCGTTTTGGACATTTTCTTATAATACAACAGTGCATACGGAATCAAAATACACTCCATTCGAATTAGTGTTCGGAAAATGTTGTAAATTGCCTTCTGACTTTGGGTTATCAGTTGAACCATTGTATAACTATAGCGACTATCCTAAAGAGATGAAATATCGTTTACAGAGAGCTCAATACGAAGCAAAAAATAATTTATTAGATAGTAAGTTAAAAAGAAAGTTATTATATGATAGAAAAAGCAACCCTGTAACTTATAAGAAAGGAGACCTTGTTTTAGTAAAAAATCAAACAGGAGACAAACTTACTAACATTTATAAAGATCCCTTTGTAGTACTTGAGGAAGTCGCACCTAATGTTAAAATTTTAAAAGATAATAAAGAATATCTTATACATAAAAATAATACTAAAATGTTCTTCAATTAAATTTTTCTGTTATATTTTTTTTAAGATGTATTATTTTATAAACTGTTATTAATTAGAATAAGAAACATTGTAATGTGACATGATTTAATTCGTTTAATTTTTTTTTTTGCTTCTTCCTCTTCTTCAGAAGGGGAGGATGAACAGGACTTTTTCAGGGGAGTTGTAGTGTTATACCTACCTATACCTAACAAACCGAACAGTAATTAGGTCATGTCGCAATCATACGAAATAACACGTATTAGCGTAAAACAGCTTAGTTGCAGAATTGGTTAAGCGTTTCAATATGTTTGTATTATTTCACTCAATAAACGGACTTCGTTATGTAAACTACTCCTTTACTTCATCACCCAACCTCATAACATCATAAATACATAAATTTAAATAATAAGTATACTTAATATGTTTTCTATATTTACTTTAATTTTTACAATTATGTTTACACCTCCGATTTTAGCGTCTATAAGTTCTCTCCATCCGACTGGTTGTCTGGAAGAAATCGCTTTATAGCGATAAGACCGCCAAATTGTAACTGTGTATTGTACTTGTATTTTTATGTTTTGTGTTGTAAAATGTAAACTGTTACAATAAAAGTGTTATCTATCTATAAGTAATACCCTAAACTTTGATACCCTTTTTAAACTAATTGTGAAATGATCATAAGTCAAATAATTAGTTTATAAATTACTAGCGGGCCCCCAAGAGACTTTTTCCTGTGACGAATTTTAAAAAAATCCTTTGTAGGTACAAACCTTGTCGTCAAAATAGGAACGTAACAAAAAAGAATAGCCAAATTCACCAAACCGTTCTCAAGTGATGCGCGAACATACATTCGTGACAATTGATTTTTATTAGCTAATCATAAAACTCACATTAATTAATAATTTAAATCAATCGAACGCCTTTCCGTCTAATAAAAGACAATTTATGGCGTAGTGTCAAATGGAAAGTGTATTAAAATTGTAAACAGTAACAATTTCTCTTATAAGTATTTCGGTAAATAATTTGTTGGTATACCATCAGAGACACGGCGGCTATCGCAAAATGCGAACGAGGGAGGTGGACGATGTAAACTCCCAAATGTTTGCTTTCAATTAACCTATGGTCAACAAACAGCCCAGTACATACAGTTTTCATGAAGCGATTCAACATCGATTCGAAAAAGATTCTATCGGATCAAATTTATAATGGGCAAATTTATAGGTGATGCAGCGTTTTGATGGAAAATAATAATTGCGCTTCCTATCATGGAGGCGACTGTGCCGAATGATGAATCGATTCTGCCGTGGATTCGCCAATTCTTAGCATACTAATGTAATTGCTTAATGTACTTTTAACTGATCTCGCTAAATGTGAGCAGAGGTAATAAGTGTAATGCGTCATTCGTGAGTAAGGGGTATTGGTATACCTAACCTAATACTAAAAAGTAATCTTTGAATATGTTGTAACAATGCAGCTAAAGCCTTGTTGGTTTTCTGACCTCTTTTCCGAATAACATTCTTTTATATCTTGTTTTAAATTTAAAATTCAAAGATTACCTGTCTTCTCACTCTAGCCACTGTTTTCATGTAAAAATCAGTTCAGATTCATCCGCGGAGCTAGAAAGAGCTCGTTCTTTATTGTTATCCTTACGAAAATATTGTTACTAGTGAATAGTGTATTATTATAACTAGATAGTTCCACACGTCCTGATATTATTAATAATATTTCAAACCTTTACCTAGCCACATTGTATAGTATACTAACACTTAAATTGTGCTTCATGGAACTAACCTTTTTATTATCAATACTAGCAACCCGCCCCGGCTTCGCACGGATTACTACCCATACCCGTACTCGTACCTAAACAAATTAGCATATAACCTTTCTCGATAAATGAGATATCTAACACTGAAAGAATTATTTAAATCGGGCCAGTAGTTCCGGAGATTAGCGCGTTCAAGCAAACAAACAAACTCTTTAGCTTTATAATATTAGTATAGGTATACTTCTGAACTCATCGTGCTTTTATCTTTATCCAACTCCGCCTCAATGAGTCACTCCTCCCGTTTCACCACTCCGTGACAAAGTGAAGGAAGGAGGACTGCACGAAATTGTAAAAAATAACGTATATTTAAGTCACTTGTTCTATGCGCTGAATTAGTTAAATAAGTACATTAAAAGAACTTAAGAAAGTTAGCCTGATTATTGCACAAGGTAACAATAACAAACAATACATAAGTCTAATGACTTCTAAAAACATATTTATTCGACAACTTTCTTAATTTTACGCATGAAACAATAATTATTACACGAAAATATTTGTATTGATATTCCGCAGGGCACCCCCCCTTCTTTAAAAAAGTAAATTTTAATTTTTAACACAAGCGCGTGATGGTTTTGCACATTTCGCAGAATAAAAACATTGCTCTAATTAAATTTCTAGGTCTGAAACTAGTTCTAATTATAAATATCAATATGATTAATTTTGCTTTGAAGTTCATTAAGAGTCTTATGTCAGTTTTTGCGATCGCGCGGTACCCCCTGCAAAGGATGTGTCAGGATCAGCAAATGTGGTCTCTGCCTACCCCTCCGAGCGAGCGTAATGTGTGCATGTAAGTAATCTTTGAGCTGTGTGTGTGGCGGCTCATAAAATAATACTTTATTTAAATTTTTTTATAATTTTTTTTTTAATTTCTTGTTCCCCGACGTGGTTCACGTCTACCAACTATTGTAACACTAGTACATACAATGAGATTTGCCAACCTTTGGCAAATAACAATAACTTTTATGTAGGTAAACATCACACGCATAGATGATACAAAAGCTACACATTTTATAAATATATGAAAAAAAGGATTATAAGTAAAATATAAAGTAAAAGAAGCCTTAAACCCACGTAATAAATAAAACTGAAACTACAAAAAATGTCACTAACAAAAATGTCACTCGGGCAAGAGACTGCGTGTGTGACAACTTGTGATAAGGTCACAAGTGACAACGTCAGTATCCTGGTACAGTCAACATCATTAAGATGTGACTATCGACGGCCTGCAAAAATATCTGATTATTGGTAGAATGCATGTTATATGCCTATATACCACTTTGTCAAGAAAGTACCGGGAAAAGATCAATAATACACAAAATGATAGTTATTCAACCAAATTTATTTTATCGCCTTCAAAGCATGCTTCTTCCGAAAAGATACACTTACGCCAACGAATAATCCAATCATCAAACATTTTTAAACGCTTTTTCCGGAATTGAGTTCAGTTCTCGCCGCGAATTCTCCTTTATGTCTTCTAATGAATGAAAACGGGTGCCACGAAGTGGTAATTTGAATTCAGGAAAAAGAAAGAAGTCGGCTGGAGCCATATCTGGTGAATAAAGTGGTTGCTCGATGGTATTTGTTGAGTTTTTGGTCAAAAATTTGTTCACAGTGCGAAGGCGCATTATCGTGGTGCAAAATCCAAGAATTTCTTTCCACAAATTTGTCCTTTTTCGTCGAATTTGCTCTCTTAAACGCTCAAATACTTAATATTCTTTCGTTTGACCTTCCAGCAAGAATTCCGAGTACACAACACCGAGATACTCAAAGAAAACAGTCAACTGACTTTTGATCGACTTTGGCGTGGTTTTTTCGGTTTCGGTTCAGTCGGAAGGCGCCACTCCGAAGCTTGTTGACTAGTTTGCATGTCAAACTCGTAAACCCACGTTTCGTCACCAGTAACAATGCGTTGCATGAATGTGGGGTCGAAATTGACTCGTTCTAGCATGCTCAGCGATTCTTATGCGATTGAGTTTTTGGAGAAAATTCAGGTCTTTTGGGATTAGCCGAGCGGCAACATGTTTCATACCAAAGTGATTATTTAAAATGGTACGGATCGACTCGTGAGACATAGAAAGTTCAGTGGCTATCTCTCTCAAACTTGAATGAGGATTTTCAGTCACCATTTCCTTCACACTTCAGTTGAAGACGTTGATGGCCTACCAGAGCGAAGCAAATCTTCCATCACATCTCGACCGCTTTTGAACGCTGTGTACCACTCATAAGCACGAGTTTTTGATAAAGTCGATTCAATGTAAGCCTTCTGTAACATTTTCAGTGACTCTAAACACGAAATTCCTTGGCGACGCAAAATTTAAGACAAACTCTTTGTTCGATGTTTTTATCCATTATGAAATTCGCAATACACATTAGATATAAACTAACTAAAAACAGCACTGTATTTTATCTAAATAACAGATGCAACTCAAACTGCGCGCCAAAATGGATAACAGTTGTGTTAATCTAACAACAAAAAATAGAATTTGGAATCATAAACAAATCATCCGTTCCCGAAACTTTTTTGACAGAATGTATATGCTTTCCACCAATGATCAGATATTTTTGCGCATCACATCTTAATGCTGGAGACTGTACTATCAGAATGAATGTCGATGCCATCGCTATACTTATTTATTCAAAATTTTACAAATTCTTGCGTAAGGAGAGTTAGCCCCCACGACCGTTCTTCTGAGTGGCGGGCAAAGTGGTGTGATCGGCTTGCGAGGCATTCTGCGAGAAACGCGCAGGTTTAGAAGTCCCAGTAATTGCGAACAATCTATCTAGTCCTGTAGAATTATACTGGCAAACTTAGCATCAAGGAGGCTCCTCCGCTTAGTCAGTGACTTTCTACCTATTTCTTCCCTTGGGTTTCTTAAAAGGCGACTAAGGGACTAAACCTAAAGACTGCACATACATCCGACAGCATAGAGCGGCCATGAGCTCACCACCAATCACGCTGAGCATATGTGCAGGTGTAATTATGTGAAACATGGACTATGGCAGTGGACTGCTTCTGCGGTCCTCATTGCCTAGTCTCTGACTAACCCTTTAGTTTACTTTTACTATAAATGTTGTATGCAATTATCCAGTATTGTTGTAGTTGCAAAGCAGGTAAAAGAACTGTAGGGCGCTGTTCCCACACGATGACTATTTTATCGTACCTTGGTTGGGCGCGGCACCAGAATAATATTGAGCTCCCTGCACAGTTTCTTGACGATTTGTTAATTGAATTCGATAACGAAATTGATGATGATGAATAAAACTAGGTATTCAATGAATGTATTTATTTGTTTAATTTTTCCATTTCTATAACCTCAAAACTCAATTTTAAAATGTCTAAATAACTTTGATGTTAGAAGTTCCATAAAAAATTGGGTTTAACAGAAAAGCTTTTGGTATTAAACTACACAAAATAAAATATGTTCCCTCATTGTCCATGACAAATTAATATTAAGCCAAAGTTACTATAGACACTTGACATTGTTCTTTAACTACATTCTTACCTAAACTTTATTTATACTCTACTTTAATATACAACAATGTGATAACTTTTAACATTACTGAGGTAGAAGCGATTTAGAATCATGATCTATGATTTCTTAGTAGCTGCCTACCTACTCAAAGAATACCACGTACGAATTACGGCAGGGAAGCCTTATATCAAAATGTCACGTACACTCATGTCTTATCTGAATATAATCTATGTAGTATTAATGAATAACCCATTCACAAGGGATCACATTTGACATTTATGAGAGAGACAATTCACACAATTGTTAACTTCGTTCTATTAGCTTCAGACGTTATTATAAGACCATAAAGGTTGTTGGATCAAAACAGCATAGTGAGACTAGTAGTCTCAACTATTAGTTCACAATGTAGAAATTATTGCATACTTAAACAGTTTTTATTTCAAAATCAATTCTCAGCCATGGACCAGTAAACGTCCGTGCATGAGAATTGATATTGCATAGTTTATTTTGTATTTATAAAAAAAAACGTTCCTTTGTGTCTCCCGTATGCGCTCCTATAGGTAGGAATACACATTACACACATTACTTGATTGCGATGAAACTTTGATAGTACACACGCTTGCAAAAGTTTTTTAGTTGTTAAAACCATTACGGGATACTGCTATCACGAGGGCGAATCCGCGAACGGGCCGTTAGTCGCTTACTTAAGATACTATACTTTGGTGTTTTGTAGATATTTAAAACCCTAACAACCGTATTCACAAACATTACTATGAGGTCTCAGGTCTCAGTGCGCTCGGACGCACAGGGTCTCAAAAACCTATTCATAAACAGTACTTAAGTGGCAACCGGCACTATGCGTCCCTTAAAATGAACGCAAAGCTAAGGTAGCCAGGTTTGTCATACGAAACGCACTGAGAAATGTCTTACTTCGGATAGCATTTCTACTTTGCTTAGACAAGTAATGTTTGTGAATCCGGGTGTAACTTTACTTTATCTCAATCAGGTAGTACCTACTTTGGACAAGCTGTATGCGTGTCGTAGCGTGAGCGTAGCAATGGTTACGTTCTCTGCTACGAGCGGTATGCAATACTACGAGATTTGAGGAAAATTTAATAGTATTTTCTTTATTATTTACTTAAAAGGGTTTACGTATTTCGGTTTCCCATACAAACTTCCAAGTTGAAATTTTTAAAAACCAATAAGTCAATTTTGATTAAACTTTGCATGCTAAACTAAAACACAGGGATCTAAATAGTTTGTTGAAAACATTTTTAAAAAACGTTTATTTAACTGAGTTATTGCGATTTCAAACTTTCTATAGTGGACTTTAAATCGCAATAACTCGGCTAAATAAACGATTTTTGAAAATGTTTTCAACAAACTATTTGGATTCCTGTGTTTTACTTTAACGTACAAAGTTTCACTAAAATTGGTTTATTGGTTTTTAAAAATTTCGACTTGAAAGTTTGTTTGGGAAATCGAAATGCGTAAACCCTCTTAAACGAAATTATTAAATCTCTTCCTAAATATAGTAACGGCAACTGAAGGTTTGAGAAACAAACGATTAACACTAGACAGAAGCGCCTGCCTCGAGTAGAGCTTTGACCTTTCGCTATCCTGGCTACTATGTTCTCCCGATGAACTACCGAGACGAAACATGTAAACTGTATTTATTATTCTTAGTCGCAATGACTTATTATAATCTTATTTATTCTAAGATTGTAATCTTAGTTAAAAAAAAACTTTCTTAGGAAACCTTAACTAGTTGGTTATATGCTTACAAGAAATTATTACAAAACTATTTTCAATTGTTCACACATACATTATGAAACTGTTCGCCTCACTTTAATTAAGTCTATACACAGTCAGTCAGTATCCATCGTCAATAAAATAACTTTACTATCAACGTGGCCATATTTAGCATTTGAATATGAATTGTCAATCAGTATCGTACACAAATTGTTTATGGACACCTTAATTGGTGAATGGATGTTGCCATTGAATGGCTCAATTAACTTCACAATATTGCATCCGAATTGCAGCGGTTCATTATATATAAAAGGGCAGTTAAAATTAAGCATTATACGAGTACGTATTGTTTCATTTCAACACATTGAAATGAAATGAACTCGCGTTTATTAATTACATTTAAAGTTAATTTTTAGTCCTGGCGTTTTGAACCCTTTACAAACAGGTGGTCACAGGGAGACTGAGGTCTTGGTCGTAACATGCATACCGTCAATTATTTTTATTTTTTACCGGGCGCGTTTTGGTTTATACAAAAAAAGTCTGATGTAACGTGGTTTTTTACTTTATATTTTATCTTAGTTTGGCTTTAACAACAGTGTTAATAGCAATATCATGCTCAGCGATTAAAGGATAAGTAAGCCAATTACCTAAGTATTTGAATTAGTAGGTACTCCTGACGATGAAAACTACAATTCTGCTCTTCAAGGTCTTAATACAAAGCTGTCTTAATTTCTAACTGACTTTGATTAAATTTTCCTTCTGCCGTATCTACAAACATAGAAGAGACAAAACATAGACAAGCAAGGACAAGCATATTATGCGAAATGTTTAGAATTCTTTTAAAACCAAGGAAACATTCAATGCACAAGGACAAGTCAAACCCTTGCGGTTTATAGATTATATTGTTAGTAATTAGATGAACTTATAACTTTGTTATATTGGATAAATAAATTAAAAAAATAGAAAGTTTACGAATCGCAATCCTTCATTCAATCTTGTAGCATTTATGCTTACTCGTTTAAATAGGTTCCGTAATAAGCTTTCTTTCATAAAGCGATTTAAAATACACCAAAAGTAGGGCAAGACACATTTCCCCACCACGCTTAAATAGTCCTATCTCAATTACCGTTCATTTAATATCGGACGGTAATCCCCTAGTGGACACCAAACGCGGAGTGGCCGCTTCGAACTCTGCCCAGGAATTCTGCACTGTGCCCAGGCGATGCGCACTTCGCCCGGTCCCCCAAGATCCAACTTTACACTGAAAAAGTTAAATGGCCCGGAATAAAACGCTAGTAATAGAAAATGGACGGCACTCTTCATTTCCTACTCCGATATTCGCACCAAATAGGTACTCGATATCGGCGACGTGACATGTTTAGTATTGGATTCGCCGCTCATTCATATTGTATGGCAATTGCCGCGTCAATTACGGGCCGCTCAATGATTAGGCGATTCACCGCATTAGGTTTGGTTTTTGTTCGCTTGCTATAACATTATAATATGCCGTTTTTTAACAGCAATAGGTAGTTACTTAAGGTGACTATCGTAAGGGCTATTTTCGTTTAGGTTTTCAACATACGTATCCTAGGCTTACCTTTTTTAGTAGTTGAACGACGGGTCACTATCGTATGGGCTATTTACGTTGCTGTAGAATAGCACCGGTCGTGTTACGTGTTACTATGATACTTGTCTCCGTTTGCAAAACAGTCTTCATCCATCGTTACACTAAGTACTCGTATTTATCCAAATACAACCACACGCAACGCAACACTAACGGTGTTCCTATTAGTTACCCAAAGATACTTAGGATTGCAGATTGTATTAAGCCCTGTTTACATCTTATTAGTAACGCCATTTTATGTATGGTTATGTCGCTTCAAGTATAGCTTATGGGTTAATATTGTGGGGAAATGGAACTGACGTTAATAAGGTATTCGTTGCACAAAAAAAGTGCATACGAGCTATATGTGCCAAAGACCCTTTTGAATCTTGCAGACCGTTGTTTGTTAAACTGGGATTGTTAACAGTTCCATGTACGAGTATGTACATTCTAGAAGCCTTTAAATTTGTAAACCAGCATCCCGAATTGTTTATGCGTGCTAAGGATAAATATCCTCGAAATACAAGAGATATGGATAGACTTGTATTAGACTTTCGCCCAAACACTTCACTGTACCAAAATGGTTGCTATGCAATGTGTATTAAAATATATAATAAACTCCCAAAGCAGTTTAAGTGTGGGCCTTCTAAATTAATGACAAGAAAACTGCACATTTGGCTTACAGAAAAGTGTTTTTATAGTGTAAGAGAGTTTTTGACTAATTAATGATAATGATAATAATAATGATAATGACTTGAAATTTAAATAATAATAACGTGATATGACAATGATACGATAATTATAATGACATGATATGATATGATATGCAGTGATAATAAAATACAATATTTGAAAAAAAATCTTGCTTAAAAAGAATATTTTTGCATGTTAATTTATTGTTAACCGAATAGAGAACTGTAATGTATCTTATTAACACCATGTGTACCTATTCTAAGCAAATAAAATAATTTGATTTGATTTGATTTGATTTGCCAAAGTTTAATTACCTACAGCAAAATGTAAGCATCTGATTATCAAAACGAAGAGAGACAATTTTTGCCTCTTTGTCAACGCTTGGAACCGCAATATTGAGATCCTTTTTTATTATTTTTTTATACTTACTATACTTATTGCATATTTAAAATCCTAAAAGTGAGTACTTACCTACCTATTACCTACCTACCTGCAAACCCAGTCAGAATTTTACGAACACGTTTAAAATACCTAATTAAGTACCAATTAAAGCTTGTTTTTATAGTAGAAAGTTGTTAATTGTTTTTATTTTTCATTCATAATTTAATTTTGTTGTTAGTAAGTACATACCTACCAATTAATTAATTTAAATTTTCATTTTGATTTTTTTTTTGTTTTTTATATTTTAATTTTCAAATATTGTTTTCTTTTTAATTACATTTGTTAGCGTTTAACGAGCTTATTATTAATGTTGTGTACGCCTGTAATAGGTATATGTATAACTAATGTTTTGTTTAATGCTTCATATGTATTACTATTGGTGTACCTTTCTCCTTAAATAAATAAATAAATAAAAGCTAAATGAGATGAGCTTTCTTTAAGTAATTTTTTAATTAATTAATTTAAGTAGTAAATAGGTACCTAGAACGATTTTTTAATATAGTTTAAGCTTTTTTATGGAATTATTCGTATAATTTTAAAGTAGACAATAACTATAGATTTCATGTAACATACCTAGGTTACATAGGTTCCATAATGGTAATAAAAGGTAAGAATTAAACACAACAAAATATAAACCACTCAAAATGCATTTATCACGAACAATGGTAGTCTTTAATATCCACCGCCTATGCTCCGAACGGGTGAAGCTTACCTACATGTATTTAACTGGAAACTAGGTACGACCCCACCACCGCCCTCCGGAAATTAACATTTTCTAAAGCGCTTGCAAATGAAGGCGCACACACCGGGGACTTGAAAGCCCGTTGTTAGCGTCAACTCGCGTCAACCGGACAAAAAAAATGATACTAACACATTAATAAAGCGACTTTGCGCACGCTATTTGCCCAACGCTCGATCGGGACGCAATAAAAGGCGAAGATAAGGCGTTTGATAGATATTCATAATGCAAAGGAAGCACAATCAGATTTTCATTGGCGCCCTCCACCGCGGTGCGGGGGGAGAAATGAATACTTATTGCGAAAATGAAGCAGGTCATTAATGAACGCCGGCTCCTGTGAACCGGTCGTCGCGATTTAATTCTCTTCGAAAAATATTCAATAAACGCCCGCCGGCCGGGAAGACAGCGACGCGTCCGCAAACAGAACAGCCAGCGGAGTAGAAATATTGCCGAATGGTAGAACGCTCCGAGCAAAGGAGATTAATAAATAATTCCCGGGTAATAAAAGATAATTAAAAACTTCCGGCGATAATTTGGGAGCTAATAGAAAAAAGCTGAATAGGTACAGATTTGATTACGGCACTGCGGCGCTAATTTAAGAATGCGTTCAATTTATGTTAGTAAATAATGGAGAGACTCTTATATCTATTGGCATCTCTATTAATTAAACGGATATTCATGAGCATTATGTAACCATCACATACTGCAGGACTTCTATATATATCTTTAGAGCTTTCAATTTAATAACCGGACGAGCGGTACGCCCGACCGCCCACATCCAAAGTCAACCTTTACCGCATAACCTATGAATAAACAATAGGTCTAAGGTTAGTCAACAAAACTGACCTACTCTCTTGGTGCGCTTCCAGACTTCGTACGTACACATAACCATACACTTACTTACAGTTATGTAGGTATGTAGTTGTCAACAACAAGTACCAACAACTTACATAATATAAGTAGGTACCAATACGAATTATTCATTACGATTTCTTTGGAGATATTATACTTTCACAGTGGCAGAAGTGCTATATCGCAATTTGATATAAGTATTATGGTACGGAAATAAGTACCTATCCTTAGCTAACTTGATCCTAGATCCTTAGCCACAATATGATTTCCCCACTGTTAAGTCTCCAAAAATGGTAATAACATTGAAAGGAGGTTAATTGTATTAAAAGTAAAGTACCTACCTATTAATTTAACCTTTGTTCCTATTTGTGATATACCTAACTGTGTCGCGTAGCGGTGAAAGAATACTACCACCCCCTCTCTTCCCTTGGGTGTCGTAAAAAGCGACTAACGGACTAAATACTGCACATACATCCAACAGCTTAGAGCGGCGATGGGCTCACCACCTGTCACGCTGAGCACAAGACAATGTGCAATCGCTATTTGGTGAAAGAAAAGTGGACTATGACAGAGTACTGCTTCTGCGGTCCTCATTGCCTAGTCTCTGACTAACACTTCGGGGATAATAGTCGTGATTATATGGATGTATTTGTGATAAATATTTTACAATTGTTATCTACAGTAAAGCTGTGTGGTGGTGGATTCTTATTACAAGAATTACTACCAACCAATATCTTCAAATAAGGTTACGTGAAAGAAGGGGGCTGAAGACTGCTCATGTGCTCATACATCTACGAGCGTAAAGTGGTGATGAGCTCACCACCTAACTATCAGGCTCACCCGTATTCAACAACATTACTTGTCGAAGCAAAGTAGAAATGCTATGCGAAGTAAGACATTTCTCACACCCGTATTCACAAAACATTACTATGAGGTCTCACAGTGCGCTCGGACGCACAGGGTCTCAAAAACCTATTCATAAACAGTACTTGAGTGGCCACCGGCACTATACGTCCCTTAAAATGAACGCATAGCTAAGGTAGCCAGGCTTGTCATACGAAACGCACTGAGAAATATCTTACTTCGCATAGCATTTCTAGTAGCCAGACTGGTCATACGAAACGCACTGAGAAATGTAGCCCGTCTACGTGTCCAGGGCATAAATAGCATTTTTACTTTGCTTAAGTAATGTTTGTGAATACGGGTGTCAGTGCGTTTCGTATGACAAGCCTGGCTACCTTAGCTATGCGTTCATTTTAAGGGAGCCATAGCGCCGGTGGCCACTCAAGTACTGTATAAGAATAGGTTTTTGAGACCATGTGCCACAGATTAAAGAAGAGTCCTGTGCGTCCGAGCGCACTGTGAGACCTCATAGTAATGTTTGACGACGTACGAGGGTCAAACTGAAAATTCTTAGAAAATCAAAAACTGAGGCAACTAGTAAGTTTTGAGGTTTATTATATCTTTTCAAAATAGTGTCCGTTTACATCAATACATCGCTGCATCCGGTGGAACCACTGAGAAAAGCAATTTGCCCACTCCTCCTTGGGGGTCTCTTCAACGACCTTTTGAAACGCAGCCACTGCTTCCTCGGCGTCCATAAAACGTTTTCCTCAAAGTTTTTCTTTTGTTTTTAGGAATAAATAAAAATCGCAAGGTGCGAGGTCAGGGCTATACAGCGGGTGACCTAGTAATTCCACGTCAGACGAGGTCAAATAGTCGATTGTTTGCCTGGCGGTGTGCGACGAGGCGTTGTCGTGGTGAAGGAGGATCCTACTGCGAGGGCGTTTCTCCCGAACTTTTTCCAAGACAAGTGGCAAACAATTGTTAGTGTACCATTTGGCAGTTATAGTTTTTTGATCTTCTAAAACAATTGTCGCGTAATGACCTGCCTTTCCGAAGAACGAAGCCACCATCTTTTTTCCCACGCTTCGACCTCTCTTCACTTTAGTTGGCAACTCATCGGAAGGAAACACCCACTGAGCAGACTGTCTTTTGGTTTCGGGATCATAACAGTAAATCCAGCTTTCGTCACCCGTAACTATGTCGAACACAGCATTCGAGTCACCTCCGTTAAATCTTTGAAGCATTTCACGGCACCAATCAACACGACGGAGTTTTTGGGCCTCGGTCAAATTGTGAGGTATCCACCGGGCGCAAAGCTTCCTGGCAGCTAAATGTTCGTGGAGGATTTTGTGCACTTGACTCATACCGATGCCTAAGCTTGCCCGAATCTGCTGATAGGTCACTCGTTTGTCAGTCTCTATCATACGCCGCACAACACTGATGTTATCTTCAGTCGTCGCCGTAGAAGGCCGTCCCTCACGCAGATCATCGGTGAGATTAGTGCGACCACGCTTAAATTCATTGAACCAGTTGTAGACAGTGGCACGAGATGGGGCTTCATCGTGAAAGGCCAATCGAAGTTTATCGTAACTTTCTTGTTGACTTAATTGACATCGGAAGTCATAGAAAATCATTGCACGTAAATTTTCCCGGCTTAGATTCATGCTGACGTCACACAGGCAATTTTCAATTTGCCGCCAAATCGAAGACAAATGACAAAGTAATGAAATTTAAACTGAATAATATTGACAAAGAGTTCCATTTACAAAATTCAAACTTTATTTTTAATTATATTGTTTACAAGTGGCCAGTTCTAAACACTTTCAGTGTCACCCTCGTATGAAGTTATAAGTGAATATTTGAAGATTGTGAAGATTTGTTAATAGCATATGTTTACTTACTAACCTTAGCTATATATGTTATTTGTCTGTAAATCTTCCTAGAAATAAATAAATAAATAATTTGGTGAAACGTGGACTGAGGTAATACACTGCTTTTATGGTCCTATTAGGCCTTCGATCAACAATACAACTAGATGTCAGGTCGGCGCTAAAAACGTGTCTCGGTAAATAAGAGCGCACTTGAGAAGTGAACTCTTATTTTCTCGCAAGGCATAACAGGAAAAAGTAATTTATTTGTTGCCCCTTAAGGTTGATTTCACCACTAAATATTATTGACGTCTTTTCTTTTTTAAGTGACAGGAGTATTTATAGCTTTGAAAAAGTATTTATTCACGTGGATAGAATTTAGCTTTGATTTTGTAAGCGACACGTTATCTAGTTGGTTGTTGATCGAAGTATTAGGCAATCAAATATGGCCGAAAAGCGGTCGACCGGGAACCTCCTCGCTCGTAGGTACATAGAACGGCGATATGCTCACCACCTGTCACGCTGAGCACAATCATGTGCAGTTGTATGGTGAAACGTGGACTGTTGCTGGGGACTGCTTTTGCGGTCCTCATTGCCTAGTCTCTGACTAACCCTTCGGGGATAATAGTCGTGATTATAATGTACTAGCGGCCGCTCGCGGTTTCACCCGCGTGGTTCCCGTTCCCTTGGGAATATCGGGATAAAAAATATCCTATGTGTTAATCCAGGGTAGTCGGGCTATCCGGGCGCTCGCCGCCTCTCCAGCACAAGTGATGAGATAGAGTTCGACTTGACAGCTCAGGAGCTGTCGGGTCGAATCCCGTGAGGGTGACCTCAAGGGGTCTCGTTGCACAAGGGGTGCATTCGGTTCGGGGGTTCCCTTGAACCAATGGCCTAGAGAGTCGGGGCGGCAGAGTGCCTATGGCCGGTCCCGCCTCGACTTTCCCCCGGGTCTTGCTGGAGAGCAGTGGAGGTTTTAGTGGGTATGCCCCCCTCCTCTCGAACCCCCGCCGAGGCCGCAGGGCCTGGACGGGGGAGCGGGAGTTGGGGGGAGAGTCCCATGCGCGTGCGTAATGCATTTCCTCCACTCTAAAAAAAAAAAAAAAAAAAAAAAAAAAAAAAAAAGGGTAGTCAGCTAACTCCATACCAAATTTTATTAAGATCGCTCCAGCCGTTTAGACGTGAAGAAGTAACAAACATACACACTCACAAACTTTCGCCTTTATAATATTAGTGTGATTAGTCTTAGATGAATGATTGGTCTCGCGTCAAGCGCAGCGAGACCAATCATTTATCTAAGGTATTAGTGATAAATATTATCTATAAAATTGTTCTCTACTAATTCTAGCAGGTGCAATTTCTGCAGAAAATTAACTAAAAGAAAAGCTGTGTGGTGGTGGCTTCTTATTATAAGAAAGTGAAACGTGGACTATGGCAGTGGACTATGGCAGTGTACTGCTTCTGCGGTCCTCATTGTCTGTCTCTGACAAACCCTTTGGGGTTAACAGTCGTGAGCGTATGTTTGTATGAATGTAAAACAGAAAATAGCACTTACAAAAAGACGACTTTCCATTGACGGCATCTTGGATTTTTTAATAAAGGAATGTGAGTATATTATTGGTCAAGATACTTACAATTCAATCGGTCATATGCTGTTACTTTAAAACCTCGTCTGCTTTGCCCAGTAAATCAAAATGAGTAACTTGGACAAAACACATAGGTACTTACATAATAATTATTTCCAAAAATGGTTTTAGATATTAATTCCCAAATTACGAAGGTAATACGCCTCGGTGACCGAGTGGCTAAGCGGTCGGCCTGATAACCGGAGGGTTCAATTCCTAGGTCGGACAAAGTGTGTACATTACTTGTACTTACACACACACACTTACACGCACACGCACACACTCACACATACACATAAGTAGGTACTCTCACAACACACACCCACACACACACATGAATTCCTCATTCGCGCATTGCACCGACCAAGGATCAATTTGTTATAGTAATTGTAAGTATGATACCTACAGTAGCTACAGTTATGGTTATTGTTTTTATTGTTTTGCACAAAAGATCCCAATGGGTCGACGTGCTAGTTTCACCGCCTTTGTGGTCTAGTGGCTAAGCCAGCGGTTTCAGACCCAGAGGTCCCGGGTTCAATTTCCAGCGGGGGGTACATCTTTGTGTGCTCGGTTTGGTCGGTCGTAGGGCTGTTGAGTCCGCCTGGCTAGCTACCGCCATCTTATCCTAAGTTTGTCGCCATAACGACGATGTTTATAGCATTGTTGTGTTCCGACAGTTTGAGATGAGATAGCCAGTTCCTCAGTGGTTGAGGATTCCAGGTGAAGCGCGCTTCCACTTTCGGCCTTATCTTCACTTACCATCAGGTGAGATTAAAGGACAAACGAAAACCCGTTGTCGAATAAAATAGAAAAATTTTCATTACAAATAGCTACATTGTTACTTTGCTAACCTACTAAGCTCTCACTATCTTACCTTATGTATGTCGTCATAATAACAATGTTAATAGCATCGTTGTGTTCCGCCAGTGTAAATACTTATAAGATGCTCAGTAGTCAATAAACATTTCCTTATCTTATCTTATCTTATTTGACGATTCCGGGTGAAGCCAATTCCACCTTCGGCCTTATCGTCACTTACCATCAGCGGGTCTATCGCAATGATATTTTAAGGTCATTGGTCTATCGGCTAAAAAATATGAATACGGACATGGGCTTCATTTGACATTTGAAGCCCATATTTTGTCCTTATATGGGCATATTATGGGCTTCAAATGTCAAATGAAGCCCATGTCCATATTCATATTTTTAGCCGATAGGGTAGCAGGGGAAATAATGGCCAAGTGCTTACGTTCGGGTTGCGATCTTGCAAGTATAATGTTGCACTGTCGCAATTACATTATCTCTAAGCCCCTTCGTACACAAGGCTACGCAAATCTCCGATACTCGACGATTTTAGTCTCCAAGCGACTACCGCCATACAAATCCATTGAGGTTCGTACACTAGTCGCGTCGCCGACATTTGTCTCGCGACTCGCGTCGCGCCAGTCGCGCGCTACCTGCCAGTCGAGATCTTCGCTACTTAAGTTGCGGCGATTTTCATGATGGCAGAGCAATCATTAAATTTGTTTCTGAGGTGGAGAAATATCCTTGCCTATATATACCACATTAGTATCGGAGATTTGCGTAGCCTTGTGTACGGACTGTGCGCTACTCGATACTCGCGACGTGATACTAATGTAGTATACAACATTAGTATCGGAGATTTGCGTAGCCTTGTGTACGAAGGGCCTTATCCTCCGAATTTCGGAAGGCACAATAAGTCGTTGGTCCCGGTTGCTGTCATTCAAAACTCACAAACACGCATTGTGCCAACGAGTCGAGTAACATTTTAGCTAGGGCTGATAGAGAACAGTGGAAATAAAGAAAACATTTCTTTTACTCTTATATTTATTTTCACATATCTTTCAAGGCCTTCACAACACATATGTTGTACAACAGTTGGTTTTGCAGCCTCAACCACGCTTTTGTTGCCACCTCCTCTACGGATTGCAGTGTAGTTCTTAACTCCTCACTCGCCGATATAGTTTTAGTGTGAGTTTTCAGGAACAAGCTCAAATACGACTGCGCTAATTCAAAGTCCTTATTACTCTCTAACATATAGTTCAACATCAGTAGGAAATGCTTCATCACTGTTATAGAACCGCCTACATCTGGCTCCATACTAGCAACTTCGGCTTCGATGGCCGCTGGCGCTAGCGTTTTTAATTTCTCTATACACTCATTATATTCCTCTTCTGTATCACTATTTACTAATTTCTTTGCAAACACCGATAACGTAGAAAGTGAATCTGGCATTAACAGCTGCGTATCTTTGTTACCATCTTTATTTTTGTCCAAGTCAAATTCTAATTCTAAACTCGGTATGGTCGGTAAAAAGAATGGTGCCGACTTTGGTACGGTCAGAGGCGTTTTCGGCTTGTTCCTCTTTTTCACTATATCCAAATGGAGTAAATTCAGCCACCTTGAAGTCGGTTGGCTGGACAAAGTTATCAATTCATGACTGATTTGCTCGGGTGATTTGTATTCTGGTTCTTCACCAATGTCGATGGTTGCTAGGTCATCTAAATCGGGCTTTTCTGGGACAGTGCTTGGCAGTTCTGTAACAGACATTTTGACAAAATATTTAGAAAGACATTAATCAACAATTTAAATTCAATTATCAATGAAACACTAAAAAAAAAATATTTTATTAATTTGAAATATTCTACAGGGTATGAAAAGAAGCTTAACGAAGCCGAGAGCCACGTAATCTGTCCATTATTACGAAGTTTTTTCTGTACTGGGCCATACCTGGGAACCTTCTAATTACGGAGATATTAAGTGTTAAAGTCACAATATTGTGACTTTGGTTTTGACAAAAATAAATGTAAAACGTGATTACTAAACTTTATTCTAAAGAAGCATTACCAAAATTATTTAAATTTCTTAGTCAAATAGGCTTATGAAATTTCAAAACGCAATGAATATCGAGCGCAGGCAGCGCAGCGACTGCCGCACACGCACACAAATGCACGCGTATATCAGCTCAAATCAGCTGTACCGGCAGCACGCGAAGATACACGACTCAGCACGACTCGTCGCCGCGAGCAATGACCTCACCATAATTTAGATAAATAAGTACCTACATCTCAGTAACTGTTAACTTATTTATCACTTAATTTGTATCGATCGGTTTTTTATTTTTGACCGAACCTACTACTCCATCTTCATCATCAGCCTATAAACGTCCCACTGCTGGGCACAGGCCTCCCACGTGAACAATAGCACGTGGGGATATTGGGCCATAACCCACCACGCTGGCCCAATGCGGGTTGGTGGGTTTTAACGACTGCCATCTTACGACAACAACCGGGACCAGCATCAGCTTAACGTGCCTTCCGAAGCACGGAGGAAGCTCGAGATATTTTTAATTGGTCACCCATCAGGCGTCCCGGCATTGCAAAAGTTGCTTAGCGGGCAAGATCGCAAGCCAAACGAGCTAGCCACTGCGCCATCAAGCTCCTAACCTACTACTTACGCAAACTTAACAATTACGAGTTGCTAGCAGGTCTTCTGCATGTTAAAAAGTAAGATTACCGTCCTAAATTAAGTTTCATTAACTGAACTAGGAAGAACTAGGAGAACTATTTAAAATCATGCATAAATTGACAACCATGGAGTCCGCCAATTGTAAACACTTTTTTTTTGCTACAAGTTTTAATAATTTATTTGTTTAATTAATTAATTTGCCTCTCTACCGGCACGGTAGCAACAACGTATGTCGTTTTCATTTTTGTGTACCGTCAGTTGTCAGTAAAATGGTTATTTCCGGGGATTTGGTTGTAGTGCGCTTCACTACACTTCTTCACTACACAATACTACAATTACTACAAGTGCTTACCCGTTACGAAATAAAAAAAGTCTTTTGAATTGAATAGGTACCTACCATAAAGTAAGTAAGTAGTACTTAGTTTACTAATGAAATAAAAATTTTCGTTTCATTTCATTTTTTCTGTAGGTACATTTGAAAGCTCTCATGGCCTTAATCTCAACCTGATGGTAAGTGACGATAAGGAATAAGACGATAACGCACTTTGGATCTCCGAAGGAGCTGAGTATTTATTCATTCCAAAACGAGGAAGCGCTTGGCCTTCATCTCACCTGGAGGGTGATAAATGACGAAAAGGCGGAAGCGCACTTCATCTGGATCCCTCGACCACTGAGAGGCTGGCTATCTTATCTCTTACTGATGGAACACATTGCGCCAGACTTTAGGTAAGATGGTAGTAGCTTGCCAGGCGGACTTAGCGCTAACCACTAGACAGCAAAGGCTTCTTCTTAGTCCGTTGGCTAGCTCTCTACCACCATTTTAACTAAGTCTGGTGTCATAACAATAACGTTGTTTTCTTTGTTGTGTTTCGTTAGTTAGAGGTGAGATAGCCAGTTTAACCCACTGCTAAAATAAAAATAATGGACTTCCGAAATTACAATCAAAATATGGAAATCTAATTTCAAGTTCTGATTGTAATGATAAACTAAAAGAATGAAGCTCAACCTAGTCCTATGAATGACTAGCCAGCCCCCAGCCGTCTAGCGCGCGCGCTGCTTTTGAAGGGGTGTGCGGGGGGCGCGCCTCCGCGCCCCCTCCCCCTACCCCCCGCCCCCCGCCACGGCGCCGCCGCGGCGGGCGGCATAAGTCAAAGGAGTACCTAGTTACCTACTATTAGGCCGGCTTTTAAATTCTTTCAGTTCGGTTTCTTCTGTGATCGAAAGCGCATAGTTTGATAACTTGACTGATTCTTTCGTCTATTTTATCTCTTCTCTTAACGTTGTGGTTCGTGGTTGTGTATGTTGTGTGTGTGTGTTTGCGTATTTTCTGTGAAAGATGCCTTTCCATGCATTTAGTGTTCGCGAATACGTTAATATGGTGCTGTGTTACGGCATGGCCCATGGAAATGCCTCCGAGGCACTAAGACTTTACGGGATTGAACACCCAACCGCAGTTCAGCCTCGCGACCCGCGAGTTTTTACTCGGGCTGTACAGCGCCTGCTGGACAATCAGCCGATAATGCCGGTTTCAGAGGGAGGTGGCAGGCCAATACGTTTAGCGACAGAACAAGCGATTTTGGACGTGGTGCGCGAAAACCCACGCCTTGGAATGCGAACGGCAGCAAAAGTTTTAAGGAGACGCCATGGCCATCGCGCACGACATGTAGTGTCGTATAACACGGTGCACAAAGTGCTCACGAGAGACAGACAACGACCCTATAAAATTCACAGGGTTCATGCGATTGTGCCAGGAGACAGGCAACGTCGAATGGCTTATTGTGCGTGGGTCCTAGGCCAGAGCCGTCGGTTTGTGGAAAATATTATTTTTACCGACGAGTGCACGTTCACCAATAACGGAATGTGAAACTGCCGAAATGCCCATTATTGGTGCTCGCAAAACCCACACCAGATGCAAGAGACTGGATTTCAGACACGCTGGAAACACAATGTTTGGGCAGGTATAGTCCGTAACCAGATTCTGAGACCCGTCTTCTTACCACCTAGAATGAACGGTTCTGCGTATCTAGAATTGATAAACAATTATTTAGCGGATACTCTCGACGATATGCCACTGGCACAGCTGCAAGTAACTTGGTTCCAGCATGATGGCGCACCCCCACATATCGTGAGCTATTCAGCGACCATTGGATTGGGCGGTATAGGCCTCATGAATGGCCTCCACGATCGCCGGATTTAACCCCCCTGGATTTTTTTTGTGGGGCCACGTCAAAGACAGGGTTTTTGACCGCCCTTGCATAACAGCTGATGAGATGCATCAAAAAATTGTCGCCGTTTTCGAAGAGCTTAAGCAGCGGTCTCTACGAGAAGGAATCATGGAATTGGTCCACCAGGTAAATCTGGAACGGGCGCGCTTATGCCTACACGTGGGAGGTCGGCAGTTTGAACCGCAGCTCGTCAGTGTCGAAAGGTCCCTTGATGATATCGATGGAGAGTAGGTAAGTAGGTAGACTAGCCTAGACTTAAACAAAAATTTTCTACAAACAATCATGAAGCGAAAACAATGAGTTCATGAATAAAACCGCGCATCGTGCGTGGTACGGTACAGACATGGCGCGCGCTTTTTTATCCCACTCATACGCCTATTGACTTCTCTCTCGTCCCGTAACACACACACATGCACACTTTGTTGCACGCGTTTCATTGCGTGTCTTAGAAAACACCCGTTTTTTAATACCTAAAAATTTAAGTAGTTTCCCAGCAATTATTTTTACTGAATGTTTCTTAGTTTGATGTACACTATGTGTATATTACGGCTTCGTTAAGCTTCTTTTCATACCCTGTATAAAGTAATCTAATTTATGAAAATAATTTAAGTATAAAACAGAGCACAAAATGGAATAATTGGAAAAAAACATAATTCAGTAGCTTGACTCCATATGACTCATATAATAACATTCAAATAATGAAGTTCATTAATAAAAATACAAATCATATTTTTACTTATGCACTAGTGATATAAATAAAAATACAGTTACTTACTTAATTTAGGTACATCAATGGCATCCCTGTCAATCGGCTTGAGGAATATACGTTCGTATAACAACCGATTGGCCCAAAGGAACACTCCAAGTTCCCCTACGTGCGTCGTCGCTAAGAAATCTCCGGTCGGCGACATACTCAGAGATGTACACGGTCTTTCAACCTACAAAAACCATTTATTTTAAATAACGCATTCAGTAACAGCGATTCTTTTATATATAAACCTTTTAACAGTCAGTGGGATTCCCACTATTTAAAACGTTATTCCCTTGATATAAAGATGAAAACCAATTAAAAAATTGTATCATGCTGTGCCAGGTAAAGGGATAAGACGTCTTCAATCGTATATCAAGAGATCTGATTTTGTCCTTTTTTCCATGGTCTGAGGGCGTCCGTTGCGTTGAGAAAGAAAATCCCGCGCGCAGAAAGCTTACGTATGGGTTTGTTTCTTGAAAAACAAATAACATAGCTACGTTCCGCGTTGCGCGGGCCATCAGTCACCACAAAGCCAACCGAAGACGCCCGCGACTGTTAAACGGCGCGTAAATAAATAAATCAAAACGCTGAGACACGATGGAAGACGTTTTAAAGTAACAGAAATAGAGTAAGAATTTAAAATAATAACATTGGAAAAGGGAATGAATTAAAAATCAGAAAAAGATAAAGACAAGTGAAGGCTTACCGAAAATATGTCCACTAATTGAGCGCTAGGTATGTCCCAAGTACAAACGGTGCAGTCCATTGACGTACTGAGAAGCCATCTGAAACAAAGAGACATTGTTATAACTAGGTTAAACAAACGATTCGTGATCAAATTCACATGTGAGGCTTGTTTACGGTTGAATTATTTATTCTGTTTTATTCGCCATGCAACTTTAGACGACGTCGCGGAAGGCCCAGGATATAGCGGTACGAGACTGGACTTCCATGGGAAGGACTGGCAAGTTACATCATGGCTATCTTATCTGAAACTGTTGGAACACAACATTGCTACAAACATCGTTGTTGGCGACAGACTTATATAAGATGGTGGTAGCTAGCCAGGCGGACTTAACAGCCCTACAACTAACCAAACCGAGCACACAAAGATGTACTCCCGCTGGGAATCGAACCCGGGACCTCTGGGTCTGAAACCAGTGGCTGAAGGGCCCCACACACGATCAGTTCGCCGGCAGGTATCGGACTGTCAGTTAGTAGTACAACGCACGGGCGGCGGCGGCGGCCGGCGCCTAGTGGTTGATTTAGCCACCAGACCACATAGGCGATCGAAGTGATGTTACTCTTGGAGTTTTACTCAGTGCGAGTCCGATAAGTATACAGCTTGTATATTATTGACACATCAATGGATCAACCCCTCTCCTTACATCACTAAGTTTTATTTGTACTGGCACCTCGAGACCAACCGTTAGGTTATTGCAAGAAGTGCTAGACGTCCCTGCCGTCCCCACCGATGTGTTCGAGTCCGATTGGATACAATCCAATCCAACGCAAAGGACAATGCATATAGCATTTCCCCATGTAAATACAAAAAGAGCTTCACGTCCATAATTATTTACAGTTTACTGTTCCACAGTTACCAGAACAAAACACACGCTCTCAATTTAACAGGTGTCGGGGAACCACCAATCGATCTCATCTCGAGCCGAAAGAGAATTAGCTGAATCCAATCTTTCACCCGCAACTCGACGTCTGTTGACTTAGGACGAGTCTCGAACTTATTCCGAACACATGCCGCGTGGCGCCCGCACGATTACACATACACGCCGTATAAGTTATTAAGGTGTTACGTTACACATTGCTTAACGTCGTTACATGAGCAAAGGTGGACGAATTGTATTTAGATACGTAAACTGGTAATGACACTTGAAAAAAGACGACTCGACGACGTTATACTTAAACATTGATGAATGAAACAGCGCTGGTTCCCGGAAAATGATTTTATATTCTAAGCACTAGCGTATTGTTGTCGATTGCAAAAGATCGTGACTTCGAGTGCTACGTGAGGCAAGGCTTTCAAAGGGATGAACGATGAAACAACACTGGCTAATAGCGTATTCAATAAGCACTCGAAATTTTATGAATCATTGATTCATTGACTAACTTACAAAGTAACTAGCCATAATATATTAACAGCGGGAGACTTATAAATAGGTCTTTATTACAAATAAATAATGTTTTTTCCTGACTTTCTTCTAATAGATGTAGTTTTATTTTATACAAGCGGCCACTCGCGGTTTCACCCGCGTGGTTCCCGTTCCCGTGGGAATATCGAGATAAAAGTATCCTATGTGTTAATCCAGGTTATAAACTATCTGTATGACGAATTTCATCCAAATCCATTCAGTAGTTTTTACGTGAAAGAGTAACAAATATCCATACATACTTACAAACTTTCGCGTTTATAATATTAGTAGGAAGTAGGATTAGCGGCATGCCCGCGACTACTTCCGTGTGAACATCCAGTATATGTGACGAATTTCCAATTTTTATTCTACAAATTTCCAAACTTCCTACATAAAATTCCTTCTTCCTTCTTTTCTATAGTATATGCCTAATTGGCATAGGCAGACATGCATATTGTTCAGGATTTTAATTAATAAAGGAGAATGACCTTTTTACTATAAGAGTTAGGCTAGTTTTTTAGCTAGCTAGCCTAACACAGCGCTCTAATTAAAAAAAATAGTAATAATAGTAGCAATGCTCTGAATTATGACGAAAAAATTACATTACAATATCATGTGGGAGTATGAAGCTATCTTCATTTTTAGCTTAAAACTTTTTAGGTATTTTGAGGTTATGACAACTGTTATGGTATTACTTTCTACATATTATATAATAATATACGTATATTACTATCAGTTCAGTTCAGCATTTATTTATCACTTGACTCTTGACATGGCGTTCTATAGAAAACCTTTTTTAACTTTTGATATGTGAATGATTAAGACGCAATAGATATCGAATAGGCTGGTTTGGTCATTCTCCTTTAAATCACATATAACATAAGAATATCACCTTTTTTTAGAACGTAGCTATTTTAAGCAGCTTTGACTAAAAAAAAAGGATTGAAACATCATACCTGCTCAAAGGATCAAAATCAATGCTATTTATTTTCCCCTGATGCCCTTCAAACTTTCTCACTACACTCGTAGTGTCAATGTCGATTATAGTGATAGAGAAATCCTCATTGGCAAGAGCTAGTAAACCACTGTCCCTGTTCAGCTTAGTCATTGTCACCGATTCTTCTATCCTCATAACGTGGTAAGGAGTTGTAGCTGAAAAAGGATCAACAAAGTTAATTAACATTCAAAGAATTAGTGTTTCTAACCCCTCAAACCCCAAGCGGTCGCATGAGACCGCACCTACAAAAACACACTTGACTTTGTACCGTGTTTTCATAGACTTACAGACTACTTTAGTACGAACAAGTTTGGTTATTTCGGTTCTGTTGTTCATCTTATGTATTGTTATCGCACAATATAGCATAGTCTATGCTCCATTTTGTCAAATTTGACGTTGACAGTTACTGTCAAAAAATTGTCAAAAAAATCCAAGAGTGAGTGGCTAAAGCGATTGCTGTAAAGTCTATATAATTACTTACCTGTCGAGAAACGCCAGAACTTTAATTTATCATCTGCCCCCGCAGTTATCACCCTCTGATTGCACATATCAGTTTCTACCCCTCTGACAGCACCCTTGTGTGCTAGTCGCTTCTCTTGGCCATAATGTCCCCGGTGTATACCAGACTGCATGTTGAATTTATGTACTTGTCCATTGCTGTAACCTGCAATTATATTGCACATTATCTGTAGAATAGGAATTATGACAGACTAGCGGCCGCCCGCGGTTTCACCCGCGTGGTTCCCGTTCCCGTGGGAATATCGGGATAAAAAGTATTCTATGTGTTAATCCAGGTCATAAACTATCTGTATGCCGAATTTCATCCAAATCCATTTAGTAGTTTTTACGTGAAAGAGTAACAAACATCCATCCATACTTACAAACTTTCGCATAAAATATTAGTAGGATTTTAAACATTAAAAAGAAAAACTTGACTTGAAACAAAAATAATGTATTTATTTATTTAAGCAAGTGTTGAGCATTAGAGCAATAGAAAATTTAACAATAATCATCCCCTACAATGTTGTAAAATTAATTATAATAGTATTCTAAAATTACTTTTTCTATCAAAAAATAATAAAATCATAAAATTCCTTACCAATGATTACAAAATTTCCACAATGCGTCACTGTGAGACAAGTGGCTTCAACGCCTTTCTCCACATCAGGTGGTTTCAGCCTATGTTCGCCCATACGCTTTTTATTGTACGACCAGGTTGTAGCTAAATGTCTGCCACTATGAAGGGAAGCAATACTGTCCCATTGTTTGTCCCTTTGCATACAAGAGCTGAGTTGTACAATTGGTGGTAAAGCACAGTTGTCCTTTGCCAGTCTTGCTGAAAAAATAATAATTTTAATGTTATTTTTTACTTAACCCCTTGAGGATCGTCAAACCAGACACAATTGAAAATCAATTGATTCGCGACCGCCGGCGGTCTTATGATCCTTGACCTATTAATACTACATTGCTCTATATTACTCTCTTATTAAGGCCTTCACACATGGCAGCTATAATGTATATTAATGTACATTACATCTCGGGATATAACACAACAGCTATAATATACATTATAGCTGTTGTGTGTGAAAGCCTTTTACTCAAATCTAGGTAACACAATAATAAAGTTATAAAAGTAAAGTGGTTTTATATCAGCTTAATCTTTTTGTTATATTAGAGTTGTATTCATAAGGCATGGATTTTAATTGAATATTGATCATAATAATTGACTAAATATTTTCTTGATAATTATTATGAGCCCTTTTATGCATTGAAGTAGAATATCCAATTACATTGCTATTGGAACAGGAAAGTTAGGATACTTACATTTCTTCTTTGATTTCTCCCTATTATAGGAAGCTTTGCCTAAACTTTTGTTAAATGTTTCTGTTACAGTGTTCATGATGTGAAGACTTCTGTCTTGGCCTGCTGCTAACAGATTAGCACCGGTAGGTTCACAGTGCATAACTAGATTTGGAGGCATAGCATGTCCTTCCCTAGAAATAAAATGGTTATTTATTTTATGTTCAGCAAAGTAGTTACAGTTGCCATTGTCCACGTGGGAGGCCTGTGCTCAGCAGTGGGACGTTTGTAGGCTGATGATAATGAAGGTATAACAGAAATTCGTAAAGGAAGGAGTGACAGCAGAGCATCCATAATTGTTTTATTACTTTATTTGTTCAAGTAGTCAAATGAGCCTTATCATTTCATAATATCATCTAATGAAGTAAAGAATCAAATATTCCTCAATATTTGTGGAAAAACAAAAATTTCTGATTATCAATTTACAAATAATATATTTTAATAAACATACCGTTTTCTCAAGAGCCTTGCTCCACCATCTGGCATATCAAATATCCATAACTTCAGAGAGTTATCTTCAGAGTTTGTTACCATCAGTGGTTCGGACATTAAACACTGCAAGCCAGATATACGAGCCGAGTGTGCTGACTGCACTTGAGACATTACCCTCTGTTCTTCCAAATCCCAGACCACAATATGACCTGCTGTACTCCCTGTCACCATTACTGGCACACCATCCATCCTAAATGACAAACTGCTAACCTGCCCCCAATCATGAACATATTCTACTATAGTTTGGTTAAATTTCAAATTGTGCAATATCACTTTCCCATTGCCCAGGGCAATTGCAACTACGTCCACAGCAGGAGCCGGCTCAACAGCATTTACAGGTGAGTTCCATCCGCTAAACGTAAACACTAGTTTTGATGTACGGACATTCCACAACTGCAGTTGCCCTTGTTGGCTTCCAAGCAAAATTTTGTTCAAGTAGGTAGGTGGATGACATAAAGTTGTTATTTTAAATTGGTCAGCATTAAACAATAGCTCTAAAAATTGAGACTCTTCTTTGATATCAAATATTTTGAGCACATTCTCTTCGTCAATTGAAATTAAGTGCGCGCCAAAAGACATTAATAGATGGACTGGGGCACGGTGGCCTTTGTAGACATGCTTCAGCTCACAGCCTCGTCGCCAAGCGAAAATATCGTTTTCACTCGCAGTGTAAACATGATAGTTGTCGCCGGTCATACATGTTATTGGACCGGGATGTTCGCCGCTGACGCTTAGGAGACGAAACTTATTACATCCGTAAGTATGAAACCACTTGCCTACACTGGTACAGAGGAGAGTTTCTCCACGTCTTTTAATAAAACGAGCGACAAATGGCACATGTGTACTAACATAACCTAAAACTCTACAACCAGTAAAGATACGACTGCTTGATTTTTCTGACATTGTGGTAAACACGAATACACTATTTTCTCATCACACTACTTATTTTCCTCAAAAATATAATAAAATAACATATAACACGCGGAATACACACGCGATGTCTTAGTTAGTTAGACTGACATTGGACTGACAACGAACGACAAGACAAATCTGGAGAAGGAACAGGCTAAGATCAGAGACCATACTGCCTAGTCATCAGTGTTTTTATTTCTTTTTATCCCTTGATGATAATGAGTGGTGATTAAGATGATGAATGATAAATGATGTTTCCCCAAACCCCTTGAGTCTTCAGTAAAAATGTGGGACTTTACTGAGGTCTCTCACGGACTTCTTGAGAGAATTTGAAAAGTGATGTTGCACTGTTTTGTTTCGTTTGCCAACACTCATGCACGTTCACATACACTTAACGGTTAATAATCCACTATTATTTCACATTAATGTTCGAAAAAACACAAATTTTAGAGAATAAAACAAAATTGCAGACATAACGCTTCACTTTCGCGCCAAGAAGTCTGACATCTGTTACTGTCAGTCAGTTGTTCTTTTTTCTTCTTTGTTTGTTCATTTAAAGAAGGGACTCTGCTTTTAGGTTCAGTGCGAGATACAAGTGTTTTTGGTTAACAGTTGTTATTTTGTGCTGTTGAAATATTTGTGTGTGTTATTTGTGTTTGTTATTGTCCGATAGTTATTTTTGGTGATTGTAGTCAGTGTTTAGTGCTGTCTTAAGGGTAAATATGGATACTGACCCTCCGGACCCCGGAGGGGGCAGTGTGATTTCTCCGGATGTTTTTGATTCCCAGTCGCAAGAAACCCCTAGAAGCATGCCTAGAAAGCGTGCCCAAAATGACCCTGATAGTTCCTTAATCCCAGTTAAAAAAACATCTGTTGCTCAAGTTACTGCATCTGCTCAAACAACATATACCCTTCCGGAATATATGAACAGCAAAATTAGCTATTCCGAAGATGATGTCGCTCCTTTTGTTGTTCATGTAGCCAAAAAGGAAGAACTTACACAGGGAACTGTTTTTCGCGCAATACAGATAGGCAAATTCTTGCACTCCAACAACATCAAAAATATAATTTCAGATGGAGTTAAGAAGGTAGGTCGAAATCGCATCTCTGTGGAATTTAAGTCCGCAGCTGACGCTAATTCTTTCTTGAACCATCCAGCGTTGAATGACTGCAACTATTTGGTAAATATTCCCTCATTTAATGTGTCGCGCATGGGTATTGTCAGAGAAGTACCTGTTGGTTGGACTATGGAAGAGTTGATAGAAAATATCCAAATACCCCCGGGTTTTGGAAAAGTGTTCCGAGCAAGACGCTTACATAGGAAGTCCTCTTCTGTTGGCTCTGCCCCTACCTGGATACCAACCCAAACGGTTGTTTTAACTTTTACAGGTAAAAAGCTACCACAACATGTTTATTGTTATTTTACCTCTTTGCCTGTTGAAATTTACCGTTTACCTGTAATCCAGTGTAATAACTGCTGTAGATTTGGCCATGTAAAATCACAGTGCCGTTCTAAGCCTCGTTGCTTTAAATGTGCAGACTTACATGAGGGCGAAGCATGTTTAAGCCAAGCTCCTCCAAAATGTATTTTATGCTCTGGAAACCATTTAGCCACATATTTTTCTTGTCCAGAACACGAGAGGCAAAAATCGATTAAGCTGGTGATGTCACAGGAGAGCATTTCATATATGGAGGCGTCTGCTAGATTTGCCCCGTCAAAAAAATCTTTTGCAGACTCAGCACGTATGTTCCCTTCACCCCCAACTCAGACCCAATCCAACTCATCCATAAGGACTTCATCCTATCCTGCAACCACTTCCTACCGCAAAACAGTGGAAATCCCTCGTCATCCCAGGGTTCCTGCATCCAGCTATAGCTATGACAGGAACTTCCATAATGAAATTTCGTCCACCCCAGTATCTTCTCTTCCAAATGGATGTGCTTATTCAAGTACTCCTTCAGTTCCACCAGAACCTAATGACAATTTGTTAGAGATGTTATTGTTACAATTATCTACTTTAATTAACTTTATCCAACGTTTTAATGACATAGAATTACCGTACAATATTAGGCAAAAACTTACTGAGCTTTCTTCTCTTAATAACAAAATTCACCCCAATCCTTCAGTGGAACTGTAGAAGTATTAGACACAAAAAACCAGAATTAATTTATCTCATAAATACCCATAAGCCCGTCATTCTTGCCATCCAGGAGATGTGGCTTAGACCTGGATCCAATTTTAGGATATCAGGCTATGCTTGTTTGCGGGATGACAGGAGCGACGGTAAGGCTGGCACTGCAATTTTTATATCACGAAATTACAAGTTTTCACAACTTACCACCCCATCCCATAATAAAGATCTCTTTAATATAGTGGCAGTTCGTATCATGGACATTACCTTTATATCTTTATATATTCCAATTCCCAGTTTATCTATCTTAATTAACATATCCTCTATAATTTCATCTATTCCTCAGCCGGTTATTATATTAGGTGACTTTAACCTACATAATGTAATCTGGGGCTCCCATAACTCTGAGTCTCTTTCATTTAGACTTTTAGACATCTTAGATGATTTTAATCTGTGCATATTAAATGATGGCTCTCCAACACGGCGGGTAGCTCCTTCGCAGAATGTGAAAAGTGCTGTAGATTTATCTCTCTGCTTCGCTAGTTTAACTTCTAGTCTTACCTGGCAAGTTCTTCCTAATTCTCATGGAAGTGACCATTACCCCATTCTTATCTTTTTACCTATGTCCCGAAAAGAATTCCCTATCAATACTCATCGACAAAAATACGTAGTATCTCAAGCCGACTGGAACCAATTTAGGATTAATACAGATGAGGAAGTTCGCAATCTTCCTACACTAAATTCGGGTAATGTCCACTTACATTATAATCTATTCAAAAATGCTCTTTTGTCTGCAGCTGATAATTCTATCCCGATAAGAAAATCCCCCTCTAAGAATATCTCTTCTCCACCTTGGTGGGATAAAGAGTGCACTTTTGCATGTAAAAAGCGCAAGGAAGCAGAGCGAACATATACATGTTCAATGAATGAACATAACTTCATAAAATATCAGAAAACTGCAGCAGAAACAGTACAACTATTAAGAAGGAAAAAGAGAGCTGGATGGCACTCTTTTTGTTTATCTTTATCCCCTAAAACCCCGTCAACTGTTATTTGGAAAAATATCAAAAGGTTTCGTGGCTCATTTATAGATAGTAACACCTCTTTAGACTCATCTTCATGGTTAGAATCTTTTAGTCAAAAAATTGCCCCTCCATCCGCTCCCTCTTTGGAGGAAGCTACAACATTCTCGGCTACCTCACCTACAACATCTGACATATTACAGTCCCCTTTTTCCCTTGAGGAATTAACAATTGCCTTATCTGGTCTTAAGGACTCTGCTCCGGGAGTTGATGGAATACCGTATTCTTTTATTGTCAAAAGTGGAAAGGAAACCAAGATATATTTCCTCAAAATGATAAATCTTATATTTGAGTCTGGCATTCCTCCTGATGAATGGAAGACACAAATTATCATTCCTATCTTAAAGACTGGTAAACCTAGTAACGACCCATTAAGCTACCGTCCAATTGCTCTTTCCAACACTATGTCAAAGATTCTAGAGCATCTTAGTAAGAATCGTTTGGAATGGTTTTTGGAGAGCAATGAGAAACTCTCCAGAACCCAATTTGGTTTTCGCAAAGGATTAAGCACGATAGACAGCCTCGGTACTTTTGTGAGTGACGTCCGTATTGCTTTTTCGGAACGAAAATCAGTGGTAGGCGTATTCCTAGACATTGCATCTGCATACGACAATGTTCTTCTCCCAATGCTCAGGCAGAAAATGCTACAGCTGAACATACCGGAGAGAATTGTAAATTTTATCTTTAACTCTCTATCTGATAGGTCGATTCTTGTAAGCTCGCACAATTCTACCCTTCCACCTAGAAGAGTTTGGAAGGGCCTTCCCCAAGGTTCAGTCCTTAGCCCTTTACTATATAGCGTGTATACTCATGACTTGGACCTTTCAGTGGATTGCTTTTGTAATGTTCTCCAATACGCAGATGACCTTGCTCTCTACGTAGCAGCAGATAATATCTCTGATGCCGAGAATAGACTTAACTCCGCAATTTACTATCTTAACAGTTGGCTTCTGGATCACGGCTTGTCACTTTCCATTTCTAAAAGTAGTGTGGTAGTCTTCTCGAGGGCTAGGTCTATTCCTGACATCGCAATATCTTGTGATGGACAATCGTTTCCAGTACATGATAGAGTGAAGTTCTTGGGAATGATATTGGACTCAAGAATGTCTGGTGCTCATCACTTAAAATACATTTCTGAAAAATGTGAAAAAAATATTAATGTACTGAGAGCACTTTCTGGAGTTTGGTGGGGAGCTCATCCATCCACCCAAAAGTTACTTTATAATGCTCTCATTCGCAGCCTACTGGATTACGGTTCTTTCCTACTGGAGCCATGTAATAAAACTTCTTTGGTTTACCTGGACAAAATCCAATCTAAATGTCTGCGGATTATCCTTGGCGCGATGAAGTCTTCACCTATAAATGCTATGCAGGTGGAGTGTCTGGAGTCGCCCCTAGAATTCCGTAGACAATACATTTCTGATAGATCCTCTATAAAAGTTTCCAACTGTCATCTAACCCAATAATCGCTAAGTTACAAACTTTACATGAACTGATTCCTTCCAATGACTATTGGTCACACAAAAATCTACCGTGCTTGCTAATAAGTTATAGGAAACTCATTAATTTGCCTTCTCCTGTTTACCAGTGTAAGATCAACCCTCTCTTTGAAACTCCATATGAAGCTTTAATTTATCAGCCGGAAGTAATTCTCGACTTAGGTGTAGAAAAGAGCTCCGTGGCCGCTCAGAATCAACTCAATGAAATAGTATCAACTAAGTGGCCTGAATGGTTGACTATTTATACTGACGCATCTAAAATATCCAGTGATGGTCATGTCGGTTCAGCGGTCTGGATTTCTAAATATAAAATCATACTCAATTTTAAATGCTCTTCGTTGGCTTCAGTCTATACTGGAGAAGCCATTGCTATTCTAGAGGCCCTTAAATTCGTTCAGTCTCATACTATTTCTAAAGTAATAATTTTTTCAGACTCAAAAAGCTGTCTTGAAACAATTATTAGTAACCAATTTCGCTGCAAAACTAAAGTTCAGTATATTTTGAAAATTAAAACAATTTTATTTGAGTGTCACCAGCAAGGTTTGCATATTGTCCTTGTTTGGATTCCAGGCCATGTACGAGTAGGCATTAAGGGCAATGAAACTGCTGATGCTTGCGCTAAGCAAGCTACTGTCAACGGTACTTTTACTCATTCTGGCTTATACACTAACGATGTCACATTAATAGCTAAGAAAGACCTCTTCTTGAACTGGTCAGATTACTGGAAAAAGAGCAGCGTTTCTAAAGGTTCACACTATGCCAATATCCAACCAGACATTCCCCATATACCATGGTTTTTTAAATATCGCAGTGCCAATAAGAGAGTGACTTCTGTTGTTTGCAGACTTAGATTGGGACACGTGTGTACTCCAGTTTTTTTGGCTAAAATAAGAGTGAAAGACAGTTCCTTATGCGAGTGTGGGCTTGACGAAGGTACAACAGAACATATATTTTTTAATTGCCCTAAAAACAGCCCCTCCTTATACTCCCTTCTCCCTCCGTGTATCCCTCGGCCTACTAATTTTAAATCCGTATTAGCGTTCGTAGATACTGATTTTGTCAAAGTCCTGTGTTCGTTCATTAACACTAATAATATTAAATTGTAACTGCAAATCTTTATCTGCTTCACTCACTTACTAACCCATCTATTTGTTATTGTTACAGGTATCTCAACAGTCAAACTCGCTAGACAGTTCCTCAAAATTAATAAATCTTATTTTCTGACAGTTCTCTTGTATGAGCATAACGCCCTAAAGTTTAAAGCAGAGTCACAAACAAAAACTAAACCACATTGTCTACCCAAAAACTAGACACTGGCTAAATCATAGCGAGCCATCAAATAAGAAATTGAATTGAATTAATTTTATTTAAAGAACAGGCTAAGTCAGAGACCATACCGCCTAGTGGATGAAAATGAAATGAGTGATAAATAGTATGAACGCGATCAAGTGATAATTAATGTATTCCCCCAAACCCCTTGAGTTTCCACACGGAGTTTACGAGATCGTCGCCCTATTGCTTGTTTGTCCTATCTCCATTTCTTCAATTTTACAGTAGACGAATTTTATGCTCTATAATTTAAGGAAGCTATAGTTTATAAATTTGAAGGTTTTTCTTAATACATGTGTTACTTATGAATTGACTGATATAAATGTCATCTATAGATGGTAATCAATTATACCTAATTTTACAGTTTTTATGTGGAGATAGGACAAACATGCACAAAAATAATTACGTATGTGGACTTGGAACAATACCTCAATGGAGATAGGACAAAGTGGCTGTTTTATTTTTGCGTGCTTGTTTGTTCTATGTCCTAAATGTATATACAGGATGGTGTATACATCACTAAACTAAGTAATACTACTTAATTAAAAGGAACTCCAGTTTCAGTTTTATCACTTTTGGATTGCTTCGTGTGTTCTGGGCCTCAATTTAAACTGACTAGCATAAAACATGTGTCATTGAAAACTTTCTTTTAGATTTTAAGGTACTTAGGTATAAATAACGAATGCATTTTTTGAAAAATTATAGTTTATTTATTGATGTCTATAAACTGAATTCTTTGTGCCTGGTTTCACGGCAGCTGAGTTCATATTATATAAAATTTATCCAATTTTTATACAGCATAGTTGGTGGTGCATCAGACTTGTAGGCCTATTCTCTGACTCGACTGACGGTAACTTGATAAACACCTAAGGAAATTCATCGTACATTGCGCGCGCGATCTGTATTTTTCACTAGCAATTAGCATAGTACACAGCAGTGTAAAACGAATTTCGTTGAGTGTTCATAATTTTTAACTGTCAGTTGAGTTAGAGAATAGGCCTGCTGGTATGTTAGTATTTTAACACCTTTTACCGTATTATTATTTTATTCCGATTTATGTATTTAATTTAAATGTTTTTACTACGCGGCGCGACGTCTAAAATAAAAATAAAAACTTAAACTTAAACCAAAACTAATCTTTATTTGATTATTTTAATATAACCAATAGTTTGGTAAAATTGGCTGAGCTTGTAGGTTGTAAAACGTCGTTAAAACAACACCCTGTTAGAATTTCATCACTGAAGTAAAATGTATGTTCTGCTCAGTTTGCGGCTGCGTCTGATTATAATTACTTTTACAATATGTTCTAGACATAATTTGGCATTTGTCTGAAACGATTAAATATTAAAAACTCATCAATTACAACGAATAAACCAGTTTTTTTCTCAATTCTGGTGATGTCTCCAGCCACATTGACAAATAAAACAAAATGGCGGGGATGGCGTCGCGGGCTATGATTGGTCGATTGAGTGGACATAGAACACTGAAGCACTCAATTTTTTTTACAATGTTGGATATACAACAAAAAACTGGACATAGAACAAACAAGCACGGAATTTTCGTAACGGTGTCATGTCACAAATAAAATTGAAATACCTTTTAGTTGTGTTAAAAGAAAAATGTATTTAATATTTTTTGACTAACATGACCAAAATTTTAATCTTAAAAATGCTGCATTTAAAAGTCATTTTCGACAATTTGGTCGATAGGACACACAAGCACTAGGGCGACGAGATCTCACACGGACTTCTTGAGACAATTTGAAAAGTGATGTTGCACTGTTTGTTTTATTTACCAATACTCATGCACGTTCACGAACACTTAGCAAAAAATAATCCACCATTATTTCACATTCTTCTTTGTCGTATCGATGGTTCAATATCAACGCGACAAAACTGTTTCACACTAATATTCGACAAAACACAAATTAAAACAAAACAAAACTGCAGACTTGACGCTTTACCTTTTAGTAGAGGATCCGAGTATACAACGACCTTCACCGAGCGGTTAATGGATGAAAAGTATTTTATATCAAATTTAATGTGTTAAAAAATATATTGCGAGTGGGTTGCCTGAAAAATTTCAGTCCAGTATATGGTTAACTAAATATAAAAAAAAATAATTAAATATTGCACATGTTTCGATAATAGATAAATTACATAGGTAGGTACCAATCAAAAGTATGAAGCTCGGTATGAAGCCTATAGAATATGCTAACGTTAGGTTGACTATTTTTTTCCTGTCATAACATTGGGTAGGCAGGTGTAAACAGGCAAGTCAATATTAGTAATTTGCAACCGTCTGGTTAAATAAATAAAATTTATGTTTATATAAAGATAAGCTCATTACAAACACATACACCAAACCAGTGCAATGTAAAAAAAAAATTTTTTTTTTAATATTAAATTAATCATTAATGATACTGGACTGAAATCTTTCAGCCAACCCACTCGCGATATATTATTTAACATATTAAATTTGATATAAAATACTTTTCATCCATTAACCTTCTCGGTGAAGGTCGTTCTATACTCGGATTTTAGACTATTTAGGCCGTTTTTACATCAAGGCCGATTTACATCAGACGAGCGAATGCTCATTCTATCCCCACTCTATTAAATTCTTCTAATGTAAACAGACTCCGAGCATTCTTTTGTTGTACTATTGCGTTCTATGGAATATTCTAAGAATGCTCGCTCGCTTGATGTAAACGGCACTAGAGCGTGCAAACAGTTGCTTAGAGCGTTCTTGCGTGTTCGGACTTGCTCGCTCCCCGGAGCGGTCTCTTCAAAGCGTTCTAGTGTTCTAATGGTACATTTCCACGCCAAGCCTCGGCAAGCGTGTAAACGTACCATAACGATTTAAATACATACCTACTATCCCTTTCAGTTGGTGATGACTACTTCCCGATATGTCCGTTCCTGATATGACCACTTCCCGTTATGGCAACTTCCCGATATGACCACTTCTTGATATATCAGTTCCTTGTAGGTCCGTTCCCGTCCCGATATAACCAGTGCTTGATTTATCAGTTCATATCCGTCATTGTTTCGCTTACATTATCCAGTATCCTTCGTTGCATTAAATTGGTCACACATCGACGTCTCTTCCTTCTTTTCTTTTTAAGTGTTTGAGACAAAATAATGAATGCAGCACTTGCAGTTATAATATTGCTGTCAGAGTCGGACATAACAAAGCAAGATGCATGGACAACAAGACAATATGAAAAACTGAAATGCTGACAAGAAGCCGGGCACGAGTAAAAAACACACGACCGTCATCTTCGGGTTCGTCGCTCAGCTCCGCCTCGCAGCCGCCGGGACCTGCCCCAGCCGCGAGTCCAGAGATTCCGGTAGCTGCAGTTGCATCGAGTTCGAGCGACGAATACTTCTCGCCGTCGACGACACCACCACCTGCTCGTCGGCGCGGACGAGGCCGACCTCCGACCAGCTTGGGACCTCGAGGTTCACCGGCCTCTGACAGGGTCCCCGCTATATCGGTGGAAGTGTGCAGCGCATGCGATGGACGCAATCCATTAACGAAAATGTCATGCGCTCATACTTTGGGGCTACAGAGGGGGGAACTAACCTGACTGCGTACCGTGGTCGGATGCTCTCTCTGTTTCAGGTACTTGAGCCAGCTGTCAACGTTTCAGCGCAACGACTATCGGATCAGGTGCGGGTCATCCAGCGTAACCGTATGTTGGATGACGCCGTACTTGATAGACTACGTCAAGAATCGCGGAATAGCCGTGTCTCACCTGCTTCGCCACCGGCCGCGGTGCAAATACAACGTGTTTCACCGCGACCCGACCTTGTTGGTGAAGATGATGATGACGGGGTTATATCCGTGACTACCCAATGCAATGAGCGATTGAGGAGCGCTTTGGAAGATGCTTTCCGAGAGTATCGTTCCACACCGCCGGGGCTTAGACCCCGTCTACCTCGTTTGCCCATGCATAATAGAAATAGGGCGCTGGTGTGTGCTCTAGATTCGCAACTAACAAATTGTTTTGATAGCAGCGAAGACCTCGCTGATACTCACTCGATCTTGTACTGTGCGGCTGCAGCAGCATGTCGTCATGTCAAATTTCCTAGCAGTGGCAGAGCTACACGACCAGCTGTACCAGCTTGGCAGTGCAGGATCGAGCGTCGTATCGGTGAGGCTAGAGCACTCATCGGCAAACTCATCTGCTTCAGGGAGGGCAACACTCGCCGTAGAGTATTGCGCTTTGTGAGGCGGGCATTCTCGGGGACTGATATTAGTCCTCGGGATTATCTGACCCGCGTTACAGAGCGTATCGACTTCCTGAAGCAGAAAATCTATGCATGGGCAAACCGCATACGTCGATACAAGCGGCGAGTGGAGCGATATACTCAGAATCGCATATTCCAGAGCAATGAGAGGTGGGTTTATAGGGCTTGGGAGAGACCGGACCAAGATGAGACTGATACGCACCTACCGGATAATGATGCCATGTGTTCATTCTGGCGCAGCATCTGGTCGGTGCCTGTCAATCACACAGAGGGTGATTGGACTCGGGTGGTCGAGCGCGCGTGCGATCTGATACCAGAAATGGGGGCAATTAACATCAGCCCCCAAGATGTAGCTCGTGCAGTCCGTCCGTTGCCTAACTGGAAATCTCCAGGGCTGGACGGGCTGCACAATTTCTGGATCAAATGGTTCACGGGATCGCACGCTCGCTTGGCATCTCAATTCCAGTCTGCTTTAGAGTCTGGGTCGCTGCCCCAGTTCCTAACCACAGGAATAACCCACCTGCTCCATAAATCAGGTAGTGCTGCGGAACCTAAAAATTATAGACCGATCACGTGTTTACCGACGGTCGGTCTATAAAGTTTTTACATCCATTTTGAGAGCAAAGATTTCCCATCATATAGAAAGGTATTCGATAATGTCTTCCTCTCAGAATGGATGTAGGAACGGGTCCCGTGGTACTAAGGAGCCGCTCCTCATCGACATAGCCATTAGCCAACAGGTTCGACGTTCCCGAAAGGATCTGTCGACATGTTGGATAGATTATAAGAAGGCCTATGACTCGGTGCCACATACGTGGCTCATGAGGGTGCTGGAGCTGTATAAAGTTGATGCAGTTCTACGCACCTTCCTGATGTCATGTATGAGGCAGTGGAGGACGGTCCTTCGCTATCCAGGATGCCGACAGATCCAGGCGAACAGCGACCCGATAAGGATCGAGCGTGGCATATTTCAGGGCGACAGTCTGAGTCCACTGTGGTTTTGTCTGGCCCTTAACCCTCTCAGTACACTCCTGGAGGGTTCGGGTCAAGGCTACCGGTTGAGAAGAGGTGGTCAGGTCATATCGCACCTCCTTTACATGGATGACTTGAAACTCTTTGCTCCTAACGACTTGCAACTGATGAAGCTACTGAAGGTAACCGAAACCTTCAGTGGCGCCATCAGGATGGAATTTGGTTTGGACAAATGTGTGGTCATGCATGTAAAGCGAGGGGAGATTATGGAATCCGTGGGGACCCAACTCTTGGATTCCATACACCTTAGATCCCTCTCCTCAACCGAAACTTACAAGTATTTGGGTATGTCGGAAGCGTTAGGTATCAATGCTGGTGACGTGAAACAATCGTTGAAGGAGCGCTTCTTTGGCCGCCTGAACAAAGTACTTAACAGTCTTTTATCAGGCGGAAACAAGGTGCGCGCCTTCAACGGTTGGGTCATGCCAGTTTTGATGTACTCTTTCGGCATACTTAAGTGGACTCAGACGGAACTTGACGCCCTGGATAGGAGGGTACGCTCACTGCTTACCGCAAATCGGATGCATCACCTACGGTCATCAGTTATGAGGCTGTATATCCCGCGGAAGTGCGGGGGTCGTGGCTTTTTAAATGCTAAGACCCTACACAACCGCGAGATATGTAACCTTAGGGAATATTTCCTCGAGTCCGACGTCGGTATGCATCGAGATGTGGTGGCGGTGGCGGCTTACCACGCTCTCCTTGGCTAACGAGAACTGGCGCAAACCTGTGGTATTAGATACTAACGACCGCAGGGAGGTATGGCAGAGCAAGGAGCTTCACGGACGCTTTTATCGGGTCCTACATGGGCCCGATGTAGACTTCCTAGCGTCCGTAGCCTGGCTGCGTTTTGGTGACCTCTTTGGGGAAACCGAAGGTTTTGTCTGTGCGATTATGGATGAAGTTATGATGACGAACAACTACCAGAAATACATTGTGAAGGACGGTACGGTTGACATATGTCGGGCATGTCACCGGCCCGGGGAATCCATCCGCCACATTATTTCCGGTTGTTATAGTCTAGCTAACGGAGACTATTTGCACAGGCACAACCTTGTAGCCAGGATTATCCACCAGCAACTTGCTGTTCAATACAATCTTGTGGAATCGGAAGTACCGTACTATAGGTATATGCCCGACCCAGTTCTCGAAAATGGCAATTGCACATTGTATTGGGATCGGTCTATCATCACTGACAGGACTATTGTTGCCAATAAGCCTGACATAGTGGTGATAGACCGACTAGAGCGTCGCGCAATGATTGTTGATATAACAGTCCCTCATGACGAGAACCTCGTGAAGGCTGAGAAAGATAAACAAAGTAAGTATCTTGACTTGGCTCGCGAGGTTGTCGACATGTGGGATGTGAACACAGCAGTCATTGAACGCATTGGCTACGATCACTTAAATAACTTGTAAACAACTTCAGTTGTTTATCTCTTATACCCATTGTTTCAAGCTTATTCAATAGGATGGGTATCGAAACTGTATCAAAAGCTTTTGCAAGATCCAGGAATATACCTATTGTTTTATTGCCTTTATCAAGCTCTTGTGCGATATAGTTAGTTAACTGATGAACTGCCTCATCCGTTGATAAATTAGCTCTAAAACCAAATTGATTGTTTGACAAGAGCGAATTATTTTCCAAAAAAAGTACTAATCTATTGTTTATAATTTTTTCTAAAATTTTTGATATGGAGGAAAGTATCGATATAGGCCTATAATTTGAAATTTGTTCTTTACTACCCGATTTATATACGGGAACAACAACAGCTTTTTTCAAACAATTGGGGAAAAGTCCTTCGGTGAGACAAAGTTGAAAAATATACGTTAGAGGCAGGAGCAGGTTATGTTTGAACTGTTTTAGCATTTTGTTAGAGATGTTATCCCAGCCAACAGCACAGTCATCTTTCAGACTCATAATAATTCTTTCTACTTCTGAAGAGTCTGTGGCTAATAAAACAAAAGATTTTACATTAGAACTACACTGATTAAAACTTTTTGAAGTCCTGGGGAAGATAGGTTGTGTCTGAAAGCGCTCTGCTAAAGTTTTACCTACATTGACAAAGAAATTATTTGCACTGTTAGCAGATAAAAGCGGTGTAGGTTGTGTTTGTAATAAACTTTGAAACGTCCAAATATTTTTTAACGTACCACCCATTCAGGACATCATTTTTTAACTGTGGCAAAGAACGGGCGCAAGAAACCACAGCGCACAGAAGCAACGACATTTACAAAAAATATATATATTATATGTCGTTACCAGGTCACAAAATACAAAATATGAATTTGAATGTAAATAGTTTAATTAAATATGGTGCTCTATATAAATTAATTATAGGCAATTAGAAATAGTTGTTGGAGTAGGTACTTGGAGCATTTCAGACCCAAGCTGTTTTGTCTTCTGTATAATCCGACACTTTATAATAAGCTTTTTTATAAAGCTTTTCTTTGATTTTGATTTTAAATTTATCAAGATCTAATTTCTGAATATCATTTGGTACTTTGTTGTATAAACGTACACACAGACCCTTAAAAGAATTTTTTATTTTATGGAGCCTAGTATAAGGCACTGCTAATTTGTTTTTACTTCTAGTATTTAAATTGTGAGAATCACTGTTTTTTGAAAACATTTCAATATTTTTATGAACATACACAAGATTTTCATAAATATATTGTGATGCAACTGTCATTATACTTATATCCTTAAATCTCTCTCTGAGACAGTCACCAGCCTGTAGGTTATATATATTGCTCGAATAGCCCTCTTCTGCAGCACAAAGATAGTTTGAATGTCGGCAGCATTTCCCCACAGTAAAATGGCGTACGACATTACACTATGAAAGTAACTGAAATAAACTAATCTAGCTGTATCAACGTCAGTTAACTGACGGATCTTCATTACTTCATAAGCCGCAGAGCTAAGTCTATTCGACAATTTAGCTATATGTGGGCCCCACTGAAGCTTGGCATCCAACGTGATGCCTAGAAACACAGTGGTGTCCACAGGATTCACATTCTTATCTTTAATTTGTACACTAGTTATTACCTGGTTAACATTAGGCAATACAAATCTTACACATTTGGTTTTTCCCTCGTTTAATAACAAGTTACTAACACTAAACCAGTGAACAATCTTTGAGACCGCATTATTCACATCGTCATAATTTGGGTGTCGTCGTTTCACTTTGAGAAAAGTGAAGTATCATCAGCAAACAATACTATTTCATGACTGTCTTTTACAAAATAAGGTAAGTCATTAATATAAACCAAAAACAAGAATGGACCAAGTATTGAACCCTGCGGAACTCCCATTTTAACCACTGATCCCGGAGATCTTTTACCGTTAATGTCGACCTTTTGAATCCTGTTACTCAAGTATGAGATTAGAAGGCTCAAAGAAGCATCCCTAATTCCATAGTGGTTAAGCTTCCTGAAAAAAGTTTCATGTAAAACACAATCAAAAGCCTTGGATAAATCACAAAATACCCCTAGGGCATCCTGTGATTCCTCCCAGGTATCAAATATTTGGATTAAAAGCTCAACACCGGCGTCAGTTGTAGAGCGACCCCTAGTAAAACCATATTGTTTACAATGTAAAAGTTTATTTTTATAAAAATGAATTTGCATTTGGTCTAGCATTAACTTTTCAAAAATTTTACTAAATGTGGGTAGCACAGAAATAGGTCTAAAATTAGAGGGGTCAGAAGTGCTATCTGATTTAAATAATGGAATTATTTTACTATATTTCGTGAGGTCAGGAAAAACACCACAATGAATGCATTAATTAAATATGCAAGCTAAAACTGGAGCTATTGTCATAATTACAGATTTAGCGACGTCCACGGAATTACCCCACAGATCAGCAGTTTTCTTTTTATTGAGAGTGTTAAATGTTTTTATTATATCTATAACACAAATTTTTTGAAAACTGAAATTACTTTTACAATCTTTAACATTCTCCTTCAAAACAGATTCAGCTACAGTGGGGGAGGAAATCAAGGCTTTTGTAGTTGAAACTGGAATGTCAGTAAAAAACCTCTCAAATGCTGCAGCAACATCAGCATCAGAAGTCAAGGTTTTATTACCACAATTTAAATTGTACTCATTATTACGACTTTTGACCTTTCCTGTTTCACTATTTATAATATTCCATGTCATTTTTATTTTGTCATTACTATTCTTAATCTCAGAACTCAAATAGTTTGCCTTGGCTAATCGACATACTCTTTTGAATAACTTTGAATAATTTTTAACATATAATTTGAAGTCATCGCTGGTGTTATAGTTGCGTTCACCATAAAGTTCATAAAGGAGTTTCCTACTTCTGTGAATACCAATTGTAGCCCATTCATTAAAAGTTACAGTACCACTAACTGAGATCTTTTTTGGAATAAAAGTTTTATTAAATTCTGAACAATAAATGTTAAAAAAATTATTATAAAAGACATTAGGGTTGTCATTGTATTCCAGTTTCAGCATTTAGTTGTTATAGTGGTTCCTAGGACCAGCACGTGTAGTCCGGGAGAGGAAAGGAGAGGGCGGGATAAAAAGTTCTTCAGAACACTCTCCGTAGTAGTTCCGGTAGAAGACACTGAGAGAAGCAATGTCTCTACGCAGCTGGAGGTCCTCAAGAGAGGCTGTAACCTCAGCATCTCCATTAATGCGTACCGCTCGCCTTTGCAGTCTATCAAGTGAATGGAGGAGGTATTTAGCGGAGCCGTCCCATAGATGGGAACAATACTCCATACTCGATCGCACCTGAGTTTTGTACAGCAAACAGCGCTGCTCGGGAGTGAAAAACCGCCTCACCTTATTGAGAATACCCAACTTCCGGGAGGCAGTTAAAATAGCACTCTCGATGTAGCATTTTGGATTCAGTTCCTGGCCGATGTCCATGCCAAGAATGCTGAGGTTCACCGCAATGGGTAATGGAGAGTTCTGAAGAGAGGGAGGAGTAAGGAAGGGAGTTACCTTGGACGAAAATGCACAAACCTGGGTTTTGCTAACATTAAACTCGACCAGGTTTTTAGATCCCCACTTAGAGACACGATCGAGAGTCAGGTTCAGTTTGGCAACCAGTTCTTGTCTTTTCACCATGATATCGGCTTGCTTGCCGCAGGATGTCCCAAGTACCGCTCATGCACCGTACTGTCATCCGCATAACAATGAATATTGCCCAAGGACAACATGTCATTAATATGCAGAAGAAATAGAGTAGGTGAGAGCACAGAACCCTGCGGCACTCCGGCATTGACTTTGTAGAACGCGGACGAACTACCCTCACAAAGGACACGAATCCTCCGCCCCTCTAGAAAGTCTGCAACCCAGGCGCACAAACGGGGCGGCACACCGAAGGCCGGCAACTTGGAAAGAAGGGAACGATGCCACACTCTATCGAAAGCTTTGGCGATATCAAGGCTAACTGCCAGGGATTCGCCATGCTTGTCCATCGCTTAACCCCACGCGTGAGAAACGTACGCTAGAAGATCACCCGTTGATCGCTTTAGTCTGAACCCATACTGGCGATCATGGAGCAGCGAGTGATCCTCTAGGTAGTGAATGAGCTGGGAATTAATTATCCGCTCAAACACCTTGCACAGCACAGAAGTTACAGCGATGGGTCGATAGTTGGCCGGATCCGAGCGATCCCCTTTTTTGGGGATGGGTTGTATGTTCGCCTCTTTCCAAGACACCGGCACAATACCAGTATCGTAAGACTCCCTAAACAAACATGTCAATACAGGAGACAACTCAGCCGCGTATCTGAGCAGCACAATCGCCGGAACATAATCCGGCCCGCTAGCCTTCCGCACGTCGAGCGACCTTAGCACGGCACGTACATCACACTGCCTGATACGAATATCAGGCATGGTGGCCCCACAATGTGCTATAATAGGTGGAGCGGCGCCACAATCGTCGACGCGCGAATTGGCCGCGAAAAGTTCAGCCAACAAGTTCGCCTTCTCAAGCGGCTGGTAAGCCAACGAGCCATCTGGATGTTTCAACGGGGGCAGCGAGGGGAAGCAGAAGTTGGCCTGCACGGCCTTAGCGAGCCGCCAATAGCTACGGCTACCCGTAGGGTGCGAGATCAACTCCCGCCCCACCCTTGCCACTCTTTGCGCATCCGCTCCTGCGAGAGCCCTCTTGTTAGACTTGGAGGCCTTGTTGTAGGCCGCCTTCAAGGAGCCGGTACTAGGGTCATTCAGAGCGCAAGCATTCGTCCAAGCACGATACGCCGCCTGCTTGCATTCAGCCGCTTTGGCGCATTCGCGATTGAACCAAGGCCGTTGTCTGCCAACGCTGGCAAGATCTGTGAATGGAATATAATATTCCATACCCAACAAGATCTCATCAGCGATGGCAGAAGCGCACTCCGATGGGTCCTTTCCAAGAAAGCAGCTCTGGCCCCATGAGACAGATGCAAAGTAATCACGCAGTTCGTCCCAATCCGCCGAAGAGTAGTGCCACAAACGGGGTCTACCTTTTATCGCAGAACTTTTAATGTCATAATTTCATAATGCACAACAGCGGAAAGCATAAACTTAATTTGGCAGAAAATCATTTGGCACACACTCATTAATCATACATTCAAAACCCATAATTTTATAAGTCAAAATCATCTTTAGGCATATATTTAATATCCATAATAATTAAGAGGCAGAACTGTCATATCGCAGAAAGTTTACATTCAGAATCATCTTTATGCATAAATTTGACATCCATAATATTAAGAGGCAGAACCATAATATCGCAGAAATTCAATATTCAGAATCTTTTAGCATACTTTTCATTTCCATAATAAGCAGCATGCAAGCAAGCAAGCAGCATGCAAGCAAGCAAGCAGCATGCAAGCAAGCAAGCAGCAAGCAAGCAGCATACAAGAATCATGCAGTATGCAGGGAGGCAGGCATGCAGCATGCAGGCAGGCATGCAGCATGCAGCAGGCATGGTTTCTGTCACGGCTCCGGCGCTGCGGGACTCCGGCGGTCCCACGCGAGCTTATCGTCGCAGATGGCTTTCGCTCACCACCGCAGCTTCGGCTTTCTGGCCGGCTTCGCCGGCCAGCCTCAACCGCGGCGGCGGGCGTTAAGCCCACCTGCTCCTCAGCTCGCGGGCCGCCTCGCCCCTCCGCGCCTACGCGGGCTTAAATTACACTCTAGCGTAGGGCAGAAAAGTCTACGTGGAGTCGGTTTTGCCGCGATTCGCTTCTGTCACTGACTTTTTTAGCACAACCTTAACAAAACACAACGTATTAATTTTTTAAGACAATATTTGAAATCAATTTAGGGTTAAAATGCTATTTTTATTTATAACCAAAAATTATATCAAATTAAGTTATAGAATATGATTAATCTACCAAATATGGCTTTATAGAAAAAGTTGTTAGAGAATATGATTATTATATCAAATGAATAATTAAGTACGTAATGTTGTTATAGGAAGTGTATTTAGTACAAGTAAAAATTATACCCAATGAACGTTATGTCCTTTGAAATTAGTTTATATGCCATTATATGAAATAATACACACCCATAAAATTCATTAGAAATAGTATGCCTAATGAAATTACTTATTCCAAATGGAAAACTGCCATCATCGATCGTAGTGAAATTATGCCGAGTAATGGTCGCACTAAATAAGTGTTATGCTAAACGAAATTATGCGTAATGATATTTTGCTAAATGAGATTATGCCTAGTGAAAATCTGCCATCTTAAAAGTATGCCATTGGGAATTCGGACATATAAACATTCGACCAAATAATAATTATACTAAATGATTTTTATGCATTGAACATATTCGTTTAAAGAAAATTATGCCAAGTGTGTTATGCCTAATAAAATTCGGAACAATAAAATTCTGCCAGATAGAGGGAACCCCCACAGACGACGCTTGGTCTCCACCGTTTTCGGTAGACCAACGTTGTGCGGTGCTGTGGCAATGACCAAGCAGTGGTCTGACGACCTAGAGGTGCAAGCACAGACACTCTATACCCTGCAGGGCGACTCGTCAACAATAAGTCCAACAAGGAGGGCGCGTGACCTACGATATCTGGCATCCTGGTGGGCTGGTCTACCAGTTGTGTCAGGTCTTGCGTCAGAGCGAAGGCATGAGCGACTCTACCAGCGTGATCAGTTTTGGAGGAGCCCAACCATGTTTCATGGTGGGCGTTGAAGTCCCCCAAAACCACCACCTCGTCGTTTGGGAATCGCTCCTGCGCGACATCAGTCACTCGGCCGAGGTGGTCTAAAAGGCTGCTTGTGTTAGCATCTCCTGTGTGGGACCGATATATGCACGCAAAGACACGGCAACGGGAGCCGAATTCAATGTGCACCCAAAGGATGGGAAAGGAGGGGTCTTCCAAACAGTGCAGACGACGACAACAAATGTCAGCCCTCACGTACAGACATACTCCGGCTTTCGCGCGGAATTGCTCCTCAAGCTGATAGCCAGGGTACCTTAAATAAGACGTGTCAGCAGGGCGACGAATTTGAGTCTCCGTCAGAAAAATCAATGCAGGCCGCGCTGTCTCGAGGTGTTGGTGGACGGCGTTGAGGTTAGAATGGAGCCCACGGATGTTCCTTCCCAACGTCATTATTATTAATGATTTTGAAAGTAGTAAAAAGTGAATTCCCTCAATTGAGTACTTTGATGTTAATGATTCACGAGATATGGTTGTTCACGCGGACAAACATTATTTCGTGGGGCGAGCGCGACGGGGCGCTGTAGAAAATAATAATACTTTTCAACATTCTTTCCAAGACAGAATTGCCAGAAGGGTGCGGGTTCGAATCCTGGTCGTGGAAATTTTTTCAGCACTTTGCAATTTGTAAGACATAAATTATTTAAGGAATTTAATAAAAGTATATTGATGTAAGTACATAATTACTTTATTTCATTTATAATAATAATCATGTTAAATATAATAAAATTTATATTCTAGGCAAACTACAAAAGTCCTTGACGTTTTAAATCTTCGTAGGTCTTACGATTCACCACATTTCCTTGAGAATCCTCAAATTCTTCATCATTTTCTGCAACAAACCTCTCGTCTTCCTTCTGATGCTTGATTTTCTCCCACACTGAAAATTAATGTTACTTTGTAAGTTTTCTTAACTTATTCATTAGTTTACGGAGAATTTTTCAATTTTCTACTTTCAGCACAAAATTTTGATTTCATCAATATTTACGCAATGACTTCGCCACCCATATTAACCCTCCAACCCGTACTGGGCCAGTGTGGTGGGTTATGAATTTACCCAAACTATCCATGTGATGTGTCCCATGCGGAAATTTCTGTGTCTGTGTCCCAGCAGCGGGACGTTTATTTGTTTGAATTTCAGATTTTAAAATTTATATTTAAAAATATTTTTTGGTTTTTTTTTCATGCGTTTATTTTTTTATCTTATTTTATAGGCAGATTAATCGAAAGTCAAAATATATTTATTCAATAAACTCAATTAATAAGTACTTTGAATCGTCCAAATCTTTTTTAACCTACCACCCATCCAGGACATCATTTTTTAACTGTGGCAAAGAACGGGCGCAAGAAACCACAGAGCACAGAAGCAACGACATTTACAAAAAATATATATATAAGGTGACTGCTAGAAACCGCAAAAAACTTCTAGGGCTGGTCAGGTCAAGTGTTTTAAACATGACAAAAATGACAAAAAAGAAATTCGTGTTTTTTTTATTTTTTATTAAATAATTCATTTTGTAAATTTTAATTAGAAGGTCTTTGAGTATCTAATTAATTTTAAACCATTAGCATAAGTAAAATAAAATTAAAAACAATTAAAAATAACGATTATTTACAACGCGCAGGCAATGAACGGCTGGCCGGCCGACTGTTGACCCGTGCGCGTTGTCAGCTGGGCGATAAGTACCTACGTTAGTCTGCAATCTTTTGAAATGTGCGTAGGTATAAGGTGCAGTTAAGTCCAACGACTATCGATAGCATCAAGTTAAGTTATGGCCACATTTTAACTGTAATTATGATAAGTGTTATGATGTATGAACGTAATTTCAATTCAATCCTAGTAAAAATCGATCACACCACACATTATGAGAAGTTACAATTATCTTTCCTTACAAATGAAAGATAAATGGGTAGTTTTCTAATGTCGCGTCCGTACGCTAAGCACTTGCCGCTAACTCCAAACCAAATGACCAGATGACCATTCATGTCCTCGACAACTAAACAGCCTAAAGCATTGTGATAATAAGTATCAGTCTTACCTATTTATTTACACTAAATTAAATTAAACTAATGTCTCGCAATAAAGGCAACGTTAATACCTAAAAAGCTGCGTAATTAATAGGTGTCGGTAGGTACTTACATGGTGTTAGATAGCATTCCAGTTTATTACATCAGCGAACAGGAAAGGTGATAAGCTTCCCATCACACATAGCAGGCTTTGGACTGTCAAACTAATGTAATAATAATTAAATAAAAGTGAAAACCTGTGCTAAAATTTCGTAAATAAATTAAAATTTATTAAAGGACGAACTAAAATAACGTTTGTGATCGGCACATGATTATTATTACACTAATTCGGCGTGTTTAAAAGTTCATCACCTATGTATTTACAAGTCTTATTTACACCTTAAAACTAAAAAACTCTCTCTTCGTTTAAGCGCATAGCACCACTTACTACCTCGTCACTCTCACGATAGCAAAATAGCATCTCAAGATATTGCTGGTTCGTATATCTAGGCATTTTTACGCACACGCGACGCGACGCGAATGCACCAGAATGCATACGTTGACTGCCGAAAAAATCAAAGCAGCCGTGTGTGTGTAGGTCACGTGATTAGGGTTGGCACGCACAAGAAAATAAAACCATTACTTACTTAGATCCTAGAAGTTACTGACATGTCAAAACTTTGGCCTTTTGTTGATAACAAACTCTTTCACATTTTTTTTACAAACATGAATAGACAAACTTAAATAATTAAAGCTATCGTCCAAACTTGCATATTAGCGAATTTACAATTATAAAAGTTATTAGATTAGATCAATAATTTATCTGTTAATTTTTATTAGTTAATTTGGTAAACCAAAAAACTTATACTATCAAGTAAATGTTAATAAATCTGGATTGCAATTCAATAGAAAAAGAAAACAAAAACTTTAATTATCTTTAACCACAACGCACCAGCAGGTTTACATTGTACACAAACTAACACACTTGGAATATCAATTCTAAGATTAACATGTTACTGTATTGACTACAGTTTTATGGGATTTGTTGTGTTGGTCATAAAAATATCCAAAAATGTTTGCTCGTAAAAGTTTAAAAGGATCATAACATAATGGTTAAACAAGCTACTGATGGTAATGATTGAGATTCAAACTGGTACGCATCGCATCACTACTAGTGCGACTAGCTGTTTTTGGTCTGCATCACGTGAATTCAGAATTAAGAAAAATAAATCAACAACAAAATTAGGTCTTTTTATGTGGATGCTACATAGGTACTTGAAATCAATTTATTAATTATTCGCGCCACCGTTTCTTTTTTCTAATAAACAACGTTTTTCTTTTATCACGAATTCTTATGTTATTAACATTGAGATATTAAAACGTCGAAAAAAGTTTACTACCTCAGATGGGAATCGAACCCACATCCTCCGCAATCCGGGAGGCGGGCGGCGTTAACCACTCCGCCATCTAGATATTTTTTGACATGTCAAAATTTTTCAACGCATTTGACTTGTGTTTTAAGCAACAGTGTCTCATCAAACCTCTTTTACTTTACATCCATTACACAATTTACACACGATATGAATTACGAATTCGAATTCATATCGAAAAAGAACCGCTCATAGTTAGCGGCAGCCCTAAATAGATATGGATCGTCGCAAGCGTCTTTGAAGAAACGCCGCCACACACAGTGTTGCCAAATTGACGGATTTTTTGTCAGATCTGCCGGACTGCATGCGAATGCAAGCGACACATAAGACGCTGTGCGCATGACTGTGATCTGCTGTCTCTTTCCAATTTTATGAATATGAAAGAGACAGAGTCATTCTCATCGCAGCGGCACCAACTTTACGACTTTAACTTAGAGAATCGCACTGTGGCACTGCGCTGCGCTGTCTGTGCTGAGTCAGTCACTGAACTCACTGATTCTCTTGCGCAGCAGGTGTGTTCAGTTTCCTCGGGGAAATTTTGTTGTGTAGTGTTGTATGTGCGGTGCATTTGTGTATGCGCGATTAAACTAATAACTAGTATGAGTTAATTAGTGAAGGATTAGTATTATTATGAATAGGCTATCGTGAAAAAAGTAATCAGTTCAGTAACAAATTAATGATTTGAGTAACAAATGGGTGTTAAGTCGTATTAAGACTTGTAGGTAGAATAGGTGGTGTTGTTTTAAACAAGTTGAATAAGTGTAATAATAAATATGTGCCGATTACAAAAGTTATTTTAGTTCGTCCTTTAATAAATTTTATTTTATTTAAGTACTTACGTAATTTTGGCGGAGGTTTAATTTTTATGTAATATTACATTAGTTTGAAAGCCTGTTAAGTGTAATGGGAAGCTTATCACCTTTCCTGTTCGCTGGAATAAACTGGAATGCTATTTAACACCATGTAAGTACCTACCGACACCTATTAATTACACAGCTTTTTAGGTATTAACGTTGCCTTTATTGCGAGACATTAGTTTAACTTAATTTAGTGTAAATAAATAGGTAAGACTGATACTTATTATCTCAATGCTTTAGGCTGTTTAGTTGTCGAGGACATGAAAGGTCATCTGGTCATTTGGTTTGGAGTTAGCGGCAAGTGCTTAGCGTGCGGACGCGACATTAGATAACTACCCATTGATCTTTCATTTGTAAGGAAAGATAATTGTAACTTCTCAAAATGTGTGGTGTAATAGATTTTTACTAGGATTGATTTGAAATTACTTTCATACACTTATCATAATTACAGTTAAAATGTGGCCATAACATAACTTGATGCTATCGATAGTCGTTGGACTTAATAACTGCACCTTATACCTACGTCTAATTCAAAACATTGCAGACTAACGTAGGTACTTATCGCCCAGCTGACAACGCGCACGGGTCAACAGTCGGCCGGCCAGCCGTTCATTGCCCGCGCGTTGTAAATAATCTTTATTTTTAATTGTTTTTAATTTTATTTTTCTTATGTTATTGGTTTAAAATTAATAAGATACCCAAACACCTTCTAATTAAAATTTACAAAATGAATTATTTAATAAAAAATCAAAAAAACACGAATTTATTTTTTGTCATTTTTGTCATGTTTAAAACACTTGACCTGACCAGCCCTAGAAGTTTTTTGCGGCTTCTAGCAGTCACCTTATATTATATGTCGTTACCAGGTCACAAAATACAAAATATGAATTTGAATGTAAATAGTTTAATTAAATATGGTGCTCTATATAAATAAATTATAGACAATTAGAAATAGCTAATTTGTTTTTACTTCTAGTGTTTAATTTGTGAATATCACTGTTTTTTGAAAACATTTCAATATTTTTATGAACATACATCAGATTTTCATAAATGTATTGTGATGCAACTGTCATTAAACTTATATTCTTAAATCTCTCTCTGAGAGAGTCACCAGCCTGTAGGTTAAATATTGCTCGAATAGCCCTCTTCTGCAGCACAAAGATAGTTTGAATGTAGGCAGCATTTCCCCACAGTAAAATGCCATACGACATTACACTATGAAAGTAACTGAAATAAACTAACTATCAACGTCAGTTAACTGACGGATCTTCATTACTGCATAAGCCGCAGAGCTAAGTCTATTCGACAATTTAGCTATATGTGGGCCCCACTGAAGCTTGGCATCCAACATGATGCCTAGAAACACAGTGGTGTCCACAGGATTCACATTTTTATCTTTAATTTGTACACTAGTTATTACCTGCTTAACATTAGGCAATACAAATCTTACACATTTGGTTTTTCTCTCGTTTAATAGCAAGTTATTAACACTAAACCAGTGAACAATCTTTGAGATCGCATTATTCACATCGTCATAGTTAGTGTGTCGTCGTTTCACTTTGAATAAAAGTGAAGTATCATCAGCAAACAATACTATCTCATGACAGTCTTTTACAAAATAAGGTAAGTCATTAATATAAACCAAAAACAAGAATGGACCAAGTATTGAACCCTGCGGAACTTCAATTTTAACCACTGATCCCGGAGATCTTTTACCGTTAATGTCGAACTTTTGAATCCTGTTACTCAAATATGAGATTAGAAGGCTCAAAGAAGCATCCCTAATTACATAGTGGTTAAGCTTCCTGACCAAAGTTTCATGTAAAACACAATCAAAAGCCTTGGATAAATCACAAAATACCCCTAGGGCATCCTGTGATTCCTCCCAGGTATCAAATATTTGGATTAAAAGCTCAACACCGGCGTTAGTTGTAGAGCGACCCCTAGTAAAACCATACTGGTTACAATGTAAAAGTTTATTTCTATAAAAATGAATTTGCATTTGGTCTAACATCAACTTTTTAAAAATTTTACTAAATGTGGGTAGCACAGAAGTAGGTCTAACATTAGAGGGGTCAGAAGTGCTACCTGATTTAAATAATGGAATTATTTTACTATATTTCAGGAGGTCAGGAAAAACACCACAGTCAAAGCATTCATTAAATATGCAAGCTAATGATAATACACTTACAAGCGAGAGCGTCCTCAATCTGCGTGACGTTGGCGAAATGCGCCGTGTTCGGTATGCCCAGGCATCGCATGCCGTGAGCGTGTCTCCATTCAGCGAAGTGACGTTGGAACGCTTTGGGGCCTTTGTACGTGTAGTTGCCGCAAATCTCGCACGTGTAACTGATGTTAAGCCCGTGCAGTTTGTACAGCCAGTAAGGGATCGGCTGAAAAGGTAGGGAACGATATTATTTACAAATAAAACACATATAATACATTTACGATTATAATCCCAAAGGGTTAATCACCAGTCCCAGTGACCAGGCAATGTGGACAGCAAAAGCAGTCCACGTTTCCTCAAATGACACAGCTGCACATGTGCTCAGCGTGAGCCCATCGCCGCTTTATGCTGGATGTATGCGCAGTGTTTGGTCCGTTAGTCGCCTTTTACCCAATGACACTCATATTATATTTGTGTCCAGAAAGATTTGGAGACCAATACAATCTATGGCTAAGGTCAATAAATAAACATAATAATATGCTATTAAAAAATCTTTCCAATTACGATTAGTTGATACAATACCTTGCCGTTCCAGCCCAGCGGCAAATTCTTCGGGTTCCGCACCTCTTCGTCGCCGGAGTCGGCGGCGGAGGCGTCGATCTCGTCATTTTTATGCTAAGAAATGTAGACACTTTCAATCAGTTGGATACAATACCTTGCCATCCCAGCCCACCGGCAGGTTCTTCGGGTTGTAAGGCACCTCGTCGTCGTCGGAGTCGCCGTCGGCGGCGGCGGAGGCGTCGCTCTCGTCATTTTTTACGCTATTAAGAAATCTACACACTTTCAATCACTTGGATACAACTATACAATACCTTGCCGTCCCAGCCCAGCGGCAGATTCTTCGGGTTGTAAGGCACCTCGTCGTCGTCGGAGTCGCCGTCTGCGGCAGCGGAGGCGTCGCTCTCGTCATTTTTTACGCTATTAAGAAATCTACACACTTTCAATCAGTTGTATACAACTATACAACACCTTGCCATCCCAGCCCAGCGGCAGGTTCTTCGGGTTGTATCGTCGTCGGAGTCGCCGTCGGCGGCGGCGGAGGCGTCGCTCTCGTCATTTTTAACGCTATTAAGAAATCTACACACTTTCATTCAGTTGTATACAACTATACAATACCTTGCCGTCCCAGCCCAGCGGCAGGTTCTTCGGGTTGTAAGGCACCTCGTCGTCGTCGGAGTCGCCGTCGGCGGCGGCGGAGGCGTCGCTCTCGTCATTTTTTACGCTATTAAGAAATCTACACACTTTCAATCAGTTGTATACAACTATACAATACCTTGCCATCCCAGCCCAGCGGCAGGTTCTTCGGGTTGTAAGACACCTCGTCGTCGTCGGAGTCGCCGTCGGCGGCGGCGGAGGCGTCGCTCTCGTCATTTTTAACGCTATTAAGAAATCTACACACTTTCATTCAGTTGTATACAACTATACAACACCTTGCCATCCCAGCCCAGCGGCAGGTTCTTCGGGTTGTAAGGCACCTCGTCGTCGTCGGAGTCGCCGTCGGCGGCGGCGGAGGCGTCGCTCTCGTCATTTTTTACGCTATTAAGAAATCTACACACTTTCAATCAGTTGTATACAACTATACAATACCTTGCCATCCCAGCCCAGCGGCAGGTTCTTCGGGTTGTATCGTCGTCGGAGTCGCCGTCGGCGGCGGCGGAGGCGTCGCTCTCGTCATTTTTAACGCTATTAAGAAATCTACACACTTTCATTCAGTTGTATACAACTATACAATACCTTGCCGTCCCAGCCCAGCGGCAGGTTCTTCGGGTTGTAAGGCACCTCGTCGTCGTCGGAGTCGCCGTCGGCGGCGGCGGAGGCGTCGCTCTCGTCATTTTTTACGCTATTAAGAAATCTACACACTTTCATTCAGTTGTATACAACTATACAATACCTTGCCGTCCCAGCCCAGCGGCAGGTTCTTCGGGTTGTAAGGCACCTCGTCGTCGTCGGAGTCGCCGTCGGCGGCGGCGGAGGCGTCGCTCTCGTCATTTTTAACGCTATTAAGAAATCTACACACTTTCATTCAGTTGTATACAACTATACAATACCTTGCCGTCCCAGCCCAGCGGCAGGTTCTTCGGGTTGTAAGGCACCTCGTCGTCGTCGGAGTCGCCGTCGGCGGCGGCGAAGGCGTCGCTCTCGTCATTTTTTACGCTATTAAGAAATCTACACACTTTCATTCAGTTGTATACAACTATACAATACCTTGCCGTCCCAGCCCAGCGGCAGGTTCTTCGGGTTGTAAGGCACCTCGTCGTCGTCGGAGTCGCCGTCGGCGGCGGCGGAGGCGTCGCTCTCGTCATTTTTTACGCTATTAAGAAATCTACACACTTTCATTCAGTTGTATACAACTATACAATACCTTGCCGTCCCAGCCCAGCGGCAGGTTCTTCGGGTTGTAAGGCACCTCGTCGTCGTCGGAGTCGCCGTCGGCGGCGGCGGAGGCGTCGCTCTCGTCGCCGCTGTCGTCGCGCCGCTCGCCGGCGGCGCGCGCCGCGCGACGAGTCACGTTTTCTATGGTGGAGGCTCGGTTGGCACTTACGACGCCCGCGAATCTGGCCAACGGCAAAAATAAAATAAAAAAATATTTATGTATGTAAAAACTTGTATGGGCCTTTGAGCTTGATGTGAACTGTTAAATTTTCACTTGTATTTCACATAATATTGTAGGCTATAGAAACGATCTACACATGTTTTTTAGTACCCAGATTTACTGAAAGAGAGAAAAACGATGTAGAACTTACTCTATTAAAACTATGAAATAGCAATGAAATATCACAAAATGGAATAGTTTTTGTTTAAAAATGTTCCTAAATTGTATTGATTAGGGGTATTTATATTTTTATAAAAGTAGGTAGTACCTACAGTACAGACAGGTCTGGGTGAGAATCCGCCCGTGTACTTGATACAGTATCAAATACATTGCGTGCTACACCTTTAGGTGAGTACCCAGCTTTATGTCTTCTCTGATGCGCCTATAGAGTACTTATTGGATGCGCCCAGCGGGTCTTTCGGCTAAATAATACGTATATGGACATGGGCTTCATTTGACATTTGAAGCCCATATTTTGTCCTTATATGGGCATATTATGGGCTTCAAATGTCAAATAAAGTCCATGACCATATTCATATTTTTTAGCCGATAGGGTAGCAGATCGGCATACGTCTGCCTAATGTATTTACTGCATACCTAATAAATTTAAACAAATCTATCGAAATTTATCGAAACTTTATCGATTTTGAAGGCACTTGCATCCCTAGTCAGACCACAGATTCAACTTGTTCACTTAGTAGTCTGTGACAGATTCTGATGACAACACCACATTTTTTTCGTTCTGTGTTTCATAGATAATAATATTAATAATTATAACAAAAAGTGAAAAAACAACTGTGCCGCGTATCGTAAAATAAAAACATTTTTAACAATACGATGCCCCATTTATCTTTTTTTGCTATTTTGAATTATTTCGAATCAAAATAGAAAAAAAAGTACAATGCGTGGAGTCAAAAGTGCTAGTGTCGAAAGCTGTTAGCAAAAACAATATGACCGCTTGTGTATTTGAGACTATGAGCCAAGTTTAATACATTCTAAACCATGTTTTTTATTTAAAAAACTTTGATATTCGAAAAAAAGGTATTAATATATTTATTTAATAACAATATTTGATTAATTCTTTTTCTCTCAAAAACGCTGTTCAGAGCTAAGGCCAAAGTGAATGATGATTCTTTTTATTTTTAGTTGATTAGTAGAAGTAGTTGGTAGATTTAGATTGTGAATATCACTGTTTTTAGAAGACGTTTAAATATTTTTATGAACATACATCAGAATTGAACTTAACATCTAATTGCTAAAGTTGCATAATTTGTTTTATTCTTTCATTACCATGAACAATATCTATACACGATACCTATACACCATTATAAAGTACAGCCATCCTGACCAATACATTTATATTTAAAAAAAAATGTTTTGATACACTACAATTTTTATGAAAAAATGTTACTAGCTTCACTAAAGCAAATGAATTAAATTTTTGAAAATATTGTACAATATATTCAATGATAGTTTTACATCGGTTTGTTCACATTTTTTTAAATGTTTACATACATACTAATAATCACGGCTATTATCCCTGAAGGGTTAGTCAGAGACTAGGCAATGAGGACCCCAAAAGCAGTCCTCTACCGTAGTCCACTTTTCACCAAATAGCGACTGCACAAATATGCTAAACTGCTAAGCGTGACAGGTGGTGAGCCCATCGCCGCTCTATGCTGTTGGATGTATGTTCAGTCTTTAGTCCGTTAGTCGCCTTTTACGACACCCATGGGAAGAGAGGGGGCGGTAGTATTGTTTCGCCGCTACGCGACACAGTTATTTAATGTTTAATTTACTTAACAGGTATCATACCTGTAAGCTTGGGCTTCAATGGCACCAATATCTTTATGCCTTTGCTGTGTTGAAGCTTTCGCCTTATTTCCACCTTTCTTTGCAACCAGAGACTTATCTAAAGCAGTTTGTCCTTTGGTACTGAATAATCTGAAAATAATAAAATTAATGTGTTGATACCACTTCAAAACACACATATAATAACGACTATTATCCCCGAAGGGTTAGTCAGAGACTAGGCAATGAGGACATCAAAAGCAGTCCTCTGCCATAGTCTACTTTTCCGGTAGTATTCTTTCACCGCTTCCCGACACGGATAACAACTTGAAATAATATACAATTTATAAATCTGCAAGTACCTTTGCGCTCTTTCTTCCAGAGTCCCACCACATTTAAGTCCAAGAGCCATCAAGGCTGACTTCAATCTGTCCAGACCGAGTGACGCTAGCTCTTCCCATGAGGAGAAAGCTGATAGATCCAAATGAGCACCCACATTCGTCAGGGCACCTCCAGTTTCTTTCTATGAAATTATAAATAATTAAGTTAGTTTTGTTGTTTCAGGTCTACATAGAGTAGATGCAATAACCAATGCAATGCAAGGGATTGCCCTTTTAAATGGATTTTGGCTGATGCATTGTCCAATAAACACAAACTATTGCCTATTTTTTGTTGGCTATCAAAAATATATGTTTTTTTTTATAATAAAAAAAGAAGGCGAACGAGCATGCGGGTCACCTGATGGAAAGTAATCACCGCCGCCCATGGACACCCGCAAAACCAAAGGAATCGCAGACGCTTTGCCGGCCTTTCAGGAAGGAATAGGCTCGTTTCTTAAAGATCCCCAAGTCGTAACGGACCGGAAATACCGCCGCCGAGAGCTGGTTCCACAACACTGTAGTTCGAGGCAAGATATTTCGTGAAAAACGCACTGTAGTAGACCGCCATCCATCAAAGTGATGTGGATGGAATGACAGTCGATTGCGTGTAGTGCGGTGAAGGAAATCAGCGGCAGGGATCAAGCCGAACAATTCCTCAGAACACTCTCCATGATATGCGGTACAATATACAGAGAGACGCAACGTCACTTCGAAGAGCCGACCTGAAATAGCCACGTCGTCGACAATTCGAGCAGCTCTGCGTTGAATGCGATCAAGTGGAAGGAGTTGGTACTGGGGTGCTTCAGCCCAAAGATGGGAGCAGTATCCCATATGCGGCCTGACCTGTGCTTTGTACAGTTGTAAGCGGTACACACCTAGCTTTTTCGAAGCTAATTTAACTTTACCTTTCAAATGAACCTGAAACTGAACGTCACTCGAAATATCGACGCCAAGGATTCCAATAGTTCAGGTTGGTATCAAGGAGAGCTCCATCAAAGTTCAGAGGTACGACGAAGGGATGTTCTTTAGCGGTAAATGCGCAAATTTGTGTTTTGGAGGGTTTAAAGTGGACTAGGTTATGTCAGCCCCAATTCGAGACATGACTTAACATGTTCTCGGTGTTAGTCACAAGTTTATTCCGGCTTTCGATGACGCTTCCCGAGAAATATTAGCTCGTCCGGTGTAGAGCGTATCCCCAGTACTATCGTCCGCATAGCAATGAATGTTGTCGTTGATAATTATGCAGAAGAAACAGAGTAGGGGATAACACACACCCCTGCGGGACTCCAGCATTCACGGGCTTCATGTCAGAGCACGAACCGTCGACTACGACTTTGATGCTACGCCCAGAAAGAAAGCTACCCACGAACACAATTTCGCAGGAAGCCCGTATGATGGAAGTTTGGAGAGTAGACCCCTGTGCCATACCCTGCCAAAGGCTTTCGCTACGTCCAAGTTAACTGCCAGTGCCTTCCCTTTACTCTTGACTGCCTCTGCCCATCGGTGAGTAAGGTACACTAAAAGATCACCAGCCGAACGACCGCGACGAAAACCATACTGGCGATCACTTAGTAGCTTAGAATAAAGAAGACTAATTATTCCATTTTGTTGAAACACAGGCAAAATCATTGTTATAAGTAATCAGTGATCGGAGTAGGTAGATTGGTTTTTCGTACTTGCATCATAAATGTTCATAAATAGCATAACATGGTTAAGGCATGTTTCCGAAAAGATATTCCGGTGTTTTGGAATTCAATAAAGTGTATAACATAGTAATCTATCACTGATGAATCCCATTTTATATTTTGTTACGCTTTTACTTTAGGTCTCTGAATACCATGGCTTTTACTATAAATATCCGGTCACTTAGGCCGTCCGCATGGCGTAGAAAGCGTTAAGAAAATAATTTTGCTAATTTGAATACATTTCACACCAAACACTTTTAAAATCCAAAAAAAATCTTATTAATTAACAAATAACGGAATATGGGAGGAATTTCCTATCCATATTATTATTACGTTTCAGAATATTGACCCTAAATCAATCTACCTACTCCAATCACTGGTTATAATAGATATCAGTTGATAAGATAAGTACCTAATTTAATTTGATTTAGATGAGCTGTAAAACATAAAGACAATGATGACAAATAAGATCCATAAAAATTTAGATTTTATGCCTGTAAAAAAGCAAATAAGTAGAAAATGAAAAATATTTACCGGCCACCCAGGGAAAGTGCCTGCCTCCCACTGTTTCAAAAACTCCTGGTGAGCTAACGCCATCTCTTGTGCCTGATCAAGAAGAGGTTTCACTCTGCTGACAAAATCTTTTAGGTATGTCAGCAAAGCCCTGATATAGTTACGATATTCACTATTCTTGCGTTCACGTGGGATATCGAACAGATGATCAAATATACTCAAATATGTGATGTAATCCACTTTCTGCAACAATCAAAAAATATTTAAATAAAATGTTCTTCTAAATACATAAAAGATATTTAAAAAATATATAAAATAATGCTTAGGTACCTCAATTCCTTTTAAATTAATGTATTTTTCATAACACTCGTGTAAGTCAAGATATTTTCCATAGCCTTCTTCGTCAGTGAATTCAACTGGAGCTATAATTTTAAAAGTATTTATTAAACATGAAAATATCAACAGATCAAACTTATTTAGATAGTTTTGTGGAACAGTATTACAGTCTTAATATTTTTATGCAAAAACCGATCATCTCTAGCCTATGAGTACTGTCATAGGGAATTAGGGATAAATATGGATAGCTGGATGTAGTATGGTTACCGTTTTTGCAAATTATTATCACTATAACACTCACTTGTGAAATCCTCAGCAGGATTTTCTCTGAGTTTTGACAATTCTTCAAATTCAACAGACATAGGAACACAAATCTGTAAAGAAACCCAATTTTAAAATCATGTATCCTTACTTTACAGAGCTTAAATTTTCAAATTGTGTGCAACCAAGTGTTTGGCATCTCCCCTAATTTTCCACTCTATTGTTAAGAAATAAATATAATAAAGGACTTATTATAAAAAGCTAATTCTCTATCAAGTAATTTCCATAAGTAATGATATAATAAATTGCCATAGCCAAACAATATCTTATATTATAATTATTATTATGATAAATAGCTGCTTACTTCATTAGGATGCTTCCTGTGAAACTCCTTTATTTGTTTAAGTCTGGCATAAAACTCTTGAAATTCATTAGGCCCTGATAATGATGCAATCTCTTCTTTCCGCAAGCCATCTTTATCCTCATACAATTCTTTGAGTCTTATAGTAGATTCAATGAATCTCTGTGTGAGAATAATAAATAAATGTTGAGCATTAGATTTATCATAAACTATTAAAAACTGTGAATGTGGAATAGATAATTGATTTAAAAACACTTATTAGGTGTAATGTGAGGTGTGGAGTGTTAAATGTGTGTTAAAAACAATTAAAAACATAGTTCTTTTTTCTGTCTTGAAATGAAATAGTAATTTATTGGCACATTTGTTATTTTACATTTATGACAATACAATATTTCAATATTCAGTAACAATATGTATGCCAAAAGCTACCAGCTCAGCTAAATGCAACATAGGCATAATGCCTATGTAGTGCTGGTTATCAGCCAGCCAGTATGGAAACTGCTCGATTAGTCTATTTTAGTTACTTTCACAGTGTTATGTCCTATGGTATTCTACTTTGGGGTAAAGCAGCAGATATAGAAAACATTTTCATTTTACAATCAGTATTTACGATCCTCCGAAGCGTCGCGTGCCGATAGTCGGCATGAAAATTAATTTTCCCAGTGCGTCACGTGCCGATAGTCGGCAGTCGACGCTCGACCTTTTTGAGGTTTATATTTTTAAAAACGAATGGGTCTTTCCTCTTCTAATGAACGGGATTTTGTTTATGAAGAAACCTGCTAGCTATATTTCGACAGTTTTGTTAGCAGTCCAGAGACAAAATACTTTTTATGTTGGAAGGAAGTTTTCTCGTGGCCATTTGTTACAGTTTTACAGTAGCATTCAGAGTGTATTTTTAATAAAAATAACCATTACTTTAAGGAGAAATAAGCTAAAAACGTGAGTCCAATGTATATTGAACTAATTTAACTAAAAGTTTGCTGTGCATTTACTATGTTTCATAAAATAATATGACTTCAAAAAGTTTACTTAAAAAAACATAAATTTGTGTTTGATTTAAGATTACATTCGTATATTTATCTTTTTTGGCATGTTAGCTACATAAAAATATAGGAAATTTGATCTAGTTTATGAAAATATATATATACAAACTAAATACTAGAAATAAGTATACACTTGTAATTCCTTAATTTCAACTTCAGAAAGTTTATGGATCATTTATGGGACAAAGTGTCATAATTTACAATAAAATCCCGAACAATGTTATAATTTTGCCCTTTGACAAATTTAAGACACATGTTAAGGACATACTTTTAGAAAAGGGCTATTACAATGTAATCGATTACATCAATGACAAAATTTTTCGCACACATTGTTCTAATGAGTTTATAGTGCCCGAGTAAAACTTTTAGATTCACTTTTGTTTTTATCTTTTATTTTATATAATTTGTTTTATGATTATTGATTGTATAAATTGGTAACGACATATTGTTTTGTAAATGTCGTTACTTCTATATTATTATAAAGCTGTGGATTTTCTTGTGCCCGTTCTTTTCCACAGCTAAAAGACGTCCTGAATGGGTGGGGTGGGTGGGTGGGTTCCTATGCCTATCCATCCATCTATAAAAAATTAAATTTAGACGATTCAAAATGCTTATTTAAGCTTACTGAATAAAGATATTTTGATTTGATTTGATTTGACCATTTTCTTTCAAAGCTATTTTTAATAGGTCAAGTATCATAAGACCACCAACGGTCACGAAACATTTGATTTTCAATTGTGTCTGGTTTTATGGTGCCTAAGGGGTTAATGGGTGCATGCAGAAAAAAAACAAAAAGAAGAGAATCCTGCTTTAACACTTTAGCAGCCAATCACTTACTGGGTACAGGTGGGTGGGAGCGTCTTAGGACGCTGATCACGTCCCCTGTACGGCATTGACTTTCTTAGTGTTTGTTTTGAAATGACGTCCGTGGTACATGATTAACAAAATAAAAAAATAACCTCGAAATTCAAGATAATCACTACGCTGCGCTTCGCGATTGTCTTAAATTTCTAACCTATCACGTGACCTACAGGAGTAGGGCAGTTTTTTATTTTGCTCTAAGGCACTAGGCTGCGTTCCGTGGCTTCACTCGAGTGCACTCAAGCGCACTCTGGCGCGCGCTCTACCCGTTCCGTGGCTTGGTGAAATTTTAATCTGACGGCTGTCAGAGCGTAGTTTCATCCGTTCTGTGGCTCAGAGCGCAGCAACCAAACAACCATCAAATCGGATGGTTGTTTTTCACTCTGACGTTTAAATCATTGTTATAGTGTCAAATTTTGCAATTTATGTCAAAACGTCTCGAAAAATTCGGCCTGTTTGTTTCGTATTGTTTTACTTTTTAATAATTAGGTTTAAATATTGTATAAAAATGGAAAAAATGTAGACAAAAGAAGAGTCTTCTCTCGTTTTGGACAGGAATACTTCAGAAGAGGTTATAAAAACAACTCGATCGTTCCATGGCTCAGTTGCTACTCAAACGAGTTAAACTTTAACCAAACAACTACACCCAGAACGACAGAACGCACTCCTAGATTATAGCTTTTTTGGTCAATTTAGCAGTGCTGCCAACATAAAACGATTGTTTTCAAAGCGTTTTTAGGCAGCAGAGCTGCCACTTCACTGTCCGAATAAATGTTAACCTTAAAATTAATTACTTTCAATAATTTATTGTGAGAGTCCTAACTAATTCCGAGCGATAAAAATTCATGTACTTGTTCCTAATTATGAGTTCTTTACGCAAAAAAAATCACCTCAAAATTCGATGGCTCCCTTTGGAATACTGAGCCATTTTGTTGATTGAGGAATACTTTTAATAAATGTACCTTCCTTTTCTCTAAGTCAAAAACTATTCAAATTCTTCTTTGTTCAAAATACAAAATAAATTAGTACAGTTGTTTGTATCATTCTTTAACACCATGCTCTTTTCTATAATTACAATTGCAGCTACCCTTGACGCAACAATAATGATTGAAGAGTCAACTTAACCTTTATTTTCTGCTTTTAATTAATATAAGTAATGATATTGGGTACATTTAAAGGTATGAGACTTACTTCATGTAAATTTTTCAAGCGATGATCAGCATTTATTGTTTCACGATGCTGTAATAAAGGAGAAATAATGTATTATTGCGAAACAGAAACAGAACATAAACATAATTAGATTCAATAAATCGATTTCGAGGTTAGCGAAGAGCTATACTTACCTACGAATTATTACTAATAGTTTCGTTACAACTGTTGAGTTATTATTATTTAGCAGTCGTACTTTTTTAGGAAATGAAAAAGTAAATACTTACACCAGTCTTTTTGTGTAAAATTTCTTTGACCATAGCATCCATGGTCCTTTCCCTCTCTTCATGATAACTTCTTTGCTGTTCTAACAGCGTCTCCATGTTTACGAGGCGAAATATTTAGGAAAGTCGGAGAATTGAATATTAGGATTAGAATATAAATGGGAAGGAAGTTCACACGAGATAAAATAATTAAACCAATCTAGAAATCTACCAAATTAGCCAACCTTTTACCTTGCAAATAATTACTTGGCAAGCAAATGCAAATACAAACATTACTTTTTTTTGTTTCATTCATGTTCTATTTAGTATTAACAAAAGGATCTAGTCCATACAGCTAAATCTTAGGATTGTAAATTCAATAAATTGAGATTGATAGAAAACTAAAAAATTGTAGATAATGTTTTATTGTCAAAATAAATAATAATAATAATTTATTGCAATTTATGACAAATTCATTTCAAACACACAACACAGCAAATATTCTGAGCTGTCAGAAAAACAAGGCATATTTTAAAATTGAATGCTTTGTTTTTGTGGTATCATTCAAGCAGCAATCTTGTATGCTATTGTTCTATATAATCAAAGTGCGTTTGAAGTGTTATTTTCATGTGTAATTCATAATTAATTAGCGACACTATAGTAAAACTAAGAGTCTAATTCGGACACCATTGAGGTACTTCACGCGGATTGGTAAACGTCAGCGCTGTCAAGTTGTCAGGTCATGTCATATTTTATCAACGCGACACTCGTATCGAGTCGATTATTTATCTTTGCTCTAGTTTATTGGCCGGTGTTGGTTAATAGCCTTTTTAAATCATGATATACTCCTCATGGATCAACAAGGTTCACTCGTTTCTCTTAATCGTAAGTTCCACTGTAATTATCGTCCAATCGGACGTACCAAGACCTCGCGGTGTGTCTTTATCTAAAGCATCTCTGTACTCGCCGACAAAGGATTTTACTTGCTTCGATGGTACAGTAACCTTGCCATTCAGCTATGTAAACGATGATTATTGTGACTGCTTCGACGGCAGTGACGAGCCAGGTACATCGGCTTGTCTGAATGGCGTGTTTCACTGTACAAACGCCGGGCACCGAGCTCAGAATATTCCTAGTTCCAGAGTGAACGACGGTGTGTGCGATTGTTGCGACGGCACTGACGAGTATGCCGATAATGCCGTCTGTCCCAACACCTGCGAGGAGCTTGGCAGAGAAGCTCGAGCGGAGGCCCAGAGGCTGGCAGAAGTACATAAAGCAGGTAGTCATGTAAGATCACAATTGGTTGACAGAGGAATGAAGAAGCGAAGTGAAATGGCAGACCAGCTATCACAACTTGAGAATGACAGAATTGAAGCAGAAAAAATAAAAGCTGAAAAAGAAGCTCTCAAAAATGATATAGAGGCCAAAGAAAATGAGGTTCTTAAAGTATACAGGGAAGCAGAGGAGCAGGAAAAACAGAAGAAGGCTGAGCTTGAAAAAGAGTCTATGATAAAGGAGTCAACTGAGCATTTTGAAAAATATGATGCTAATAATGATGGTATTCTCAGTTTAGATGAAATAAATGTTGTTAATGTATTTGATAAAGACAAAGATGGCCAAGTGGATGAAGAAGAAACAAAATATTTCTTCGGAGAAAATGAGAGTGTTGATAAAGATTACTTTATTTCTTCAACATGGCCTCTACTAAAACCATTATTGATGATGGAACAAGGTATGTTCCGTCCTGGTCCAGAAGAAGAAGAACCAGACCAAGATGCTGATGCAGAGGACCTTAACCAGGATTTGGAAGGTGAGGATTTAGGATCTGAAGATGATAATCTTGATACAGACATTCAACAAGATGCTAATGAAGAACAAGAAGTAGAGCAAGAGCAAGCTCAGGCTTATGATGATGAAACTCAAAAATTAGTGGACGAAGCCACTGAAGCCCGTCGGCAGCTTACTGAAGCTGAACGAACTGTGCGGGAGATTGATTCCAGTATAAGAAATATTAAAGAAAACCTAGAGAAAGATTATGGATTAAATCAAGAATGGGCTACTTTAGATGGCCAATGCTTGGAGTATGAAGACAAAGAATACATTTACAAGCTTTGTCTGTTCCAAAAGATGACTCAAAAATCAAAGAATGGTGGCGCAGAAGTCGGTCTAGGCAACTGGGGAGAATGGGCTGGTGCTGATAACAAATATTCTGTTATGAAATACACTAATGGCTTGGGCTGCTGGAATGGCCCCAACAGAATGACCACAGTTAAAATAAACTGTGGCTTAGAAACAAAGCTTTTATCAGTCACAGAACCATTCCGTTGTGAATATCAAACTGAGCTTAGTACACCTGCTGCATGTGATGACTTTAATTCATCGCAACAATCATCACACGATGAACTGTAAATTATAGTGTCACACGTCTATGTGATAAATTAATGACTAAGTTACAAATAAACAAGTCGAAAACAGTACCAGTAAGGTTTCTACAATAATTATTTAGAATAATGTTGTGAAAGAAGCATTTTGTATTGTAAATTTCAACATAATAAATTTTTCACATAATTGTAGTTTAAGACCATACTGTGGTAAAAAGTTTAAGTATTAATATGTAGCAGAAGAGTTTCATTTGGAGGCAGTTTATTTTTCGAAAATTTTCTTTTTCTACAAACAAAATTCCATTTTTTTTATATGCAACAGTGATTCGATGTGAAGACTGAAGCGGAATAGATTGTGTTATATTTATTTCTCACACATTCCTCTTACTATTACAAGGCTGTTTAGTTCAAGTAGACAAGATAATTGAAGTGAACAAAACATTGTGAGTGATAAAAATAAAGAAGTTTTTGATTTCATATATTTGTATTTCTATTATTTATTATTATTATAAATTATTATTATTATTATTATTTAGTCTACTTACCAAAAAATACGAAATGTTTAAGAAAAGTAACTTTTTATGTCTATTAAATTTTAAGGTATAAGTAATGTTGTAAGTTGTATAAGAACTAATTAAATTCATAGCAGTGTTGACACAGATGTGTAGCATATTAGTCAACATTTTACATTAAATAATTACCAATTACCTTATAGTAGGTACTTTGTCTAAACTGAAAATAATTACTTTAGTCTGTTCATTATAAAGCTCGATACTTATGACAGGTGTCATCAAAAACGACGATGTGACTTTGTAAAAGCGTATGAACTTATTTGACAAAATTTAAATAATATTATTTTTTATAATCCATCACTTAACATACTACAATTATTTTTGTGATTATTTATTATACGTGAGATTAGGTTGTTTCCCAATAAACTCACTTAACACACATTTATCACAATTTTTAAACATTACAATAAAAAAACGTTCCACTTCACAAGGTCATTCCAATACAAAAAAATACTTGTGTTGGGATTTGGGATAGTAAATCAATTTAAATTTATGTTCAATGGGCGATTTTCTGACAGCCCAAATTAAAAAGTAAAAATTAGTTCAAAAACACTCGATAGATGTCGTTTTATTAAAGCTGGGTTACTTATGGGCTGTAATAAATTCTACACTTTTACTTGTCTACCAAAAGAATAAAAAAATAGTATTTACTTACCTATTTATATTCAGGACATCCAGAACCTATTTCTATTTTGGAATAGAATAAATATTACGCAGCCATACACGTGCTCTTCATGAACCCGCCTTTTACTAAGCGCCATACTAATCTATGCTAAGCGCCATCTATGAAGTCATTTACGAACCAATTTCTTTTTTTTTTTTGATCTCGGAAAATCGCCCATTATGTTTATCAATTTATGTTCAATTACCAATCGATTGACTTTAATTTTGTATTTATAATTCTAGTTAGTTAGTCTTTACTTATTTATCTTGAGTTTAATGACTATATTAATGAATGAATACTAGAAGAATATGACGATACTGGGATGGGATGCGAAGCTTCTTTGCGTCCTACCCGTGGTGGCGAGTTTGCTTCTCGCTGGATGATCCTGATGTCGCCGCTGACTCTGTCGTTGATGTGATACTGCAGGGAATGGAACTTTTCATTCCAAACTCTGTGGTTCCCATTGGCGGCAAGTCCCAACCATGGTTTGGTCGTTGCTGCAAAATGGCGTCTCGCCAAAAGCGACAGCATTACCAAGCCTGGGCTAATGCGGTGTCATCAAAGGATCCAAACACCAGTGCGCTCAGAAAGAAGTACAACTTTGCCGACAGATCCTTTAAGAAGGACATTGCCAAGGCGAAGTCATCATTCATAGGTAGAATTGGCGAGAGGCTAGTGCGTCTTCCTTCGGGGACGCGTGCGTTCTGGTCTCTCGCCAAAGCTATCTTAGGGAATTTTTGTCAGCCGTCCCTACCACCATTGCACAAGACCGATGACTGCCTGGCCTATACTGCAAAGGAGAAAGCCGATCTCTTGGGCTCTCTTTTCGCATCAAACTCGACCTTGGACGATGGGGAAAACTCTCCACCAACCATACCGCATTGCGCTTGTACAATGCCAAACGTTCAGTTCCTGCAAAGGTCAGTTCGTAAGGCTCTTTTTTCCCTTGATATCCATAAGGCGAGTGGGCCTGATGCAGTTCCACCCATTGTGCTTCGGACGTGTGCTCCTGAATTGGCACCAGTTCTAACGCGCCTTTTCCAGCTCTCTTACACCACTGGCGTCGTCCCGAGCTCTTGGAAGACAGCCCTTGTCCACCCGATTCCAAAAAAAGGCGATCGCTCAGATCCGTCTAACTACAGGCCAATAGCTATTACCTCTTTACTCTCCAAAGTAATGGAGTCCATTATAAACCGCCAGCTCTTAAGGTACCTAGAAGAGAACCAGCTACTAAGTGATCGCCAGTATGGTTTTCGTCGCGGTCGATCGGCTGGTGATCTTTTAGTGTACCTTACTCACCGATGGGCGGAGGCAGTCGAGAGTAAAGGGGAGGCACTGGCAGTTAGCTTGGACGTAGCGAAAGCTTTTGACAGGGTTTGGCACAGGGCTCTTTTCTCTAAACTTCCATCATACGGGCTTCCTGAGAAATTGTGTTCATGGGTTGCCAGCTTTCTTACTGGGCGTAGCATCAGAGTCGCAGTCGACGGTTCGTGCTCCGACATGAAGCTCGTGAATGCTGGAGTCCCGCAGGGGTGTGTGTTGTCCCCTACTTTGTTTCTTCTGCATATCAATGACATGCTGCATAACAACAGCATTCATTGCTATGCGGATGACAGTACTGGGGATACGCTCTACACCGGGCGAGCTAATATTTCTCTGGAAAGCGTCATCGAGAGCCGGAATAAACTTGTGACTGACACCGAGAACATGTTAAGTCATGTCTCGGATTGGGGCCGACATAACCTAGTCCGCTTTAACCCCTCCAAAACACAAGTTTGCGCATTTACCGCGAAAAAACATCCCTTCGTCGTACCTCTAAACTTTGAGGGAGCTCCCCTTGATACCAATCCGATTATTGGAATCCTTGGCGTCGATATTTCGAGTGACGTTCAGTTTCGTGGTCATTTGGAAGGTAAAGCTAAATTAGCTTCGAAAAAGCTGGGTGTGCTTAATAGAGCGGGTCAGTATTTCACGCCGGCCAACCGTTTACAACTGTATAAAGCACAGGTCAGGCCGCATATGGAATACTGCTCCCATCTCTGGGCTGGAGCACCCCAATACCAACTCCTGTGTCCATGTCTACAGCTTCCTCATTCGACATAGAGAAATTCTAAACATGCCATATTTTTGTGCATATTATGTGCAATCAAACGTTTCAGTCCTAATTTTTGTGCCACCACAACTTCGTTACTATGAGTTGTTTTATGTGTGTAAGCTGGAGACACGTGTCACCAGCTCGCACACGCCCGTTAAGACAAACCAGTGAGGTTAGGGTTTTGGACTATAGCTAGATATTTTGTGCATAATTTGTGCACTAGGAACAAAAAAAACTAACCATCACACTCAAATACTGTTGAAACTACGATCATAAAACTGTGTGCGAGCTGGAGACACGGGTCTCCAGCTCGCACAGCTGTATCTTCGTAATTGTTCAAGCTATGGTTATGAATTATACCTCAAAATTTTGTGCAGAATTTGTGCATAAGGCACAAAAATTTTCAAAACTTTAACTCAAAAGGTTTTTGAGCTACGAACCGATAAGTATGTGTAAGCTGGTGACACGTAACACGGGCTAACACATGGTGAATTATTGTAACTGTATAAGATAGCGCTTCGTTTTAAAGATCAAATAATACGTTATAATTTGTGCACACACGAGGCAAAATTTCAAATCTCTGGGCCTCTTACTTTATAAATTATAAGCCAAAAACTGTTTTCCCGCCAAAAAATTCAAAATAATGGCTCGGAAGCGGCTAAGCGCGCCGTTGCCATTCCGTGCGCTACACTATTGCCACTTTTAGACTAGGAGCCGTCTTTTAAAGCGATGCGCGACGCGACTAATTTAGTTTTACTATAGGCAGGTACCTAATAACCTACCCTATTTTTTATTTTAGATATCTCACACTTAGTTATTTTTTGTTGTTGAGACAATTAAATAATTAGATTTGGCATAATGATAAACATTATGGAGGAGTGCAGAACGACAAAATGGTTGAATACTTGAGCCTAATTCGATAAAGAACGGATGCTTTCCAGCAAACTAATCGCTATCGACCGTCACAGAATAAATTTTAACCATTGAAAATAATTTATTTTAATATTAGATTGTATTACTTCCCATGGTTAAATGTAAATAAATAAATAAAAATAAATGTACTCTATGGTGATCGATGACTTTGCGATTAGTCTGCTGGGGCATCCCAATGTAATGCTAGGGCCACATTATCGCGCTAGCGCGAAGATTTGCGTTTTCGCGACACGTCTGGCCAAACACTTCGCGTTAGCGCGTTGTATCTTGGCGTTGACGCGCCGCGCTGTTGGTAAATTGCCGCACATCAAGGATTTTGTCGCGATAATGTTCGTGCGGCCACATTTCCTTCGCACAATTTAGTTGACTGCTAGACAACTAGAGGTGTGAACGTGTTGCAAATACGACTATCGATATTATTCTGTTTCGATAATTATGGATTGGAGTAACGATAAAGTATTAAAAGTAATACAATATTTCGAATTAATAATTAATAAAAATAATAAAGATGCAATAAATAGTAATTATTTGCCGACATGTAATAAAGCCCAATCACCTCTTCCATTTTTTCCGATAAAATTAGGAGTAGGCGATACAAATCGTATAAGGTTACTGAAACGTATTTATTGCATCATTATCATCAAATCCGATATCGATGCGTTCTGAAACTATACCTATTTTGGAAAACACTATATCGCGTCAGGAATGCGGTGTGCGTTGAGATCACTATATTGTACGTGATCGAATTCAAGAATATTCTACCGTATCCCTGATATTTATTGAGTTATCATTAATCTGTAGTTTTTACAAACAAATGTGCTTGTAAAAGTTTAATAAAATAAAATTATTATAAACGTTCGATGCGTTCTGAAACTATATAGTGAAAAAAAAACACGATATTGCATGAATTTTTAATAGTCCGTAGATATGGTCGATACTGTTATCACCGTTATTAAATTTATGTAGCTATAGTTTAACACTTTGCAAGCGGGCATTTTATTACGCGCATCTTCCTGTGCGCCGGCCTTTTTCGTCATTATTGTAAATTCTATAGAAAAAGAACTATAATAAAAATTAATTTAATTGTGTTCTATCTAATCGTTCTGCTGCTTACCTATACTAACCTCCAGTTATGGCTTCTTTATGTAGATGTTGTCCATCCGCAGTAGATCACCTAGATTCAATAGTAGGCGTACCTTTGTTATCTTATGAGTAAGTACCTAAAGTTATTTTCAAATGCTAGTAAGTAGGTAGATGTTAAATTTTATATGTACCTATTTCAAACCCAATCCACAGATAACGAAAAAAAAGATACTTTTATTATTTTTAATAAAGCTATTTCAAATTTTTATTTTACCAGTAGTAAGTAATTCTTACTTTTTCTATTTACAAGTTAAAAAGTTTGCAAGTTACCAATTCTCCTATGTGTTGATGGCTTACCGACCCCTTGTCAGAATGGTTGATGGTTTAGTTATCGTAGCGTAGTAACTGTTTTTTAGTTAACGTGCCATAACTAAAAATTCTTCATCTCCTATGGGAGTGGTTGTCAAGACGAATCAAACGAGCGGAAACTCGATGGGGTTGTGTGGTATTATTATAAAGTTCCTGTGTTCTTTTCCAGTCCATCAGACCCTGAACACTATTTCTCGATAAAGTACTCGTCAAGGCGATTCAAACGACCCCGAACTCGTTGGGGTAGCATGGTTTTATTATAGAGTTCCTGTGGGCTTTTTCTTCTTTAATTTGGGACACCTTGGCTTAATATGCCCTTTTTCTTGACAATTATGACACGTTGGAATAAATTTGTCTTTTGCAACAAGAATCTTCTCAGTAGGTTCCATATTCGAAATGAAAGTTCCTCTTTTAAATTCGCTTTGTATCAACCGACATTTCACAAAGTCAGATGACAGTTTAATATTCGTGGCTTCCATGGCCATTATCAATGAGTCAAACTCATTTGGTAATCCGATTAGCATCATTTCGGCTAATTCATCATCCTCTATTTGACTTGTGACATGACATGTCTTGGAAACCTTAACATGCGGATAGCAAATCGGCTCGATATTCAAACATATTTTGGCGTATGCTCTCTGGTCTTTTATGGGGTCCGGGATAGTACTCGTAATAACATCCCATAAGCCGTTATCGATCAATAAAAGTTTGATCTGAAACTTCCAGTTTTGATAGTTTGAAACACCCTTAAGTTTCTCAATAGATGTGTGTGAATTACTTACTATCGTATTATTCATACTCGAAGAGCTAATAATGTTCTCCATGCTCACATATCCATCCAGTGATTTATTTCTTCATAGAATAATATTCCACGAGAGAAAAAAAAATAGAATCACGTTCTTTAAACATACATGGGGTTACTTCAAAAAATAAAATCACATACTACATTTATAGCCCATAATTGGCTAAGTAGCCCATTAGCCCATAACCTGATAAAATACTATATGTAGATAGTGAAATTATACAAATGAACTGAAAATAAATATATTTTTACAAAGAAAATAATCTGATACATTGTGACAACACAAATTATTCTAATAGACAGACGTATTCAAACGCAATACATCAAAGTGAAGAAACATAAAGGAAAATATAAACCAAAGAGTCTTTAAGTTTTCTAACAATTATAGACAATTAGAAATAGCCGTTGGAGTACTTGGAGCATTTCAGATCCAAGCTGTTTTGTATTCTGTGTAATCTGACACTTTATAATAAGCTTTTATATAAAGCTTTTCTTTGATTTTGATTTTAAATTTATTATGATCTAATTTCTGAATATCATTTGGTAGTTACATAGTTTGTTGTAAAATCTTACACACAGACCCTTATAAGAATTATTTATTCTATGGAGCCTAGTTTATGGTACTGCTAATTTGTTCTTACTTCTAGAACTCTTCTTTAGTCTTTTTTTAAAACATTTCAATATTTTTATGAACATAGATTTTTTCATAAATGTATTGTGATGCAACCGTCATTATATTTGTAACCCTGAATCTCTCTCTGAGAGAGTCACCAGCCTTTGGGTTATAGATTGCTCGAATAGCCCTCTTCTGCAGCACAAAGATAGTTTGAATGTCGGCAGCATTTCCCCACAGTAAAATACCGTACGACATTACCACTATGAGAGTAACTAGATGTATCAACGTCAGTTGACTGACGGATCTTCTAGTCTAAGAGCCCGTGTTTCCACATTCATGATTTCCTTTCCCCACGCCATAACTGAGATTTCCCCTTCTCAGGACTTTTTTCCTCTTAAAACTTATTCTGTTAGTAATTTACTATCTAAAAAAAAATGGTCGTCGCCAGGTGGGTGGCCTATACTAGCTACAAAGTAGTATAGTTATATGTCGCTCTATCCTTGATTAAATTTAAATTTGCACTACCATTGTACGTTCAACAGTACAACACGGTAAACACTTGCAGTTCGATAAAAGCACTTGACCTCCGTCATAAGGGCGGTACAAAGTTCAAACTGTATAGTCTCACTGTTTTTGACTATACAGACAGCATCACCGATGTGACTTATCCTGATTTTTTTTACCTAATTTCGATTACACCGAGTTTGGTCTATCAATTGGGGCTTTTGATAGATAAGGGTATTGAGCCCCTGGCCTATCGGAACAGTAAAAATTTATAAACATTATTCTAATAAGGGAAAAAATATCAAAAATAAGAAAAAATCAAAGTTCCCGCCCAATCCGACTCGTTTGATATAATCGATATCGATAGACATTATATCTGCTTCACCCCTAGTAGATCCGAAAACTGGTACAACCTTGTAATTCGCCGTCCTGTCCAAAGTATATCTATCTTGTTCTAACATAAACCAATTTCCTATAAGAGTACAGAAATTCAAATTCAAATTCAAAATATATTTATTCAATAAACTCAATTAATAAGTACTTTGAATAGTCCAACTCATTTTAACCTACCACCCATTCAGGACGTCATTTTTTAACTGTGGCAAAGAACGGGCGCAAGAAACCTCAGAACAATAACTAAAGCAAAGAAACCCCCAGAACATTAATTATAGCAATAAGTTCTGAGAAGAAACCACAGCGCATAGAACCAACGACATTTACAAAAAAAAAGAATATGTCGTTACCAGGTCCTAAAATACAAAATATGAATTTAATAAATAATAAATTAAGCAATACAAAACTACAAAACAATGTAAGTATCAATTAATTATAGACAATTAGAAATAGCTGTTGGAGTAACTGGAGCATTTCAGATCCAAGCTGTTTTGTCTTCTGTGTAATCTGACACTTTATAATAAGCTTTTTTATTAAGCTTTTCTTTGATTTTGATTTTAAATATATTAAGATCTAATTTCTGAATACCTATCATTTGGTACTTTGTTGTAAAATCTTACACACAGACCCTTAGAAGAATTATTTATTTTATGGAGCCTAGTATAAGGTACTGCTAATTTGTTCTTACTTCTAGTGTTTACAATGTTTTTTGAAAATATTTCAATATTTTTATGAACATAAATCAAATTTTCATATATGTATTGTGATGCAACAGTCATTATATTTATATCCTTAAATCTCTCTCTGAGAGAGTCACCACCCTTTAGGTTATAGATTGCTCGAATAGCCCTCTTCTGCAGCACAAAGATAGTTTGAATGTCGGCAGCATTTCCCCACAGTAAATTGCCGTACGACATTACACTATGAAAGTTAAACTAATCTAGATGTATCAAGGTCAGTTAACTGACGGATCTTCATTACTGCATAAGCCGCAGAGCTAAGTCTATTCGATAATTTAGCTATAAGTGGGCCCCACTGAAGCTTGGCATCTAACGTGACGCCTAGAAACACAGTGGTGTCCACAGGATTCACATTCTTATCTTTAATTTGTACACTAGTTGTTACTTGCTTAACATTAGGCAATACAAATCTTACACATTTAGTTTTTCCCTCGTTTAATAGCAAGTTATTTACACTAAACCAGTGAACAATCTTTGAGATCGCATTATTCACATCGTCATAGTTTGTGTGTCGTCGTTTCACTTTGAATAAAAGTGAAGTATCATCAGCAAATAATACTATCTCATGACTGTCTTTTTCAAAATAAGGTAAGTCATTAATATAAACCAAAAACAAGAATGGACCAAGTATTGAACCCTGCGGAACTTCAATTTTAACTGCTGATCCCGGAGATGTTTTACCGTTAATGTCGATCTTCTGAATCCTGTTACTCAAGTATGAGATTAGAAGGCTCAAAGAAGCATCCCTAATTCCATAGTGGTTAAGTTTCCTGACCAAAGTTTCATGTAAAACACAATCGAAAAAAGAACGTAGCTCTATTCAGCTTGTTATGCCATATAGCGCTACTTCTATGCTTTAGTTATTGTTCTGAGGTCTGGCTGGGCATTGAGATAGATAAATAAAGAGGTAACTTCGATGTGCAAAATTTTCACACATGCACAAAAAAAGGCGCCTATGTGTGCGTTACTAAAATGTTGCTAGCTCACAGTTATCACTAAATATGGGTAAATGTTACACAATGTCAAGAAAAATACCACGTCTCGACCTCTCGACATAACACCTCTCATTTTTGTGTCGGATGTAGAACGGTTAGGATAAAAGAAACGAAAATATAAAATCAAGAACAATGTATTGTGGATCAAATATCAATCAATCTTTGAGAAATTTAATACAATATAAAATAAAATAACACGTGAAGCCAAATTATAATGACTCTTATTTATAAAACAATCCGTGGCTTAAATTGTTGCTTTCTAACATTGATTTCAACGTAAGTTTAACTTTTAATCGCTGTTAATGTTTTTTTAATTTATTTTAGCGTTTTATTAACGATTAAATATACTAAAGTAAACTTTTAAATACTTTCTAAGATTTGATGAAGCAATGTTGACTAAAAACATACCTAAGCATCAAGCACTGACAAATTTCGACGGGTGAAAACCAGACTTCGGTAGCCAAGTGGTTAAGGCAGCCACCCGGAATGCGGAAGGTGCGTGGTTCGATTCCCACCTGAGGTTGTCGTCTTTTTTTAAATGTTTAAAATTTTACTTTCTAATCGCTGTTTTTAGATAAGTATCAATTTGACAAAGTCAAGATTATTTAAGTGAAAAAGATGCATTGCTGCTTTGGTTCTAATGTATCTTCAGTACTGGAACTACTGCACGATTAAACAACCTGTAACATAAATACTTCATCTTAACTTTGTGGAATACCGTAATTTCATACTAAAATAAAGGAGAATTTTGCGGAATCGTGGTCACTGATAAAACCAATAGAGAAGTTAAAAACAAACAAATTTTGATGTTAAGGGAAAAATATATGAAATAATAAAAAAAATGCAAGTTTTGACACCAAAACCTCAGAAGCGACACACTTTATGATTTGTGATACTTATTTTTTTTGTCAGTATTCAAGTCCTCAATAGTGTTCGTGTTAGAGTCTAACCAACGAAACGTGACGCGGTCTTTTGACGTGACAACGTCTTAAATTAGGTTGCGGCTGGGAGTCACTTATGAAAAAGTGTAACGCTCGGTAACGTTACGATGAGTCACCGAACGAGAGAGAGGCCCGCCGAATGCCTTGCGTCTCTCTCCCACTCAACTATGTTTTAAATATAATTCTTTGTTTAAATAAATGTTTTAAATTGTTACTATTATTTCATCCTTCTTCCTACTATACGAATGAATATTCACATTAAAATTATTTTACCACTCAAAGTCGTTGTCACGTAAAACTTTCGCCCGTATACCGACTTTACAGGCAACCAATTTTTTCAAAAGTTTTATTATGGCAACATTTTTAAGCTGCCAAACGATTGTGTTAGTTTATGTATACTTGGATTTATCATTTTGATACTTAAATACATTCTTATAATGTTCCCGTTTATTATTTTACATTTTACTTTGAAAAACTACATACTACAATCGTAAACAATTCTATGTTAATTCTGTATACTTACTTACTTTTTCCTTTCATTCAAAATTAATAACCTAAGTTGACTCTCCAACCAATTTTGTTTATCGTACAGACACTTCAAGTACTAGTGAGACAAAACTAAAAATTAAAGAGATTGTCAAGAATATTACACCACTTGAACAAAAGGAGGTTTATCTAGTGAAACGCAATATTTGGAAACAATATCGTCAATGACAGACCCATTTTCCAACAAATAAAATTATTCTATTCTACTTTGTAAATCGGTTAAATATGGTATTTTCATTTTCACAAATTATGCTTCTTCAATTATTCTTATGAGGGTTTACGCATTTCAGTTTCCCATACAAACTTTCAAGCCGAAATTTTTAAAAACCGTTAAGCCAATCTTGATGAAACTCTGCACGCTAAAGTAAAACACAGGGATCTAAATAGTTAGTTGAAAACATTTTTAAAAAACGTTTATTTAGCTGTTATTGCTATTGCTATTTAAAGTCCACTTTAGAAAGTTTAAAATCGCAATTACTCAGCTAAATATACGTTTTTTTTTATGTTTTCAATAAACTATTTAGATCCCTGTGTTTTACTTTAGCATGCAAAGTTTCATCAAAATTGGCTTAACGGTTTTAAAAAACTTCGACTTGGAAGTTTGTATGGGAAACCGAAATGCGTAAACCCTCTTAAGATTTATTCTTATTTATTGATAGATACTGCAAATTATGTGTTTGGTTGATCTAGTTTAGTAAAAAAAATACAAGTATCAACGTCGTTTTTTCAGAGTATATTGAGTGTTGACACCACAAGAATTTTTGAATTTGCCGCCATTCTTTCTAGTCAGGTTTCGTTGGTCAGACTATCAAGTTTTGTTAAGTGGCCGCGATTTCGCTAAGATTTCATTTTTCTTTATTTTTATGTCTCCATCATCATTTTTTTAAGTGTTTCATCCTTTGGAAATCTAAAATAAAAAGAAAATAAACGTTAATTTACACTAGGTTGGCTGATTCTCTTAAGGCTCCTAAAATCTTAAAACTAAATTTAGTATTTTCTACCACGCTCAGTCTAACGCTCGAATAGATAAGAAAGGTAAAAAGTACAGGCGGATATAATTCAATTAGATAATTTATTTTATGCTATTCGTATTAAAACCTAAGTACTTTTGGGGTAAACTTTGCGAAGTACCTGACAATACTGATTACAGGTTATGTTGAAATATTTTTATGAAATTTCCGTATTAAACCAAAAGCACACATAATTAAGTCTAGAATTAGAGATTTGCAAACATTTATTAGCATTCTGAATAGAAATCAAATATTGTATGGTAAATTGCTAATAATCGTCACGAAACCAGATTAACAAAACTTACGTAAGAAACGATATTCCAGGCACTTCTATTACTGCAATGTTTGACTGAACAACTCATTGTTCAATGGGCGATTTTCTGACAGCCCAAATTTAAAAATAAAAATTAGTTCATAAATACTCGATAGATGGCGTTTTATGAAAGTCGACCCGTTCCTACCTAAGGGCTGTAATAAATTCTACACTTTTGCTTGTCCACCAAAAACTTAAAAAAATAGTACTTACAAATTTTTATTCAGGATCTCCAGGACCTATTTCTATTTTGGAATGGAATAAATATTACGTAGCCATACACGTGTTCTTCATGGACTCGCCTTTTACTAAGCGCCATACTAATCTATGCTAAGCGCCATCTATGAAGTCATTTACGAACCAATTTCTTTTTTTTTGGATCTCGGAAAATCGCCCATTATGCCCACCGGAATAATATGTACACCAAACATATACACTTAATCAACTTAAAAAACAAATTAATTATTTGGTAGGTAAAATAATGACAGCGATTTGTTTGGGGCCAAGTGCCGCTGGCTCCATGTAAAACGTTGCACAGTTTCACCGACACGGTCCTTTCATCCTATGTTTTACTTTGGGTAAACATGATGTGCCGAACGAAACGGAACAGAAATAGTAATGGATTAAGGCAGAAAGAGATAGCAAACCTAAGCTCTCTCTATAGTTATAAATCTCAATCGGTCTGGGGTTCACGGGCTCATGAGATGTCAAACCTGCGGACTTCTTGGCGGGAAAGTGAAGCGTCATGTCTGTAGTTTTGTCTTATTTTCTAAAATTTGTGTATTGTCGAATATTAATGTGAAATAATGGTGGATTATTAACCGTTAAGTGTTCGTAAACGTGCACGAGTGTTGGCAAATAAAACAAAACAGTGCAACATCACTTTTCAAATTCTCTTAAGAAGTCCGTGTGAGATTCAGTAAAGTCCTACATCTTTACTGGAACTCAAGGGATTTGGGGGAAATAACATTTAGCTTATTATCCATCACTCATTATCATCGTATAACCATAATAAAATTGAACTCTATTATTTCCACTGAAGGACTAGTATCCATGGTGAAGAAACAAATTATCAAAAAAAATCATCATGTCAAACCTGATAATGAAACACCGAAACACGTGTTTTGGCATGTTTTGATCGGTTTGTGAGTCGGAATGTTATTTAATGTTTTTTATTTAATTAATTGACGACATCAATCGTTGGAATTTGGCCTTGTGTAATAGATTATTCATTATGGAGCTAAAGCAGATAATAACTAACTCTAATTTCTCTATGTTAGAAGGTAAAATTAATGCTCGTTTATTAAAGGCATTGAAGATAATGAATTTAGAAAAGCCTACTCAAATCCAAGCGGAAACGTTGCCTCACTTGTTGATGGGGAAGGATATAATAGGTGCTGCAAAAACAGGCAGTGGGAAAACCCTTGCTTTCCTAATACCTGTCATAGAAAATCTTATAAACCTGGGATTTACCACAAAACAAGGTACCCTACTCGGTTGTATGATGATTATTATTTTAAAATTATTTATTAAATAGTATAAGTATGTGTATTGTTATTTATATTTTGTGTATAATTTATGTATTTAAATGTATGGTTTATAAATTAATATTCTAGATTTCGCCACCTATAAAAATTTCTGCACATGTTATCTGGTTGACTGGTAGAGATTGCCTTATGGCACTAAGTCCACCATTTGCTGTACTGTAGGCAATAAAGTCTAAATAAATAAATCAATAAATTAACAATGAGGAAGATATAAGGCTACAGTAGTGGGGAGAGGTTTTCTCCAAAAATATAATATAGATTATAAGGAGACATAATAGTCCAGTGGTAAACACTACTAGTGTTAGATTGTTGTTGGCGATTGCAGCTCAAAAAGGTTTCAAATAAAACAGTTTGAACCTATTAACATGTTGACTGCCACAAAACCACTTACAATTGAAATTTAATTGTTTGTTGGTCACCTATGACCGCCATGGCACTTAAAAGTCTTAATATGATTGTCTTAATATTAGATTAGGCAAAACTTGAAAGTCATTTCTGCTGTCGAGCGGTTTGGATGCCGGTTCTAGCGTCGCCATCTCTGTGGTCCTAGGTTCAAATCCCTGTTGGATCAATTTAGAAATAACTGTTTTCTAAATTGATTTCAGGTCTGGGTGTTTTCTATGTATAATAAGTACTCCGTTATCTAGTTTAACTATTCTTTATATTTCTAGTAAAACTAGTTTCAAGATAAGCTTAACTTGGGCTAGATAATTGGTGTGAGATCAAATAAGTTATTTTAATTTTATAGTTATGACAGCTTTGTATGAACTATCTCTATAGAAAGGCTAATGGGAACTTACTTGACTTGGGGATTGTAAAACAGGTCCTTAATGTTAATGAATGTCATTGTTATGCTACATATAAGTTATAGCCTTTTGTCCCCCTTGCTTCTCAGGAACTGGAAGTATTATTCTATCACCTACCAGAGAATTAGCACTACAAACATTCCAGGTGTTAAAGAAACTTATTTCTGAAATTAACTTAACATGCTCTCTTATGGTTGGGGGTGTAAAGAAAGCGAAAGATGTTACAGTGTTAAAAAAAGGTAAAAAGTTATTTGGTTTTTTTTAATTTAATAATTGTTTAACATTTAATAATTGTTTAACATTTAATAATTGTTTAACATTTAATGCATGCCATAATAAACTTTTAAAATATGTTGGAGAGCCTTAAACGAAAAGAGCTGGCCAGAACCTCAGGAGGTTTTTTTCTCTCCATCACATTAAGAAAAAGTTTGTGTATTTTTACAATTTTGTTCAAATTAAAACCTTGTTTCCAGGCATCAATATTATAGTAAGCACTCCTGGCCGTTTATTGGATCATCTTCAGAACACTACAGATTTCAGCTGCAACAATCTCAAATGCCTTGTGCTTGATGAAGCTGACAAATTACTTGAAACGGGCTTTGAGAAACACATCACTGGAATTCTAAATTTGTTGCCTAGTAAGTGCTTTTACTGCTTCAACACAAAATTATCTTATTAGTTTTTGTAGCTGCATCTTTGTAATGGCAGCATACCAGCAACAACACAATGACAAAATGGCACAAATCTCTCCCATATAATTATTTTCACTATACAATGTAACATACTGACATTTGATTGTGTTTTATTCTATTTATGTCATTGTTTGGTTACAGAAAAAAGACAGACTATTTTATTTAGTGCAACTATTGACAGCAAAGTAGAAAATCTTGCAAAGATCGCATTGAAGAGTAACCCTGTTATTATAACTACTAATAATGAAAAACAATCCACAGTGTTTGGTCTCCAGCAAGGGTAATTTAATAACATTATTTTTTATGTATTTATATGTTTACATTAACTTAGGTTGGTTATTTTGATTTAACAGTGCTATATTTATAGTATAGCCAGGGTAGTAGGTACTACTGTGGAGTAGCTAAAAATGTTACTAGCTAAAAAATTACTTGCCTTAAGTGGAACTTGAACCCTAGACCTTTTGCAACTTACCTGAAAGTACTATTACCCAGATTTTTAGGAGTTATGGGAGTCTCCACCATTAATGTTCATTTGTTTAGATAGGGATAATAAGTAATATGAAACGCTTCACTTTAATTTCTTTGGATATTAAATGATTTTGAATTGTGGAATCCATGGGCCTTTGTGGTGGGTTATCTCCCCATGTGCTCTACTTTTATAGAAATGCACATAAATAAATATTGCAATAAAATGTTTTAAATCAATGTATAGTGTTCGCATTAACTTTAAGAACCGAGTACTTATATCTAAATACTACTAGCAAAATAACTAAATCAACAAAAAATATATTTGGAGGCGCCGGGTATCGATCCCGGTACCTCTCGCATGCTAAGCGAGCGCTCTACCATCTGAGCTACGCCCCCGATATACTATACACCTTAATAACAAATTACTAAATGTACGAAGTTTTCAAAAACCACCTACTTTTAATACCAAGACTATTTAAAATCTCTTCTTTGTTGTAAAATTTAAGAACCATTTTTCATTGACTGCCTATTTCATATTTTATTGACTATTACAATAGTGGTGTCATAAACAATAAGTCCTAATGAGATACCATTGTTATAATTATAAAGATTATTTAACAGTGTTGTTGTACCTCGATAAAATTTTATTTCTTCTGATAAACAGTCTTTCTGATTCAAAAGAAATATCCAATTTTTAGTTGCTATTTATCAGCTGCCTCTAATAGATATTGCTAAGTTTTTTTGTAACAATGTCTTATGTAACAATCTGTGGCTTTGACATGCTACCCGCATGCAGTGGCGGTACCTTCATACAAGCCGAAAAGCCCGGCTTGCCCTAACAAAAACTCAATATCACTACTGGTAAAACGCAATTATTAAAATCACTTAATATTTTTTACCATTGTTAATTTTCTTTCATCAGCATTCAAATTATCAATTTTATAAGTTTCTCATATTAAGAATCACCAAACAAATCGCATAAAGCTGCTTATAAATCGTGCGATGCTTTACATCTCTCTCGCACAAGTTGGCTTGCAACCGGGCTTCGAATTTAAAGTATATCCGCTCTCTTCTAACTTTAACAAAATTGCTACTCTATCAACATAATACTGCGTAAGTATGTATAGATTCTATGAGAAATTCATACTCTCTTCAAAGCCAGCTTGCGTTATGAAGTTCGCAAGTAAGGCCTTCTCCAAATCAGGCTTTATTTCTACCGAATCACGTGCAACTTCAACGCGGGCGAACCAATCAGAGGCGACCGACGACAGCTCAAGCTCGGGCGAACCAATCAGAGGCGAGCGTTAATACGCGATTGTGCTGTGCAGCAGCCACAGGCTGCAGCCAGCCATTTTTTATTCTTTGTTATTGTCACACTTCACTTTGTTTGAGCGATTGTTTTTAAGTAACAAGTGTTTTCGTAATGTGTGTTAAAAGAAATGTGTTCTGAGTTCATTTCGTCGCTTTATTGGCCTCTGTGACGAACTTAGATGTATTGGGCATGTGATGTGTTATATATCGCTGTGTGTTGCAAACAAATGTGTACTTAAACGTGTTGATGAGTGGCATACGAAAGGCAGAGGTAAGTAAATAAATTCTTTGAACATCATACATGATTTATGTATTTCGCAAACTATTAAAAGTCATCTAGGGCATTAATTATAATAGGTCTATGTAAAAAACTCTTTGGATTGTTGGTTGCTTCCATTCAAAATAATTAACTAATAATTAAGTAGTAAATTAAGTGTAGTCCTACATATCGACTGTGATTCCTGCGCAAAATGCCCATTTTCGCATTTTGTAGTAATTTTCCAGTTGTATTTATCGTTTTTATCGAAATAGGATAATAAATGCATGCTTAATATTATGAATCTCCACTCTGCGAGAATAAGCTGAGTTCGGACGGCCCGGCCGGCGCATCGTATTTTGTACTTAGTTGTAAGTATTTATAGTTTTCATCGAAATAGGATAATAAATTCATTAAGTATATCATTTTTATTCCTCATGAAGTAACAATTATTCTGGTATAAATTTTACTCAATAATATTATCGTAGATAAGAGAAATTCACAGTTAACTTAACGCGATTTTCGAAGTTTTTTTGGTTTTGAAAACTATTTTTTTCTACTTATATAAAATCAATAATATTTAAAAATTCCGTGGCCGCTACGCATAATACGACAAGATAACATTCTCATTTTTTTATTTTATTTGTTTAGAACAGTAGTTCAATCCAGGAGCTCAAAAAAGTGCCCTCGCGCAATTTATAAAAAATCTTTCTCTGTAATTTTGGGTTTAAATAAATAGTTAAGCAAAATTTACAAAAAGCGAGGCCGCTACGTACTATGCCAATAGCTATTCTACACTATTCAATAAGTAAATACTGTTAATTTATTTTTGTTTCTGAGATAAAGAACGCTAAAATAGGCCGCAGTAATTTTTTTTTTCAAAAATTTCTCGCAAAAATCACATTCAAGATGTAATAGAAGGTAATAGGCTGTTTTTTTACAAACGACAAGAACGTTTGGAATGCCACGGCCTATGACACAAATGGGTACCAACATTGTACCTAGGTAGCAAGATTAGGAACTTCAGGTTTCGTGGCTTGCCCCAATCTGAAGCCCTAGGCACGCCACTGCCCGCATGTGTTAGAGTTTAGCCATTTAGCAAAGGTTGTCCATGTGGAAAAGCCTGTACCCAGCGGGACGTTTATCGGCTTGAGTTATACTGATTTTATCAAGTACCTAACCTAGTCGCGTGTAGCTTAGTACATAACCATGTCGCGTAGCGGTGAAAGAATACTACCACCCCCTCTCTTCCCTTGGCTGTTGTAAAAGGCGACTAACGGACTAAAGACTGCACATATACATCCAACAGCATAGAGCGGCGATGGGTTCACCATCTGTCACACTGGGCACATGTGCAGTCGATATTTGGTGAAAAGTAGACTATGGTATAGAGGACTGCTTTTGCTGTCCTCATTGCCATGTCCCTATCTACTCCCTCCTATAGATACTGTATCGTAGCTGGAACTACGGGCCCGGCTGTGTTGCTCAGGGGTACTACGGGGTTCCGGTTCTATGCCCCCCGCTGGTTGTGCCTTAACCGGCGCCTCCGGCGGGATTCCGGACGTGGGTTGGACTCGTAGTGACTTGTGGTTAGCTGTAGAGCTTGGGAATGATCGTTTGTCCTGGTATTGTGTGCCAGGACTTCCAAACTCGTGCATAGCGAGCGGGGCTTAGTAGCGGTCTCTGTGGGGCCAGAAGCGAAAAGTCCTGCGGGGGGAACGTGAGTTTCCTTTTAAGTTGGCAGCTTTGTCCGGTGGTTCTCATTGGACATTGGTGTTGACATCTCCGGTACTAGTCTGGAGAACTAGTAGAGGCGGCCCCCTAGATGTCGTAGCCTCCGGTCCAGCCAGCCGCGTAGGACGTGAGAACTGGCTAGGCTCCCGGATGGGTTCCGAGAAGTGAGTGTGCTTACTACTCCGCGACCAAGGTGGACACTTGGGAGTCGACTTTAGAGTCGACGACCCGAGCAGTGGCAACTGCGAGTTGTGCCCTTCGTGCAACGAGAAGTAAGCGTGCGTGACAGCTCCGGTTACCTATCTGGACAATAAGCATTGAACTACACGTGTTCACGGGAAAACTCTCCCGAGACACTAGTCTTATGAGTACCGAATGAAGAGCGCGCTTCGGCGGGCACTGATTTGGCGTCAAGACCTAACGCAGATGGTCTCCTGCGCGAGTGTTCTACTGGCGCAGGGACGTCTGGCACTTCTTGCATAACCTAACGGTTGGTCTCGAGGTGCCAGTACAAATAAAACTTAGTGAATAAGGAGAGGGGATGTCCTCATTGCCTAGTCTCTGACTAACCATTCAGGGATAATAGTCGTGATTATATTATGTATGTATGTACCTAACCTAGGCTACAAATGTGGTTACGTTATATAAACATTTGTAGTTTTATCTTCACTTATCAGTACAATATAAACTACAATTTGTCAGCAAGATAACTAGGAAAATGGCTTTTACTTGTGTAAGTTTTGTGTTCCAAGAACTACATAACTCTGTCTACAAGAATTATTAAATGAACTATTTCCTGTTACAGATATTGCATTTGTCCCGTAGAATATAGAATACCGTGGTTATATAAAATGCTGAAAAAGGGCAAAAAGTTGAAAACAATGGTATTCTTTTCATCCTGCAAATCGGTTGATTTCCACTATGAATTTTTTAAGACACATTGTAAGGCTGCAGTTTTGAGTATTCATGTAAGCATACATTGTGATTAACGACATTTTAAAAGAGCTTTACGCAAATAATATTGCTTAACATTATATGATATGGTGAAATGATCACGATGCCAGCCTCTTTAGACAGAGATGCTGGGAATAGTGAAACAGAAAAACGTGGGAGACCTTGACACAGCGTGCGACGAAATTTGTCTAACTAAAAAATGAATTTTCTAAAAGTGAGACAAAATTAGACTAAATACAAAATATATTTTATGAGATCCAAGAAATAAATCTTGGGCGTTATCAAATAATCTTCCAATCACGTGTTAAAAAAACTCGACAGACTGTGAACCTTGCAAACGGCTTGCCGTTGCAATAACCTTGGTTAACGAAGTGTCAAGAGGTTTTTTTTAAGCCGCCGCTGTTTATTGATATAATTAGCTTGTCTACTGTTCTAGTAACAACCAGGACCAACCGAACGGCTTATTGTGCTTTTCAAAGCACGCAGAAATCGAATTGTTTGCAAACCATTCAGGTAGGTATCAACCAAACCAAAGGTAACCTTAACATTTCTTATAGTTGCAAAGAACATATCGTCTGCGTTATCGACCTGCACATCATTAGATAATGATGGTATAAACAGCCAAATAATCATGTAATTCGACACTAGTACCTATGTATGTAAAACTATAATTTACTATAACTATATCATTTTTTATATAGGGTAGACAAAGTCAATCTAGGAGGAACGAAGCATACCACAATTTTGTTGAAGCTGAAAGTGGAGTCTTGTTTTGCACAGATGTCGCTGCCAGAGGCTTAGATATACCTAGCGTGGACTGGATTGTACAATATGACCCACCGACAGATCCTAAGGTATTTCACATAACTACAGTATTACAGTTACCTTTATACAAAGTTAACGAAACGTTGAAAAAAAAGGTCTACCTCAGGCGGGAATCGAACCCGCGTCGTCCGCAATCCGGGCGGCTGCGTTGACCACTCCGCCACCGAGATATTAGTTAGACCGACGAAATTTTTCAACGCTTATGCCTTCGTTTTTATAGAAGTGTCTTGACAATCATCATCAGCCTATAAACGTCCCACTGCTGGGCACAGGCCTCCCACGTGAACAATAGCACGCGGGGATATTGGGCCATAACCCACCGCGCTGGCCCAATGCGGGTTGGTGGGTTTTAACGACTGTCATCTTACGACAACAACCGGGACCAACGGCTTAACGTGCCTTCCGAAGCACGGAGGAGCTCGAGATGTTTTTAATTGTCACCTATCAGGCTACCCGGCATTGCGAAAGTTGCTTAGCGGGCAAGATCGCAAGCCGAACGCGCTAGCCGCTGCGCCATCGAGCTCTTGACAAACCTCTTAGAATTTACATTCTTAAGAGATCTGAATGCACTTCCTTCATTTAGTTCATATCCGCGCTCCTCACGCTTAACATAAAATTTAGCCTACAATCTGTCCCACCTTTTATTTAGAATATGAAAGTTTTTAAGTATATAATAGGGTGTCTCAGAATGTTTTTCATTTTTTAATATTAAATAAAATACATCACCATTAGTTTAAACTAGTTTTATTTATTAAATTTATTTATGAAAAACGATCGTTTGCAAATGCGCGCCATTCGTTTGTTCACACTCGTTTAGCCTTGAGCTAAAATTTTTTGTTAGCTGGAGCATCGCTCTTGCTTCCGTGACGAATGGCGTGCATTTGCAAACGATCGTTTTTCATAAATAAAGTTCATGAACTGCTCTCTAATTTAATAATAATTAAAACTAGTTTAAACTAATGTTGATGTTTTTTATTTAATATTAGAAAACAAAAAACATTCTGAAACACCCAGTTCGTTGACGACTTGACTAAATTACATAGGCTGGCATATTCGTACGTGACAGTGACAGTCCCAACCCACAGACAGGCGACGGCAGTGTACCTTACCTATCCCAGTAGTCCCCTCTAGCCTTTCCCCCTTGGGGGACAATAGGATTTTTTGTATAAAAACCTCCCAGTTGTCCCCTCTACCAATGACACGGGTGACAACTGGGAAATTAATTTTTAGATGTCCCAGTCTCCCCCACTTGAGATGTTGCCGTATAATTTTTTAAGTGAGGGAGACTGGGATATTTAAAAATGTAAATCCCAATTGTCCCCTCCACCGGTGACACGGGGGGCAACTAGGAGATTTTTATAAAAAAATCCCAGTTGTCCCTCAAGGGGACAAACGCCAGAGGGGACTACTGGGATACACAGGGCGACGGGGGAGGGGTGTCATCTGCACAAAACTCTGAACCACCGCCCCCTCCGCCCGCGCTTTTCTTTCCTGCCCCCGCAACCTTTCGTCCCCCATCCCGCAGACCATGGCACTGTCACGTATGAATTTACCAGCCTATGGCACAAACGTGCGAACAATGCCTATAGCTGCCATATTTGACTTGTCACATTGCACCGGGCGCTGTTGTAATGCGGGCCCGGGAGTTTACTCGTGTTGTTTTTGCAACAACACGTGTTGTGAGACTCCATTTAATTTAATCTACCATACGATGTTAAATGTACTTTAATAAAAATAACTTGATATTGGCTAATGCGTAACCCGCGAAGCCTTTAATTATGGTACTAAGGTACTTACTTTAATAAAATGTCGACCTGCTCTAAAACTACAGTGTATCTTGACTTGCACTGTACCTATATGAAAAATGTATGTAAATGCATGTTCTAGGAATACATCCACAGGGTTGGTAGAACCGCAAGAGGGTTAAATAATAAAGGTCATGCTGTTATACTGTTGAGACATGAAGAAGAGCCGTTCATAGAATTTTTGAAAAGAGAAAAAGTATATTTGGACAAATACAGTTTTGAAGATCCACCCGCGGAAGTACAAGAAATGGTAACTATTTAGTTTTTGTTATAATATTAAGTACTAGCTTTTGCCAGCGGCTTCATTCACGAAAAAGTATTCTAAAACCGTCTCTCAGACTCCATCTGTATCTATAATGCCTCCACTACACAATCGGCCATGATCGTTGATCGTACGTGATCGTCTATAATCGGCACATCATCGTGCAAGCATCCAAACATTCGTCTATGTAGTTGTTTGTCGAACGGAAAGCGTACAAGATGGTCGTAGACTGTTGCTGCTGCTACTAGAGTTGTCTATCGATAGTCCACTATCGCTAAACTATCGATAGTTGACGTCATAACAATAGTATCGATAGCCTATCGATACTATTGCATCACAATACTATCGATAGTATCGATTTAATATATCAATACTATCGATAGAATCGATACTATCGATAGTATTGATATATTAAATCGCTAATACTATCAATACTATCGATAGTATCGATACTATCGATAGTATTACACTATCGATAGTTTAATAACAGCCGATAGTATTGTTTCCCAATTATACTTTATGCAGCAAATAGTATTAAGTATGTATTATTACTCGCCTATCAGATTCCTTTCGAAAATGTATCCACATCGCTGATTTTCTTTTTTTTAAAGTCACCAAACTTTTTTAAAGTAGGTAGGTAGGGAACTTTTTAAATGTGGGCAATAAAATAACCCGCTCGCAATTCACTGTAGTTACCTATTAGTTATTTAAAAGTAGAAGGAAAAATTTTATATTTGACGAGGCTAAAAGTGTTGCCCTGTGTCAAATTGTTGTGTGTATGTGCAGTCTTTAGTCCGTTAGTCGCCTTTTGCGAAACCCAAGGGAAGAGATGGGCTGTTAGTATTATTTTAATTATAAGTCACAACTACACAAGACAGTACCTGTCAGAAAACGATTTTCCCTAAGGCTACATAAACTATTATTTGGGAAACGATACTATCGGCGGTTATTAAACTATCGAAAGTGTAATACTATCGATAGTTTTAAAAACTATCGATAGTATTGATAGTTTTAGCGATTTAATACATCAATAGTATCGATACTATCGATAGTATTGCTTCTTATCAATAGTATTGCTTATTTTGTACTATCGATAGTATCGATACTATCGATATTGTTACTAGTTTTCGAGGTCAACTATCGATAGCGAAACTATCGATAGTTTTGCAACTCTGCTACCATTTATTAAATTATATTAGGTATTAGCTTATTGAATTATATTAAAATCTCTTCAATAGACCACCCACTAGCCATTTTAGTGCGTATTTTTAAGTAAATTACGGACGAATGTGTGCAATGCTTGCACTGCATGCTTGCTGCACTGTCCAAAGGCGAATGAATGATCAATGATCGTGTGGGCACCTCCACAACCACCCGACGCGATTGCTTTTGATGCGTGCCCGAAAAACCGACAAATCACGGGTCGCAGGCGATCATAGACCATGATCGGCGACTACAGCCGAGTATGCCCTCCACACAATCGTGCTCGCCCGTAATCGCCGATTGTGTAGAGGAGCTATACCGTATTTCAAAATCGGTTCAGCTGTTTTAGCGTGAAAAGTAACAGTAAAACTACATGTTTGCCTGCATGCTGCACGCTTGTTTTCTCATTATATCAATAAGTTTTATGTCATTAGATTATTATAATTATCAAATGCATATTAAATCAACTGTACCAAATGTATGCTTTTTGAATATTAGTCTTCCGAACATTATGGCAAATAAAAAATATGCCTTTTGTTACATAAGCTTATCAAAATTATGCCTTTCTATGGTTATGCCTTTTAAATGTTGTTATCCGTTATAAAGTTATGCTATAAAGACATATGGCAAGTGACGATTATGGCCATTTATGGCAAAAAACTTTATGCGTTTCAATAGGTAACCTGTGTAGCGGCCTCACTGAAATAATACAATTACCAACCATCTTATATCACCTATTGCGTTGAGCACACGTGCAGTTGTAATTGGATGAAACATGGCCTGCTTTGCGGTCCTCATTGCCTCTTGACTAACCTTTTAGGGATAATAGTCGTGTCGTGTATGTAGGATGCAGAGATGCGATTTATTTGAAATAAGTACTTGTATTTAAAATGCCAATACAAAATACCTATTTTGTATTTTGCATTTAAAAGCCTTTTAACAAAAAACTTATTTTGAAATACTTTTAGAGATGTATTTTGCATTTTTTTTAAATGTTAAAAAGGAAAAAAACTATTTTGTGGTTAAGTTTATCCAACATTACCAGTCAAACAAAATAAATGAAGATTTTTTTCATATGGTGGGATGATAATGAGACCTCACAGAAAAAAAATGAGTAATGATGATTCCGAACAACTGGTATTGTTAAAAAGTGTAATGAATAGAAATAAAGAGGATTGAATTGGACAAAAGGTATTTGTATTTTGAAAATATCTATTTTGCATTTAGCATTTAAAATACAAAATGCAAAACTATTTGGTATTTTGCATTTGAGATAGTAAATCGAAAAAGTATTTGCATTTTGTATTTAAATACATTTCGTAAACTATTTTTAAGTACGTCTCTGGTAGGATGAATATTTTATGCACACACAACAACTAGCACTTCAGGCTATACAAAACTGTCAAAATTCTCTTCTCCAATCGATTTTCAACTTTAAGATTTGGGTGTGAAGTTCAAAATCGGTTACAGAATGTTGACGTATTAGCATAGTCTGGACGTTGCTGTTCTCCGTAATTTTCAATTTTCTTATTCCAGCTAGAAGATCTGCTTACAACCAACGGTGTGATGAAATCTTTAGCACGCAAAGCGTTTTTATCATTCCTGCGATGCTACAAGACACACCCGCTGAAGAAGATATTTAACATCAAAACATTGGATTTGAAATTAGCAGCCAAAGCGTTTGGTTTTGTTGAGCAGCCTCACGTTGATTTTTGTATCCTTTTTAAGCTATGGAAGTTTAATTACTACCTACCTTTAAATTTTTTTAGCAGTAGGTAGGTACTAATAAAATTTTACCGCTCTTTTTAACTGCCTCTGTGGTCTAGTGGCTAAGCCACCGGTCTAAGACTCACAGGTCCTAGGTTCGATTCCCAGCGGGAGCTACATTTTTGTGTCCTTGGTTTGGCTGGTGCTAGGGCTTGTTAAGTCCTCCTGGCTAGCTATCACCATCTTACCTAAAGTGTGGCGCCATAACAACAATGTTAAAATCATTGCATTGTTGTGTTCCGCAGTTTAGAGATAAGATACCTAGGCAGTTCCTCAGTAGTTGAGGATTTCGGGTGAAGCGCTCTTCCACCATCGGCCTTATCTTCACTTACCATCAGGTGAGATGAAGGCCAAGTGCTTACCCGTATTGGATAAAAAAAAAACGCAAAATAGATAATAGTACAGACGTAGACGACAGTAGGTCAACCTAACACAAAAAGTAAAATTAGTAAACCTTATGTCTTGGGTTAAGGATTAATATCGATTGTAGAAATTGGACAGTTTTGAGTACTATTTTTTTATGCTACTACGGGTAAGCGCTTGGCCTTCATCTCACCTGATGGTAAGTGACGAAAAGGCCGAAGGTGGAAGCGCGCTTCACCCGGAATCCTCAACCACTGAGGAACTGGCTATCTTATCTCTAAACTGTCGAAACACAACAATGCTATAGACATCGTTGTTATGGCGAGACTTAAATAAGATGGTGGTAGCTAGCCAGGCGGACTTAACAGCCCTACTACCAACCAAACCGAGCACACAAATATGTACCCCCTGCTGGGAATCGAACCCGGGATCTCTGGGTCTGAAACCGGTGGCTTAGCCACTAGACCACAGAAGCGGTTAAAAGCGTCAAGTACTGAACTACTTGACCCCCTGGCGTGTGTATATTTGACCGCAAACCAATTGCGAAAAGCATTTCTGCTTTCCAGCTAAGCCGCCGGTCTTAGACCCAGAGATCCCTGGTTCGATACCCAGCAGGGTACATCTTTGTGTACTTGGTTTGGTTGGTGGTCAGACTTGATAAATCCACCTGACCACCATCTTATCAAAAGTTTGGCGCCATAAAAACAATTGATAGCATTGCATGTGTTCCAACAGTTTAGAGATAAGATAGCAAGTTCCTCAGTAGTTAACTACCCCTGAACATGAAATTAATAGCTTTTCTATTCTAAACTGTCGAAACGCCACAATGCTGTAAACGTCGTTGTTATGGCGACAGACTTGGATAAGATGGTGATAGCTAGCCAGGCGGACTTAAAAGCCCTACCACCAACCAAAACTTATTTATTCTTGTGTTGATATTATTTTAAAACTAGCTTTATATGTGTATTAAAACAAAATAATTCTCATAACTACACAGCTCACAGTAAACACATCCAAGAAGGCCTAATCGCGAAGATAACATGCTGCCACGTAAAGTACCTACTACCTACTCAAGATGATATAGGAATTAAGCATATATCTCTACTAGCGGCCCACCTGCGCCTGCATCCACGCTAACTTGGAAACATCGTCATATTTCAGCCATGTTGTACAAAATATCTCCAAATTATATTAAAAAACCATCGTCCTATATCCATCCATTAAAGATGCTGTAAAATGTTGTTTATTTTATTTTAAATTGAGCAATACCTGTTTTTTACTAGACATTCTTTTGTATATAGTTGTGTTGTCTTGTAATCGTTTTAAATATTTTTTGTTGTAATGGAAAATGTCCTTCTATGATAGGGAGGGCATTTTCTAAGCTGAGTTTTTTGCCGGTTCTTCTCAGTACAAGGCTCCCGCCCCATAGTTAAGACTTACGAACCGATGCCATAGCGACATTCTTTAGTGCTCAATTATTGTAGCCTAAATTGAATAAATGATAAAATAATTGAAAAGAGACCCGGCGTTTTATGCTTAAGTTGTATACTTTTTTAAATTTAGTATCTATATCTGGCAATATCTGTCAACAAATGACAGTTGTACTGCCGCTAGCTGTCAAATCGAACATGACGTGACGGCATTTTTGACATTTCCCTTTTATAAAAGCAAAAGAATTATGGTTTATGCAGCCACGTTACACATTTTTAAAGTAACATGTCTGCTTTTTGAAGACTCAGTGTTTCCATATTAAAAAGTATTAATAATTAAATAACTTACCCGCGATTCGATAAAAATAAGACAAAAGTTGGTTTATGTAGCAAATAATATTAGCTTAACTTTATGACCAGATTCTTTTGTATAAGTTTAGCATTTTTTCTATGGAAAGTTCCGGTTCTCCTTTGAAATCATTCTATCAGTGAAAACCGCGTAAAAATCCATGGCGTGGTTTAAAAGGAGAAAGCGGAGCCACAGGCAGGAAAACGGCGACTTTACTTATAATTTAATGATGTTACTCTTCAAGATAGCGATATTTATGCGATAAATCAGGTTAACAAAATTTATTGCGGGAAGTAAGTCTTCAATTGTATTGATATGTTGATAACAACAAAGTTGTATTATGCAACATAAGTGATAACAAAATTATTTATGTAAAAGTAAGTGTAAATAAAACTATTATGTTAAAATAGCAATTGTATAATTGATTTAATATAGATTAACCTATACTTTCATCTGTTGCCTCCCTTTTGCCGGTACATTTTCGTTTTCTCGTTCTTATTTTTGTGGCTGGTCGGCGCGTTGAGTGACTTGAAGTATCCGTAGCCGCCTCCGCCTTTCCTTTTATTGGGTGGTCCTTTGTTAGGGGCCTTCAATTCGACAGCTGGTGGTACCGTGAATCCGAAAGATTTCGACACCCTAGCCAAGTCAATAGTGTCGATATCGAATATCGTCTTGAGATGATGGGAGTCGTAAGCGCGTAAGTAACTCTTGAAAGCTTCTTTTGCGGACTGGTTGAGGAAATAGTTTCTTGATATTAGCTTCTCGAGCTAAAATGATATAAAAAATTATGTTAGTAAAAGAGTGGTAATATTATTGAACACTTTAGGATTATTTTAAATATGCCTTTAAACTTTACGGTAATTAGATTTAGAGCTTATCACGGCAGAATTGAGATTGCTCAACCGGTTCTTAGAAAAAGGAAAATGTTTTATATTTTCCAAAAAGTATTTTACAAATGAAGGTTTTGATAGTTATCAGTTTGATCGTTCCTACTGAGTAATTTTAACTAATTTGGAGACTTATCTCTCACACAAATAGACTAATTACACTCCTCTCGTAGATGGTACTGTGGTAGTAGTTTATAGTAGTTTCTCTAAACCGCTTTCTAGGACACAATGTGAAATCCGCAAACCTGCAGTTGAATATCAGCAACTTTATTCCAAGAGAACTCAAACTCGTTCAGAGATACTTTAGACTGTTTCAAGAATCTTAAAAACCCGAGCTCTTCGGGCCGTAGAAATAACAGGGCGTGTCCGCTGGTGCCCAGCCCTCTCGCAGTTCTGCCTACTCTATGAATGTATTCCTGGAAGAGAAAACGTTTATTGAATAATAAAAACCGGCCAAGTGCGAGTCGGTTTTGCGCACGAATGGTTCCGTGCCATTGTCTATACAACATTAGCCATTAACATTACAAAGTTATCTATACAACGTTATTAATATCGAGCAAAAAACGGCCAAAAAATCACGTTTCTTGTATCGGAGCCCCCCTTAAATATTTATTGTATTTTGTTTTTAGTATTTGTTGTTATAGCGGCGGTAACAGAAATACATCATTGTGTGAAAATTTCAACTGTCTAGCTATCACGGTTCGAGATACAGCCTGGTGACAGACAGTGGAGTCTTAGTAATAACAATAGCAGATATTACCGTGGTAATATTGTCCCGTTTTTACCTTTTGAGTACGGAACCCTAAAAAAACCTAATGTTCCTACTTATACGTTTAGTATTGTAGAAGGCATGTAAAGCCAGGAGGGTGTCACTTCGTAATTCGGTCGACTTATTCACCTACACGGTCGGTCCGCGCGCGCGGACAATTTAGTGGAGTGTCACACACGCAGTACGCAGGATGCGACCGACGCGGCAGTTTGTTTAACGTTTATTTTATTTTCGCAAGTGGAAAGTTTACAGGATGGTGAAACAAAAGCGTTACTGTTCCGCTTTTGGATGCACTAACACGAAATTTAAAGATAAGGATTTAACCTTTCACAAACATCCCAAGAATCCTGAAAGGTAAGTAAACAAGTAAGGTAGGTACTCGTAGTATTTTTAGAATAATAATATGATTTAACTAGTTTGATGAGAGAAATAGACAAATTCAATGCAGTTATCGTTTTAGGTTATGTATATAAGAGGTACTTAACACATATAAAAAGTCAATTTACTTAATTTGTCAGCGCATAACCACCTACTTTAATTTTTGGTGGTTTAGTATTACTTACTTAATAATATTGTATTTTATTGATCATTAACAAACAAACCACGAAAAAGCGTATGTGTTTACAGTATTTAAAGACAGTGGCACAGCGCTTCATATTGCAGTATTTGCATTCAACCCTATGAGCGACACGCGGCCGGGTTAGTCCTTGTTCACATTGGAACGCGCGGGCGCGGTAGACGTAGCGAGCTCGTGTTCACACTAGCCACCAGGGCCCTGATTCTGTATCGCAATCTATAGATTCCACACCTAAAACCTTACAGCGCACAAACGTCAAACGCATACGTTTTTGGGAAGATATCGTAACTTTTTAAAGAATTAACGTGGTTTTGAAACAAGGAATCGTTACAGAATAAGGGCCCAGGCGTGACGTATATCTTGCCTGACGTCGCGTGTGAATCGCGCGCTCCGCTGCTTGTTCGACGTGAACACACAAACGTCTCAAGCGTTTGATACTGCCGCGAGCGCGCCGCGCGCGGCATCACTATAGTTCGCCCGCTACTTACACCGCACGTGCGTTTCGTACGTGAACACATATAACGTCATATTTTGATATTTCGCGACCGCGCCCGCGAGTCAACGTGTCTCAACACTTACGTCAAGATCGCCAAGCAGGATTTTGTGAAAGCAGCGGCGCGCGCTTGTAGCGCTTTAGATATAAGATTTACTTTCGATTGTCCTGGCCGTTGAAAGAGTTAGACGTACCTAACTCTACGAGTACAGGTGCAGAGTTATTTTGGACCGTATTAGCGCGCACCGAAGGTTGATTTTGTATTGCAATTGTGTCGAGAGTGAACTTTCTGCTTGTATATTATTCTGTGGTAAAGCCCTTGTTCCTGGTTGATGTCGTATGATGGCAGTCGTTTAAGAGTAGTGATAGTTATTTAATAGGTTTACCCACGTGCCCCTGGGTGGGGGCCGGTGAGCCGCATGCTCATTTGCCTAGTTTACACATAAATAAACATATATTTACAAACCTTAGGGTCGTCCGGAGGGTCGTACTGTACTATCCAATCGACGGCGGGGATATCGAGTCCTCGGGCAGCGACGTCGGTACACAAAAGAATGCCAGAGTCGGCGTTGCAGAACTGGAAGAATGTTGTGGTGCGCTTTGTCTGTTGCTGTTTACCCTGGAAGAGAAGAAGCGTTGAACCCTTCGATCGCTTAATATAAAAACTAGATACACAATGGTAGCGAAACATTGAAAAAATGTCAACCTCAGGCGGGAATAGAACCCGCGTCCTCCGCAATCCTGGCGGCTGCGGTGACCACTCCGCCACCGAGGTATTGGTTAGATTGATTGACTGACTGACGAAATTTTCCAACGCTTTTGACTTTGTTTTTATAGCAACAGTGTCTTTTTAAAGAATTTACATCCTTAGTTAGAGATTTGAATGTAAATATTTTACAATATTTTAAACATTCAGTTAAGATAAGACTGCTTTATATATTAGTAATATTTGATTATTTGCGTTAAAAAATGCTCAAATAAACTTAAAGATAACGAAACGAATATTTGAGCTTTTTAAACGCAAATAATCAAATATTACGAATAGATACACAATCCTATACTAAATCGTTGCAGAATAGTGGCAGCTTTGACATATAAATAAATAAGCCCAAGATAAGCTTCTTTTGAAACTCAACGTGGTTAAACTAGATAACGGATAAATATACCTAAACATAGAAAAACACCAAGACCCGCAACGCAATAAATTTAAAAAAATAGTTTTCCCCGACCGAGAATTGAACCCGGGACTTCAGAGATGGCGCGACGCCAGAACCGGCGTGCTAACTACTCGACCACGAAGGTCGTCGACATATACATCATCATCATCATCAGCCTATAAACGTCCCACTGCTGGGCACAGGCCTCCCACGTGGACAATATTGGGGATATTGGGCCTTAACCCACCACGCTGGCCCAATGCGGGTTGGTGGGTTTTTAACGACTGTTATCTTACGACAACAAGGAGGAGTTCGAGATGTTTATAATTTGGTCATCCATCCAGCGACCCGGCATTGCGATAGTTGATTAGCGGGCAAGATCGCAAGCCGAACGCGCTCACCGCTGCGCCATCGAGTTCCTCTACATAATATACATTTGACGTATTATGTGTTTTTGTAGAATAGATATTTATGAAGAAGCACTTTGTCATGTTGACACTTGCACACTAAACGAAATCATAACCTAAACACTTAGAATAATAACGCTATAGAAAGATAGTCTTCATACAAGCGCTCTGTCAAAAATGAAGCACTAAACCGATTCACACACGCGTGACGTGCGCGCATGGCCGTGATCTGCTGTCTCTTTCCAATTCTATGAATATGAAAGAGACAGCACTGCGGCACCCGCTGCTACCGAGGCTTTAACTTAGAGAATCACACTGCAGTACGTTTATATTTTGACCTAATTAACTACAAGATACTATGAAATACTGAAAGCTTACCTGTGAAAAGTGATGTTATTACACTTCTTTTGTTTTTCAGATGTGTTGTGACACAATTTAACTGCACAAACCGTCATTTTTTTTTTGTTTTCGCGAGACACGTTCGGCGCGCTGTGACATTGAACACTACGGAGCGGTCCGGCGTTTGGTGCCATTTCTGGCTCCAATTAATGTGCTTCAAAATAGGCGCGCGAACTTGGTTTCTATAGCGTTATTATTCTAAGCCTAAACATCATGCTCGGTACTCCTTTTGATCAGACGTTTTAAGAGTGTTGATATTGCATCTAATTTTTATATGCTGTTGATCTCACCTGATCTCCAATTTTATTGTTTGAACACAAGAACAAACCATTGAATGAGTAAATAACAAACTTACATGTATAGACATGACTGGTAGGTCAATGTAGTTAAAAAGCTCGTGATGGTATTTGACCGACATACATGTGGAGAAGAACACCATAACTTTCTTCTTCTTATTTTTCTTTAGGAATGTGAATAATACCATCATGCGTTTCTCTGACGGGCATACAATGTACCTGGATGGAAACATATTTTATATTATTTAGGCTGTGGATAGAGTGCCTTAAGCGGCATTCTAGTACGATCGGGTACGATACCGTAATTACGGCATCCTAGTACAAAGTGTAGGCATTGTATAGTGTCACAAGCGGCAACATAGTACGATCGGTTACGATGCCGTCATTACGGCAACCTAGTACAAAGTGTATAGAGTGCCACAAGCGGCATTGTATCTCAATCGGTTCGGGAATCGTAACATGTTTTTTATTTGCCATAATTTTCCGAAGACATAATATTCAAAAGATATCTTTGTATGGAGTTAGATTTCTGTTGTCTAATAAAAAAAAATAACCTCGAAATTCAAGACATTCGCTACGCTGCGCTTCGCGATTGTCGTAAAGGACAATGTTCTGCGCCCATACACTGTTAGCTTAGGCTAACAATTATGAAATATTCTTTTCTAGGTTCGAAATTGCAAGTAAATAACAGTAGAAACAAATATTTTTGACGGACACTCCCGAGAACCTAAATATCAGGAAAACTTGAGGTTATGTTTAATTACAGAATTTGAGAAGTGATGTTGCACTCTTTTGTTTTATTTGTCAACACTCATGCACGTTCACTAACAAATAAATAATCCATCATTATTTCACATTAATATTTGACAAAACACAAATTAAGAAAATAAAACAAAACTGCAGACATGACGTTTCACTTTCCCGCCAAGAAGTCTAGAACGTCAACTTTTTTTTTTTGACTATGGATACTAGTCCTTCAGTCGTATTATTAGAGTTCATTGATCGACTTAAGTCGACTAACGTTTACAGTTTGGAATAAAATGCGATGTATCGTATTCTAATGATGCTGGGAGTATTTGGCACTAAGTATATCGAGTCAGCCATGCATGCATAATATTATTAGGTTTGTTTGTACATATTATAAATATTTTGGTCACAAACCTTTAATTCACTGGCTGAATGCACTGAACTCAAAATACCCAAACCTTATAAAAATGATACTCAATATTAATGTCCAAAAAGTTCTTTTTATTATTGGTTACTTAACTAAAAATGTCCGCGAATATCTAAATACTGTTATCTATCGTAAAAAATAAGCTAAGAATTATCATGTATGTCATGTTTGTGTTGGTTCTTAGGCTTAATTCAATGTCCTTTCTAACCTATCACGTGACCTACAGGAGTAGGGCAGCTTGTATTCTCTGTTGTCTAATAAAAACTATACGGCAGATTAGGCGGCGTGACTATTGTACCGCAAAACTTATGGTTCCCGAACCGATTGAGATATAGTGCCGCTTGTGGCACTGTATACACTTCCTATAATTTACATACAAGATAACATAAATGAATAAAAAACATAAAATACAATAGATACACTCACACACTTCACGATCTTCTCTGAAAATCAGTGTTGCAGTTTTTTAACGCTGTATATAACATTGTGCTGAGTGCAGCCCAATTTGTTAAAGCAATGATATAGTGTCAAGTTTTAGAAACTAATCCAAAGTGTGCTACGTCTAATAATGGGCTTTTGGTCAAGACAAAAAGCCCATTATCCGCTGATTATCCATTGACTTGTCAATGGTCATAGAAAGAACGCAATGAACAAAGAATTCCCTCGCCGCTCCGCTGACAGCGGTGAGCTCGTGGCCGAGCCGTAACAGATTATTTTTTTATATGATTTGTTTTTTGACCATGGATACAATTCTTCAGTCGAAATAATAGTGTTCATTTATTATGCTTATAAGATGATAATGAGTGATGATAATAAGCTAAATGATATTCCCACCAAATCCCTTAAGTTCTAGTAAAGATGTGGGACTTTACTGAATCTCACACAGACTTTTTTTTTTATATAAAAGAGGGAGGTAAAAGAGCAGGCGGGTCACCTGATGGAGAGTAATCACCGCCGCCCATGGACACCCGCAAAACCAGAGGAATCGCAGACGCGTTGCCGGCCTTTAAGGGAGTAATAGGTATAAGGAAGGAATAGGAATTGGGAGGAGGGAGGGGCCTCCGGAACCCTCACTGGTCGGACGAAACACAATAGCACCAAGTGCTATTATTTCACGCCGAATGTTCGTGAGAGGGTGGTATTACGCCGGGCGAGCCGGCCCAATGCGTGCTGCAACGCAGCGTGGTTCTACCACTCAGTCAGTGTCACTCATTTAGCACGACCCAGGGATCACGTGTAGGGTCTCAAGGGTAAACCTACGGACGCGAGCAACTTTAACCCCCAAAACTTCTTGAGAGGATTTGAAAAGTGATGTTGCACTGTTTTGTTTTATTTGCCAACACTCATGCACGGTCACGAAGACTTAACGGTTACTAATCCACTATTATTTCACATTAATATTCGACAAAACACAAATTTTAGAAAATAAGACAAAACTACAGACATGACGCTTCACTTTCCCGCCAAGAAGTCCAGCCGTAACAGAATACTTAGGGTGTTGCCAGACCAATCGATCGATCGTCGATCGAGGGCATCGATTGATGGTCGATGTACAATCGATCGACTGGTAGAATGGATTAGTCGACGTCGATCGAGCTGTTTGATTAGACGCGCCGGCCGCTTCACATAGTAAGAGCAACATCGTACTGGCCAAGAACAACGCATCCTCTTCTGAATACATTTTGAAAGAAACTAATGGAATATAGCCCGGGTTTATCGATCAACGTTGACCGACCGTCGATCGATTGGTTAGTCGAACGGTATCCGTCGATCAAAAAGCTACCAGACCTACCGATCAACGTCGACCGATGGAATCGATCGATTGGTTAGTCGAACGGTATCCGTCGATCAATTAAAGCTACCAGACCAGTCGATAACTTCGATTGACGTTGATCGATGCCGTTGATTATTGATCGATCGGTTGGTCTGGTAACACCCTTACCAACCCATTTCTTTGGTGTCGTAAAAGGCGACTAATGGTCATGGACTAAAGACTGCACATACATCCAACAGCATAGGGCGGCGATGGGCTCACCACCTGTCACGCTGAGCACATGTGCAGTCGCTATTTGGTGAAACGTGGACAGTAGCAGTGGAATGTTTTTGCGGGCCTCATTGCTTGATCTCTAACTAACCCTTCGGGGATAATAGTTGTGAGTTATATATTTATGTAAATTCATTCTATTCTATTACTCACCCTTGTTCTAATGACTCTACAGTAGCCTGCTCTTTGTTGTCATCAACACCAACATAAATGGGTTCATGCTTGACAGCTAATGCAGTGAGTGCTTCCGTTTTCTGTGTTTGGGTTGCACTGAAAAGCATTGTTTGGCGCTTTTCTGTTAAGAAATACAATTAATAACTGTTAATACTTAATTATCATTTTTCATTGTAATTAGTAGTGCCATTATACCTTATATCAAGAATTTAAATGTACATCTTTCAAGGCCGGCCTTGGTTTGAACAGGTCCTTACTCCAAATCCAATTATTTGTCTTTCTACTTTATTTTATAATTTACATGTCACATTGCACGTTAATTGTTATAAAAATGAATATTTGTGTTCATGATTGTAACATGTTATACTTAAGGCAAGACAAAATAAATGTACAGTAGAATCCGCTTATTATGACTCCGCCTATATTGACCAACCACTTATTATGAAGTAATTACACAGCAAAGTTTGGTTTACAGATAAAATTATTTATAACAAAGTCAGATATAATGAGTAACATGTCGCTTATTGTGACCCATTTTTAGTAAATTACGTCCAGATACAGTGACCGACATGATTCCTAATGTCACGTGATACCCGACGACGTTCGGCGCGTGCATATTTTTTTTTGTTTTGAGTCAGTGCGTAATTGATAGTTAAGGTCACGCATTGTTCGTTAGTGATTTGTGAAAAAAATGACATCCCAACCTCGTCGTAAAGCATGTACGATTGAAGAGAACGGTGCAATAATATGCAGATTAGAAAATGGGGAAAATGAAAAATACATACTAACAAAAATAGGAGATTGTTCATTTTCTTCAAATTGCTTTGTATGATGTCATACAAAGCAATTTGTAGAAAATGCGAATGTTCGCTTAGTATGATGTGTTTGTTATTTCCCTGCGATGTCATTATAAACGGATTCCACTGTACTATGAAACTATACTTACTAGGCAATAATTTTATGATTTGTTTCACTTCTTCTTCGAAACCAATCTCCAATATTCTGTCGGCTTCATCTATGACGAGGCATTGAAGGTTTTTGTACAAGAAATCTGGTGTGTTTTGCAGATGATCTAAGAGACGTCCTGGTGTTGCAACCAGTATGTTGATACCTGTTGGTAACACAAAAAATTGAATTAATATTATAGCCCTTATGAGTCCCATTATTATCCAAGCAAGCAAGTTTGAGAAAAACATTAAGAGGCCTATTTTAAGAGGCCTATTACATCTCGACTGTGATTTTTGCGTAAAATGGACAATTTTATTTTTTTGGATCTCAGAAACAAAAATATATTAACAATTATGACTTATTTTATATAGCTAACATGTTTAAAGAGCTTTTCACTATTAAGTCTCGCTTGGGAACAGGGACCCCGCCCTGTGTAAAGTGTACGAGGGTGACCGATGCTGGGACTAATCGTGACCAAATGAATAAGCTAGTTACAGCCAAAGATGTTGCCAAAATAATTAAGTCAATGACCAGGGGCAAGTCACCCGGTCAAGATAGCCTCAGCGTCGTACACCTTCAGAACGCGGGGCCCCACCTTTCTAGGGTACTCGCAATGCTCTTCAACATATTTTTGGTACATTCATACTTGCCACAAGACTTAATTAAGACCATTGTAGTTCCTATTACTAAATGTAAGACGGGTGACGTATCGAGCAGGTCCAACTACAGACCCATTTCGTTGGCAACAGTTATCGCCAAAGTGCTTGACTGTGTGCTGAACTCTCAGCTGGATTGTCACTTAAAAATTCATGACCTTCAGTTTGGCTTTAGGCCACAGCTGTCTACGGAAAGTGCAATCCTGAGCCTGAAGCGCACTGTCAGGTACTACACGGATAGAAACACATCTGTTTATGCTTGTTTCTTGGATCTTTCCAAGGCGTTCGACCTGGTCGTTTACGAGATCCTATGGGATAAACTGAAAGAGATTGGCTTGCCTCCTGAAACCATATCGCTTTTTCGTTTTTGGTATGAGAATCAGCTGAACTGTGTCAGATGGGCGGACGAGTACTCGGACCACTATAGGTTAGAATGCGGGGTCAGGCAGGGGGGATTGAGCTCCCCCAAGCTTTTCAACCTTTATGTAAACGCGCTTATTGAGGGGCTCAGTAGTATGAAGATAGGGTGTCATATCAATAACGTATGCGTTAACAATATTAGCTACGCGGACGATATGGTCCTGCTGGCCCCCTCAGTTAATGCTATTAGAAAAATGTTAGGTCTCTGTGAAACATATGCGATCGCCCATGGGTTAGTGTACAATTGCAGGAAGAGCGAGTACATGGTTTTCAAGTCCGGCAATAGACTTCTTGATTTTGTACCCACCATCAGACTATATGGATCCCCTCTTGATCGGGTCAGGCAGTTTAAGTACCTAGGCCATATAATTACAGAGGATCTAAAAGACGACATTGATATGGAGAGAGAGCGCAGGGCGCTGTCGGTTAGGGCCAACATGTTGGCTCGCAGATTTGCTCGATGCTCTGCACCTGTAAAGGTCACGCTTTTCAAAGCCTACTGTACCTCTTTTTACTCAGGCAGTCTGTGGGTTAATTACACGCAAAAATCGTACAGCACCTTGCGCGTTCAGTACAATAATGCTTTCAGGGCATTGTTAGGGCTGCCGCGATATTGCAGCGCTTCCAGCATGTTTGCGTACGCAGAGGTTGACAGTTTCCCGACCATCATTCGTAAAAAAGCAGGCTCACTTTTGAAGCGAGTTCGCGGCAGCAGTAACAACGTCCTGCAAGCAATTGCCGATAGTGGGGACTGTCCATTTATCGAGCACATGTGCCAAATTACGCGCTCAAAATTAATAATTATTTACTAACATAGGTATTAAGTCTTTTTGTTACTAACATTTAATGGACTTTATGTTGTCTGATTAATAAACATTTTTTTATTTTTTTTATTTTTATTGAATAGTGTAGAATAGCTATTGGAATAGTGCGTAACGGCCTCGCTTTTTGTAAATTTTGCTTAACTTTTTAATTAAACCTAAAATTGCAGAGAAAGATTTTCATAAAGTGCGCGAAGGCACTTTTTTGAGCTCATCGACTGAACTACTGTTCTAAACAAGTGAAATAAAAAAATTATAATGTTATCTCTTATATAGTCGAAGTGCGTATCGGCCTCGGATTTTTTAGATATCATTGATTTTATTTAGGAAAAAAATCTTATTCTATACCAAAAAACTTCGAAAATCGCTATAAGTTAACTGTGAATATCTCCTATCTACGATAATGTTATTGAGCAAAATTTATACCAGAGTAATTGTTACTTCATGAGGAATAAAATTTTTATAATTAATTTATTATCCTATTTCGATAAAAATGATAAATACAATTGCAAAGTTACTACAAAATGCGATGCGCCGGCCGTCCGAATTCAACTTACTTAACTATATTACGTATAATTATATATACTTAACTTATAACTTATACTATATATATATAATATTATTTATTATCCTATTACGATAAAAACGATAAATACACTGCACTGCACTGCAGAATTACTACAAAATGCGAAAATGGGCATTTTTCGCAAAAATCACATTCGAGATGTAATAGGCCTCTTAAGCAAAGTCTCTCCATTTCCTTCTGGGCCTACCACACTGCCATTTCAGGCCGCGTTCAAATTAGCCGCAAAGGAAATCTAAGAAAACGTTGCCGTTATTTTGTACGAGTATAAGTGAACGAACTAAATTTTATAAAGTAAAAGGCTATACTTAAGGCTAGGCTCAAAAGTTTTATACTTCAGAGTTTTTTTAACTAACACTCCGAAAGTGTTGCCGTCAAATATTTTTTTATTTTTCTATAGTTTCTATATTTTAATGTTATTTTAGTTTTATTATTGTTTAGTGTTTTCTTATATTTCTTTTATACTCTGTAAAGAGCTTATGTGGTCCATGTACCTACATCTTATTTTCTTTATGTGAATACCTGTTAATAGCTAAGTAGATTTATAGAAATGTATCCATATTATATTAGTGCTTTTGGTGTTCTGAACATAATAAAATAAAATAAATGTTTAAGACTTGAACAGAAAATACGTGCGCACCGTCACTAGTCGATCGGTAAACTGATGCGCACTTTGCGTTTGCGGCGAATTTGAAGGGCCCTTACTGCAGATGTGCCACTCTTGCATACAATACACTGGCTACACAGTATTGAGTTCCATGTACATTGAACATGTAGAATGCTTTACTCTATTGTCACTCAAGGACATGTTCGATATTCTGTTTTTTTTTGGTAATTTTATTCTTTACCTTTTGACAATTTCTGGGCTTCTGTGCTCCTGTTAGCCCCACCCATCACCAAACCATAAGTGTGGTGATGGTGTTTCATCAATTCCATTAAAACTCCAAAGGTTTGCATTGACAACTCTCTCGTTGGAGATAGAATAATAACACCGGTACCTAAAATAAATAACACTATAAATATCCAGAAAGTTATATAAAAACGATTTTTAAGTAGTAAATATGATCAGATATCCATTCTTTGTTCATAATACGACTCTGTACATAATCCAAAGTTACAGCTTGGAACCAACAACAAATGTGCCTCAACAGTAAACCGGAGACTCAATCTATTGTTAAATCCAAAAAAGCAATTTTACGGATGTATGGAGATCAGTATTCATTTTCGCCTTTTTGTCATCATTTAACAAAATACAAATGTACTTATATTATTTTTCAAATCAGGAATTAAGACTAGGAACTCTGGGTCTGAGAGACTCCCGAAGGGTTAGAAAGAGACTAGGAAGAGGACCACAAAAGCAGTACACTGCCACAGTCTATCTTTCACCAAATAGCAACTGCACATGTGCTCAGCGTGGGGAGGGTGAAGGAAAGGTGAGGGAAAGGTGGGGAGGGAGCCCATCGCCACTCTATGTTTTTGGATGTTTTGTGCAGTCTTCAGTCCTTTAGTCGCCTTTTACAACACCCAAGGGAGATGGGTTGGTTGTATTTTTTAATAACCAGTTGCCAACCACAGTTTTATTACATTCCATTTTTTTATTATGTAATGGTTAGCCATTATACCTATAATAAGAAAATAGAATAACATTCATAATCATCAGCCTATAAGCGTCCCACTGCTGGGCACAGGCCTCCCACACGGCCAATAGCACGTGGGGATATTGGGCCATAACCTACCACGCTGGCCCAATGTGAGTTGGTGGGTTTTAACAACTGCCATCTTACAACAACAACCGGGACCAACAGCTTAACGTGCCTACCGAAGCACGGAGGAGCTCTAGATGTTTTTAAAATTTGGTCACCCCATCCAGCGACTCGGCATTGCGAAAGTTGCTTAGCGAGCAAGATTGCAAGCCGAACGCGCTAGCCGCTGTGCCATCGAGCTCCTTAACATTGAATATAACTAAATTAAACATTGAATAATACTTAGGTATTATTCAATGAAATAAGTAAAGTAGGTACTTACCATTCCTAGGTTTGAATTTAAGCTTATAAATCAGTTCAATTGCAGGTATAAGAAAGGCCAGGGTTTTTCCTGAACCAGTTTTGGCAGCACCCACCAGGTCACGACCTTCCAATAAATGCGGTATGGCCTTTGATTGGATCTCTGTCATAGTAGTGAAACCCATCTCTTTTATAGCCATAAGGGTGGCCTCACACACTTTACCATCTAGAACCGAAAACTTCTGATCTGATAGAATCCCAAGACCCAAGCTCGAACCAGGCACTAAAAACAAAAAAAATATTTTTGATAAATCAATTGAGATTATAAGACTGTTAAGCTTTTCATATTTCATATTGTAGGGTTTCCAATTCAAAGTCTAGGTTAAAAGTGAGTTGTTTTAAGTCCTAGGCATAAAATCTACTGGTCATATTTTTAATCTGTTAACAGTTACAACGCTTCTAAATTCCATGAATTGTCACAAATTTAATGAATGACTGGCGATGGGGGTAGGGTAACCCCATATGTTTCATATATTTTATTTATTAGTTTATGTGGCATATATGTTTCACCATAAAAAAATCAGCTTAATACTGGATGACAATGAGTAAAATATGAGCTGTTACAACTTAGCCTCTGCAATCATATTCTGCAAAATGTTAAACGCTTAATCTTTTTAAGCTTTTCAAGTTCATGGCTTCCATAAAGTTAGAAATTTAATTTAGGTGATTTTCAAAACCAACAAAAAAACTGGTTCAGATGCCCTAGTAAAGACGTCTAATATACTGACATTGGCTTTCAGGTTTTTGTTCTGTTTCACTTTCAATTTCATCTTCACTGTCCGAGTTGTCACTTTCAATTGATTCATTCTTCACTTCAACTGGTTCATCTTTGATTTGAACTTTCTGTTCTTTCTTTTTCTCTGCACAAATTTAAATTATATGCATAAATAAATTATATCATTATGATTGCTTATTTATTAAATAAATTATAGAATAAAACTAAGTTCAAACTATTTTAATAATAACTGAAATGAAACACTTTTTACGGATCTAACTCATCCAATTACTCTAACTAAAACAAGACCCTAAAAAGTATTAATAGATGTGTTAGATTCGTAAAAAGTGTTTCTTTTCACTGTGTAATGCTTGCGTAAACCTTAGAAAACAATATATAATAATTAATAATAGTATATTACATCATAAAGTTTATTCATTATTTACTACTTACTCATAGAAATTGTTTTATTGCCATTAACATCATCAATAGACCTCTTCTTTGCTGCAGGTCTATTCTCTGTAAAACATAAAATCATATTTAAGTAAATCACAATTACTTATACCATAATTTGTTTTTTATGGAATATAATAAAACATTTACAAATTACAATCCACAACTGGTGCACTTTATAATGGCTTCAGTAAAAATTGTTAAAATATTAACAAAAAAATACCATGATTTAAGGTACTTAAGTGTTGTTTGGTTATGTTTTAATAAACCCTTTGTATGAGTATTTTCTAGAAAATGTTTTTGATATTTTGAAACTATTTCAAAAACATTGAAATAGCCTATGCGCAAAACCCTATAAGTGGTGGTGTCGAGTTATTTGAACAAACTTATGGTAAATTCAAAGACACGAATACACCAAATTGTTGGGTCAGCAGTGTTGTATTATTACTTCTAATTCTTTGGAAACAAATTCATTAGCATTGCATGCATAATATAAGGTTGCCTTGCCTGCTCAGACCAAATAAAAAGTATATTTGGTCTGAGCTTACCTGTAACATTTTCTGTTTCAGTTTCCGCTTTTTGAGCAGTAAGTTTAATTTTCTTCTTCTCCCGTTTCTTAATCTTCCTCATTAATATTTTATCTGGAGTAGGCATTGTCCGTTTTGGCAGGGCAGGGCAATGGCAATGTAGTTAAAATAAAAAAGAAAAGGCAAACGGAACGACTTTTTGTTGCAATCGCACGTGTTGAACTCAAATCAAATGCAAATGACAAATTGACAAATGAATGACATTTTTGTTTTTTTTTTAATTTATTTGTTTCGTGAAGGAACAGGCTAAGGTCTAAGACCATACTGCCTAGTCATTAGTTTTTTTATTTCTTTTTTCTTGATTGATGAATGATAAATGATGTTTTCTAAACCCCTTGAGTCCTCACTGAGGACTCCTCAGTAAAGATGTGGGACTTTACTGAGGTCTCACGCGGACTTCTTGAGAAAATTTGAAAAGTGATGTTGCACTCTTGCACTGTTTTGTTTCATTTGCCAACACTCATGCACGTTCACAAACACTTAACGGTCAATAATCCACTATTATTTCACATTAATATTCGAAAAAACACAAATTTTAGAAAATAAAACAAAACTGCAGACATGACGCTTCACTTTCCCGCCAAGAAGTCTGACATTTTTGTTCTCCAGCCACTTATGAAGAAGGATGATTACGAAGAGTAATAACAACATTTTTAGCACCAAAAAAATCCTATGCAAAAAAAATGGCGAACCGTCAAAATTGTCAACAATTTCATTTCTTTACCAAAGGTTCTCGTACACTATGCCATAGTTTCAATTGCTCTACGGATCAATTGATATCCATACAGCCACCTCAAATTTTCTTGCGGAACTACGAACTAGGTGCAGTGGGCAACAACCTTATCAAAGAACGTTGCCGTGTTTATGGCGCTTGGTCAGAAAAAAAATCTAGTTGCAATGTCACTGTCTACGAATGTAAACAAACTTAACCAATCTTTAACGATAATTAGTTTGCGATTGTTTTGATGTGCACTTATTTAGGAAATATGGTGAGTAGAAGAGTATTTCGACATTTTTAAAGACGCTTACGCTGCAAAATTCCGTTTTGGCGAACTGTCAATTTCGTAAATTTCATTATTTTTTTCTGTGAAATTTTCTGTGGCAATATATAGATTTCTTTTACTTGTATGATGAATTAGTAACCACAGAACCACCTCAATTTTTTTCACGGACCCACGTACTACGTGCTTTGACCTATTAAAACGGGTAGGTTTAGTTACCATGGACAGTTGGAGGTTTAAATGCTCGGTGAGTAAACCTACCGTGGACGTTTCGCACTTATTTTTTCCGGGTGAGTAAAACTACCGTGGACGGTTGAGTGGCTAAAGAATGGTATTTTTTTGAGGCTGTGGATAGAGTGCCGCTAGCGGCATTCTAGCAGCGTTGCCAGACCGTCCTAAAAGGGACGGTTTTCCGTCCTATTTAATGCTTGGCCGTCCTATAACCGTCCCCTTATCGTCGCCGTCCCTTTTTGCGATTACTTTAAATTATAGGTAGGTATCGGTTTTAAAAATAATTATTATATAAATCGATGAACGCTGTCTATAAATTATACGTATTTGAACGCATCCCAACATACCTACAACTCTATCCATTGAGCCTACTACTCGGTCGAACTAGCATGACACCTGCAGGTTATACCATCCGTCCCTTTCACTCTCCGGGCATGACAGAATCGAGTGAAAGAATTAGAGTCGGTATTCAGGTGTCATGTTAATTGGACCGAGTTATGCTCTATCGGTTGTGATGGTGGTGTGAAGAAATTCGAGCCCTGTAAAAAAATGCTCAATGCCAAGATTCGTTATTTAAAAATCACATTATATTTTTAATATTCCAAAAGTTTATACTAACATAAAGTTAACTGGATTGCTGTTATGGAGCTAACATTGGTATCTCATTTTGACGTGAAAATACTGCACTCATAGAATAATAACTAATATTCTGAGACTGTACGTTATATTGTCAAGTCAAGTCAAGTCATGTTTATGTTAAAAACTAAAACTAAACTAATATAAGGGAATAACGTAGATAATGGGCGATTTTCTGACAGCCCAAATTAAAAATTAAAATTAGTTCAAAAACACTCGATAGATGTCGTTTTATGAAAGCCGTACCTACCCAAGGGCTGTAATAAATTCTACACTTTTACTTGTCTATCAAAAGGATAAAAAAATAGTATTTACTTACCTATTTATATTCAGGACATCCAGAACCTATTTCTATTTTGGAATAGAATAAATATTACGCAGCCATACACGTGCTCTTCATGAACCCGCCTTTTACTAAGCGCCATACTAATCTATGCTAAGCGCCATCTATGAAGTCATTTACGAACCAATTTCTTTTTTTTTTTTGATCTCGGAAAATCGCCCATTATGTTTTGCATGCACTTTTTTGGTTCTAAATTGTTTTACAAAACTACACTAATGCAAGTAAATAAGGTAGATGTTTTTTTTATGCATGAATATCTTTGGTTATAAGTTATTTTATGAAATAATATAAAAAAAAATTATTTACAAAATCGTCCCTTTGCCTTAAAAACCGTCCTTTTTCAGGTTAACCTCCGTCCGAAATTGACGAAGAGAACTGGCAACACTGCATTCTAGTACGGTCGGTTACGATGCCGTCATTACGGCATCCTAGTACAAAATGTAGGCAGTGAATAGAGTGCCACAAGCGGCAACATAGTACGATCGGTTACGATGCCGTAAATTGACGGCATCCTAGTACGAAGCGTATAGAGTGCTTCAAGCGGCATTCTATCTCAATCGGTTAGGGAACCGTAACATATTTTTTATTTGTCGTAATGTTCAGACGACATAATATTCAAAAGATATTTTTGCATGGAGTTAGATTACTGTTGTCTAATTAAAAAAAATAACCTCGAAATTCAAGACAATCGCTACGCTGCGCTTCGCGATTGTCTCAAATTTCTAACCTATCACGTGTCCTACAGGAGTAGGGCAGCTAGTATTTCTGTTGTCTAACAAAAACTTTACGGCAGCTTAGGCGGCGTCACTATTATACCGCAAAACTTACGGTTCCCTAACCGATGGAGATACAGTGCCGCTAGCGGCACTCTATACACTTCCTTTTTTTTATTATTTATTTATTTGTTCCTCGGACCAAATATCACAATGGTCCGAGATTTGTTCCGTGAAGGAACAGGCTAAAGTCTGAGACCATACTGCCTACTCATTATTTTTTTATTTCCTCATGTTTCCCTTGATGATAATGAGTGTTGATTAAGATGATGAATGATAAATGATGTTCCCCAAACCCCTTGAGTCCTCAGTAAAGATGTGGGACTTTACTGAGGTCTCACGCGGACTTCTTGAGAGAATTTGAAAAGTGATGTTGCACTGTTTTGTTTTATTTGCCAACACTCATGCAAGTTCATAAACACTTAGCGGTTAACAATCCACTATTATTTCACATTAATGTTCGAAAAAACAAAAAACTGCAAACATGACTTCTCACTTTCCCGCCAAGAAGTCCGACATTTTTGTTTTTTTATTGGTCTTTTCTTACAGACATTGTATTAAGTCTGTGTCTTTTCTCTTTTTTCAATGGGCGATTTTCTGACAGCCCAAATTAAAAAGTAAAAATTAGTTCAAAAACACTCGATAGATGTCATTTTATGAAAGCCGTACCTACCTAAGGGCTGTAACACTTTTACTTGTCTACCAAAAGAATAAAAAAATAGTATTTACTTACCTATTTATATTCAGGACATCCAGAACCTATTTCTATTTTGGAATAGAATAAATATTACGCAGCCATACACGTGCTCTTCATGAACCCGCCTTTTACTAAGCGCCATACTAATCTATGCTAAGCGCCATCTATGAAGTCATTTACGAACCAATTTCTTTTTTTTTTTTGATCTCGGAAAACCGCCCATTGGAAGGGAAACTCAAGGCATCTAGCCCATGAAGCCATGACATCAGTATTTTTTAAGTATTGTGATTTGTGTTATTATATTATTTGTTTTTTCAAGACTATAGTTCGCTAGATTATTTGTTAAGTCTTAACTACAAGTTAGTTAACTGTTTAAGGAGCGCTCTCGTTATTTTGGACTGCATCGGCTGCTTACCGTCAGGCATGCAACTTTCCTGTGGTAGTACGCTATCAAAAGACGTATGGCTGGATGTTTAGGATCCTTGAACGCTTTGTACCACTTATAAGCACGTGTTTTTGATAAAGCCGATCGATTTTGGACTATGCCGACAGAGTTAAACTTAAAACTCAGTTTGATATACTTAATCACCACTCATTATCATCTAGGGAAAAAATAAATAAAAAAACTAATGACTAGGCAGTATGCCCTAGGCTGTTCCTACACGAAACTAATAAAAAAATAAAAAATAAAAATTGTATTGAGGCCACAGAGGGCCTAGTCAACTGGCAAACGCTCGACCGGTGACAGCGTCAAAATCGCTCATCAAATTCGCTAGGCTACATCGATATCGATAAGCTAAGGGATATAGAACATACAGGCTTGTCTTAGTATTTTTTTGTTTGATGATAATCTAACGCTTAAGTAAGATTAATAAATAGGTAGTAACCCACAGACATATAATATGTCTATGTAGTAACCACACCGATCATTTTGAGTTTTAGTGAATTGAATGTCACTTTACTAAGAAATTCGGGTAGACTCCTTGAGACAATTTGAAAAATGAATCAATCGCTTTTTTCGCCGAAAGTTCGCCAGGCAAGCACGTTTGTAAATAAAACAGACATATAATAGAATGTCTTTGGTAAATAAGTACTTATGGTGACGAGTGACTTACCTACCATAATATGACATTGATATGAGACCAAACCCATTTTTGAGCTTCTAATATAAATAAATTAAGACTGAAGACCACAAGCAAACGCTTGCTGCCAAGAATTTCTCAAATATTAACAACTTGACGTCCGTCTGTAATGAAATAAGTGATAACACTAAATGTTACAAACCGCGCGAACATTTAAACAGTTTGATCTTAGATGCGAGTACCCACTAGGTAGTGATTAAAACGTTTGCATCTTGTATGAGTACATCGCCTAAAGTAACTCTATGGCGTAGCGGCTAAGGCTTTCGGGTTTAATTGTCTAACTACAACACCTATCACATTACTTTTCTAATTGATTATTGTCCTAAATAAAATAAAATTAAAAACATTCCAAGTACATTGTTTTGCTAGTTAACTTAAAACTAATTTTAAAATATGCAAACTAGCGAAGCAATGTACTTACTGTTATTTGAAAGGTAATGCTAGAGGTTCAACTAATGCAAAAAGTCCCCGCCCGCGCCGCCCCGGTTTGTGATCTTGCCAATTAGTTACGCAACTTTCACATTACCGACCCCTCAAACCCCAAGCGGTCGCATGAGACCGCACCTACAAAAACACACTTGACTTTGTACCGTGTTTTCATAGACTTACAGACTACTTTAGTATGAACAAGTTTGGTTATTTCGGTTCTGTGGTTCATCTTATGTATTGTTATAGCACAATATTGCATAGACTATGCTCCATTCTGTCTAATTTGACGTTGACAGTTACTGTCAAAAAAGTGTCAAAAAAAATCCAAGAGTGAGTGGTTAAAGGATGGGTAACCAAATAAAAAGCGTCTCGAGCTCCTCCGTACTTCGGAAGGCACGTAAAGCACACTGCGGTTGTATTGGCTCAGGGCTTAGCTTGTTATAGCCCAGTCTGCCTTAGTGCTGTCGTTCATGTGGGAACGTTCAGGACGTTCATAGGATGACGATGATGACAACATCGCCTTAATATAGGTTGCTTCATTGTTACTTATTTATAGCGGTAGGGACCGAAAATAAATGAAAATAAAAGTCAAATCATTTATTAAATATACGCCTTCACAGATACAATGACATGATCGTGGTCTCTACGCGACAAGTTAAAATATTTATTTATTTTACTGCCATTAATTATGAGTTGGTTGATAATGTTTTGAAATAAAACATAGGATTATTTGTATGTTTACCAAAAATAATTTTGAAACAATTAATTTTATATAACTACCCTAGTATGTTGATAATGAATCAAGTACAACTTTAAGCCATGTTTAATGAAGTTTAATTGTTGGATACGACATGTGGTACACATCCCTTCTTTATTGTGAGCCTGATGCAGCATTAAATATTGGTGTTATTATGATTACCCATGCTTTTTGAAGGTATCCAGAATCTCCTAAGAAATTAGAACAATATACTTACTTATAGAAAATTGTCATAGATAAAAAGTTAGTAGGTAGTATATATTTACCAAAAATTTTATTTATTTGTTTATTTATTTTATATTCACAGGTGAATCGACAGTTCTATAAAAAGTATAACACTGAAAATGTGAAACAGCAAACCATTTACAGATACAGATTCACACAAATAAAAATGTGATAGTAACATTACAAACTCAAGCAACAATTACAATCGATTAAGGTCAATGTGGGGAAGTCCGTCTAGGAGGTAAGCCCGTCTAGCGGCAATAACTTGCATATTTGAACGGCTAGGTTCTTATGCCTCGGTCGGTAAAACAGTATTACGGAGCTAGTTCGAACTGAGAATCATAGATGTCGCTAACATCATTAGGTCGAAAGAAATCGGTAGGCCATTTTTTTTCGCGTTGTGTACTTGAAGTTGGAGTGTAACGTCTCCTCAAAAAACTAAAAAAAATGTAGAAAATCAAAGGAATTTTTGGAGTTTCCTTGATTACGTAAGTCATTTAGTGATCCATATACTTATTTCTGGTGATGAATTCATTAATATCCCTTGAGTTTCGTAATTATTACCTGCAACAAATGTCTTAACTCAAAAAGTAATAGTTGGGAAGTCCGTCTACATGCATAAGGAAAGTCCGTCATATGCCGGTCTTGCCTCGATTGCAGATATTGTCAACCTTTTCAGCTGCACGTATTTTATGTTACTATACGATTCTTTGTATTTGCTAGCCACTACTTAAAAGTAGTCCTCAATGAAAACTATCATTAGGTACCTATTTATATTCAAGCTGTATTGTCTGTCTGGCTACAAGACAATTAGCAGGTGAGGAATGCTCAGTGGCGGGACTATCATTACTGTTATAGACTAGGATAGAAAATTTTGATTGTCTTAATCAGATCTTGAGAGTTGCTAAGAAAGCTTTTCTCAGGTTTTGCACATTGCTGAATTTTGTCATTTATTATTTTTCCTTATTAATAACTATATTATGTACCTACTTAAGTATCTACCTAATCTATTTATCTATCTAAGGTATCTCTATATCTCTTTAAAACAGGCAATTTTAGACAATTCGGTCCGGGTGTCGCAAAGGGGGTGCATAAAAAATACATTCTAATTTTTTTTTCACAATCTGACGAGAGATATTGCTTTCGGGAAGAGATGGAAAGATTTAAAAAAAAAAGAATTTTTAGAAAAATTTTTTTTTCAAAAAATCATTAAGTATAATTTTTGTATGGAGCTGGATTTCTGTTGTCTAATGTGGTAATTACCTATAAAAAATTACCTACATGAGTAGGGCAGTCATACATATTTTTTTTTAAGTCATACAATTTTTTTAAAGTGTCGGCTCCATATAAAATCAACTAAAAAATTGTAAGTTTTTTTTCACATTTTTTTAAACTTTTTCTATCCCTTTTTTGATGGCAGTGTTTTTCGGCGGTTTTTGAAAAAGAAGAAAATTTTTGCTCGAAAATTTTCTGAGTCCTTTGCGACACCCGAATCCTAACTTTGATTTAGATTTAGAAAAGTTCCTGCCAGAAACGACTTGATTTTCAAACTAATAATCTAAAGACTAATGCAAACTTATAATACTGATTTCTTTTCTTATATTTTTTTGCTTACTTTAAGTTAATGTCTAGTACGGGTTCGAATCTTTTGGTATACCTATCAAATTTCTTTGTTTTTTTTGGCTCTAAACGGCGGCGTACATGGGACAAATACAAATGTTGGTTTTTATTAAAAAACCAAAGAAAGTTGACAGGTGTGCAAAAAATATAGATAAAAAATTTCTGACCCCTTAAATGATAATGAGGGAAGGTATTTGTTTATTTTGCAGCACTACTTATAATGTTCAATAAGAAATAATGATTTATGTTTTTACTTAGTATTTTATTTTACAAAAAAGGGAATTCGTTACTATTTTATTAAAAATGTTTGCAACCACTGTCACCAAAGATATGCCGGACTTGCCTTAAAATGAAATAAAGTAAATTATCATTGAAATTTAAATCTTATGTACGAATTCATAAAACACACATTTCAACGCCAGTTGCATCACTGCTACAAACTGTTTGCAGACATATTGCGTCACAAGTTTTGGTTATATTGCTACTAGACGGACTTACCTTAAACTGCACGGGAAGTCCGTCTACACGCCGAGTTTAAAAAAATATCATATAAATCTAAAGATTATTGTAATTCATATGATTTTTAGACCAATATAAGTAAATAAATATATTACCTATGACTAAATATATACCTATGATTTCCGACGACACAAGTTACTTTATAAAGCGTATCTCGATTCAATAAGTTCCGTTTAACTTAAATTTTAGAAAAGTATGCCGGACTTCCCCATATTGACCTTACATAAAACAATATTATAACAAACACAATAGAACCCACCAGATTTAATGATCGGATAGTAATAATGCAAGTTTATACATATAATTACCTTTGTATGTTGTTAATGTATCAAGTACAACTTCAATAGCTTAATGTTATGACTAGTAGAAATTGATATAAGTAGGTACTTAAACATTTTCTATAGGTACTATTTCCTACTGCAAGTAAAATTAAATATCAAGTAAAAAATAACATTAATGTTGTATTTCTTAATATATTCTTATTTCCTTACCTAACTCTCTCAAAGTCAAAGTTTATTAAATATGAGGCTTCACTTTCTCTTATTGACATTAAAACTATATGTAAGTAACTATAAAAATAAATGCCAATTGTGTGTATAAGAAGGTATTGTTTTTTTAGTACCTACCTAAGTAAATCTTTTTAATAAAGTACAATAAACTTAGAACTAAATTAACTTTATACTTACTTAATTTTTCCCCATCATATAAACCAAATCACTATTTTATGGGTTAAATATATTTATGGCACACTGTTCCTTTTCATAAAATAAAAATGTTGTCGACGAAGGAACTGCTTTTTTGAACATAAGTAAATCTTTTTAAATAAAGCACAATAAACTTAGAACTAAATTAACTTCATACTTAATTTTTCCACATCATATAAACCAAATTACTATTTTATGGATTAAATATATTTATGGCACAGACTGCTTCTTTTTGTAGAATAAAAACGTTGTCAACATTAGAGCTCCACAAAAAAAAATCATGTAAATAACTAAATTCAACGATGCCAAAGCCATGTTCAATGCAGTTTCATTGTTGGATATGACATGTGGTACACACCCCTCCTTTCTTGTGAGCCTGATGCAGCATTAAATATTGTTGTTATTATCATTAACCATGCTTTTTGAAGGTATCCAGAATCTCTTATGAAATTAGAACAATATACTTACTTATAGAAAATTGTCATAGATAAATAGTTAGTAGGTAAGTACCTATGTATTATACGAAATTGCTTGATATTGTTTTTACCAAATAACCATGTTTGTTCACCATTCTGAGGAAGTCCATCCTCCAAATTATGAAGTAACCTTTAAAATGTTTGAATTGTCGTCTCAAATCTGCAAAACCACATAAAATAGTTTTATCTTTATGTTAATACTCTTTATTCTAGCAATTTTAACAAAACTGACATTTCCTGGTAAATCCCAATATAATAATAGGCATAATACTTACCTTTATTATGTAAGTAATCATTTATTTATTAAAACTTACTGTTTGAACATAAGGACTGATATCTTTTCCTATTATGAAAGATGCTTATCTGTATAAGATTTATAGGGTATAGTCAATAGGTACACCTTACTACACTTAGAGCGTTGGTTTAATACTCTAAGCTACCTGGCAAATTAAATCTTCATTGGAACCTGTAAAACAAATAGGCAATCTAAGTTATAAATTGATAAATGGACATTATGGATAGGTTACATTTAATATTTATACAGAAAGTCCCTTACTGTTGTCTTATTTATTCTTGACCTTTCTTGTCATGATTAAAGGTACTTAGGTGGATTTATTTGGCCGAAATGTTTGTATGGTTTGAGAGCCCCTACAAATTGTTATGCAGCGACTTGCTCTTCGTTGCGGAAAATGTTGTATGACATGACACACATTTATTTGGTCACTCACATCGCAACAACTATATCAGCACGCAATTCCCGGCAGACCTTAGTTAGATATTTAAAAGTTCGTAAACGAGAACTCCGAGAACTATTCACAAGTACCTACAACAAACTCGGGATTTCGTTAATTTGCTCCAAGCAACGTAGGGAAACATTTCTTCCTTAGCGCCTGAGCACTTGATTATTGCAGTCCACAATAGCCCTAAAAAGAGCATTTTAAACAAAACTTTCACCACAACACAACTCTTCCTTCATCAGCTGATCAAACAATCGCCATTTTGTGTGAATTTTTATCTTCAATGTTTGAGTGATCGCTAGATTAGCGATTCTTGGCTTGTCAAACTGTCAATTAGGTCTATTTTAGCGTAAATTTTACGTCGTAGGTAACTTTTGCTTATGTCAATCCCATACATTCGGTTTATCGTAGCGATGATTTCGTAGCGATTAATTTGTTTGCCAATGACAGCCCAAATAAAAAAATAAAAATTAGTTCTTCTTCTTCTTCTTCTATTTTTTGGCGAGCGAACTTATGCTTGCCTCCGAGGGCTCGCTGTTCCGCCAAAGTCACGTGTGCAGCATTTACACGGACGTCAATGGATAGAAGAAAAAATAGTTACATTATTAGAACATAACCACCTAATGCCGGCACTTCACATGGCGTATCGTGTTCGCGTATTTACATTATTTGTCCGAACACGGCAATGTGTAGACGGCCTATTTGAATATATTTGCTTTATTTGCACGAATAAGGCAAACAACGCAAATAGCGAATATGCGTTTCCGTCCACTTGTCGGTTTTTGATCACACATCAAAGGAATCAAATACGGCAAATATTTGCGTCGGCCGTCCACACTTGGTTCTGTTCAGAAGCGCGCGTGCGGCTGTCCTGTTCAGACGTGTTCAGTTTTTTATACGTAAACATAGTAAAATGGATTGGACAAACGAAACCGTATTGCGATTTTTGGAATTATACCAAATGCATCCTAGTGTTCGGGACCCCAAAAATGCCTCTCATAAAAACAAAAACCGAACACGTCGCATTAATCGATAATCAAAATAACTTAGGAGAACCCTGCACAATAAAAAAACAGGTGTTGGCTAGCCGCATTCAGATAAATATAATAAGCTGCTGCCACTGACACGTTCATCAATGTTGCATTCAATTTGTTTGTGAACAAGCATATATGGTGAATATTTGCGTTGTTTGCCCGTATAGGCCATGTGTGGATGGCTTGTTTGACGCCAAGCGATGTGCCAGATTATTTGGGCAAACACAACGATATCGCCACACGAACACGATACGCCAAGTGAAGTGCCGCCATAAAACAAAACAAGACAACACAAATAGGACATCACAACAAAACAGTATTATATACAACTATACAAACTAGCTTGTAGAGGAAATAGGATGGGGTAGGGGAAATGTTATGAGGGAAAATGAGGATGAACTACATACATAATTAATTTAGATTTTAATATTTGTTGATGAAATAAATTTATTAAGAGATTTTAAGATTGGGGCAGATAAGGAATTTAGAATATATTTAATATTACAAGGGCGAGGAACGCTTTTAGGAAGGAAATCAAAGAGGGAAGAGCCCATATTCGGACAATTAAAGAAAAGACGGTTGGTGTTACCTTCATCGAGACCACATTCGCAGATGGAGCTATCCCTAATATGCAACTTCATTAAATGTACAGGAGTGCAAGCATGACCTATACGAATTCTGCAGATGATAGACACAACTTTTTTGGAGAGGCGTTTGTGTTTGAAGAACCATGGTCGGGGCGGGATGGTTTGTTGTATGTCCGCGTAATATTTACCAATGGATCTTTTAGTCTGGTTCCAATGCACATGCCATGATTTAAACAGATGAAGGTTAGAAAGGGATGCGGCGTCATGGGAGTACAATTTAAAGTGTTCCAGAGAGCCAGTTGAAACCGCAACTTTCGCCCACTAGTCGGCAGTCTCATTACCAGGAATTCCCAAATGACTGGGAATCCAGGCAAGAACAATGTTAATATCATTTTTCTTACATTCAAAAAGAGCCTCTCTGATCATAAGTATAATAGGGAACTTTGTTTTTGATTTAAAAGGAATGGCCAAAATAGTTGGAAGGCAGCTTAGAGAATCGGAGAAAATTATGCAATTATTTATAGAATGAGACCTGGCAAAGCGAATCGCTTCCAAAAGAGCAACCGATTCACCTGTAAAAACTGATGTTACCGGTGGGCATTTGAAAGTTAAGCTAATTTTGTACGCAGGTATCCAGACCGCCGCACCAACACAGCCACCCTCGGACAGCTTGGACGCGTCTGTGTAAATCGGGAACCAGCCTTGCCAGCGCTCGGACCAGATACTGCGGAATTCTTATAGGAGCGCTTATAGCATCTTTAGATACACCAAAATTGAGAATAATAGGGGGTTGAAAAATTAAAGATTCAAAGCTGTTAGAGAAAAGAGGGTTGAGAGGAATTTTTTCAATAGGAGCGGGGAGGCGATTGAATTTTGATGACTAAGGAGAATGCAAGGTATTTTATGGGAAGGGTCGGAGGGGTTACTTAATGAGCAGAGAAGATCTAGTCGAGCTAAAAGAGGATGAGTTGAATTTTGAGCAACTTTCGGATAAAATCTGTCACTAAGGTATTGCCTACGAAGGTAGAGAGGAGGGTCAACGCATTCGACCTGGAGAGCATTGATGGGAGAGGACTTCATAGCTCCCAATATAATGCGTAGACACTTAGACTGGATCTTATTTAGTTTATCCAGGGCAGATTTATTGCCCGGATCCAGAAGAAAGGAAGCATAATCAAAGTGACTACGGATGATGGCATTGTATAAAAGTTTTTGTGAGTATGGATGTGCACCCCATCGAACGCCAGAAAGCGACCGAAGAACGTTGACCCCTCTCTCGGCTTTTTCAGCAATATAATTAAAATGAGCAGTCCCTGTCAGCCTAGAGTCTAAGATTAAACCTAAAAATTTTACTTTGTTGTCGCAAGGAATTATTTCTCCATTTGATACAATATACACCTCCGGTGTATCGCGCTTATGAGTAAACGTAACACAGCAACACTTAGAAACTGAAATATCAAGCCCGTGGTTAGATAACCAATCCCCAAGGTATTTGATTGCAGTGTTTAATCGTGAAGACGCATCAGGTGTTGACTTCGAGGATACATATAGAGCGATGTCATCGGCGTACTGTAAAATATTGCAGAATGAGTTAACAGTCACGTCCAGGGGCCCAAGTCTGCTAATTTACGAATGGCATTATTGAATCGTAATTGTATCGCAATTGTATCGCATTGTAATTGTTTGACACATTTGGTATTCTTATATGAGTAAGAGAATACCAAATGTGTCAAACAATTACAATAAGGATCCAATTACGATTCAATTATGCCATTTGTAAATTAGCAGACTTGGGCCCCAGATCATGGGTATATATACTGTAAAGCAAAGGAGATAACACAGAGCCCTGCGGGAGGCCTTTCCAAATTAGTCGAGGAGGAAGAAGAGTATCTTGATATCTGACCGAAATGGATCTAGACATCAGTGAATTACAGATGAGGCGCACCAACTTCTCTGAGACACTCAGATTCAGCAATTTTTGCCTGAGCACTGGAAGCTGGACATTATCATAGGCCGAAGCTATATCTAAAAAGACACCCACAAGGTATTCTTGGTTTTTGAATGCTAATCTGATATCTGTCGTTAATATCCCTAAACTTCCAGCGTACTAAAGCCCTTGACTTTGAGGAAGACAGATGAAAGAGCGATGGGACGGTATGAATTGTGGTGAAGAGGGTCTTTACCAGGTTTTGGGATCGGGATAATTATCTGTTGCTTCCAACAGTCTGGCACTATGCCCTGATCAAAGAATATGTTAATCAAATTTAAAAAGTACAGTTTTGATGGATGAGGCGCTTTTATCAAAAAGGAATAAGGAATCCCATCGTCACCAGGAGAAGAGTCACTTAAGCCTTGTAAGGCTGAAAGGAGCTCTTGTAATGAAAATGGGGAGTCAAGAAGGGTAGTTGGGGAGGAAGAAACATAGCTACTTAAAGAAGGGAAACAGTCCAACGTTGGGGCAAAAGGAGGAGCTAGTTTGTCAGCGAAAGCATTCAACCAAAGGGATGGGTCATTCGAAGACACATTGGGAGAAGTTAGGTATTGTCGGAATCTTCTGATTTGTTTCCAAACCAGAGATGTTGAGGTTCTGGGAGACATGCTTTCACAGAATTTTATCCAACCCGATCTTTTTTTTTTGGATAAAAGTTTCCGTGCTTGTGCCGCTGTTCGTTTATACCTAACATAATTTTCAAAAGTCATCGAACCATTGTACCTTCTTTCAGCTTCCTTTCGTTTTTGAACGATGGCAGTACATTCAGCATCTCACCAAGGAGGGGAAATTTTACGGACAGGATTTTTTAAAGGGAAATGTGCTTCAGCAGAAGAGAGTAAAGAGTTTACAAAATCAGTATATGCCAAGAGCGCGTTTGAGGAATCAGCAATCGGTAGGGAACTTACCTGATCACTAACTGATGATGTATAAGCATACCAGTCAGCGTCATTTAATTTGAATTTTTGAAGGGGAGAGAGACGTGTGGTTGTAGATTGTTTGTCTAAGAGGGAAATCAGGATAGGAAAATGTATGCTACCAAATGTAGAATCAAGAACAGACCAAGATACAAGAGGAGCTAAAGATGGGGATGAAATTGTAACATCTACAGCAGAGGCAGGATTTTGATTAGGAGCACAACGTTTTGTTGGACGTCCATCGTTCAAAATACAAAGATTGAGATCTTCCAAAAGGTCCAAAAGTAGAAACCCCGGATTATCAGAAAGGTGGCAACCCCAAGATACATGATGAGCATTAAGGTCACCCATAACCAGAACTGGAGGGGGAAGGGTTGAAATTGTTGTGTGTAGTTCATTAATGGAAGAAGTTGAAGGGTAAGGAATATATACAGAGAGGAGGGAGATATCGAAGATACGCACAGCCACGAAATTAATATCGCGACTGTGGGGAGGGAGCGGGATTTGGGAGAAAGACAGGGAGCGCTTCACAAGTAAAGCGCACCCCGCATAGCCATCGTCTCTGTCGTCTCGGAGACACGAGTAGCCCGTCACACGGAAGTGTGAGCCTGGTACTAGCCACGTCTCCGAGACGGCAAAGACGGATGGGGAATATTTGTTTATAAAATATAAAATATCGCTTTTTTTCGGTCTAAGACTTTGGCAGTTCCACTGAACTACCTTTTGGGTCATTATTGAAACCACGTACAGACAGGGGCTGGGAGAATTGGGAAAGTTTATGGGCAACGTTGGACGGTAGACGGTCACCTTGACCGGAAACAATGCGCATGATTAGGGACAGGAGTAACTCAATGAGGTTTTCATTATCCTCAGACGACGTAGGAGAAGGCGAATCGGAATTTAATGCACATCCATTTGGGATGTGCATTAAAGCCACAAGCCACAATTGCCTATTATGGCTTGATGTGCTTGCCTGTCGTAACTCTTTCCCAAAGGAGAACGAGAACGAGGAACTGGGAGAGATGTTACGGTCTTTTTGTAGGAGACTGAGGTTGGTGGGGTAGAACGTGGTGTCTCAGTAGGGTGTAAGGAGGCGGGGGTTCTAGCCATGTCAGCATATGACCGACGCACTGGAGGGTAAAGTGAAGATGCCTGAGCATACGGGACGCTATCCTGTGACATTGTGAGTTTAATCAACTTTTGACGTGAATGTTCAGGACATGCCCTGTTAATTGCAAAATGTGCACCTGTACAATGGAGACAAGTGGCTTTATCCTCTGCAACGTTACAATTTTCTGCGGCGTGGGGTTGAGCACACCGGAAGCATCTTGGTTTCGATCGGCATTGGGCCTTGACATGACCAAAACGGCAGCAACTCATGCATTGAATAGTAGGGAGTTGGTACGTCTAAACTACAATTGCATTGTGACAACAAAATACCCTCTCAGGCAAAACCTGGCCCCTGAATGTGACCACAACTGACTGGGTAGGTATCCAAGTTGGGTGGTTGTCTGTTACCTGCTTTCTATTCAACCGTCTTGCTTTTAGAAGAATGCCACAGCCTTCCGGGACAGAAATCGACTCTGCTAATTCCTCCATCGACCAATTAGTAGGTATACCACTGATGAGTCCCATGCGGGTAATGTTATATGTCGGAATTGACGCAGTATATTTGTATAGGGACAGCAGGTTGCAGTTCAGGAATGTATTAGCTGCCGATGCTGATTTGAATTCGACGGAAATCCTGTTACGTCCTATCTTTTTTACTCCATCTAAAACGACATCTTTAATTTTGTTGGATACTAAAAATTTTCCAAACTTCATTGGTTGGATGAATGCAGGACTATTTGGATCAGATTCGATATGTGACACATGAACTACAAAAGGACCTTTGTCCTACTCGCTATATGCCGTTGGGGCTATTACAATGGAGGGGTGAACATACATTGGTTGGCTACTGGAGCTAAAGGGAGATGACAAAGCAGCCGAAATATCCGAGTTTGCCCTTTTTGCTGGCTCAGAGGCCTCCTCCTTATCGCCGTCTAGACGACGTTTCGTTGCAGTCTGTGAAAACAGAGGCTGAGACTCCTGAATTGGGGATGACACGTCCATCTGTGATGTGGTCTGATCCGGAGGGTCCGGGGACTCCGGTGAAGGGGGTGACATGATTGTTTAGTAGAAAAACACTTACCCAAATATACAATAAATAAAATTTAAAAAACCACCACCGATTTTGTTTAGGCAGTCACGATTTTGCTCGTTAAAACGCGCAAGTAAACAAAAAAATCCAATGACACGTGCTGCCAACTGACATTCGCGAAGCGGAATTTAAAAAAAAAAATGAAAGCGGACCCGTTCCTGCCTAAGGACTGTAATAAATGCTACACTTTTGCTTGTCTATCAAGAAAATAAAGAAATAGTACTTACACATTTTTATTCAGGATCTCCAGGACCTATTTCTATTTTGGAATGGAATAAATATTACGTAGCCATACACGTGTTCTTCATGGACTCGTCTTTTACTAAGCGCCATACTAATCTATGCTAAGCGCCATCTATGAAGTCATTGACAAACCAATTTCATTTTTTTTGTGATCTCGGAAAATCGCCCATTGGCCATTATGTCTACTAGACCTTGTGGCATTGGACATTATGATAATCCGACTTATTAACAACGTTGTTTTGGCAACTAGACATTATGGCCATTAGACGTTTTAGCAATTTGTTGTTTTGACACCTGGATATTATGACACTGGTCGTTATAACAATTGGGCATTATTGCCTTGTCATTTTGACACACTGGACATTCTGACAATGGGCGATTTTCTGTCAGCCCGAATTAAAAAGTAAAAATTAGTTCAAAAACACTCGATAGATGTCGTTTTATGAAAGCTGGGCTACTTATGGGCTGTAATAAATTCTACACTTTTACTTGTCTACCAAAAGAATAAAAAAATAGTATTTACTTACCTATTTATATTCAGGACATCCAGAACCTATTTCTATTTTGGAATAGAATAAATATTACGCAGCCATACACGTGCTCTTCATGAACCCGACTTTTACTAAGCGCCATACTAATCTATGCTAAGCGCCATCTATGAAGTCATTTACGAACCAATTTCTTTTTTTTTTGATCTCGGAAAATCGCCCATTGGCCCAACATACCCAAGAGTCATTTCTGGACTCCGGGCTATGTTCGGCCAATTGTCAGAACGTCCAAGGTGACATTGTGTCCGGATGATATAAAGACCGTTATTCAATATGTACAAGTTTCAGAATGTCCAAGAAGTCATAACGACCAGATGTTATAATGACGGTTCGTCAATAGTGGGGAATAATCATTTTATTATATATTATTTATTTGATTGGGGCTTATCGACTTCTTGGCGGGAAAGTGAAGCATCATATCTGCAGTTTTGTTTTATTTGTGTTTTTTCGAACATTAATGTGAAATAATAGTGGATTATTAACCGCTAAGTGTTTGTGAACCACAGACATATTTGATAGATAGACATAGAAGTTGTGAACGTACATGAGTGTTGGCAAATGAAACAAAACAGTGCAACATCACTTTTCAAATTCTCTCAAGAAGTCCGTGTGACACCCCAGTAAAGTCTCACCACAGACATATTAAGTCTGTGAGTCCCACATCTTTACTGAGGACTCAAGGGGTTTGGGGAACATAATTTATCATCTTAATCACCACTCATTATCATCAAGGGAAAAATAATAAAAAAACTAGTGACTAGGCAGTATGGTCTTTGACCTTAGCTTGTTTCTTCACGGAACAAATAAAAAAAAAAAAATTGAGGGCTTGTCATTGTCAATATTGTCGTACATTTCTATCTCAATTCTTAATAATTTACTATTTTATTTTTTTAATATCCTCAGAACAATTTTGTCTCAATGGGGCTTGTCTTGTGATCTTGTGTCTGTCCGTAGTATTATTATACTATTATGCTTTAGGGGCTTGTGTCAACTCGTGTGCCGCCTGGTGTGGTGTACCTATTTTGTTTTTACGTGGTTTTCTTTTGGCAACAACTCCCTTTTAATTCATTACAATCGTGTACTATAAAAAATGTATCACTTGAAATTGGCGTAACTCGCAAAGGATTTAATAATTTTAATATTTTCGTTTTTTCTTACCTAGAAGTTAATTATAGCCTAGCTTGGTTACAGCTAGTTATTAGAATCAAGTCAACTTACAGTTTTATTAGAGACTGGAACACTACAAACTATTCAATAACTAATCATGAACCCACAACCTCAAGGAAACAATCCAAAATTTAAGATTTTGAAGAAATTAGTTTCATCTGCTACCCTAAAAGCAGTGAAAAGTATGGGTATCAAAGTAATGACTAATATTCAATCAGAAGTAATATCAAAGGCATTAAATGGGTCTGACATAGTGGCAACAGCAAAGACTGGTTCCGGCAAAACACTAGCTTTCTTGATTCCCCTTTTAGAAGTTGTTGTTAACAATGTAAATAACCCACTACAAGGTAATCTATACATTATTTTATGGTTTAGTAAAATTTAGTAGAAGATGAAGTTGTTTAATTTAAGTTATAACTTTGTTTATTTAGGGACATTTGGCATAGTAATATCACCTACAAGAGAACTAGCTACACAAACATACAAAGTTTTACAAGAATTTATATTACAACATGGTACAATAACATCTGCCTTAGTCATTGGTGGGGAAAATAGGATGAAGCAAAGCATGGAGTTACTGCAAGGTATTGTTATATAAGTACCTAGCTTTTTTAAATTTATTATCATTAAAACACAAAACATGTTATTGTTTATTCCTTTTGACAACAAACTCTTGTCTTGTAACTGTACATTATATAAATTTAATTACCTAAATGTTTTCTTAGTTAGGCATTTTTTGAAGAACTACTACCTACTACCTCTTACAAGAGATCTCTGCATTGTCCTAGTCACATATAAGTCTTACTTTCGAAATAGTTACTTTGTTAAATCCTTTTTTTACTTTTTTAGGTGTGCACATTGTAGTAGCTACACCAGGCCGATTATTTGACCACATGAGATCCAAAGAGTTTGATTACAGACTTGTGAAATGTCTGGTGTTAGATGAAGCTGACAAAATATTCCAATATGGATTTGAGGAGGATTTAAAACAAATTGTTAATTGTTTGCCTAGTAAGTAAGTTTAATAGATAGATAATACTTTTATTGCAACATTTTCAATTATACAGAAAACGTAACGATAAAAGAAAATTGCATAGTTAAAATTTAGCGGTCTTATCCCTTAAAATGAATTTAGAATTTTGTTTGTACTTAAATAGATACTTACTTGAAGTTTGTTTTTATTTATTCATTCCTTTTGTCTTTCAGAGGATAGACAAACAATGTTATTTAGTGCTACTGTATCTGAAAGAACAGATGCTTTAATCAAATCAGCTATGAAAAATGATGTGATATCAATAAATACAAGTGAAGATAATGTTAAAGCAACTGTTGAAGGACTCAAACAAGGGTAGGTGCCAATATCATTATTGGTATTAATGGGGCCCATTAGTAAAAAAGGGATTATTTATCTAATTTTTATGAATGAATGAATGAATGAATGAGAGTATTAGGCTCACATTTCTTATAAAAATAGGGTGTGGCTCATCTTGGCATGGCCACCATCACCAACTCTAAATCTGACTTTTTAAATAGTATGTTGCCAAATATCAGAGTATGTTGGTCTACCATTCAAGAGTTATAAAGGGTCATAGGTGGCAGGATGAGGCTCATCCTGGCACCCAATTTAATCAAAAGTAATCCAAGAATCTCCCAGGAGAAGATGGCGGGACGAGCTGGACTTTTTCCAAGGAAGGAATGGAAGAAGGGAAAGGGGGCCTTTGCCCTGCAGTGGGACAATTGAGGCTAATTATAATAAATAATAATCCAACAAGAATAATAAGCATCCAATAAAGAATCAGACATACATACATACACATCATTCTTGTGCACATGATTGTACTATTTGCTGTTGTATGGAAAAAATAAGTTGATATAACTTTTTATAGGAGCACCTACTAACTGGAGTTTTGTCGACATATTATTGGTGTTATCAGATTTTTGCTATGACCTGTAGTTTTCGAGACGAGTGCTCAGCCATTCCAGGATGAGCGCTCAATTTGGCATGGCCACCTATAGTTTTGAACGGCAGACCGACAAACTGATAGTTGGCGACATACTATTTATTGGTGTAATCAGAACTTCGCTACGACTTGTAGTTTTTAGATACAAGGTGGTCATGCCAGGGTGAGCCTCATCCTGGCGTATATATAATAAAGTCAGATTTAGAATTGGCGATGGTGGCCATGCCAAGTTGAGCCACACAAAAATAAGAGTCAACTTTTTCCTGTTGCTACCAAAACCTTCAAAGAATCAGTAATTAAAATTTCTTGAAGAATGGTTTGCTTCAAATCCAGTCACTAATGACTTTGCTGGTAGCTAGATAGCAATTTTTAATATTATTTATTAAGATAATTTTTTTATTATTTACAGATATGCTGTTTGTGCAACAGAGTATAGATTGTGGTGGTTACACAAGATATTAAAAAAGACTCAAAATCAAAAGGTCATGGTGTTTTTTTCGAGCTGCAAATCTGTCGAGTTCCATCATGCATTTTTTACTGCATATTGTAATATGTCAGTTACATGTATTCATGTAAGTTATCATTGTTACAACAGGCTTATATAACTTTTGTTAACATTGTTGTTAACTGTCATAAAAGTAATATATAGCACCTCAGTCTAGAAGTGACTGTAAACCAGGGTTGGAAAAAATCATGATTTTTTTTTAAAAAAAACGTTGTTTTTATTTATTAAAAAAAAATCATTTTTTTTATTTTTATTTATTTATTTTGATTTTTTTATGTGACAAAACCAAATTCACTATTATTATATAGTATGTTTACTGACAATTTAATAAGCTTTATGACACAAATACATTATTAAAATAAAATTAATATTTTTAAAATTTGTTGATTATTTTAAATTACTTTAAAAATTAGGAAGTGTATACAGTGCCACAAGCGGCACTGTATCTCCATCGGTTAGGGAACCAACCCTGCTGTAAACTCTGCATATTATTATCATCAAACTTTATAACGATTGGGTAAGTTAAAGTCAAGATCAGAGTAATTTCACTGTCAAATTAAATTTTCAGGGAAAGATGAATCAATCAAATAGGACAGCTACCATCAAACAGTTCTATGAAGCAGATAAAATGGCATTATTTTGTACAGACTTGGCAGCAAGAGGACTTGATATTCCAGCAGTGGATTGGATAGTACAATTTGATCCACCATCTGATGCAAATGTGAGTAAAAGTAATAAGTTGGCTTCACACCTTTCTCTATAATCTTGATAGCAAATATATTTTTGTAGTTCCTACTTTATTTGTTTGTCTTTTATTTGCAGGAATATATTCACAGAGTAGGTAGAACTGCTAGAGGTTTAGGTAAAGTGGGAAACGCTGTTCTTCTATTACGCCCAGAAGAGGAAGAGTTTGTTAATTACCTAAATGAAGCAAAAATATATTTAGACAAGTTTGAAAGTTGGAACAACTTTTACAACTTACAGCCAAAGGTAGTAACTTTATTAACAACGAACCTTAGAATTATCACCCAACAAGATTTTCTACCAATATCAAATACTTGATAAGAATTCCATAACATTTTCAACTCTGTGAAGTAATTTTCGCGTATTATTGTTTTAGTTGGTTATCGCTGTAGCAAATCCAAATTTTAATAAATTGGCGACTGAAGCACTAGAAGGCTACGTCAGAGCACTTGAAGTTAGGAAATTAAAGAATATTTTCAATCTTCTTACCATGGACTTGGATGAATTAGCTAAATCTTTTGGTTTGAAAGAAAAACCAGAAATTGATATTCGTAAGTGATTATATTAACAACTTAAATAAAAGCTAATAAAGTTAATGGTCATACGTAGACAATTTGTTACAAAATTAAAGATCCCTAGCCGGTTTTGGAGCACATACTATACTTGTGTGTTATTTTTCAGGTGTTGGATTTAGTAAAAAACATAGACCCAGAAAAAGAATGGCTGCCATGCTGGCCGCAAAAACAGAGGATACATCAAAACGCCCAAGGACATAAATTTAATTATTATTTTAAGTAAATAAAATATTATTTATGAAATATTATATGTATTGATTTTCATTTTAAATCTTATAAAGCTTTAACTTAGGTCTCATTTTGTTGATAGCTTGGACACCACAATTGAAACTTTTTCTTGATATAAGAATAAAAACCAATGAATTTTCGTGCCCCCTAAAGGGACAGTCAAACTATTAACACACTGGAACTTAATGTATATAGAATACTAGTAATATTTTTTTGAGATTATAAACATTTTGAGATATGACTAGATGAATAAACTATACATAAAAGAACTATTTTGAGATTATGAATGTTACAATACAATCAGATAAAGCAATTTATATTAAAAATAAATATAGGAACTTTACATTTTTTTATAAATCTAAGTTATTTACAGTCTACTTTGGAGAAACGTTCATTTCGTAAACATTGTTTCTCACCAGTTTCTCGTAGCAATCCTCGTGGTTATGTTGATGGTTGATCGCATAGATCATAGCATCAATAGTTTCCACGGTAGCTGGGCATCGATTGAGTGAGAAGTACTGTACGCATCTCCAAGAGGTCTTGCCGTGCGTCGTCGAATGTTTGGTGTAAACAAAGTTTCTATGCACTAACTGTTTATGTCCTTTCCTACTGTATATATACTTGTAGCATACGGGCAACTGCTGGTTGTCGCACGCACCGTTCACAACGAGGGAGAGTGCACCTGAAAGATAATTAAAAATAATTATTATTTACAAATTACGGAAGTGATTTTGATGAGTCTATCTATAATAAATAACAATGTAAAGTTTAATAAGATAATTCTGTTTTCTTACTCGTACTGAAAGCAATAAGGCTCAGTTTGTATAGCTTAAGATAAACAATAAAATAAGTATATGAAAGACAAATCTGATAACCAAAAAAAACCTTTTTAAACTTGGTCTTAATTTTCAAATGGTTCATTTTGCATTATAGTTGATTATTAGACTTTGAGATCTCTGGTGTTTAAATATTGTAGTTATTTATTAAAATACAAGAAAACCTTTACCTTGGACTATGGCATTATGTAACATACAATAAATATTACCTATTTTAAATCAATTTCTTTATAGAAATATTGTAATACTTCATACAGGTTGAATACAAAAGATAACGACATCAATTTTAAATATTTTTAATTAAATATGAATATAAAAATATAATCACATATCAATAAAATCCACACTTACACACAAGTAAAAAAGCCAAAGCTTACATTATAAAAATTAGTTGTCTTTTTGTAAAGTTGCCATCATCAAATAGTATTTTATAAATTTCATTTTGTAATAAAATATTGAGAATTATTCCTCACATAACTTAATCCATTAAATAAAACAAACAATATAGTTGTTTATCTTACCTTACCCTAACAATTTTACTTATATATTTTATACAGCAGATTTGATTAAGTTAAGTGAGGTTTAAAGAGTATTTTGATACTTTTAGGAATGTAATCTGATTCAATATAATCAAAATAGAAACATTAAACCTAGAAACGCATTAGAGATCAATTATAATTAAGAAATCATTATATGTATTGATATTTACAGCATCAAGCGTATAAAAAAGTCACATGTTCGACATGCATATTTTCCGAAGCTGTTAGGTAAAATAATGTAAATATAAAAAAGGTCTAAGACAAAATTATACGACTATACTTATTACAAAGTATAAACGTAACATATTAAATGAAGTCAGCTATGTATGTAATTACAGGTAAGCAATCCAAATGGCCAGTCTGATAGTGTGTGAGATAGTTTTAATGCAGTTTTATACTGAAAACCAATATCAAAAAAGGTAAAAAACTACATTAAAATGTTCCTAAAATGTCTTACACACAAACGAGAGTTGAACCCATTAAAATCTTTTAAAAAATATGTTGAAAGGAATAAAGGCTACAAAATCGCATGTCCACAACAAAAAAGGAAATTGTACAACAAATAAAATTTTTGATGTTTAATGTAGGTAATTCTTGTTTTTGATACCTAACTTTAAAATCAATGAGGTTGGTACTTTTTTTGGTTTACTGACCTTATGGATTACTTACTGTATTATAATCTATTGATGCACTTTTAGTTTCGTACACAATTAAAAGACGAAGAATGAAATAAATTACCTTACAGCTGCAGAAGAAAATAAAGAGATAGTATAATATATCTTACACTAATACAATAAAAAGACTAGAATATGAGCAATAAAAAGTCTTGATAATAAAATTATGGTAAAAGTTTGATGGCACAGACCAAATCGAAATCTATATATTTTTGTTCTAATTCGAAAAATTGGCACTTGAGAGCAGATTACCGCTATCACAGTTGTTTACTTATATTATTGTGCTTGTTCCATATTTTAACCTGAATATATCTAGTATAATTATATATATATCTATAAAGTATTTATATTTACTTGAGTATACAATATTAAAATGTCTTTCAATGTCATACAAAACAGCTTTACTTTAATATCAGTTAGTAGAATTTGCATGTTATAATATATTAATTTTGGTCCCCATGTTTTACTAGAATCTTTGATTCACTTCTAATTTTGCCATGAGAATATAAAATCTTACTAAAATTGGTTGTATATCACTTTAAATATAAAATATATGTATAAAAACTTACAATCATCATTGTAATGTTAACACTGTTATAATGTTATGATTATAAAATTTAAAGGGTAAATATGAAAGTTAGGTTGCATAATAATCACCCTGCAATTGAGATACTTTGATAACATCATTAAAATGAATTTCAAAGCATGGTGATTTACAAAATGGCATTTCGCAAGCATTACACATAAACCGAGTGTCCCGTCTCTTTCCTATTTTCCAGCATAGGCGACAGGAACGTTGTGGATATTTCTTTTTCCCATCTTCTTTTTGCGGAATGGTAACAAGCCGATGTTGTAAGGTGTGGCGAGATAGGTCTTCATTCGTGGTACTCCTCATGTTAGTCACCTTACCATTCACTAAGTTTTTAAGATCAAGAAACAGTGAGCTTAGGCTGGTACAATCTGAAATCACGATGGGCATTTTCACAATTACATCTAGTCATAAGTTGTCATAAGTTGCTATAGAGATTTAAAATGTTGAAAATGCCATCGTGTTTTCACAATGAAGACTTTGCAAAAGAAAATAATATTTAATGAAATAAATGATTGCATTTTCAACACAATCTCTAATCATGGAAAAGTGTTAAATGAACAAGCATTACAAAGCAGAGTAAAACAGACAGGAAGCTGAGATCACTTGGATCCAGTTATTAATACTAAAAAGTTGATGTTGAGCATGACAGAGAACTATATGGTAAAAAAAATATTAATAACTTACTGTCTTGTGGTGATTGGTATTCCAGAGGCATGGACAAATCTTTTTTCCCATCTCTAGACCCATCAAATGATTTAGGAGTGGTGCACACTGCTGGATCTGTTACAATAATATCCATATCATCACATTCTGTTTTTAAATCCAGATTATTCTCTGACGGAGACTGCTCACTGGTTTTGTCATTCATATCTTTATCTGTGTTGCCAGTATTTTGTATGTGTGAGTTAAAAGAAGAAATATCCACTGGTTTATCATCATACATATTTTTAAAATTCTCATAACTATGTAAAATAGGATTGTTTTGTTTACAAAAAGGTTTCTCATTAATTCTTGGCCTTTTTTCTGTACTTATTATTTCTGAGTAGTAGCTTTTCTGTAGGAATTCTTCAGACTTTCTTTTAAGATTGCTAAGCCTCTGTAGCCTTTCAATGAATTGCCTTTGTTTCATCAGATCTAAATCATTGTTGTGTGTTGTTTCATCAACCATTGAAGTTCCTGTTTCAACTATATCAGAAACACATGAATTTGCCTCTGATAAATCATTTTGATTATCTGTACCATGCTTTGACAAATCTTGTTCCTTTTCAGTGTTTTCATCTAAAGTCTGGAAGAAAATAAAAATAACATTCATTATGACAATGTGCTTGTACAGCAAACAGCAATTCGCTAGATTGTGCTAAATAAAATCTAGACTAAAACCCACTGAAAAGACTTATTTAGATTCCAAATTACAAAAATAAGAAATTTACATTCTAACAGTTAGACCGTAAAGGAGGTCACTAATAGCTCATACATTCTTTGGCCATGTTTGTACCTTGAGGTACATAGATACCAAAATGTAGAGAACAATTCGAGGATTCAGAAAAACGTATCATTTTGCAAAATTTTAAACACTGAAAAAGGACGACAACCTCAGGCGGGAATAGAACCGAGTGTTTAAAATTTTACTTAAGTATTATAAGTATTTAAGCGTAAATAAAACGCTAAAATATAAAACATTAATGTATCATTTTGCTTTTATATGTAGATAAATCTAGATACAAAATTAATAAAGTTGTTAATTTCTTGTAACACATTTATATGATGTGGTAACATTGGATGTTCAATTGCGTTTAGTATCAGACTTCTCCAAAACCTGTAGTGTTAAAAATATTTTATTTGCTGTTAATTTTTGCTAAAATATTTTATTTGCTGTTAATTTTTGCTAATGCATCTACTTGTCCTCCATTTTTATCAATACAGAATTTAAGGGGATCCTGCACGACAACGAAACAATAATTCTTACATCAAAATATTTGTATTGATACTCCGCAAGTCACCCCCATCTTAAAAAAAGTAAATTTTAATTTTTAACACAAGCGCGTGATTGTTTTGTACATTTCGCAGAATAAAAACATTACTTACTTACTTACTACGATGGCGCAGCGACCCAAAGTGGGTCTTGGCCTCCGACAATAAGAGCCGCCATTTCGGTCTGTCGTGCGCTATCGCCCTCCAATCTTGAATTTGGAGCTTGTGCAAATCCCGCATGACCTGGGGCCCAAGTCTGCTAATTTACGAATGGCATAATTGAATCGCAATTGGATCGCATTGTAATTGTTTGACACATTTGGTATTCTCTTACTCATTTAAGAATCAAATCAAAAAAGACACTTCTTGACACTTCAAACAATTACAATGCGATACAATTGCGATTCAATTATGCCATTCGTAAATTAGCAGACTTGGGCCCCTGACCTTCCCAGCGATACCTAGGCTGACCGACCGGCCTCCTGCCGTTGGCTGAGAAGCTTGGACACTAACACCTTGTGTAATGCTGCACTACAACGAAGAGTATTTTGAACCCTGTGATCTATTTCTTCTTCCCTGGTGTTAGTATCTGTTATAGTGCAGCCCAGGTATCTAAACTTTTCCACCCCCTTATAGGTTGTATCAGAGACTTTTAAGTTTTCTCTGGGAGCACTGATGTTTTTGTGATAAATTACTGGTCTGAAACTTCAAAGCAGAATTGTTTTAATTTTAAATATCAATATAATTGATTTTGCTTTGAAGTTCATAACTTATGTCAGTGTTTGCGATAGCGCAGCACCCCCTTAATGGTCGTAAAATAATAAAAAAATAGAAAAATTAAAATTAGCATATAATAATTGTCTCTGTTTCGGCGTTTCGTAGTGCTTCGTTGTTTTCGTTTGCGATTCGTATTTTTATTTAATAACTTGGCTATTCCCTGTGATTTATTCCCAGATAAATTCATAATCGTATCACAGATTATTTAACGTAGACAGGGTCTAAAATGGCATATTTTTTCAAACCATAACTATTATTTTTTGTCTTTTTAAAATAACTAACAAACAAAGTAGGGCCAGGCATCTTGCACTCCGTCATACCTACCGCGAAATGCACCTACAGCGCGCGACACCGCGGCGTTGTAAATCGGTCAGGGACTCAGGGCCCCAGCGCGCTTTCGAGCACACGCACAGGCACAGCCCACAGGCATAGTTTGAAGTGGTCTCGGATCGCAATTTCGATTTGTTTAAAAATATCCTCCTCTTCTCCGATATCATTTAATCTACAAGTTCCGTAATAATGGAGTAATGCAACAATAATAATTGTTGTGTGATAGGCTGTCGAAATACACAGAAAGATTCGAAGTTATCTTTTTTTCGTTACCGTAAGATTCTGGAAGGTACCTATAATTATATTTTCACTCTTCTTGCTCAAAAAGAACATCATTGTAGCGTTCTAGAACGGGGCTAAAATAGCTTTTTTTGCCCTAGGGGATAAAGTAATTTTTTTTTAATTTTTGTCTGTCACAAGACAATGAGCCTACAAAAACGAAAAAGTATTTAGTCTTAGGTAGAATTATCATGAATAAAGACTACTTTTTACTGTTTACTCAAATCAAACACTTTTTTGAGATAGTAAATATTAAAGTTTATGGTAAAATTAGTAATTATTTGAATCTATGGACAACACAGACCACGCCCACACAGTCCACACTTCAGCAAGAAACAACTGCACAGTCTGCACATGTGCTTAGGTGGTGGGTCTTTAGTCCATTAGTCGCCTTTTACGACACCGAAGAGAAGAGAGGGGTTGATAGTATTATTTTTTGATGAGCCCATCGTCGCTCTATGCTGTTGGATGTATGTGCAGTCTTTACTCCGTTAGTCCCCTTTTACGACATCGAAGAAAAGTGAGGGGTTGGTAGTATTATTTTGATGAGCCCATTGCCGCCCTATGCTGTTGGATGTATGTGCAGTCTTTAGTCCGTTAGTCGCCTTTTACGACACCCAAGGGAAGAAAGGGGTTGTAGTATTATTTTGATGAGGCCATCGCCGCTCTATGCTGTAGGATGTATGTGCAGTCTTTAGTCCGTTAGTCGCCTTTTAGGACACCCAAGGGAAGAGATGGAAAGACTGCACATACATACCTCACTATCCAACAGCATAGAGCGGCGATGGGCTCATCAAAATAATACTACCACCCTTCTCTTCCCGTGGGTGTCATTAAAGCAACTAACGGGTTAATTTTTAATAAAATAAACCAATTTATATTGTATTGATTTTTTTTATTTTCTTGCATTCGTAGTGAAAAACATAGTGTAACACGCGGCGTTAATAACCCATTAAAACTCGGTTCCTATTTACTCCCTCGCTAAAGCTCGGGAGTAAAACTACCTCGTATATATAATGGGTCATTTTAGCCCCTTGTATAACAATCTACTATTTATTTATTTTAAACTTAAATTTGTTTACAGAACAAATAGGTAGGTAATACGAAAGTAAAGGTAGGTAGGTATGTCATTACTTATTTATGTAAATTATTTTGACATGCGATCGTGAGTCTGTGACCTGTGCTGTGACTGTTGGGATGTAGAAGGTACCTAACCTACCTGCGTAACTTATATTTATAGTGAGTTCGTAAGAATTAAAATCGCCAGTACTTTTCATGATGTAGGTAATAGAATATATATAACGTAATAAAATGTGGTTTCCGTTTGTTTTCGTTATATCTTCAACTCGTCATATCGTGGAGTGTTTGCTTTTTTCTAAGACTTTGAGTGCTTGTTTGTTAAATAGGTAAGTAAGTAACTTACAGAACTACATTTTACTTGGTGTGCAATCACAGAATAAATTACTTACTAAGGTTGCGTAGATGTTTATTTAGTCTATTTGCTGTCATCCCTAACACACGAGTCGACGGTGTAGGTACGTTTGGTACAAAAAGCACCACAAAGTATTAACTACTCTCCGCGTAGAGCGATAAGTTGATATTTTGAATGCACACGGTGCCTATCTTATATTGTAGGTTATTAAAACGGTGGCTTTCTTCAACATCAAAGGAGTGCCACTTCCGTACGTAGTACTATTATTTATTCTGTGGTAGGGCTGCTATATTATTCAGTGTTTCATAGAGTATTTTTTTCCATAAAGTGTACCTCGGTACATTCACTGGCCAGATTTTAGTGACCTCCTTTCTTATTTTTGGAATTTGGAATCTAAATAATTTTTTTTATAAGTTACTTAGAAACACTAATTAAGCATTATTTAGTTTCAAATTGTTTTTTCTATGTCACACAAACAACAAATTGAATTTGAAATTGAGTAAAGAGATTAATATTTAACTAAATAATGCTTAGTGTTTGTAAGGCCCTTAATTTTACAATTTAATTCATGAATGTTGGTAATATACAGTAAAGCTGCATACATTGCTTTGGGTTGCATCCCAATAATGCAATATTACATCTTGTTTCGTATTATGGACTATACTTGGACTTGACCTGTTTAAGTACTTAATTAAATAAATAAATTTCAGTACATATCATACAAATTGCAACAGTCTAACCATAAAATATGAAATGGTGTACTTACCTCTTTGTTTGTCAATCCTTTTATTTGTAGAACTTCAGCAGTGCCTATGAAACTAGTGAGATCTTCTCGTTTTACACTGACTTCCCCATGGTACATGAATTGAAGTAGATCCCTCATTGCTTTGTGCGACACATCCCTTAGGACAACTGAAATAAATATAAATTAGACTAAGTATAGTAATACAGTAATGTAAAAAACATGGTAAAATTCTTGTTAGTAAAACATTGTTCAGATATTTAATAGCTGTTAAGCCCTCTCACTTCCCTTGGGTAACCATGTCGCATAGCGGTAAAAGTATATTGCCACTCCCACTTCCCTTCGGTGTCGTAAATGGCGACTAACGGACTAAAGACTGCACATACATCCAACAGCATAGAGCAACGATGGGCTCACCACCTGTCACGCTAAGCACATGTGCAGTCGCTATTTGGTGAAAAGTGGACTATGGTAGAGGACTGCTTTTGCGGTTCTCATTGCCTAGTCTCTGGCTAACCCTTCGGGGATAATAGTCGTGAATAACAAGAGGCATTTAAAATGATGAAGTTACAATGTAATAAGAACGCCAGTAATAAATAATTCAGGCCTTACCAATAGGATGTTGACATGGATTCAATTGGAACATTTTCTTGAAGTAGGGTGAACATATTGACAGAATCACTTTATGCGCTTGTAGTAAATATCCTTCGACGGCAATGGTCACATCCACGAATTCACTATTACCCAATAATCCAGCGAAACCTTTAGACAAATTCCCGTGGAAGTTGTTCCAGGACAAGGAGAATTGCTGGTCCATTTCTACACATTTGTAGAGAGCATCTGAAAGATTTGTGGAATATTTTAATATGAACTTTTAGCGCACAACATATTTTATTTTATGATTGTCCAATTAGAACTTAAATTCACTTCGTATTAGTTTGTCGAAATAAAAATAAAAATAAGGACATGGAAGAAACGTGACAGATGTGCGCGGCGCGTCATTAATAGTGTTGTGCATGTAAGTAATGAAACTTCAATTCAATTCAATAGTGACGCAGTGACGGACACGATCTGAATTCAATTGTACATATTCAATTGTATCTTTGGTTATTTCATAATTCAATAAAGTTCAGTATCATGTCATCAATTAAAATCCTATCCTACTAATATTATATCCTACTATCCTATCCTATCCTACTAATATTATAAACGCGAAAGTTTGTAAGTATGGATGGATGTTTGTTACTCTTTCACGTAAAATCTACTGAATGGATTTGGATGAAATTCGAAAGACAGATAGTTTATAACCTGAATTAACACATAGGATACTTTTTATCCCGATATTCCCACGGGAACGGGAACCACGCGGGTGAAACCGCGAGCGGCGGCTAGTTTGTTATATTGTGTGTGCATGTGTACAACACATAGCACGACTAAATTGGTATACTGAATGACATACTTCTTTGTGAGTATTTATAATTTAAAAAGTGATATTCCCATGTTTGGTATAATTACCTGCAATCTTCTTAAACATGTTTACAAATAATAAAAACTATTTGAATAACTAGCTAATTAACAAAATAAAACTTTCTCTTTCCATGAAACATAGTTAGGGTAAATTTTTCAACTGCCATGCAAGTTAAATTTTAGACATAGGTACTTACACACATAATATGACGGGATTTAACGTAAAACTACTTAGAATGCCTTTACATTCTACGTATACCTTTTATACCGAAGTTAGAAGACAACCAGCCTAAATGCCTTATGTTAAAGAAGTTACGGACAAGATTGGCCGCATATTACGCGAGTACGAGTACCGACAATATACACTCCAGGCATAAAGGTCATTGTAGGCTCTCCGAAGGATGTTTTGCCACTTCAAATACCAGGCGTATACAAGATAGACTGCAGCTGCGGTAGTTCCTACATAGGCCAAACAAAACGGACTTTCCATGAGAGTGTCAAGGAACATATTGCGGCTGTGAAAAACCGCCAGTCTAACAAATCAGCCATTGCGGAGCATCTACTTGAAAGAGACGCAAATCACTGGATCGAATTTCATCGTACGCAAGTCCTCTCCACAGATCGCCACTTTTATTCAAGAGTAGTGCGTGAAGCGATTGAAATTAAGAAACACCCGAACAATTTCAATCGGGAAGATGGTCACAAACTATTATCAACGTGGAATCCAGTGTTTGCAAAAACGCCACTTCGTTTTAGTCCGCAATCGACTAACTACCAGAATAAGGCTTGTATACGGAATAGGGACACCGTAATAATGCGCCACTTACACGTATTAAGTTGTCAAGTAGGTAACTAAATTTTAAGTTACCGATCGTTTACACTTGTCTAACTTATGCACTCTTTAGTTGACGATGTTTTTATCCATGTAAGTATGTACATATACCATTTAACTTATCTACTTCACTAAATACTTCACTAAATTGTTGCGTCCTCACGTCAACTAAATGACAGTTTAGTAGAAGCCACGCCTACCGGAGAATGCAAGCGGTGCGGGAGGGGCGGTTACTTATTCAAAAAATAGACTCGATTCTATTCTACTTGTTCACTTGCCTATAAATCGTTTACTTACCACTTGTGACTAAGAGCTTTTAAGTGACTGTTTACACGCAAGAATTAAGTTAAAATTAACTTAAAATTTAGTTACCTACTTGACAACTTAATACGTGTAAACGGCCCATTAGTGTTGTGTGTGACGGTAGTTGGATAAATAATGTGATGGTGGATGAAGACTCGACGCAAACGGAGGCGATACACCGCGACAGCAGTCCACCCGTGAGCACGGCCTTTGCTACTCGGTCGAAACGTAGGGTATAAAAGGTATGCGTAGAATGCCTAAGTAGTTTTGCGCTAAATCCCGTCTTAGTATGTGTGCATGTTTAAAAGTGTATATAGGTAGGTACTTACAGTCGAGGAAGTTCCCGGTCGACCCCATTTCGGCGATATTTGCTTACACTTACACACGATCGACGCGCACGCTTTGTACGTAGGCGTGGTCGGAAAGAAGCGCACGCGATTATCGCCGAAAAGTGGTCGTCTCAACAGTAATCAAGGCTATTATAAGCTGTTGGATGTAATTACTGTGTGGTATTTAGTCCGTTAGTCGCCTTTTACGACACCAAGGTAAGAGATGGGTTTGGTAGTATTTGAGCCGCCACCTTACAGCTGTAAAATTACAGTAGGTAGGCCTACTTTTTAAACTAGGTACCTACCATTTTAAAAATGTATTGTAGGCTTAGATTAAAACAAAAAGGGTTTGTTTTAATCTAAGATTGTAGGGTAAGTAATATGATGCCAGTTTTTTCTTTATTTTATGAGCTAGTGACATTTTAGGTTGATCGCATAATACTATGTCGTTCCTATATCAAAAGGAATTTTTTTATCAGAAGATAGAAAAATCGGCCTAGGTGGTTTCGACCAAGCTAGAGTAAAATTTATTCTTAGATTAAATCGCCAGTTATGCGAGAGTAAATCAAAATTACGTTTTACCATGCACTATTCTCAGAGTAGCTTGCCTATTCGGGAATAGTCACTATAACACCGTTCAGCGGGGTATAACAGAGTTAATCCGAGAGTATTTTAATGGACGCCATTATACCATATGTTTTGGGTGTTGTTTTCCATATCTGACATCTGTATGTATTGCCATTTGAAATAGTCAAGTCTACGCATTTTGCGAATTGTGATGAGGAAGTAACACCTAGACGTCCAGCAATAGTAGCAGTATCGGTAATTATTTGCCATTCAGCCAATTTGTTTTTACAGTTACTGCGTCGGTTTGTTTATTTTCTATTACATTGAAGTGACACACAAGACATAACAACAGTTATTTTTCAGCTGGCAGCCAATTAGCACTACGTTTACCTTTGTCCTCACTCATATTATATCATAAAAATATTAAAAATGTTAAAATCATTAGCAAAAAAGAGCAAACAGAACACACGAAACGAAAACACCACAAACAAATTATCCTAGGGGTGAAAGTAGCTTATTTATTCCCGAGACGGAGTTTGGCGCCCGAGCGTAGCTAGGGCGCCAATAGTTCGAGGGACTAAATAAGTCTTTCACCCGAGGTAAACACTGTGCTTTTCATTACGAATACAAAGAAAGTAACTAAAAATAAAAACGTGAATTAGCTAAAGAAAAAATGAGTCTAGTCCGTTAGCCCTTTTACGACACCCATGGGAAGAGGGGGGTCGGTAGTATTATTTTGATGGGGTCCATATTGGGTTGCATAAAGAGGCATATTTTAAGGCTGCATAACGTTTTTTGGCATACTCTTCGTTTCGCATAACGTTCATTCAGAATAAATCATTAGGCATATTTTATTTCCCCATAACTTCTTTTATAATAATGATAAATCAGCATCAAATGTTCATGCATTAATGTTTTTAGAATAACATTATTATCAACGAACAACTTGTAATCGTAGTAGCGTTTAAAGCATGCTGGTTAGAAATTTAAGACAATCGCGAAGCGCAGCGCAGCGTAGCGTAGCTATCCCGTGATCTACAGGAGTAGAGCAGCTAGTATTTCTGTTGTCTAATAAAAATATAAAAATAACCTTAAAATTCAAGGCAATCGCTACGCTGCGCTTCATTCATTATGCGTTTCGTATTTTATGTTAAATAACATTTAGACGTAGGTATAGCAATTATGTTATTTACATTTATGCTGATTAAAATTATGATAAAGACGATTATGCTAATGTAAAATTATGCCAATGAAACCATTATGGGTTTACAACACTCTGCTTATCGTAATTTATGCGAAAAAACTTTATGCTGAAACTGTTATGCCAAACTACATTATGACGAAAGAGATTATGCGACCGAAAGGGCTCCCATTTTGATGAGCCCATCGCCGCTCTATGCTGTTGGACGTATGTGCAGTCTTTAGTCTGTTAGTCGCCTTTTACGACACCGAAGAGAAGAAAGGGGTTGGTAGTATTATTTTGTAGAGCCCATCGCCGCTTAATGCTGTTGGTTGTATGTGCAGTCTTTAGTCCGTTAGTCGCCTTTTACGACACCCATAGGAAGAGAGGGGATGGTAGTAATATTATGATGAACCCATCGCCGCTCTATGCTGTTGGATGTATGTGCAGTCTTTAGTACGTTAGTCGCCTTTTACGATACTCAAGGGAAGAAAGGGGTTGGTAGTAAGTATTATTTTGATGAGCTCATCGCCGCTCTATGCTGTTGGATGTATGTGCAGTCTTTAGTCCGTTAGTCGCCTTTTACGATACACAAGGAAAGAAAGGGGTTGTTAGTAGGTATTATTTTGATGAGCTCATCGCCGCTCCATGCTGTTGGATGTATGTGCAGTCTTTAGTCCGTTAGTCGCCTTTTACGATACCCAAGGAAAGAAAGGGGTTGGATATATTATTTTGATGAGCCCAACGCCGCTCTATGCTGTAGGATATATGTGCAGTCAGCCTTAAGTCCGTTAGTCGCCTTTTACGATACCCAAGGGAAGAGATGTCAGGACTTTGCCTTTTAGATAGTTCGTTTCTAGAAGAATGACCATTGGTCGGATAATCGGTTAATTCACCATGCGCGCATGCCATTCACTCAATAATGAAGAATAACAGTTCCAATAGTAACTAATCTGTTGATTGCATGGAAAAATGCGATTTCTTTATTAGAGAATAAAATCGTGGAATAGATATATTCTTGGTATAACAGTTATTCTCGTATAAATTCAAGTTTGGTCGAATCCACCTTCTATTAGTGCTATGAATTCATTGAATTTCTCCGATTGTAGCTGAGGTTTCAGTAAAGTCACTTCGACATTACTGTGTTTAATTGAAACAATATATTTTTACGAGGGCGAATATTTATTTGACGAGTTAAAATTTCACTATTTTGTATTATTTTCTTGTTTACTGCTTGGTCTTAATAATATAAGTGTATGGTTATATATTATTCACCCTATGTCGAATATGTACTTACCTACTCGAAATTATCTGGCCGTACCTAAGTCTTAGATCAGAAAATATTCAAAATAAATATAATTATAATAAAACTACACAAGAATTAGCGACAAAAACGTGACTTTGATCAAAATGCCAATCACTAATGATTTAATTAAAAGTTATCGAAGTGTTAAAGAATTTGTTAATCGTGTCATTTAAGTCTATTAAAACTTAATGATGCGCTCTGTATCTTGTTGTAACATGCCTTTAGCAAGTATAATTTGATATTTATTATAGACTAGCTTTTGGCCACGGCTTTGCTTGCATTATTTTCATCATTATTTAGATAAGAAGACTATAACCGTTTTCTAGGCCCCTATCTTTAAAGGTACCAAAATTTATCAAAACAAACGAACGAACGATCGAACGGTATTGGTATCAAACGAACAAACATAGTTACTCACTTTTGCATTTATCATATTAGTTAGGATATCTTTCATAGAGTAAAGTACAAATTTTCAGGTTGGTACTTATCTACATTTTTCATTTTATCAAGTGATAAGTAGGTACTAAACATGTTCAAACGTAAGGTAATTTACAAAGTTACATTAGTACTTACATTTGCGTTTGAAATGGTACCTTCACATGGCCCTGATTGTCCTGAGGCAGTATTCAACAAATCAGTGTCGCTCGGTCTATATCACTAGTGGGTAAATTTTGTAATCTGTGGTATTAGAACAGGGCTTTGCTTAAACTTCTTACCGAGGCGGTCTGCGAGTAGTCCGACTGAATTAAGTTTCAACAAAACTTTTGGGAGTCCCCATTGCAGTAGAATACCAACTAAGATGTTAGATATAGAGCAAAATAAGTTTTGACGTAGGTATATAGTTGTAGTTATGTGTGTAATATGTATCTGAAATAAATAAGTAGGATATTAAGAATAAAAAATATTTTTGGCTTCGTATAAGTAAAACATTTTTATATCCATATAATTTAACGCAAATTTTGTTGCGAACTAATTACAATTTCAAAATTAAAAACAAATTAGAAGTGTATACAGTGCCACAAGCGGCACTGTATCTCAATCGGTTCGGGAACCGTAAGTTTTGCGGTATATTAGTGACGCCGCCTAATCTGCCGTAAAGTTTTTTATTAAACAACATAAATGCTATAGATGCCCTACTCCTGTAGGTCACGTTATAGGTTAGTTTAATACAATAGCGAAGCGCAGCGTAGCGATTGTCTTGAATTTCGAGGTTATCTTTTTTATTAGACAACAGTAATGTAACTTTATACAAAATATCTTTTGAATATTATTATGTCTTCTGAACATTATGGCAAAATAAAAAATACGTTACGGTTCCCGAACCGATTGAGATACAATGCCGCTAGTGGCACTCTAATCTCTATAGTATAGAGTCTATACACTTCGTACTAGGATGACGTAATTACGGCATCGTAACCGATCGTACTATGTTGCCGCTTGTGGCACTCTATACACTGCCTACACATTGTACTAGGATGTCGTAATTACGGCATCGTAACCGATCGTACTAGAATGCCGTACTAGAAAACGGCTTGTGGCACTCTATCCACAGGTTAAAAAAAATCCACGAGCAACATTTGAACCTTTCGGACATTCCGGGTCAGGTTCCTTACCAACCAACTATACTATGTGACTGTGCAGCCAACGCAGAAAGTTCAATTTGTTTTGGTTCTAAATCAATAAACATTAAAAAAATTCCTATTAATTATTTACAGAAATGAGCAGTATTACTTTAATCTTACTATGCAAAATTCGTATAGGTTGATGGTAAGGCCTAGCTAGCTTAATCGAAAAATTACTAGATCATGATGTGGTATGAGTACATAAATATATCTTTGGTACAAATGATATTGGGAGCTATCGATTAAATGCCAGTTGCAGGCCGGAGCGGCGCATTTCATACTTTCGCATCAATAAGCTTGTCTTTAGACGGTGGCTGGGGAGAATATAGCATGTAGCAAGCTATCGCAAAATACATAAATACCACAATATAAATTAGGTGGTAGACATTACAGGGACAGGTTGTACGTTTTTTGTTTTATGAATCCAGAGTGGTCGTTATTATTTCTGCATCAATGTTGAGACACATTGATGCGTTGCCTTGACTACTTACTATAATTATTACCCACGTCATGGCAGTGTAATATAAAACTTCTAAAGTACCTACACGTAAATCGTGCAATCGAACTACTGGCTCAACTTGCTTAGCGGAGTCCTGTCACGCGAACGAACGCTAGATAAAGACTGTCTAAACAGTGGCAAACTAAACTAGTATCCCGGCCTCATTGGGCCCGTCCAGTCGCTGAGCCGCCAATTAATTAAGTTTAGCCAAGAGCACAGTCACCCCACTTCTAAGATAGTCCGACCGTGACAGGGCACTTTTAATTTTACTGATGTCACGGGTAAGCGATAAGCCTTCTCACTCGACAGGGACTTATTAAGGTTGCCATTTTTGAATCTCACCGTCATCAGGTGATATTAATAAGTTTAGTTAAAACCTACAGTCTATAACCCACCAACCCGCATTGGCCTAACGTGGTGGGTTATGACCTAATATCCCCATGTGCCTTTGTCCATGTGGGAATTTTAGAGGCTGATGTTATCTAGTGAAATACCTAGCCCCCGGTGAAAGGAATGTGTTAAGTGGGATGGGAGCATTTTAATTGACTCACACCTAGTTTATTTAATTATTGACAACAACATTTAGTGCAGAAATATTTCACAAAAATATCAAAATGAAATCAAGATTTTTATCTTTGATCAAGTTAGGCAAATAAAGTATTCAAATTACTTTCGAAACCGCAACAGAAATAGAAAATATAATAAAATCACACACTTTTTGCTAAATAATATATTTTTAAAAGTCCGTTAAATCCATAAAACAGTTCACTTTAATTTATTTAAATGTAACGTAAGTATGCGTGAGTTCCTTACCCTGGACACATCCCTGTACGCCAGTGTACGCCAAGCCAGATGAAAGAATGCGATGAATGGGTTTCTTATTAAAACTGTAGAAAAGTTTCATCAAGACAAAGTTTTACATAAGCACTGTTAACTACAAGAAATGTCGTGCCTAATGGGTAGGTAAATTTAATTTCGAAAACAGTTTGGTTTTAAAGAGATATCGAACGAGATCCATGTAATAACGAGATGTTTTATTTATCCTGAAATGACATTTTATATCTCCGCAGGTTATTGATATTTATAGCACTTCTATACATTATTTGTAAATGGATTAATACAATTTATATCCTCTTAAGTACCTGTGGTACCCTCGGTCGGCCTCGGTCGCCAAGTGGCAAAGCAAGCAAGCAAGCAAGCAATTAAAGATATAAGATATCAGGTTTAGTGAGACCTGATATCTTATATGTTTAATTCCTAGGTCGGGCATATCGTTCCAGATTTTTCTGAAACAAACCAGATTAGGGATTAACATGAAATGGACTGGTATTCAGTGGACCAATTATTAAGACTTTTTAAATTAATTATTAAACTAACCAATTGTTAAGAAATTTAAAGTTGTCTGCTGTGCTAACCTTCAGTGATAGAGAGGCACTCTAAGAAGAAATTGTTAAGAAATTTAAAAAGGTGTCTGCTGTGCTAACCTTCAGTGATGGAGAGGCACTCTATGATCAGCAACCCGTATTTAGCGTAAGCCAATAACCAACAAATGTAGAGATGCCTTGAGCTTAATGATGGAGGGCATTGGAGGGGAGGCCTTTGGCTTTCACTTACTTGAGAGTTGGACTATTAAACTGCATCGTTAACCAGATCGCGGCGGCCAGTGCCACCGGCACCGGACCGGAAAACAAACAAGCCTTACGAACTCCGCTAATACCGCCATCGGAATTATTCGTAACGCTACCTGGTTAATTACTGAACTGATTGGAGCACGCGTTTAATTCGATGTTAGCTTTTGTGGAATATGATCCTGTAATACTGATTTTAAACTTGTGAATCTAATCAATCATGTTGTTGGAATGTGATGTTGGTCGATGCGTTTAGCTCGGCATTTAGTTATCAATTTAGTAGATGTTAAAGACTAATAATAATATAGTGATACGGTCAGACTAAAAATAATGATTCAGACTAAAATGTTATACGCGAGTTGATTCGTATAAAGTGTTACGTATTCAAGTGACTTATAGACTTTAGTATCTGAAGCTTTTAGAGGTTTAGGTTTACAACTAGGGCCAGTCTTTTGCGTAGAAAAATAATTTGTGTCTAATAAATTATTCGTACTACTTTCAGCCAGAAGCTTCGCATGCATGATCTATCACATATAATCTATTTATTAGAAATTGCAAAACCGCAGGAGAATAAGAAAATAATACAAAACGGAAACATTTGAAAATTCCAGCTGTATATCAATATCCTAACCAGATCAATCCTCTTTAGTATTTACAATATTAATAAGACAATTAAAATGAAACTCATTTTATGAACCTAGCTACTAATATAGCGCTTAGTTTTTGCATAATTATTATATTTTTTACCTGTCGTTTGAACCCTTGACATGGGCGATGGTCATGGTAAGTGAGTATTAGAATAGTAGGATTAGATAAGTATTAGAATTTCATGATACCTTAAAAAAACAAAGTGTTGGATTTTAAGGAAGGCACTTATGCACTGAACCTATAAATATCCCATTAGAACCAACCTGTAGTAATAAATCAATCGAGCAATCATCCGGGCCGTTCGTTAAATCTCGCGGGTACTCTAATTATAAGCAGCTCACTAGGCAGTGTAATTACAGGGCATAGGGTATATAAGAACTGTGATCTTAGCATTATTACTTTAATCTTACTATGCGATTCCATATTATGCATAGTAAAATTAAAGTAATACCAGGGAGGTGTCACTCTGCAGTTTAGGTACGTTCAGCCAGCGCGCCTCCCAGGCAGGCCGCCTAGGCGTATGGCAGTATCGCGACCACAGACCAAGTGGTTTGTGATCGCGACGCACCGAACACGTCGCGCGTCGTCGCTTAACTCGTAATCCTTGCGCGCGCGCGTAAACCCTACGCTTTGTGACGTCATGACGTTAAATCGATATCGAGCCAGCGTTGCTTAACGGAATATGAACGCTCGGGTCACACGATAAGTTTAAATTTTGCGTGAAAGTCGTTAGAGAGTGAACCTTCTGTACGGTAGTACTATTAGTTATTCTGTGGTAATACTGCTTTAAGAGAGGCCAGTAGAAGCTCTGAAGCTTAAGGGTCGGTGTTATGCTACATCTTCAAGCTACATCTTTTCCCTTACTATAATATAGAATATAAGGTTATGGTCCAGAAATATAATATTAATGAGGACCGCAAAAGCAGTTGTTTCTATAAGTCTTTATAAATAAAATTGCGAGGCTCGTAACTTAAAGGCACGTTTATTAACGACAGGGTTAGAGTCCAGCGGCGCGATATTATCTCAGTAAAATTAAGCATAAACAGTGATCAAGCTTTGAGCAAATAATACATTTCGCACGAAATATCTATACATGGTTTTGCCTTCTACATTCAAATTTTTTACTTAAGCTCCATACAAATTGTGTCAAATAATCCAATTTCTCACTCTAGTAGGCTAAAAAATCTACAGACAGTCGATTAATTTTGGGCGTTAGCAAGCTTGTAAGCAACAGCTTGTCGTTTGTTTCGTCTATATAAGTATCTGTATGCGTTCCATATATCCCTGTGATCGAAATCGTAAGTACCTATAAGAAAAATGTTAATACAAATAAATGGGGCTGCACATTAAAGATTGAGGTCCAGAAATATACAGTTATAGTATACTACGCTTCCATAATCGGCAGTCTTAGGGTCCAGCGGCGCGGTCACTCCCCCAAGCTGGCTGCCACTGACAGGTAATCGATGCGGTTTGCTAGTTTATTTGGCTATCGGTACCGCTCCCGACATGTGTATCTACTCGATATAATCGATGCTGGCCCGCCCGCCCCGTAATATGGTTATGAATCGGGCCACATTCGATTACAGACATCGATACTGTTGTGCTTTGAGCGTAAGAGTCGCGTTTGTGTCGTAAGTTAATGCGATTTTGGTTGACGTGCACGTTAGTGGGGATTAGAATTGAATTGTGGTAAAGTCTATTAAGCGTACTCGATATAATGTGATCAAATGGTTTTTTTTTCAATGCCGGCAACACGAAGAAGTGTTTTGGATTTGATGCTTTTAGAAAAAAGTAACGGCCTTTACAGTCTTGCGGTTAAACCTCTCAGTCAGACAAGTAGCTAGCTAGTAGTAGCTAGGTTCGACTCACAGCGGAAGGTAAATATTAATTATACTCGGTTTGGTAGGACTTGTTTTAAGTCCGCCTAGCTATTTACCCTCATCTTATAATTCTGTCGCCATTACGATGTTAGTAGCATTGTTGTGTACCTACCCACAGTTAAGGGATAAGATCCATCCAGTTCCCCAGTAGTTAAAGATTAAGATTCTGAGTGAAATTCGCTTCCACTTCTGGTCTTATTATCACTTACTAACAGTTGAGATGTACGAACAGGCCAAGCAATTATGGAATAAATATCTTTATTTATAGGAGATCAAAAGTAATTCCTAAATTTTTTACAGTTTTTGCAAACGGAGTATCAGCGCCCGCGAAATTAACACGAGGTATAAAGTCATAATTGATTCTAGAAACAAAACATGGACTGCCAATGATAATTGTCTGCGTTTTGCTAGGGTTGACAGCAAGACCATAAGACTTGCTCCAATTATTTATGACGTCAAGATCTGCATTAGTAACTTCCACAGCACGTGAAAGATCCGATAACGGTGCCTGTGTGTAGATCTGGAGATCATCAGCATACAAGTGGTAGGAACATGAAAGCGCCTGTGAAATTGAATTAATAAAAATAGAGAAAAGTAGGGGAGATAAGACGCCACCCTGAGGGACACCAGAACCAATATTGCTCCATGTAGAGAAAGATTCTTCAATACGTATGCGTTGCCAGCGCCCCATCAGGTAACTTCGAAACCAATCAACCACGGAGGGAGAGATGCCAATAGAACGTAGAACACTTAGAAAATACTAAATGGATTTGGATGAAATTCGGCATACAGATAGTTTATAACCTGGATTAAAACATAGGATACTTTTTATCCTGATATTCCTACGGGAACGGGAACCACGCGAGTAAAACCGCGAGCGGCCGCTAGTTTAATATAAATCCGTAGTTGTAATGCTCATTGATGCTACATCGTCCTCGTAGCATCGACCACTAACTAATACTACGAAACCGCTACGTCAAGTGCAGCGAATCTACTCGTAGCACTGATTTTTGTCGTAGCATTCATGCGGCATAACGCTACAATGAATGAATTAATCATGTAGTTCATAGGTACCCATTGTTTGAAGTACCTATTCATAGTACACTGAAAGAACAAAAAGGTTGATTTTGCACGGGTTGGCGACACATTAGTTGAATTAACAAAGTGATGGGTTAAAGCAACATGAACAAATTGTTGTTTTCACAGAAAAGTTTTTGTTGGTATGAAAACAGTTGTTTTTACCTATTTGTACACGTTGGCGTAACAATTCATGCATAATTCAATAGGTAATTGTTGATTTTACTGTTCAAGTTGTTGAAATAACCATTTTTAAAGTTAAATTTACAAAATAAATACGTTAAAACAACAAAAGATATTCAACCATTTGTCGATTACCAGAAACAACAAAATAAATTTGTTAATGATGCCTATTCCCTATAGTTGATTTAATGTAAATTTTAATGTTGGAACCAAGCTGATTGGCATAACCCTTTCAAATGTTTGTTTCAACCGATCCACATACAGTTGGGATAACAATATAAGCAGGTAAAAACCACAGCAAGACATAAAGTTAAACCAACACGTTCGAATGGTTAAACGAACACCCGAATGATGGTTAAAATAATGATATAAATTCTATACAAAAAAAGTAATTGACACGACCCATTAAAATGTTTGTTTCAACCGTGACACAAATAGCTAAGATAACAGTATTAAACAGGTAAAAACAACAGCAACACATAAAGCTTAATCAATATGTTCGAATGGTAAAACTAACTCAAGAGCTAGGGTTAAAATAACAACATAAATAGGTTAAGTCCTATACAAAAAAAACGATTGACACAACCCTTTAACTGCTTGTTTCAACTGTCACACAAACCGTTGGGATAGCAATGTACACCGGTAAAAACAACACCAATAAAAAAAGCTAAGTTAACCTGTTTGAATGTTTAAAGTAGCCCTTCAGAGTGTTTGATTTAACCGTCACATAAACAGTTGGGATAACAATATAAACAGTTAAAAACAACAGCAAGATTCATAACTAATTCAACAAATTCGGATAGTTAAACTAACTCACGAGCTAGGGTTAAAATAAATATATAAACAGGTTAAGTCCTGTACAAAAATTATCGATTGACACGAGCCTTTGAAATGTTTGTTTTAACCGTCACACAGACAGTTGAGATAACAGTAATCAACAGGTAAAAGCAACAGCGACACATAAAGCTTAATCAATATGTGCGATAGATAAAATTAACTCAAGAGCAAGGGTTAAAATTCTCTTTCAAATGTTAGTATTAACCATCACACAAACAATTGGGATAGCAACATAAACAGGTAAAAACAACACCAAGCCAAAAAACTAAATCAACAAGTTTGAATGGTTGAGCTAACGCTTACGAACGTATGTTATAACCGTCACACGAACAGTTGGGATAGCAATAAAACAGGTAAAACAACAGCAACACATGAGGCCAAATCAACATGTTTGAATGGATAAAGTAACTCACGAGCTGGGGTTAAAATAATAATATAAACAAGTTAAGTCCTACACACAAAAAAAAACGATTCACACAACCCTTTCAAATGTTTGTTTTAACCGTTACACAAACAGTTGGGATAGCAATATAAACAGGTAAAAACAACACCAAGACAAAAAACTAAATCAACAAGTTTGAATGGTTGAGCTAACGCTTTCGAATGTATGTTAGAACCGTCACACGAACAGTTGGGATAGCAATATAAACAGGTAAAAACAACACCAAGACAAAAAACTAAATCAACAAGTTTGAATGATTGAGCTAACGCTTTTGAATGTATGTTAGAACCGTCACACGAACAGTTGGGATAGCAATAAAACAGGTAGAAATAACAGCAACACATTTAGCCAAATCAACATATTTGAATGGATAAACTAACTCACGAGCTGGGGTTAAAATAATAATATAAACAAGTTAAGTCTTACACAAAAAAAACGATTCACACAACCCTTTCAAATGTTTGTTTTAACCGTTACACAAACAGTTGGTATAGTAATATAAACAGGTAAAAACAACACCAAGACAAAAAACTAAATCAACAAGTTTGGATGGTTGAGCTAACGCTTTCGAATGTATGTAAGAACCGTCACACGAACAGTTAGGATAGCAATAAAACAGGTAAAAACAACAGCAACACATGAGGTCAAATCAACATATTTGAATGGATAAACTAACTCACGAGCTAGGGTTAAAATAAAAATATAAACAAATTACGTCCTAAACAAAAAAAAACGATTCACACAACCCTTGCAAGTCTTTGTTTTAACCGTTACACAAACAGTTGGGATAGCAATATAAACAGGTAAAAACAACACCAAGACAAAAAACTAAATCAACAAGTTTGAATGGTTGAGCTAACGCTTTCAAATGTATGTTGTTAAATTAAACGCTACCTAAATGCTAAATACGAGTAATCTGAGATAAAATTACTGTGTCACATACCTACCTACAATACAGACAAACCGACATAGCGAAACTATATCTATATTTGTATTTGCTTTCGTATGTCTGACTGTTCAGCTTTTCCGTCTATAGTATAGGTCACTCTCTCAACCGATTCTCGTGAAAATTTGTGAGCGAGCTCGATACCTATTTATAGTTAGGGCAAAATGCTTTTGTATGTCCGGCCCTATGATCTTGTTTTGGAAGATAACAAGATGAAAAGTGGAATTAAACGCCATACTTACCTACCTTAACAGTGTAAGTAGGTCCCTACTGTTAAACGAGCTTTGATTTTTAATGGATTGTCGAAAACGGCTGTACTTAACGATTTCGATGTTTACGCTATAATTAGTGCTTTAACAGGACACAAACTTCTCAAATGTTTGTTTTAACCCTTTCACAAATAGTTGAAATAACAATTTAAATAATTTGTGCTGATCTCCCGGCAACGTCGCAAATTACTATCTGCGCGCGCTCAAGAAGCAAGGGCGTCTATTCAAGAGAAGTTCGGCTATGCAATTCTCTAAGCGACACAGACGCAGCGCGCATGGCGGTGATCTGCTTTCTCTTTCCAATTCTATGAATATAAAAGAGACAGAGTTAATTCTCAGCGCTGCGGCAGCCGAACTTAGAGAATCGCACTGCTGTTGACAATGACATGTGAGTGGACACTTATGATGTTATGGTTACATTATCGCGATTCGGCGAATGTTTGAACTGTCGCGTCGTGTAGCTATAGCCAAACAGTTTGCTGAACCTACCGCACATCAAAGGGATATTCTCAAACTTGCAATGAAATGTTGACATGACTTACTTCAATTAGGTCTGGAAATACTACGTAACCGGTGCGATGAGTGAAGATGATATGTAAAGGAATTTCATACAGCCCAATACACCTACCTAGGCCCGTAAAGCAACAGTCTTCAGCAGGCACATTGTTTTCATTTGATCCAATGTAGTTCGCCCGAAAATTTTATATAATTTTATAGGTAGAATAGTTTGCCGTAGAAAAAACACGAAGTTTTTATCGCGTCAATGCGACACGAATTTTTGCCCGATAATTTAGCATGATAGTGATATTGTTATGGATTGTCCTGGGTGTTAAAATAGGTTTTACTTATCCTAATAATAGTTACGCACAATATTAATTAGGCATAACTTTTAAGACACATTTTTTTAAGGATAACTTGTATTAGCATAATAATTGTTGAACATACTATTCTAAAGCCTAATACTTGCTAACGCATAATTATATTTAAGCATAATTTTGTTGGGCATAATAATTATACTATCGGGAAAAAGTAAGGTTTGGAAACTTTGTGTTTGCATTTGATAAAATACTTTTCGTATATAAAATAAACATGTTTAGGGCCACACCCACGCCGCACCCTAACCTGCTATTACACTACAGTAACCAATTTATATTAGATATACCTAATACCTACTTTTGGTTTTTCAGATTCAATTATCTATCACTAAAATTTAAAATATTGCAAAGACAAAACCTGTTAAAAAACCAATTCAAATTATAGCCGATTTTGAAACTGTAACCTCACCTTCTGTTTTATGTTATCTATCAGACTATCTTTATGCCTAATAACTATTAGACGAATAAACAATATGCCTTGTAACTTTATGGAAATCAAAATTAGGGCGAAAAACATTAGCCTAAACCATATTTATGCTTAATGAAATAGTATGCCAAAAACAATTAGGTCAAAATATTATTATGACAAATAAAAATATGCCTAACCCGTTATGCCAAATTAAATTAGGACAAAGAAAATAGGCGAAAAAGAGGGATCCCGTTAAAATAACGGGCACTTTGATCACGTTTATGGTATTTATTATCGACTAATAACTAAATCTAGCTTAAAAATAAGTGAGCGCCAGGAGAATTTTCGTCAGATGTTCAACTGGATATTCTGCCTAACCAAGCTCGTAGGTGTTTCACATAGCTCAGCCTTGTAGATTAAACCGTATACAAAAAGGGCGTGTCGTTAGTCTACAAATAAACATTCATCGTGTCAATACTTGCAACGCACTGGATAAAATTATGTATAAGCTGGCCCTTTCAAATGTTTGTTTTAACCGTTACATAAACAGTTGGGATAACAATATAAACAGTTAAAAACAACAGCAAGATTTATAACTAAATCAACTAATTCACATAGTTTAAACTAACTCACGAGCTAGGGTTAAACTAAAAATATAAACATGTAAAGTCCTGTACAAAAATTATCGATAGACGAAGCGACGTTGCCGTATCCCGCACGCGCGCGCGCCGCCGTCGCGCTGTGATGCCGACAGCTTAGTTGAACGAGAAAATTCGAATAAAGAGCACGCAAGGTTTGCAGCATAGATTAACTTATATAGTTTGCAGTACGTATTTAAGGAGGTGAGGTGAACAGTTCAGTGTATAATGGATTTAGGTAAGTGTGCGGACATTTAAATGTGTTTTGATATAAAAACGTGTATCTACCCATCTAGCACATAAGTTTTATCGTGCTTATTCTATTTTCGCCGTAAAACGCGACTGGCCTGGGTACCTTAATTAAATACTTATTTTTATGTTTCGTATATTTAGCCGAATGGGGTATTACGGCGGAAACAGTCAAACGTTTTGAAGGTACCTACATGTTTATTGTTTTCGTTGTCTGATTACTAAAGCTTAGCGCCACGCTGCGTGTCGCAACGCAATCGGTTACATACCTTTTTCATAAACGTGGTTACATTAGCTCATAGCCGATTTACACATCCTTAAGTAAGTAAAAACTACGTGTGGACGCCGGGCGGCAAGTAAGTCTGTCTACCTATCGCATTAAGTAAGCAAGGAAGTAGTAAGTTCAACTTACTTACTTACTTACTTACTTATGGGTGTGTAAATTGGTCTTCAGTACCGCGTGTCACCACGTTCAATACAAAACTTTGTATTTTAAGAAAGGAAAACTGGTTTCAACGAAAAATAATGTGTTTTTAACTAAAGGAAAGGAAAGGAAAACTGTGGTTTTAACAAAAAATAATGTGTTATTTTAACTAAAGCAAAGCTTTTGATTCAACTGATATATATCGGTTGAATCAAACAAAAAAAATGTGTTACTTTAACTAAAGGAAAGCGTTTGATTCAACTGATATATCAGTTAAAATAACACATTATTTTTCGTTTAAACCAGTTTTCCCTTCTTTATTTAAATGTTTGTGTTTACAGGGCACATCTCCGGAGGCGGCAACAGCAAGTGATAATGTTTATGATATAATATCAGCGCCATCGAGCCCGGCATTACGTAGTAACAAACACTCGAAATCCTGAAGAATATCACGCGTAAGTGTTTGAATGAAACATTACTTGTAAATATTTTTAACCCACGACGCAAAGAGAGGGTTGTTATAAGCTTAACGTGTCTGTCTGTTTATCTATCTGTGGTATCTTAGCTCCCAAACGGATGTACCGATTTTCGTTTAGTTTTTTTTGTGTTATAGATAATTTTATCCCGAGTGTTCTTAGCCATGTTTCATGAAAATCTGTTCAGCCGTTTGAATATCATCAGCTCTTTTTTTTTTAGTTGATGAGGGATTTGATTAACTAATCTATTGTTATTTTAACTAAAGCAAAGCTTTTGATTCAACTGATATATATCGGTTGAATCAAACAAAAATAATGTGTTACTTTAACTAAAGGAAAGCGTTTTATTCAACTGATATACATCAGTTAAAATAACACATTATTTTTCGTTAAAACAACAGTTTTCCCTTCTTTATTTAAATGTTTGTGTTTACAGGGCACATCTCCGGAGGCGGCAACAGCAAGTGATAATGTTTATGATATAATATCAGCGCCGTCGAGCCCGGCATTACGTAGTAAAAACACTCGATATCCTGAAGAATATCACGCGTAAGTGTTTGAATGAAACATTACTTGTAAATATTTTTAACCCACGACGCAAAGAGAGGGGTGTTATAAGCTTAACGTGTCTGTCTGTTTATCTATCTGTGGTATCTTAGCTCCCAAACGGATGAACCGATTTTCGTTTAGTTTTTTTTTTGTGTCATTGATAATTTTATCCCGAGTGTTCTTATCCATGTTTCATGAAAATCTGTTCAGCCGTTTGAATATCATCAGCTCTTTTTTTAGTTGATGAGGGGATTTGATTAACTAATCTATTGTTATTTTAACTAAAGCAAAGCTTTTGATTCAACTGATATATATCGGTTGAATCAAACAAAAATAATGTGTTACTTCAACTAAAGGAAAGCGTTTGATTCAACTGATATATATCAGTTAAAATAACACATTATTTTTCGTTTAAACCACAGTTTTCCCTTCTTTATATAAATGTTTGTGTTTACAGGGCACATCTCTGGAGGCGGCAACAGCAAGTGATAATGTTTATGATATAATATCAGCGCCGTCGAGCCCGGCATTACGTAGTAACAAACTCTCGAAATCCTGAAGAATATCACGCGTAAGTGTTTGAATAAAACATTACTTGTAAATATTTTTAACCCACGACGCAAAGAGAGGGGTGTTATAAGCTTAACGTGTCTGTCTGTTTTTTTTTATGCTAAGCCCGGCAAATAACCCTACTCCACCTGATGTTAAGTGGAAATGAAGTCCAGGCGCGAGGACAACTGGTGCAGCGTAAGAGACGTAGCATCAGTCACCCTCACTCTGCCGGCCCACAAAGTGCTTCTTCACGCCTCGTTTGAAGGACCCTATGTCATAGGTAGGAGGGATTACGTGTGCTGGTAGACTATTCCATCTTTTGGAAGTGCGACAAAGTTATCTATCTGTGGTATCTTAGCTCCCAAACGGATGAACCGATTTTCGTTTAGTTTTTTTTTGTGTCATAGATAATTTTATCCCGACTGTTCTTAGCCATGTTTCATGAAAATCTGTTCAGCCGTTTGAATATCATCAGCTCTTTTTTTTTTAGTTGATAAGGGGATTTGATTAACTTCCTTATGTCCTATCGATTCGAAATTTGGTACCGCGTTACTTCAATGATATATAAAGTATTTGGTAAGGTAAACATGACCTGATCAGCCGTTTGAAGTTCATCACTTTAAAAAGGACAATATAAAAGTAAAATTAAAAAATTAAAAAGCCCCCCGTCACAAAAAATATACTTACTGTAAAAACTAACAAATAATATTTTAAACCTATTATAATTATTATCGTCACATAAACACTCACAGGCACAATTAACCGTCCACCTATATCATTCGTCTCCCTGATTGTTTTTGTTAACTATGGCTTATCGAGTGTTTTGTTTTTTGTTAAGTGGGTAGTCCTGCTATAAATTAAACACTTTTACCCTTATTTCGTTTCTTAAATTTGTGTCAATGACGGGTTTTTTGGAACTTAGTCGTTCTTTGACATTGTTGCAAATCTGTTACTGTGTTATCATTTCGTGTTCTTTTCTACCATAGTGTGCAATTATTATTTAATTCGAGTTTCTAGTGTTAGCTTATTGTTTGTGACTGCAAAAAATGCCACTCGATGCAACTGGTGTAGCCAGGGCAGTTGGCTTTGCTGACGCTGGGTACAGCCAACGTCGCATCGCTCGTACACTCGGTGTACCACGAACAACCATACGGGATGCCATCAGACGGTTCCGAGAGACAGGTTCATACACTCGCAGGCCAGGGCAAGGTCGACAGCGATGCACTTCGGCTCGAGATGACCGCTTCGTTGTCGGCAACGTGTTGAGAAATCGCTTTTCTACCGCTACTGAAGCTCGTACGCGTTTTTTTGAAGTACAAAACGTCAGTGTGAGTGAACGTACGATTAGAAGAAGACTGGCAGAAAGAAATCTAAGGGCGTTTTGTCCCGCTCGCGCCCCAGAACTGCTCCCACAACACCGTAGAGCTAGACTTGCTTTTGCGCGAGAATATGCTGAATGGACTGTACGAGAATGGAAGGACGTACTGTTCTCAGATGAGAGCAGAATAGCCTTAAGAGGTCCAGATGGATGCCAGCGTGTCTACAGACGCTCAAATGAAAGGTTTGCTCCATGCGCTATAACGGAAACAGTGGGTTACCAGGGAGGGTCCATAATGGTTTGGGGAGGTATCTCTTACGAGGCCCGTACCGATCTTGTAGTGTTCGTCAGAGGCAGTATAAATGCTCAAAGATACGTGGAAGAAGTTCTCCAAGAACATGTCATACCGTTCGCACCATTTATTATTGACAATTTTAGATTAATGCATGACAATGCACGATGCCATACCGCAAGATTGGTTACTGAGTACCTTAATGAGACCGGGATTCAAGTTTTGCCATGGCCATCACGCAGTCCGGATCTCAACCCAATAGAGCACATATGGGACAATCTCAAAAGTCGTATTCGAGCAAGAGTACCAGCCCCTACATCCATTGGAGAGCTCAAGACGGCTGCGGTAGAGGAGTGGCACAATCAGATATCCAAGATGTGATGGATGGACTATCAAACCGGCTCCAAGAAGTCATAAGGGCCAGAGGCGGCAACACCCATTATTAATTTTTATATTTTTTTAGTAAGACCGTTTTTTTTTTAAATGTCTAAACGACTAAATTTAAAATGTCTAATTTTTGTCGAAATTTTAAAAATATCGATTTTTGTCATAATTCTGTATTAAACGACTTTTTAAAATCAAACCTTTTATTTTATTTTTCGCCTTAAATGTTGTTTATAACGTAGCATTCATAAAATGTGATCTATGTTTAAACATTTCTAAAAATTTTAGGAAATACAAGGTGGGCGGTTAATTGTGCCTGTGAGTGTTTTATATAAGTTCAAATAATTTTTATTTTCCAGGCGTCGTCGCGTCGGGGCACCGGCTTGACATCGGGCGTCTTCCGCGACACGCAATCTTTCGTAGCCGGAAGTATGCTGCGACGCGCGGCTGGGTAATATAGACTTTAAATACTGTGTACATGATTTATTATCGTTTAAAGATTGTAAAAACCGTTACCAAATTGTTTAAGAATAAACTTTTTACCGTATGAATCGTTTTTTAATGTTGTTTTTACAGTACTTGCTATGTCGAACCAACTTGTTTTCTTAGTTAGGCTAAAGATATGTGTAGCTATGTATTAGTTAGAAGATACTTTTGTTTGTCTACTTGTCGTGTCTACTTTCTACCTACCTTCTATCTGTGTGATTTAAATAATGTTATGTCATTATATTTTAGTGTCTTAGTGTTGTATTAACCTAGAATCTATAGTATTTATGACAAACCCATTTTGTTGTGTAAACTTCTACAAATTTTGTTGGGAATACTAAAAATGTTTTGTACCTATTATCAACCTAGACATAGTATTCTCAACAAAACAGTTTTGTTTTGTCAATATTTTTTGTTGCATTTACCTGTCCCCCTAGCACGCTCGGTTAATTGTCCGACGTAAAGCATTTGTCGCACACGCATATTTGCCAGAAAGGGACGAATGCTTTATGTACGACATAAAACTTAGCGTACTAGCCTCACAAATAAAAAAACTATTAAATCAACCTCTCAATGAAAATGTTGGTTTAACACGAGGTAAAATGTTGAATCAACTTGCGCTATAATTGTTAGGATCATTTGAATTATATTGCCAAATTAACTACTTTACAATGGTATACGAGGTAAATTTCAACATAATTCAAGTTAAGGTAATCCATTAAGAGGGTTTACGCATTTCGGTTTCCCATACAATTTTTCAAGTCGAAATTTTTAAAGACCAATAAGCTAATTTTAGCGAAACTTTGCATGCTAAAGTAAAATACAGGAATCTAAATAGTTTGCCGATAAATTTTTTAAAAAAGGTTTATTTGTCTGAGTTATTGCGATTTAAAGTTCACTATAGAAAGTTTAAAAACGCAATAACTCAGTTAAATAAACGTTTCTTGAAAATGTTTTCAACAAACTATTTAGTTTTTTATATTTTACCACAGCATGCCGAGTTTCATCAAAATTGGCCTACTGGTTTTTAAAAATGTTGACTTGGAAATTTAAATGGGAAACCGAAATGCGTAAACCCTCTTAAGTATATTCACCCTAAGTTGAATAATTATTTGACAATATAATCCAAGTTTTAGTCCTAACAATTATAGCGTAAGTTGATACAACATTGTAGCTCGTGTTAATCCAACCTCTACTTCGAAAGGGTTGTTTCAATAGTATTTTATCAGGTAGATGCAACACAAACGCACTTATTGACACAACAAAACTGTTTTGTTGAAAATACTATTATGTCTAGGTTGATACTACAAAATATTTTGAGTGTTCCCAACTAAATTAGTAGATGTTGACACAACAAAACTGCTTTGTTAAAATTACTATTGATTATGGGTTAATACAACACCAAGACACTTATTGCCTCAACAAAACTACACTGTTAATTTTACTATTTAATTGAGGTTAATTCAACAAAACATACATATAGATCTAACTAATACAGCAAAAGTTGGTTCAACAGTGCAGGACAGTTAACCCTAACCATTTTTGAAAGTACATTTAACCTTTAAAGTTGGTAAGTTCAACACCTTGACATTGATTGAATCAACAAAACGATTTTGCTAAAATACTGTTGGTTATACCCAAAATATTTTGGGTTGACCCAACAATATAGTACGAGTTGATCCAATATAGTAACTCAGTTAACACAACCTTGAGTTCGAAGGTCAATCTAACATTAAAAGCAAGTAGATTTAACACAAACACACTCGTGTTTTTAACATTTCGAGTACGTTAAAGCAAACCTTGTTAGAAGGTCAATTTTACTGTCATGGTTGGTTGTTTTTACAGGTTTGCACTAGGTGCAAACCAGTAAAACTAACCATTAAAAGCAAGTCGATTCAACACAAACATACTTGTATTTTTAACTTTTCGAATACGTTAAAGCAAACCTTGTTAGAGAGTCAATTTTACTGTCATGCTTAGTTGTTTTTACAGGTTTGCACCAAGTGCAAACTAGTAAAACTGACAAAAATCTAAAGGTAGGTAATGAATTAACATATTGCTAGACGGTTAAAATAACCATTGTGCTACTGGTAAAAACAACTAAATTCCACGGGTTGGTGCTATATTAACCCCTTGTTAGAGGGTTAATTTTACCATTTTAATGAAATGTTGAATCAACAAATATGTAAAAAGTTAAAATTACCGAAACTGATCAACAATATAGTTTTTGTTCATTCAACAAAACTCAAGAGTAGGTGCTATATTAACCCTAAAATTTTGTTGAAATATGGTAAAACCAACTAATAAATTCTTTCCGTGTACGTTGTAGATACGCGCTGGAAAGTTTAACGAGGTAGGTATGCTATCGGCGCAAAGTTTTAGGCGACCTATTTACTGCACAATGCCTGTTTGGTACGTGAAGTAGCTGCAGCTACCGAAGTTGCAACTGAAGTACGTAAAATTTTCTCGGCATTATGATATATCTCTCAACTTCGTACTTGACGATACGGAATATAAGTTATTACTAAGTTTCGTTGTTGTTTTTAAATATTATTTTAAAATCCAGATTTCCAACTACCTAAAAATTAATGCAAACATATTTTGCATATCACAAATTACTACTTTTCTACTTACTATACTAGCACATAAAGCAACTTTATTTATGATTATTCTAAGTTTTTATTTTTAAAGGAATATTTATTTAAAAATTATCTAGTAACTACTCTTATAATTGGTATGTGAACATCGATACGATACCTTGGATTAAATAAGGTAGGTTCCAAAGAGGTTATCCTGCCAGCATTCTTGCGACCGTACGGTACTGACCCCCCTTTTCTCTACCCCTTAGTACCCATTTTGGAGGACATCTTTATTTTATAGTTTAGTAAAGTTTTTATTAAGAATTTATATACAAGTTCTCTTCCAAAAAACACAAATAAGAAACAAAATTTGCAACGTTCACATTAACGATAGTATCAATTGTAGCGACGACTTGATTTTAATGATGGCCTTTGCCCAACAGTGGAACAGTATTCAGGCTATACTTTACTTTACTTTTTTACATTTAATCAAAGTCAAAAGCGAACACGAAAGCATTACCCAAACCAAATCCCCAGCCGTGCGTACCCCACATCATTGAAGCTGTAGTAAGTTGATTGATATCAAAATTTTCCGCGGAGTTAGACGCGATCCCGAAGTATCTCAACTCGGAAGTGCGAGACGTGCTCCACAGGTCCGGGAGTTGCGGCTGATTGGCCCCATTGTGAGCCCTCAATAGTCCATCTCGCGCCACCAACTGAACCATTCCATGATTCCCATTTGATGCCCTCACCGCTTGGGGCTTTTTGCGGCGACCGCAAAATGTACGCCCTAATGTACTGGATGGAAGTATTGAAGTGGCTTACCTTGTTTTTGGTTAACTTGAAATAGTGCTTGAAAATAATAATGCAAGATTTTAAGAAGAACGTTAGCCCCTTGTCTATTATAAAGACTCCTAGAGGATGCTAACAATCGAATTTCTATTGTCTTGTATTAAGACGGCTGAGCTTTTATTAGAGTAAATGAAGCAAAGGATAATAATAATAATAATAAACTTTCCTACATTCACACCAATTATCTAGCCCCAAAAGAAGCTTCATTATGAAACTCGTTAGATGGTTACTAGACCACGGATAAACATACTTAAAATACTTAAATACATACTTATTATACATAGAAACCACCCAGTCCCGAGACAATTTAGAAAAACAATGCTTTCTAAATTGCCCCGACCGGGGATCGAACCGGGGACCCCAGAGATGGCGACACCATGAAAACCGGTGTACAAACCACTCGACCAAGGATGTGTCTTAGGTACGCATCGTTACAATTGGGGAAAGGTGTGATATCTGCCTATCTTTCCACGAAGTGGGCGCGATGTATCTATGCATGTATACTGGGTTAATTTTGGACACCCCACCAAATTTTTTTACATGATTCTGTTGCAGCAGTACAACCAAATAATGAAAAAAAAAAACTTTTTTAATAAAATAAAAATTATTGTAACCTAGCGCCGCCTATCGCGGTTATCAAAGTGCATGCGCGTGACCGCTATTATTCACCCCGTGCACTAATGACAGCGCGCCGTGTCGCTTTGACCGCGAGGGTGAGCGCATGCACCTAAAACTATAGGATGTAAAAAACAGGCAAAAAATTGTAATTAAAAAAGGAAAACATCCATTATTTTTACGGCTAATATTTTGTTATTACTTTTTACCTCATATTTACTGGGGGGGGGGGGGGGGGGGTTCCTTAATTAACCCTGATGTATTCCAGAAACGAATGAATGAGGTGTGTGTAGTGGTCGTATATTAGCTACTGAATGTTATTGTGAGTTTGTAAAGGAAATAAACATACATTTTCTCATAATACCGGAATATTCAGAAAACGGAATCGCCTCAAACATAAAATCGATAACAAGACTTTAATCAATCACTAAGTGACCCTTAGGGCCACCAATATAACCATTGAATGGAGCTCAATTAAGGTTGGCGGCGGACCTGGAATAAATCTGGCGCCCTCGATATTCTGCCTGCAGAATAACGGCAAAGATGACAATCGAAATGTAGATTACCTCCTCGCGGAATGGATTTTTGCAGAATTATTTCTATAATCTAATCTGCGCCACTTCGACGTCACGTCGGTCGCTTCGGCGGTGTTCCATCGTAACTCGGTTTTGCGGGATAGGGCTACGCTATTTTAGCATCTATTGTTGGGGGGAACAAGTGTTATTTTATTTAGGACAAAACGTGTACTATTTCTTAGGTTCAGTAAAAAAAAATCGAAATTTTCAATTTATTTGCATTTTTTTGATATTTTGCGCTCGGTCCTGTCTGTGATTTTTAATATTTCTCTACGGGTCTTTTATAGTCTTCAAATTTACTGATCAAGTTATGATAAAGCCATTAGTGGAAGCGCATTATCGCATCTTATTTCCAAGTGACGGGTCAAACCAATGCTACTAAAGTCTGGCCAACGAAAGCTGAACCAGGAAAAACGCGGCAATTTCAAAAAAATCATGACAGGGTAACTCACACAGCTGCAATTTTCTCAGAAAAATTTCAATTTGACATACGACATGACACCTCAGATAGACACACATAGAGACAAAGTGTTGCCAATCAAATAACTACGAGGTTCAGCTTTCGTTGGCCACACTCTAATAGATGTTATGGTTATGCTAGCTAACCAGACGAACCTAAAACAAGTCACCACACCACCAATCAAACCGAGTACAAACACGAACCCGGGACCCCTCGGAGTCTGAAACCGGTGGTCTAGTCTAACCACTAGACCATAAAGGACTGGTAATGTATATTCCACGTTTTCAAAACGACAAAGAAATATCTCTTGTTATGTGTTACTTACAGTCCGTTTGCAAACGAGGCATTTACTCTTGATTAAAAAAGTACAAAAGACTTCATACTCTTTAGTGGCTCGTCCGTTTTCAATGCACCATCAATGTCTAGAGGCTTTTTGTCTTCATATCGGTTGTTCCGCGTGGCTTTTGGGACGGCTCCAAAAGACAAAAGGCAGGTTTTTAGACCGTACTGACCATCTGGCGATGTCCTTTAATATTTTTTATAAATATTGACGGTATGTTTGTTTACATTTACCATTAGCGTATTAAAACTATCTTAAATACAATATGAAAAAGATATGCCTGTATGCTACAAGGAACAAAGTGCATATTTTGCAAGAATCATATTTATTTAGGGCTGATTGTAGATTCGAATTCATTGCGACGCACGCTACATTACGATTTTTCTTTCAAGAGAACAAAGGTTCCTTAAATAAATAAAAATATGTAAGTAGTGAAGTCAAAACCATTTATTTTAATAAACTTTTTTTTTAAATGCTTTTGAATCGTCTAAACATATTTGGCCTACTACCCATATACAAATTAAATGTGCTCCTGTATAACAAAAGATTATTATTTTTTATCATTTTCTTGCAAGAAAGCTAGAGTGGCTTCATGGAACTCCTCTAACTAAACATAAATTTCAAGAAACAAGCATTTCCAAGTTCAAAGTTTGCACCACCTTGTCTAGTTGTACCATCAACATGTCTGGCGCGGACGTCTGTAAAGAGGTTTTTAGATAAAAAGCTTTTCCCGGAATACCTTGTACTAAAGGTTGCCGGATGTAATGGGCGTGAAAGAGATGCCATCAGATTCCGCGCCCCTACTATGAGTTTCTACAGACAGGACTCACTAGTGAGAATGTTAATGTACTGCACTGTTATATGGGCAACGTCTGACATACATATAATCACGACTATTAGTCCCGAAGGGTTAGTCAGAGACTAGGCAATGAGGACCGCAAAAGCCGTCCTCTACCATAGTCCACTTTTCCCCAAATACTGCGAAGACGACTGCACATGTGCTCAGCGTGACAGGTGGTGAGCCCATCGCCGCTCTGTGCTGTTGGATGTATGTGCAGTGTTTAGTCCGCAAGTCGCCTTTTACGACACTCAAGGGAAGAGAAGAGGTAGTATTCTTTCACTGCTACGTGACACGGTTAATCTAATAAGTATAACTTTGCGAAAACATTTATTTTAGTAAAACATTTAAAGATTACACGATGGAGTAACTTTTCGTTCTTCTTTGACGACTTAAGGTGGATTCGACCAAACTGGAATAAGACTTACTCCGAGATTAGTCTATAGAAATTCGGCGTTTAATCTAGATATAAGACCTTATTCCAGTTTTTTCGAATCCACCCTTATTCGATTTTTCATACAGTGTATAATTTATTTCAATGTGCAAAATATTTAGGTCGTGCGTCGCTAGTGAGAAGCGTGTGAACTGAAAAATATTAACTCATATCATGGTAGGAGCCACGGTTGACAACGGGCGTGACGTATTTATGTAAAATTGTTTTGTAAACCAAACAACAAAAATTAAAACTTCTTATACACGAGAGGTATTGTATCTAAAAGCTGCACTTAGTCCTAACCCTTTGCTTATATTTATTGTTTGTTGTGGTGGACGAATATTATTTTGTTGATGAAAAGCAGGGAAGGCAGCTTTAGCTCAATCTGTGTCTCACATATCACGTGGGTCATCCCCACACCCTTGGGAACGAGGAATGCGTTGCATCGTCACATTGGCTAGGCATAGGCCTTCTCACGTGGACATGGGAAGACCCACCACGCTGGCTCAATACGAGTTGGTGTATGAAAACATTTGGCAGTGTTTAAAAATGTGGTTAAAAAATGTTTTCTTTTTTTATTAAATGAAACTGGGCAAGCATTTGACTACCAACCTGCTTGGTGAGCAGGATGTAGTCTAGGGTGTTGCATGCTTACCCAGGAGATGCTTATTCACTCTTGCCTTAAAAATACCAAGATTGTAGGTTAGGCAAACACATGAGCAAGCAGCGCGTTCCATTCTTTGGCGGTTCGCATAAAGGAGCGTCCTCACTGAGAGCATTCTTACCCGAGCATTTGTAAACGAGCAATCGCCGGCGAGCAACAAATTCTTCCCAGCGAACTAAACATTCACTTTCGTGCAAAACTATGAACGTTCGAGTCGAACATCCGAGTCCGGAGCATTCAAATACAGGAGCATCCTCACTCAGATAATTTTTTGTTATAATAATTTGCCATTGATTGATAATACGATAGACCAAGAAGGTCACGATCAAGGAACTGTTCCTTGCCTACAAGCTTAGAGCATTCAACAATGCTCTAAGCCTACAAGTGGCCAGTAATATTCCTACATGGCCAGTAATATTCCTACATACATACTCATTCATTTCATTATCTGAGTACTCGCTTTCGAGCGTTTTATTTGCGTGAAACGCTCAGCTTAACGTCCACACCACTCGAATATTCGAGGCAGCCGCCCGGAATGCGGAAGGTGCGTGGTTCGATTCCCGCCTGAGGTTGTCGTCTTTTTTCAGTGTTTAAAATTTTACTTAAAATATGACATTAATTTTTTTTCTGTAGTCCTTCAAAATACTTCACAATATTTTTTTAAAGATTCATAAAAATGCGCACAGTTTTAACTCATTTGATGATGGTGGGCAAATGCATTTTAATTTTAATGACTGTTTTTGTTTAACAAATCTCATAGCAGCTGTTTTCTTATTGACCACAGTGTTTCGGGAGTTTCAATAAAATGACTTTGAAGCATAGCGCTTAAACATATATACGAGCGAATGGCAGTGATTTTCAAAAGTAATATTGGGACATTCTAGATCACTTTTTAACGACATTGATCGAACGTCAGTGAGATCAATGGAGTGTCAGTGTCAGAGGAACGTCAGTGAGATCACTCCATTGATCTCACTGACGTTCGATCAATGTCGTTAAAAGTGATCTAGAATGTCCCAATATTACTTTTGAAAATCACTGCCACTCGCTCAGTCAACGTCAAAAAGTGATTTAGATTGTCCAATCGACTTCTCGTGTTTTAGAATGTCTAATCGACTTCTCGTGATCTAGAATCCCATACAACGACTGCGATCTACTTTACACATTTTCAAGGTCTTTCGTTCATAGGATGCAGGAGCTTTTGACAATATGGAATTACAGCACAACTATAAATGAATGTGACTTAGTGAACTCTCAGTACGGAATAAGTGTTGTTTAGACGTAAGCGCCTACACGATTAAAATAGCAATATACCATTAACAGCTACGCTCCTCAGTCTTTCCGAAGGCGCTTGGTCAATTTATTCTATATTGTTTATAATGCCATTTTGTAATATAGTTTCGATTCATCATTGAGATCACATTATTAAACTTAAGTATCCGTCATATACGGTTTTTATTTGCCACCACGCTCCAAGGTGTATCATATAGTTGCATTTGTCAAATTTTATTCCTGACCCATAAGAAAACACTTGTGTATTTTAATCGAATTCATATTTCAATTTCTGTATACAACGACTTCGATCTACTAAACACATTTTCAAGGATTTCGTCTACTGAATGCGAAGGTTTTTGACAATATGGAATAACAGCACAACTTAAACTGGATGGGGCTTCCTGGTCTCCCAGGACTGGATCCCCGAATAAGTTAGTGCTATGAATAACATTTATCAAAGTAGTACCTCGACCCATAGGAAAACACTTGTGTATTTTGATCAGAATCCAGTATGTAATAGTTTAATTTCTGTATACAACGACTTCGATCTACTTAACACATTTTCAAGGATTTCGTCTAATGAATGCGAAGGTTTTTAACAATATGGAATTACAGCACAACTTAAGCTGGATGGGGCTTCCTGGTCTCCCAGGACTGGATCCCCGAATAAGTTGAACTATGAATAACATTTGCTAAAGTTGAACCTCGACCCATAGGAAAACACTTGTGTTTTTAAACCAAACTTCATTTCAGTATACGGTGACTCCGATCTACTCTACACATTTTCAAGGTTTTCAACAATTGGAAGAAAAGGTTTTATGCCGAAACACCTCAACCTCGATCCAAGGAAAACACTTGTGTATTTTGATTAGAATCAGTTGCCAATTGTCATTGTCGACTCTGATCTACTCAACACATTTTCAAGGTTCTCATAAAAAAAACACTTGTATTTTTTGATCTAAGTCAATGCAGACAACTGTGCAGGGAATTGTTAGTTACCTTATTTATATCAATCCCGCAAACAACAACGTATGCAATCACTACACACACACACAAACACACACACATACATTAACTACGAGTTCGACTTTGAAACTTCCCGTTTCAATGCTAACGAAAACAATTTTAATACGGGTTATTCCCAAGCGCCATCAAAAATTTGTTTGGAAAATATAAGAAATCCATACATCAATTCCTATACTCCTCCAAAGACCAAATATTATAAAAGATATTATCGAATCAGAAATGAGGGGATCCGTAGACGAACTAAGGCAGCCGATATAGCCCGAAGAATTGCTAAACATAAGTGGCAGTGGGCAGGGCATATCGCTCGAAGAACCGACGGCCGTTGGGGCAGATCGGAGTGGCAACCGCGCACCGGAAGACGCAGTGTGGGCAGGGCTCCAACAAGGTGGTCCGACGATCTGGTGAAGATTGCAGGTAGCAGCTGGATGCGTGCGGCGCAGGACCGGACGTGGTGGGGATCCTTGGGGGAGGTCTTTGTCCAGCAGTGAACGTCTTTTGGATGATGATGATGATGATGACCATTTTTTATCACGGAGGAGCATGAAAATTAATATATTTGTATTTTTTCTGGGGAGGACTTTGGGCCATTTTGTTGTGGGAGAATGGGAATAACCTTTAACATAAACACAATTAGAAAGATAAAGCTAAGTCTATACTGTTTTAATTGACAAACGCATTAAACATACATTTTCATAATACATACAAACACAAACATCACGGCGTATTCCCACAAGTGGGATAGACAGAGCAACAAGTAACAATTAATTACGTCATGCTGAAGTCACGTTTAGCAACAAGTGATCAGATAGGATTTTCATAACAGTACCTTTCAAATTATGGTTTAACTTATAAAGCAAATGTCGATTTGAATACGTACCCACTAAATATGGTTAGATTTAATTATTGTGGGAATAATATGAGTACATAAACACCGAAGTTATAAAAATAGACTGCCTCACGGTAATCGAACCCGCGTCTCTCGATATCCGAGCGGCTAACTTGTAACATACCGAGACATTTGTTTAATTTAGTACGTACATCAAAATGTTTAACTTTTACCGTCTCATTAATAAAAATGGCCAAATGTTACACCTCGGTTTAAAGTGACGCTGTCTCGTTTTTGTTAAAGAAGACAGATAGAGACAGCGTCAATTTAATCCTAAGTGTAACTTTAATCAACGTTTATTAATGACAGGGTTAGAGTGTGAGGAACTCGATGAGGTACCTAGTGGTGAACTCGATCTGTGATTGTGGTGGTTATGAAACTCTCGTTAAGACGATCATGAGATGAAATGTAATAGTAAATTTCATGCTTAGTGAAAACAGTCCTAATGTTGCACATCCGGACAATCGTCGTCAGCGCTTTATCGAAAGGTTAGCAATTACACAGGAAATGTAAAATACTTTCGCTGCAAGTTTTCGCACTAATCGATAAACTAAATATTTTGCTTAAAATTTAAAAAAAAACAGAGGTTACAAACATTGCTTCAATTTTGTAATTACTTCCTTTCTTGCTACTAATAACACATATTTATTTATAACATTGTAATACTTATTTAATTACTTTTGCTTAAACGTACACTCGTTAAAATATAACAGCTAATGTAGTGGTTAGGTAGGTACTTGACTATAACGCGAAAAAGGCTCAGGCTAATGGTTTGATGAATGCAAGCATTTATGTGTACATCGTATAGGTAACGGTTTGTAGTACAGAAGGTTACGCTACCGATTAAGCTTGCTTTACTTAGATAATGTATGTGTTTATAATAAGCCCAATATGTACCTATTTGGTTTGTAATAAAAGCAATAATAATAAAAAAAAAATTTGGAATTAACAGTTTTTACATACGGTGTTATTCTTGAAAGTAAAAACTAGCACTAATAGTTTAATTGTATACAAGCAAAAAAAAAAAAAAAAGTTGATCACTCCTGCTTAGTAAAATTGCTGTTAAACACTTTTCTCCAATAAATACCCGAAAAATGGTAGTTGTCGTATCAGTGCTTCCTAAGTCAGATCGACCACTAGTACGCCTAAGCTACGCCTAAGTTTTTAATATTTAGTGCTTCGGTACTCTGAAATCGCTACGAGAATCATCCAGAAGATATACACCGAAACAATGTTCGTAAGTTTTAAATATTTTTATTTTTCTATTAGCAATGTTGTGTTTGCTCGACTTCGTATATGTTTTGTAAGGTATGTCAACGGTTGATCCCTTCTGCATCTGCAACCGTTAGCACCGCCAAACCGCAGTGGGTGTGCGTGGTGGGCTATGGTCCGTTCTCTCTATGTCATCATCATCATCATCATCAGCCTATAAACGTCCCACTGCTGGGCAGAGACCTCCCACGTGAATAATAGCACGGGGATATTAAGCCATAACCCACCACGCTGGTCCAATGCGGGTCGGTGGGTTTTAACGACTGTCATCTTACGACAACATCCGGGACCAACGGCTTAACATGCCTTCCGAAGCACGGATCTCTCTCTATGTGTAAAGAAGTTATTAAAGAAGGTCTGTAGAGGAGCAGTGACCTAGACCAGCAAATGTTATTATTTAATCGTACTAGTATTTACTGTCATATGTTAAATGTTAATGTCACTAATATTTATTGTTATTTTAGGTCTGAAAGCAAGCAAGTTAAACGCTCTGCCAAGAAAAGCTGTGTGTTAGCCAATTCATTTGACTCGGACAACGAAAGCATAAGGTAATTTGCGTTGATTACTTTTAAAACCTGTTAATATATTTTATGTTATTTCGTATATCGTCAATATTAATAATTAGTTTTTAATTACATTTCTTATCTTTCTAGCTCTAAGAAGAAATGCCTGTACTCGTCGTCGGTGCCTAAGACTTCAACAACGATTGTGAAAAAACAAGAAGGGTCTAGCTCCGCTTTAGACTGGTTAAATGATTCAGAGTCAGATAACGAAGTTTCGCCGCCTCCACGCAAGACAGACCAGACCTTCGACAGTGTACTAACGCGACGAGTACCAGGCGGGGTAACGCGTCGGACTGCGAAGCTCGACGGTGAACTGGTGGCGGAGCTGCGTCTCTACGACGCTGAGGAGGTGCGTAGCCTCACCGGTCTTGAAAGGTGTGAAAAGGCAATAATTTGGGTTCGACTACAAGGCGAAGCTGAGTCTCCTGAATTGTTGACTATAAAAAAATTCATAAAATTAGCCAAATCAAAATTTACTGAAGAGGGGGTATTCTTTAGTGATAAAAAGAAAAAATAGTCACAGTCAGCTAGGTACTACATATTAACTAGTTACACTCTCTTCGGTAAATTTTGACTTAACTAGTTTTACTTATATATTATATGTGTGTTAGGTTTTATACATTTTACTTAAAAACTACTTTAACCTCTTGTAATTTTTTAACACAGTGAAAACAAAATCATAATGGTTAAGACTATATTCTGTTCAACTTGCAACTTATCCGTTAAAAATAATGCTTTCTCTGCTCATTTAAAAAGTATTTTACACAAAAATAATAGTTCTGTAATTGAGAGCGAGGGTATCGAACAAGTGCATAGCGCTCTTCGCGGTCGCATAGCGTCGTACCGTGTTCAATGCGAGGACGCTGAAGAACGTATGCATGTGTTTGCTCCTGCAGATTTTTTATCGCAATTGCGCCTCCGCGTGAAACTTTTACTCTCAGCCCGAATTGAGGCTTATACAAACCTTAAAGTAAATTTCGAATTGTTTTCTGAATTTTTTCTGCATAAGGATGACTCGATTTCAACGAAATCTTTTGCTACTGAAAACATTATCTTACATAAAAGTTATAATTTTGATGCTATGTATACAAACATTAGCCATAAAATTTGTAAAAAAGTTGAAGAATTTGAGGAAAGAGATAGTGGTTGGGCTTACTTACGAAGCTTGTATCTAGAAGTAAATATAAACAAATATAACCCGTTGAGAGCCTCAGGTTACTTAGATTTACCTAACGCTATAAAAAACAAACGTGCATGTATCAACATTAAAAATTCGGATGATTACTGCTTTTTATGGTGTGTCATGGCATCACTTTTTCCTGCAAAAAATAACGCAAATCGAACCACCGCATATCCGCATTTTGAAAGTGTACTTAAAGTTAAAAATATGACATTTCCAGTAGGGTTCACAGATATAAGAATTTTTGAAAAGAATAATCCCAACATAAGTATTAATGTTTATGGCCTTAAAAATAGCAGTAAGGTTGTTGGACCTCTGTACAAATGCGAATTACGTAAAAGACATCACGTCAACATGCTTTTTCTCGAAAATGGAAAACGTACGCATTACTGTCTAATTAAAGATTTAGCTAAATTACTTCGCAAGCAGTTAACTAAACATCATTCCAAAATATTTTTATGTGAGGATTGTATGATATTTTTTGATAACAATCTTAAACTCGAAGCCCACGTTTGCAGTGGTGTAGCAACAATTTTACCTAATCAAGGAACTCGAATACAATTTGAACATTATGAACGCATGCAAGACATGCCTTTCGTTTTATACGCAGACTTTGAATCTTTGTTAGAGCCAGTTGAACCAAATTCTGAAACAAGTTGCACAACGATTACGCAAAAGCATGTACCAGCTGCATTTGCTTACTACGTTGTATGCTCCTACGACAGCTCCCTTAATAAATATGTGTCTTATCGAGGACCTGACTGTGTGAATAAATTTTTTGATAACCTTCTATCTGATATAACTGTAATTTATAATATTTTGCATTCATCGATCCCTATGTTCTTAACAGATAAAGATAGAACCAATTTTGCTCAAGCTAAAAACTGTTATCTTTGTAACAAAATATTATTTGACGACAAAGTAAAAGATCACTGTCATCTTACTGGACGATATCGTGGTGCAGCTCATTCTTATTGTAATATAAAATATTGTTTGCCTAAGTTCGTTCCCATATTTTTTCATAATTTAGCTGGTTACGACAGTCATCTTTTCATACGACAGTTAGGAGAATTATCAGGTAGGATACAAGTGATTGCAAAAAATAAAGAAAATTACATATCGTTTACCAAATTTTTTCGAATTAGTAACGAAGCTATCATACCTGTTCGTTTTGTCGATTCTTTTAAATTTTTAGGCACAAGCCTAGAGAAGCTAGTTGCAAATTTAAATACAAATGATTTTAAACATCTATCTTTTTTTTTTCCTTCTCAGGAACATTTTAATTTACTTAGACGTAAAGGGGTTTATCCTTACGAATACGTCACTACTTGGAGTTCTTATGATGAAGAAGAAATACCTCCTTATAAATGCTTTTTTAGTAAATTGCACAATTGCAACGTATCAATAGTAGATTATGAACACGCAAAAAGAGTATGGCAAACCTTTGAATTACGGAGCCTTGGAGAATACACTGATTTATATCTTAAGTCAGATGTACTCTTACTAGCGGACGTCTTCGAAAGTTTTCGAAAAACGTGTAAGACGAATTATAAACTGGATCCTTCTTTTTACTTAACAGCACCTAGCCTAAGTTTTGACGCTATGCTATTAAAAACAGATGTTAAATTAGAATTAATAAATGATTTGGAAATAATAAGAATGATACAAAAAGGCATACGCGGTGGTATATGTTTATGTTCTACAAGATATTCGAAAGCCAATAACAAGTACTTACAAACTTATGACCCCGCAAAAAGTGATAACTTCCTTGTTTATATTGATTGTAATAATCTTTATGGTTATGCTATGTGCGCTTATTTACCTCATTCAAATTTTAAGTTATTAAGTGAACTAGAAATTTCAAAAATTGATTTTCATAATATACCCATTGACGGGGACATTGGCTATATACTCGAAGTAGACTTAGAATACCCTTTCCATTTGCATAATTATCATAACGATTTTCCATTCTGTGCTCAAAAATTTGCTCCTCCAGGATCTAAAACTTCGAAATTGATACCAAACTTATACGATAAGTTTTTGTATGTCATTCATTTTTCCCATCTGAAAACATGTCTAAAACATGGTTTATTGCTAAAAAAAATACATAGAGTAATTCAATTCAATCAGAGTCCATACTTAAAACAGTACATTGATATGAACACTGAGTTACGAAAAAAGGCCAAATCTATATTTGAACAAGATTTCTTCAAACTTTTAAATAATAGTATATTTGGTAAAACACTAGAAGACACCGAGAAAAGGGTCAGCGTGAAGTTGGTTAATAAGTGGAATGATGAAAAGAATATAACAAAGAAAAGTTTCGGTGCTGAGCAACTAATAGCTCGACCAAATTTCCATAGTGCTACTATTTTTACAGAAAATTTTATAGCTGTTCAAATGAAACCCGAGACAATTACTTTAGACAAACCCATATATATTGGCTTTTCTGTATTAGAAATATCCAAAAGTCATATGTTTGATTTTCATTACTCTATTATGAAACCTTTTTATCGGGAAAAATTAAAGCTTTGTTATACGGATACTGACAGTTTTCTTTATTCAATAGAAAGCAAAGATTTTTATACAGATTTAAAGTTGAATTTCCTTAGATATTTTGATACTAGTAATTATCCATTAAATAACTGTTACGGTATACCTGGTCTTAACAAAAAAGTACCAGGTCTTTTCAAAGATGAACTAGGTGGAAATTTAATTTCTGAATTTGTTGGTTTACGATCAAAATTATACTGTATAAAAACAGTACAAGAGGAGTTAAAAAGGGCTAAAGGTATACAGAAACAGGTTTTGAAAAACGTACATTTCGAAGATTACAATAACGTATTAAACAAAAATACTTTTTTAAGAAAGAAAAACATAATTTTTAAATCCTTAAAGCATGAAATATTTACCCAAGAACAGAACAAGATAGCTTTGTCAGGTAATGATGACAAACGCGTAATATTAAAAAATAAAATATCTACTATGTCTTGGGGCCACTGGGATTATATATTTTAGCAATTATTTTTTTCACTGTGTTTTTAAATTCTATTATTTAGATATATGACTATGATTTAGATATATTATATTAGAGTTATATTATACTTAAGGCTTGAGAAATAAAAAAATGTATTATTATTTATTACCATTACTAAGATTCATTGGTTGAATTTAAAATAATATTAACTTTTTATAAACTATTGTAACCAGTTTTTCAATATACTTAAGTAGGTACATATAATGAATATTTTGATTTATAAAAATTGTTAAAAAATATGTAAGTTGTTGCTTTTGCTCAGATTCATTTATTGTTTGAATAGGAAATCTAACTTAGATTATGAAATGTAATGTAAAATTTACTCTACCCAGCTGTATTAATATACCTAATAAAATATAAAAGTAACCGACTAACTTGCATTTTTATTTAATTTATTATATATCTTTGTATAATAAAACATTGACGGTAAATAAGTAAGAAAATTCTAACGCAAACAAGTTTGAACAAGTCAAATTCAGAGTAGGTTGTACTCTTCTGATTATAAGGTAATATGAAACCTAATTAATACAAATCAGGTCACGTTATTGGCAAGTTAATCATTCTTTAATAATATCAATTCTTTCTTTTTATTTTGCTGAAATGTCCATTAATTACATGTTTTACTACCTATATTGTCTTGCTGTGTCATCATGTACATTAATATAAATGGGTTTCAAATTAGTTTCAATTTCAATTATTAAAGTGAAGGCGTCAGTAGTCCAGCTAGATAATATCAACATGGTAAGTTTAAATAATTTTGTATGATTATAAATTAATTTTATTTGTGTTGTAATTGTGTCGTTATTTGGTGAAAAGTGGGTTATGGTAAAGGACTGCTTTTGCTGTCCTCCTTGCGTAGTCGCTGACTAACCCTTCGGGGATAATAGTCGTGGTTTTATGTATGTAATAAACTATTTTATTTTATGTTTTAGAATACTCAAGAGAACCTGGTGTCGCTCAGCATCAACAAGGAGTTCGTACAACCGTCATCTCCCACTTTTGAACAGAACGCTCAAGATATGCTCGAGGGATTTACAGAGGAGTATCCGAATTGGAGAGCAGATGAACGGCGAGGCGATTCCCCGCTGTATAACAAGGTGGTGAATAATATCACCAAGAAGAGACTTCGAAAAAGAAGAAGTTATCTGAAGCATTCTCATTCTTACGTGATGAAAAGTACGCCGATTCAAGGTCGTCGATTAATTAAGATTGAAGTGGTGGACTTCGAAACAAATCATACTGATCCATTATTATCTGCGCAGTATGTGGTAACAGAGCATATTGACCCCATAATGGATCAAACAGAGGCTATCATTAGCAATATATCAAAAAAAGTTTGTGGATATAGTTATAGTTTTTAAGAAATTCTAAAATAAATATTATTGAATTGAATACTAAGATCGTTTCATTCACCCTTTTTACTTTTAGTAATTAAACAAAAAGATATTTATACACATTTGATTTATTGAGGAAAATACTTTATTACATTAATAACTCAATTAACATTTAAAGTGTACCACTTTTTTAGACACAGAACATTTTTTAAAGCACACATTTTTTTATGGTACTCACAATTAAATTTATTTACATCTACATGGTAATCACTATATAATTTTAAAAAGTTAGGACAACCTATTTCTTCCAACTCCATTATTTCACAATCTTGACATAGCTCGCGAACCCATATTCCTTTTTCCAATCCCTTTACTAATACCTTCTTACTGCTTAAATACGGAACTATTATTCGTCTAAATTCACGGTAATCAATGAATCCCTGACTCCATTTGAGCCCGCGATTCCTTTCTAACCACCGGATTTGCTTCTTTTCTTCATCTGTTAGGTTTTTAAAAGCATATGGTGGCTTAATTAAGAACGTCTGCGTATGGTTTTTAGTTGCTATTGATAACTCTTTTACAATAAAATTATTTTTCAAATCCTTAAATCCTTGCACATCCACTATAATAGTATCGTTATTCATGATAGCTTTTTCACAATGTTACTCAGTGGTTTATATTCAAATATGCAATCGTTCAGTATAAGGCAGTATGCAGCGGTCTGATCAGGTATCTCTTGATCTGTTTCGATTTCTACTCTTACGTCGATTGATCCCTTCAGCATTTCTTGTTGGCGAGAACAGTCAACAACGAATAAAGGAGCAATATCTTTAAACTCTTTTAAACTCGACAACGGTTCTGATCGACGTCCGTGATAATACTGCTGAAACCTTGCATACTGTTCGTATATTAATAAAAACTTGTTGTCAGAGAAATTTATGTTAAGTCCTTCGTAGGGGTAATATGATGAATTTAAAAACACTCTTACGTCACGAACATTGCAATGGTCGAACTCAGCCATTGACATTTGAGCATTATGTTTTCGGTTTGTTTGTAAGGCAATAATAACAAATCGAGGTTTCTCTGTTTGCGATGAAGTTTTAATAGCCCAAGTATGCTTACGTGTCTTGGGTAGTAACGGATATTCATACAAGTCCCAGTTACGAAACGCTAGTGTAATGGCTCGATCTTTTTCTAAATGCTTTAATAAATTAATTCTCTCTCGATCTGACACTTTAATATGTGGAACACGCCAAACGATTTTATTTATTGTTATATTTTCCACTATTTGCTCTTTACTCAATTTTATTGCATTGACATTTGTGTTGCTCCTCAACAGTACTAACTCATGTTTACAGTTAATTAAAACTTTTTCATAATCTTCTGCAAATCCTAATATTTTATTTAATGGTATGGAGACAGAGAAAACTCCGTTTGTAACATTGGTTATTCCTGCAGGAGACCAACCCCAAACTTTTGCACTTTTGGATTCATTTTCATTCAAAGACAAATAAGACTTCATTGTCGTTGTGATACCTGCATTTTTTATTTTATCTATTTCTATTCCATTTAACTCATATCGAATATCTTGGAATAGAAATAACGCAGGATTGTTTACAAAATGCACACTTGTTACCTTTTCTTTAGTGGTACTGTTATATACATCAGCTTTACCTTCAATATACAAAGTGCTGCGTGACGGCAACACATACAAATCTTGCTGATTGATTGGTATTCTTATTTCATCATTATTGTTGAAACTTGTTACATACGGCTTATACGAATGATATTCAAAACTCTCGATACTGTTATCGTATGACGTTGGCTGAGATATATTTAATATGTTCATTTTAACAAGCCTACTAGCTTTAGAAATTCTTTATTATTTTTAGTAACCTTCTTTTTTAAGTCAAACGGTGTTCTTTTACTTATTGCTCTTTTGGAACTGACTTGAACACCTGATGAGGTAGGGTTTTTATTAAAATTAATCATTTTTTTCTAAAATGTAAATAAAGTTGTACGTCTTCTCCACGTAAATTAATCTGTCTATTATCAGCGTCTAACAACCTAATATTAATTGCACTAATTGAACTTTGATTGACTGGAAAATAGATTAAGTTTTTAGGAATTTCAATAATTCTATAACCGGGTGGTACATTAGGCACAAACTCATAAATAATATGGCTTGCTTTCCCATTCACGAATGATCCGCTAACTACGTCACATTCGATGCGTACGATGGTTGTTGCTAAAATACTGACTGGGTACTGAGACTCACAACTTATATTTGCCTTAATTGTGTCGTTAGCAAAACCTAAAATTCTACCAATGGAATTATTTTTCTCGAAATGAACATCTTCTGAACAAAATATTTTGGTTTTGAGAGTATTATTATTACAAGTCAATTTTAATGCAGTGTTCTTAATGTTGCTTTTTAAAAATTCGCAAATATCTTGAAGTTCATATGATCCTTCAGGAATTTCGATGAACTCATTGATACCGTAATAAAACTTATTGTTCCTTTCGTCTATATTAGGAATAGAATTAAAAGTAGAAAAGTATATAAGTCCGCACTCATATTGCCCACGTAATTCTAAAGTTGGTGAATAGTTAGTTATTAATGAGGCTCCTTGCCCAGTTATGGATACAGTGAAAGACATTTTTATACTGTCAAGTTATTTTAATTGTAACCTATATAAATGATTTTTCCAATACTTTCTTAAAAATAATAAACAAAGATGACCACAGTTTACAGTACCGAAAGATTGATACTGTTTGTAATTATAATTTATGTGCCTATCTTTCAAATATTTTATTAATTCTAATGGAGGTTTTAAGTTACCAAAACTGTTAAAATATTCACAGTAATTATTTTCTTTTACATAGGCTACCCAATGAGTTCCAGGATTTGAAGAACTATCTAAATTAAGAATAGCACACTCAATTTTTCTTGGTTTTGAGGGTAACGTATCTCTCATAAAAACGCCACGAAAATATGGAATATCAACTGAGTGCTTTAATATATCTAAATTAGTAAGTGCTCGTTTGGGTAACCGTTTAATTAGTTTTTTGGAGGTTGCAAGTACAAGCCCGCTCCTTTTTTGTGAGACTTCAAATACAACCCTTTTCCAAGTGCAACAGCTTCCATCATCTTGTTATGTCGTTCTGATTCTTGAAGATTTTTTTGAGCGACCTTGTAATCGTTAACAGCCTTTGTTATACCTGCAGCACCCCCAGCGAGTGAACCAAGAGCTGATAAACCAGCAAAGATTGGTATGAGGGGTAACAACCCACCAGTTTTCGGAACAGGAATGCAGCGTGGGAAGCGTATTCCTTTTATATTAGAAAACACTTTTTTTGCAGCTGCATGCGCATATTTTATAGCCGTGCGGTTATCATTACATTTTATTTTTTTCATTTGCTTTTGAATTTTTTTAACACCTTTCATGAATGACCGCACTCCTGCTCCGGCTTTAAGTTTTGCTTTCATTGCATTTTTTACTATCCATGATGCAATCTTTTCTCCTTTCCCAGCATCTTTCGATTTCAATCTTTTCTTTGCCATATTTAAAAGTTCTAAATCGGCGTTTTGTCTAACGTTCCAATCTTTATTATTGTAAGCAATATCGTGATACAAGCAAGCTTCATCCAATTTATTTATTCCTCGTTCACCTCTTAGTAAGCGTTTTTTAAGTTTTGTTCCTGGACCACAAAACTGATATCCAGGTAAGTGTAACTCGAACGGAATGTTATCTATTAAATTGTTGACAATGCCGCTTCCTTCCTTCATTGATGTTCGTAAAGTGACTGTACAACATAATCAGGCGATATTTATATTAAGTCATTAATAATTTTCTGTCAACCCAACTGTTTTCACCATCACTGAGACCCAACCATTTGACAAAGAGTTTGTTTCCTTTTTTCTTTAAAACTTTTTCAATAAGATATATATCGGGAAATTGGGTTCTTTGCAGTTCGTATCCGTAAAAAGATCCTAAAATGATTTGCTTATGTTTGTCTTCTAAGTGGTATGTGACAGGATTTGTATGGTTAACTTTCACAACGTTGAAGATTTCTGTTGACCAGTTGGGAGTATAACCTTTGTAGAATTCACCTTTGTATTTACTAATCCGAACATGATCACCAACACGGTACTTATTTTTTTTCGTTATGTTATTATTTTGTGATTTGATGATGTTGTACTTTACAGTTGTCTGATTTCTTTTGTCAACATCAATAGGTTTAAATTTTGTTATACGATGAACAGTGTTATTATAGCTTTGTACCACGTTTTTCAAATTTTTATTTATCCACTGGTATTGACCGCATAAGCTAAATAGCTTATAAAGGTGACCTTTTAGCGTTCTAATTACTCTTTCAACAATTGCTGCTTTTTTCACAGAATAAGTGGAATAATGGTTAATGTCATATTTTTTCATCAACTCTTTAAAGTTTTCATTATAAAACTCTTTACCTAAATCTGTTTGCAAATTTTTTGGTTTCCGAGACGAATTCAATAATATATTTTCCATTGCGTTGGTGACATTAATTTTATCTTTACTCTTCAAAGGATTTGTCCAAACGTATTTCGATAAAGTGTCAATAACTACTAAAACATATTTATATCCTTTATTAAATTGTGAATACTTTTGAAAATCCATAAGGTCAGCTTGCCATGAATCATCTACTCCTTTTATAATTGTACATCGGCGAGGAAAATTTCTTCTCGCCGCTCTGTGAATTTCTTCTACTATATCTCTTTTACTCATTTTTGTTTGACTTTGCTTGAATCATACGGTCTATTTCTGTTTTTGAGTAAAACATAGTAGACAAGCGATTGGAAGTAGCTGATTCTAAGTTCTGGATGTAAATTTTTACACGACTATTAACTTTATTTATTTCATTCCTTAGATCTTGTACAGTTTTATCCAAATATGCCTTATTTACAGCTTCATCGTCCTTGTCTGGAGATGATAAACCTTTAAGTTTTGATGATTTTAAGTCGTATTCGCCCGTTTCGCACTTTTTTAACGTATCGTTTATGGTATCGATGTATTCAGATAACCTCAAACGTTTATGAATGTGATGACCGAATTTATCTATATTCATTATAATCTCGAAGCTTTGCTTACTGCGAGTATACTGCTTAATTTTCCCCGTGCTATTTGTTTATATTCCATATTTATGATGCCCGCTTCGCGCAGTTCTTCAATTATTGCAACGATTTCATTATCCAAACCCGTGTTACCAGCAGCTTTTGACGCAAGCAGTAATTTCAATCGTTCTATTAATTCATTTGGATCATCCCAATAAACTAAATCTGTATTTGTTTTAACTTTTTTAAAAAGATTGATACCTTTTCCCTGTGGAGGACTCTCAGTACTAGTAGGTTGTTTAGAGAATTTAAATAATGGTTTTATAATACTCATGTATTTAAACCCTTTATTGCTGTTTATTGGTTTGGCAGGATCAAAGTTACGTCTGTGTGCATTAGTATTGATAAGTAGTAGCTTGTAGTTTTCAAGGTCGTCATCTGTAATAACATCTAGATTTGGTACCTTTTTATATAATAGTTCTTTTAAGCCAAGAGTCTTTTCAAAAGTAATGTTTCCAACTTTAAGAATTCTACCGTCATCATGAACGCGAGTGTTTCCAAGCTCAAGTTTCCCTCGCTCATTTCTAATTCCAAAAGGTATGGCATTAAATACTTCAGATGACGTAGACCATGAGGAAGACTCATCTTGATTTATAATGTTTGGTGATGATTGGAGGGACTTAAAAGAACCTTTACTTACATCATGGTTCTTAAAAGGTGACGTAGTTAGGATTTTGTCTGATTTTTGTGGTGTGTCTTGATATTCCTCTTCATCTACACTATTAGAATCAATATATTCTTCACAAGAAGAATACGACTTCTCGCTTTCATTTTTCCTGTTTTTTTTTGATATGGGATCATAAAGCTTTACTTCCTGTAAGTTCTTTTCATCATTTCTATTCGCTAAAATGTTAAGAGGGTCAACAATAGGTTTAAATATTGTTTCCAGGGTAACATTGTTAGAATTTTTAGCATCCTTTATTAAGTCTACCTTCCTTTTAACAGCTGATGCTGATTTTACAATTTGTTCTTTTAAATCTCTTTCCATTTCAATAAATAGGTTTCCTTTCAGCTTTAAGTCACAAATGAAAGTGATTTTATGACATAATTACAACTGCTTTTGTACATTAATCTAATTCTATAAACGTATCAAATGTCTTCCTATAACATCCTTTGTTTCGTTCACAATCCTTATTTATTACAAGATAATTGAATGGTTTCTTCCAAACAGTTGAGCACATTTCTCGAAATTGTGACCAAGTCATGTCCGACCCTACGTGTTCATCATATACGTGTTTCAAATTTACATCGTCCTGCTTAAATAATATAATTAGGTTAGAATTGTCCCTAATAAGTTGTTTTGGTACTTTTGTATAAGTTTGATTAATATAAAAACAATCGATATTTTTATGACGTCCCATAGCAAAATAATCTCGGATGTGGTTTTGGTTTTCACAAGCAACATCATCAAATATAATAATCGAGTCAGACAAAGCATCATGTGGACTCAAAACTTCGGTGTTGTCATTATATTTATGATACGATGTACCTGCAACCATATTTAATACTTTTTCTAAAAATATGTATTTAGGTTGATACAAAGATTTTGAATAAACATAAAGGTTGCGGAACCGTGGACCATCTGTATGTAGTAATAAACTAATTACTAAGTTTGTCTTTCCACAATTCGAAGGGCCGCAAACAATACAACGGATACTGTTCGGCAATAAGTTGCCATGACGTTTTAACTCATTTGATGATGGTGGGCAAATGCATTTTAATTTTAATGACTGTTTTTGTTTAACAAATCTCATAGCAGCTGTTTTCTTATTGACCACAGTGTTTCGGGAGTTTCAATAAAATGACTTTGAAGCATAGCGCTTAAACATATATACGAGCGAATGGCAGTGATTTTCAAAAGTAATATTGGGACATTCTAGATCACTTTTTAACGACATTGATCGAACGTCAGTGAGATCAATGGAGGAATATTGGGAATTTTCAAAAGTAATATTGGGACATTCTAGATCACTTTTAACGACATTGATCGAACGTCAGTGAGATCAATGGAGTGAAAAGTGATCTAGAATGCCCAATATTACACTACTGTCCAATATGGACAATCTAGCTGAATTTAATTATTGTGTGTGTTTTAAAGCTGAATTTTTGTGTTATGAGCTTCCTGTTAAACAAACTAACTGCCGTACTCAGAGACGTCAATTAAGTTTTAATGACAATTAAATGTCTTTCCTTCTCTATTTAGCACTATCCATAAGAAAGTGACAGCGAGAGACTTAATTGTCATTAAAACTTAATTGACGTCTCTGAGTACGGCAGTAAGACAACTGCTTATAAGCACAGATTGTTGTGTTGTTAATATTATACATTACGATTACTTAAGGTTTTTTCAAAGACTTTAATTACATAAAACAAAAAAAAAATTAATGTGTAGTTCTAATATAATTTAAGATTGCAATGAAATAATTTTATAATTTGATTTGATAAGTACTTTACTAATTAAAATAATATTAATTGTACAATCCACCAATTAATGAAGTATTTCTCCTTCGATATCATCTTCAGAGTCGCTTAACGAAGAAACTGTGATATTAGGTAATCTCAGTAATTTTAACGTTTCTGGAGGTAAAGACTTCTTGTTTCTAAATCGAGGTGTACAAGATTGAGACATTAATGGATCTGAAGCTAATAGAAATCGATTAAGGACGTCTCCTGTTTGTATGCTCCCTTAAAGTCTTTCGGCTGAAATGTTCGCGATAACGTCTGTATTCTTTATTGCTACTTTCCTGGGCCTCTTCCGATAGTTCGCCTAGATGCAGAATGCAATTTTGGATAATTTGTTCCCCATGTAGTAGAATTTTGAGAAAAGATGCTGGCATATAGTACATTTTAGGGACAGTAACAACAGAGGTGCGACTGATTTTTATATTTGTAGCTACAGATGGCGGTGAAACGGCTAACTCTTTTATAATATTTGCAGCATCTCTTTTCCCTTCGGATCTAGCTGCAACTTCAGCAGCAACTATAATTTCATCTGAAGTCACTGAAGAAAGAAGACTTTGGACTTTCTTTCTTTTTATTTTAGGATGACATTCTGAGAATTGCTTTATTGGCCGTCCTACACCAGATTGAGTTGTATTTCCAGTACTTGTGGATGGCAGCAGGTTGGTCATCTCATTGGGTAATACCACATCACATTCAAGCCATTTTTGGTTCCTATTAAGAAACTTCTTCAGTTCTCTTTTGCTTGACTGCCATTTTATTTCTATTTGGCGGATAAAGCCACATCTTTGGCATGTCTATTTAATATATTATTATAAATATAATTTTCCCCTTCTCCTTTTTTGCTCTTGTGCCAGATTTGAAACAACTCCCTTTTCTTCATTTTCGATTTCGAGGGCAGTCAAATTGCACTTATTTTGATAAATGAATACCTGCTCCACGTAATAAATACCATTATAAAACTAATACATCGTTATACATTTTTAAAACTCAAATTATAAACTATAATTAAAAAATTTACGCATAGCTAAGTTGGGCGAATGAAAACAACAATTGTACCACAATAATATTTTCAACTGCTTACCTTTTATTGAAGTAAAAGACACAACTAAGTTTTTACGAAATTTTCATAAATATCTCTTGAGTATCCTTTGATATACACTTATTATCGTAATTCACTAATTTACAGCACATTTAACAAAAACTATAACGACGTGAATGACAGTACGATTTTATAAAGTTTTAATGCGGGTAGTTAAAAAATTTGAACGGAATGTTGTACTTTGGTTTATAAGGAGTAGTTTTGCAAGCTTAAATCATATTATTTACAAAATTAGTTTTTCGAATTAAATCCCGCTAGATTGTCCATATTGGACACTGTGCGGCGGCGGGGGTTATCGGATACGATGACGTCACGTCACGTCAGTCGAGTGCCAGCGAACTAAGCGAGGTAGTAGTGTTTTATGCAATTATTTATGTACAATAACTTCGTAAATAATTCTCGTATCGATGTGAAATAAAAACTATTGGTTTTAGAATAACGACTTCTATAATGGTATAAAGTAAAAATGAACTTTTTTTTAATTTTTACCATGTGCATTGATGGGTATTGTCTTAAATCACCACGCATGCTTGGTTGCTTGCTTGAAATAATGTAAATCTAAATTCTACTAATATTATAAACGCGAAATTTTGTAAGTATGGATGGATGTTTGTTACTCTTTCACGTAAAAACTACTGAATGGATTTGGATGAAATTCAGCATACAGATAGTTCATAACCTAGATTAACACATAGAATACTTTTTATCCCGTTATTCCTACGGGAACGGGAACCACGCGGGTGAAACCGCGAGCGGCCGCTAATTATTTATATTTAAGTAGGAAGAGCGAGGCTTCCCCAACTCAAGTATCTTTCGATTACCTTCTGGCGAGCCCTGGAAACTACATTGTAAATGATTTACAGAAATAAAACACATTTTATTTTATTATTTTTTAGGCTAAATGCGGGTTGGTGATCACGAACTCACAAACGAAAAATCCGAAAACACACTTTGTCCGACCTGGGAATTGAACCCGGGACCTCAAGATATTGAATCGATCGCTTGACCACTCGAACACCGAGGCGTTTATTAATTGTGCTATTATCTTGGGAAAACTATGCAACAGCTACAAGTATTAGGCTGCATTCGCTAACATAATACAAGCGTTCGCAGAATAATACCTCTGCCGCGCAGGATAATACCTCTTCAGAGGATTATGCGTAACGATTCCGCTCATCGTCTATTCCTATACTACCAACCCCTTTTTTCCCTTGGGCGTCGTAAAAGCCAACTAACGAGCTAAAGACTGCATATCCACCCAACAGCATAGAGCGGCGATGGGCTCACCACCTCTCACGCTGAGCAGACGTGGACTGTGGCAGAGAACTGCTTTTGCGGTCCTCATTGCCCTCATTGTCTCTGACTAACCCTTATAGGATAATAGTCTTGGGTGTATGTATGTATGTATGTATGTATGTATGTTGAAAACTAGGTTAAAAGCTGATCTTTTTATTGAAGTTATCTTGGGAATACAATTCAACTAGTAACTAGTATAAGTCTGCATTCGCTAACGTAATACAAGCGTCCGCCCGGTGTGGCCGCGCAGGATAATACCTCTTCAGGGATTGCGCGTAACGATTCCACTCATCGTCGCCGCGCCCCTCTCACTGGCGGATGTGCATTCAGACCAACGCTAGCTGTGTTAATGCTTCTAGCACTGCCGTTTGAGGTTGTTAATTAAAATGCATGGAGTCGGTATAGCGGCTCACTAAAAGCTCATTAAAATAATACTACCAACTCCTCCCTTTCCTTGCGTGTCGTAAAAGGCGACTAACGGACTATAGACTGCATATCCTCCCAACAACATAGAGCGGCAATGAGCTAACCACCTGTCACGCTGAGCAGACGTGGACTATTGCAGAAAACTGCTTTTGCGGTCTCATTACCCTCATTGTCTCTGGTTAACCATTATGGGATAATATTCTTGAGTGTATGTATGTATGTATGTTGAAAAATAGGTTAAAAGCTGATCTTTTTATTGAAGTTCTATTATCTAGGGAATACAATTCAACTAGAAACTATTATAAGTCTGCATTCGCTAACGTAATGCAAGCGTTCGCCCGGTGTGGCCGCGCAGGATAATACCTCTTCAGAGGATTGCGCGTAACGATTCCACTCATCGTCGCCGCGTCCCTCTCACTGGCGGCTGTGCATTCAGACTAACGCTAGCTGTGTTCATGCTTCTAACACTGCCTTTGTAGTAATTTAAGGTTGTTAATATTCAAAGGCATAACGTTGAATATTCAATTTCTTTTTAATCAGTGGTAGGATTAGTTTTAAGCCTGGCTAGCCACCACCATCATAACTAAGTAACATCAATGCTACCAGCATTGCTGTGTTCCAACCACAGAACAAAGGATCTCTGTCTTCTGTTCTGTGGTTCCTATCAGTCGGAGAAAAGATTGCTAGTTCTTCAGCAGTTAAAGAAACCGATTGAAGTTCCTGTCTGTGGTTGAGAGGAAACACTACGTGGCATGCAAAATTCTCATACAAAACACAGAATAACGACGTTTCGTAGTCCCCTGTTTCCTCCTTCAGAACTGGACCAATTTTTATTACTTTTTCAGCACGGTTAAAGAAAGAGATTTTCTACTGTGTCGCGTAGCGGTGAAAGAATATAACCACCCCATCTTTTCCCTTGGGTGTCGTAAAAGGCGACTAACGGACTAAAGACTGCACATACTTCCAACAGCATATAGCGGCGATGGGTTCACCATCTGTCATGCTGAGCAGTCGCTATTTGGTGCAAAAATGGACTATGGTAGAGGACTGCTTTTGCTGTCCTCATTGCCTGGTCTCTGACTAACCCTTCGGGGATAATAGTCGTGATTATATGTATGTATGTAAAACTGTATTCATTAAACAACCAAGACTCTAATGCCGCACCAGGTCAGAATATATTTCATAGAAGCGCCGCCTCGTTTCTCGCTCGCGACGTAAAAGCTGCCGGCGATCTGTTTACTGTAAGCAAAATCAAGAGCCAGCGACAGAGATCTGCCCCGATGAGTGCTTTTAAAGTACAGTTTAAAGTCGATAAGTCTCAACATAAACTACGCTACGGTTAAGTTGAAGTGGTAATCAAGAAAGTTTTGTAATGCCTACTTTAGAGAAAATGTGAGGTCAAAAGTTATGGAGACTTGTTTTATAGACAGCAAGCAGACAGTTCGAAAGCCTTCTAAGCATTTAAATTTAAATTTTTGTGCGTGTCTTGTAAAACACGGTCGGGTGCAAAGCGTATAGCGAAACCCTTGATGTATATGCATCAAGTTTTTATCGTAGTATTATATTAATATATGATGACAATAGTCAAAGTCAAAGTCAAAGTCAAATTATTTATTCAATGTAAACCTTTACAGGCACTTATTGACGTCAATAATAATAATAATAATAAAAACAGTTAACTAACTTATAGTTAAGACTTAACAACTAATCTAACGAGCTATAGTCTGTGCCAGACAAAATGCGCATCGCTACCCCCAGTACCACTGCACGCCGAAATAGAATCGCGTCGAACCGAAATTTAAGCCGTGGTCATAGAATTGTGTAAACAAACGTATCCTGGTACGAGACAAAAATAGCGGGCAAGTGTCTCTCCCCTAGCGACACAAACGGCTAATATTTATAGGTAATTTATCGTTTTTTTTTTGGATAAAAGGTGAAGAATGATAAATCACAATGAATTGTTAACTTAAGTTATTACTTTAAGGAATAAAATTAAATGTGATTTCCAATTATCGTATTGATATTGTGGTAATTAATAGAAATTGGAAATAACGGAGTTTTTAAAGTAAAATAAAGTAACGGTTGAAATGAGTTTTGGAAAACAATAGATGATGAGATTAAATATAGAAACACAGTCCTACGGAATCTACACTCTTTTAGGCACTGGCCACCGTATTTGAGGGTCTACTCTCTTTCTCTGAAACGAAATTTTGACCGATATTGTTTGCTATTGTTAGCGCTTTTCCATTATTATTGAACAAAATTTCAGAAGGAATGGAAACCGCTGTAAATAGCATATGAAAATCGGCCGAAATTTCATTCCGGAGAAAGAGAGTAGGCCCACTGACTGAACATGGCCTGGCAAAGGAATTTGCTGGGGGTGAAAATGAAACAACATTACTATATTAGAAATTATATTTATTGTTGCTAGTCACAGCTTTCAGCAAACTTATTATTACCACTAATTTTACGGGACCTAACACGATTAATTTTTTGTAAGTAAGTATACATATCTACTTACTGCTTGACGTTTCGGCCGCGACGCTGCGGCTGAGTTCACTCAGTTCGCTTGTGACCACGGCCGCAGCATCGCGGCCGAAACGTCAAGCAGTAAGTAGATATATACTAACTTACAAAAAATAATCATGTTAGGTCCCGTTAAAATAGTTCGAATGCGTAAAATTCAATATCTTTTTATTCAATTAACTTAAAATAAGCATTTTGAATCGTCTAAAATTAAATTTACTTCTTTATTTGGATGAATGGGCACCCCACCCAGAAAGTCTTCTAAACTGTAGAAAAGAACGGGCGCAAGAAACTCCACAGATTTATAATAATATAGAAGTAACGACATAATTCATAATTCTGCTCTCACCATATTGACACTCAGTCTATTTCGAGAGCATAGAATAAATTTGTGAAAGAAGGAGCTTGACCTATTTATTTGTTCCAAAATTTAGTATACGACTCTCTTCGTATACAAAATACGCCAACGCACGCAACACGCGCCAGCCCAATTATTAGCAACTAGCGCATCGTCGCGCGCCAATTCTTTCCAAATCAATAAATAAATAAATAATTAATATACAAGGCTTCAAAAATATCGAACAATTCATACTTGGGTATTTTTATCATCCCGAACACCGAACACGCACTTGATATATCGAACAGTTCGGTAAAGAACCGAACACGTGGCAAGCCTGCCTGTAACTGTCAAACGCAACATCACAGTGCTCGACAGGCTTTAATAAAGATGGTGACAGCTAACCAGTCGAACTCAGAACAGCTCCTTTAGTAATCAAACTTGGATCAGAAAACCTAATCGATGATGTTGATATCTCTAGTGATGTTCATGGACTGACAGCTGAGTTTGTTAAACATAGTGAATTAGCGAGGAGTTCGATGGTGCAGTGGCTAGCGCGTTCCGCTTGCGATATTGCCCGCTAAGCAACTTTCGCAATGCCGGGTCGCTGGATGGGCGACCAAATTAAAAACATCTCGTCTTATCTAAAGACATATAGTCATCAGTGAATGAGCACTCCTTCCCGGGGTTAAGACTACTTCTGTATAAGTCGCAGGTCAGGCATTGCTGTTACATGTGGGAGTTGAGAACTGTGACCTTGAAACCAGCTATGACCTTTGTCGTAGCCCAAAGACGTATGTCCATGATCCCAAGCTTACAGGCGGTGTTGTAAATGTATACAAAGGATACGGTTTACGCTTCCGATCAGGCCGGCCATATGCTTGATTGGAACTAATATCATTTAGACACACCCCGCGACTTTGTCTGCGTGAACACCCAGTATCCCGCTACAAATTTCCAAAAAACAATCATTAATACAAACCTTGCCTTAAGGACAAATACAACAAAAAAAGAATTAGCCAAATAGGTGCGGCCGTTCTGAAGTGATGCGCAAATTTACAATCGTGCCAATTGATTTTTATTTATATAAATATGACGGGCAATAACACAGGTTAAAACATAGAGATCGTTGCACATACTTAATTGTTAAAGATATTTTTAATCATATACCTTATGACAAAGAAACGGTCAGTTCCATAAGAACATTCATATAACAATTCAGAAACATTATCACATATCACTCGAGCATACAGAAACAACTTGATAACCACCTACTCATATTGTATCTTCCATCACGTTTTGTGCATTAAAATCTTCGATAATTATATTTTTCACTTTATAACGTCATATTATTCTGCTAGTTTTCATTTGAAGGAATAAATTTCAAAAGAACTTCAGGAGTTCTTCCCTATTATTTTCATATCAATGGTGACGAATCTGAGCTGCAAACAGTAAGTCACTTGATACCAGCCACACGGGGCGAAAGTAAATAATATTTTAGCATACTTTGATAAAGTTAAATCTGGTGATATCTCACCAGTTCAGTAATATTATCGTTTCTTTTTCGCGCATTTTCGTACTTCGGTTGACACAAAGTTGCGAATAAACTTTTTCTACCCGGCTCCCCTATTGGATCACTTTCGGAAACTTTATCGGGTGCCGGTGGAAACCAACAGTTATTGATTTAAAACAGACCGAACTTCTTGACGTGTCAGTTTCATTTAAAAAGTTTGGACAGAGGAGAACTTTTTGAACATTTTCAAAAGAGGATAGCTGAGAACTGAGAACCTGTAGCGGCGTCGTCGTCTTCGCCTTATGAAGTCGATGCTTTTACTATCTTCTATTAAACATTTTCCTATAAATAATTACGGCTTCTGTTATCTTACAGCAGGTAAACGAAACGATCCTTTTAAGTTGCCAACGTTTGAAACAACGATCCTGTTGGCATGACGGATTAATTTCAATTATTAGTTTTACTGAAATGTTCTTATAGCTACACGTATATTAAAAAAGTGTGTTAATTTTAAGATAAGGACACATTCTGCGATTTAAAATATTTATTTGAATGGATATCTAATCACTGTTCTCATAAGTCAGTGAATTCCAAGTAAGTACTGAGGTAGGTACTCCACCGTTTGTACTTATTTGGTTGATAGTAGGGCTTAATCTAAGTCGGTCTGGCTAAAACAACAATATTAGAGGCATTGTTGTGTTCCGACAGTCCGACAGTGATTAGATAGCCAGTATTTCAGAGGTTGAGGATTCCGAGTTAAGTGAAATCATCAGATGATGATCCTTATCATCAGATGAAATTAAGAGATTTTTCCTTTGTGACAAAAATCATAAGTGTTAGTCTTATCGAAGGTTAGAGAATGGAGGTTTGAACAAGAAGGTATTTATCCGTCAAGGTTCTAGTAGGTGTATTTAACAGGTATATGAAATTTGTTGCAAATAAATATACCTAGTACTATTTTGAATATTTCTAATCGCGCTGTAAGCTCTTATGTAAAAATATAACTCAACAACTTTCAAAATGCTTGAAGAGTTCGGCTCGCTGGGGCTTACGTATTCATCTAGCCGTTAGATAGTTCCGATGGCTCCAAAGCCTGGATTTGCTCATGCAATTACCTTTTGTTTCCAAGGGATTTTCTCACCAGCTCCAGCTTTGAAATATAAAACAATATCCACTGTTTTGTTAGAGAAATTGGCCACGTATTTCCTGAACGTAATTTGAGAGCAGTGTGTTCTGTTGCGCTTTTTAATGCACGCGGACTTCTAAAAACTGTTGTGTTACATAAAGAGCACGTAAGTCCAAAATGTTACGAAATGTTTTCATGTTTCAAATATCCTCACATACCTAGAAAGCGGGATTTGAAGTTTTAAGGAGGAATTTGGTAAATATACATTTCACATAATAAATTCTTTGAAGTGGGTGCTTTTAAAAAAAATTTTAAAATGTTAACATCTGTGGTTAACATTCATATTACTATAACAATTTAAGGTTAATATTCGTAAAACAATAAAGAACATCAATGACAATCAAAATGTGATGCTTCACTTTGATAATGTATAGGCAAATTTTAATTGCTTATTTTCAATGTCAAATCTTAATCAAAATGTTGTAGACACTTTACTTTAACGTATAAATGGGGGTACAATTTTACTTAAATACACAATTAATAAACTACTATTTACGATGCTAACGGTTTAAAATTTGTAATTTCAAACCTAAATAATTGTTTTACTTCCCTTTTAATAGCTTTTAATAAACCTATTAACACGAAAGTCGAACATCCAGAAAAAGTAGCAACGTTAACATTACTTACATAGGGGGTTAAAGTTACTCGCGTCCGTAGGTTTACCCTACACGTGACCCCTGGGTGGTGCTAAATGAGTGACACTGACTGAGTGGTAGAGCCACGCTGCGTTGCAGCACGCATTGGGCCGGCTCGCGCGGCGTAATACCACCCTCTCACGAATACCCGGCGTGAAATAACGGCACTTTGAGCTGTTGCGTTTCGTCCGGCCAGTGAGGGTTCCGGAGGCCTATACCCCACCCCCTCCTCACAACTCCTATTCCTTCCTTAATCCTATTCCTTCCTTAAAGGCCGGCAACGCGCCTGCGATTCCTATGGTTTTGCGGGTGTCCATGGGCGGCAGTGATTACTCTCCATCAGGTGACCCGCCTGCTCGTATGCCTCCTTCTACTATAAAAAAAAGGATTGTGTCTCGTATCACAAGTTTATATGATATGCCCTAGTGAAGCAGTGGAGCCCGTAATACTTTTATCTATGAGATGGCATATGTTATCTGTCTTCCAAGTCTGCTTACTGTCCCAATTTCTAGCTAAAGATACTCCTTATTGTTTCAGACACTTTACTATGTAAATCTTGCCATATTTTTTCCATAGTTTTTGTACCGTCCTATAAATACGTAACAAAAGCAACGTTAATAGGTCAAGGATCATAAGACCGCCGCCGGCCGCGAAAATTGATTTTTAATTGTGTCTTGTTTTACGATCCTCAAGGGGTTAACGTTACTGTACATAGAAGTGTTGTATCTCAATTTTATATTATCTGCCCTAGTGAAGCAGTGGAGATAAAGTCACTGCGCAAAGTTACAGTTGTAAGCCCGTAGTCCTTTCTTCCATGAGAATGTATAATATTGTCGGTTTCCCAAGTTTGCTTACTTTCCTAATTTTTAAATTGAAGATTCTCTTAATGTTTTCAGACACTTTATACTCTTTAAATCTTGCCACAACTACAAATCTTGTAACGTTAAAGTTACTGTACATAGAAGTGTTGTATCTCGTATCCCAAGTTTATATTATCTGCCCTAGTGAAGCAGTGGAGATAAGTGCGCACAGTCACAGTTGTAAGCCCGTAGTTCGTCTCGAAACTCGAACCGCGGATCAAACTTTCCTCGCGAGACATGAAACTTGACTCGAATGATAAGATTAAAATATTACATTGGCTCCTCTGGAACTCGCTCAGATATGCAAAATGTCTCTTTTAATGTAGCCGATTTGTGCGACATACTATGATATGAGTGTGATATTATAGATTGTGTTGTATAGACAGGTAGGTATAAATGATGATTAAATTATCAAGTAGGTAGGTATTGTCCTAATATTTCATAAACAAATTACTTCAGTAAAGTATGTACATTTTATTTATTTAAACTTTATTGCCTAAAATACAGCAAACGGTGCACTTAATGCCATAAGGCATTCTTCAACAGTCAACCAGTGAAGATGTACATGTATTTTTGTTAAAAGTTTTTGTAGAGAATAACAATTAATTTAATTAAGAAAAAAAAGAAACACTTAACTAACCCAAATATACATACATACATTATACACAAAATATATATAACTATACACATACATATTAAACTATCCTACTAATATTATAAACGTGAAAGTTTGTAAGTATGGATGGATGTTTGTTACTCTTTCACGTAAAAACTACTGAATGGATTTGGATGAAATTCGGCATACAGATAGTTTATAACCTTTTTTTTCTTTGTTTTAGTTGGAGAAAATGCTTCTCTGCACTGGCATGAGGCCTCGAGAGGAAGGTGAGAACCCCATGCACTGTCCAGGGCTGGAACCCATATGTCCCCACCCGCCCCCCGTGGGGGAAACGGGTGAGTAAGGACATACGCACCCGACCTGGTAAAGGAACCGACATCTGCCGTCACGAGCATATAGCGGCGCCGCGGTACCCTAATACGCTCCGCGAAACGCCACAAGCTGTGGACCCAGTCAGACCTGGGTTCCCCGCACCACCAGGAGCAGTCTGGCAGATACAGACTGCTCCCCAAACGGGAGGAGGGCTCGTGCAATGCAGCCTAGTGCTCCTCAACACTAGGCCGCGGCCCTCCTAGGGGGGGAGGAGGTTTCCCTCGACCCCCCCTCCGCTTCCTCCCTGCGAGCACGCAGGGAGCGTCTTCGGCTTGCGTGCTACCTGCGCCAGCGCGCAGGAGCCCAAGCCGGCCCGCTAATCCCAAGGGCTTGTGTGTGGTGGAGGAAGGCGGCATTTGTGCCGCCCTCGACTCCCCTTCCGCCGCCGGTTGCCCGGCCTCGTCCGTCGCCTTCACCGGCGACTCCGCCTCCTCCTCCTCCATGGGCGTAGCGCCCTTCCTCCCCACAGGTGGAGCCCTCAGCCAGGGCACCCCCTTCGCCCTCGTTGACGGAGGACAGCACCGCCTCCCCCCCATGTGGTGGTTGTCAGGGAGCCCTGCCTCCAAATGCACACACTGCACGGCGCCATTTCCGCCCCGCACTCGGCAGCCTTGTGCCCGGGGGCACCACACCGAAAGCATAAGGAGCCACGGCTGGCCTACACGTCGCAGGCGTAGCTGAGGTGGCCCACGCCGTAGCACCTAAAGCACCGCTGGGGGCGCCTCTCCAGGGCCTCAACCCGCGCCCACGCCCAGTCAAATGCGACCACCTCGTGCTCCAGAAGGGACTTTGCCGCCGATATCGGGAGCCGGACCACGGCAGAGCTCCTTCCCGACGAGCCGGTCCGGATCGGCCCCACTGCCACCATTTCGGGCCTACATTTGGTCGAGGCCGCGATCTCCCGTGCAACCTCTCCCGGCCCGTCCTCCATATCCGGGTTGAGGCCCACCAGCCGCACCTCCGCCTTCCGGTACGGCCTGGCCACCACCACGTCATCCGGCACGGCCTTTCTCCGCCGGTCCGCTACGATGTCGGCCTGGCTGCTAGACACCCCCGGGAGCTCCAATTTTCGCCCCCCCCCGCCGCACTCAGCTGCACCTAGACGCAGTCCAGGTCGAGCTCCCCCCGGTGGCGTACGTTAGCCCCTGGCCAAGGTCTCCGGCTTTAACGTCACGGTGACGACTTGGGATTTTGGCGGCTCCAGCCTCACCCTGGCGGGGCCTGACCTGCCATTCTCCCGCTTCGGCTCGGTGCCTCCCTCCTGCGGGGCTCGGCCGGCCGCGGTCTCGGCCCTCCTGGCCCTCGCCCTGGCCTTCTTCGAGGCGACGTTTCGCCACTCCTCGCGAGCGGGTACCGGTCCCGCAGCCGGATCCCTCGGGGGAGCACGGGGGCCACCCCGGCGTAGCTCACCCCATCACTCGCCAACGGAGGCCTCCTGGGGGGGGGGGGGTCGGCTGGGAGGCGCCTCTCAATACTGGCCAGTCGCCCTCCCAGCGACCCCAGCACATCCATCCTCAGGGCGTCTATCATGCCCTCCACGCTGGTCGGAGGGGGGGGGGGGGACCGTACCGCGTCCCTCAGCGCCGCGACCTCCTGCTTGAGCGTCGCCACCTCCGCCTCCAGGTCGGCGCACCTCTTTGCGCTCCTCTCCCTCGACTCCCGATCCACATTCAGGCTCCCCTCCAGACATGCCATCAGGGCCATCACCGCCTCGGCTACCCCCTCGCGGACGTGATTCGCCGCAGTGGAGGAGTTCACCTCTTTGAGGATCTCCTCGGCGCTCCTCTCCGCCCTCCTGGCCAGCTGATCCCGAGACCACCCGGCCATTTCCTCCGGCAGCCTGTTCATACCCCTGGTGGTCTTGTCCTGCGATTTTTTCCGCTCCTTCTCAGCGGAGAACGGAGTGAACGAGCCCTTCTTGGGAGCGGGAGAACCCCCGCTGGAGCTTGCGCTGGGCTTGAAAGCGACCTTCTGAAGCCTGCCTCCCGTCTTAACTCCCTTGGCCTTGGTGAATTCGTCGGTGCTGCCCTTTCGCGCAGCCAGCAGACGCTTGCGCGATTCTTCCACTAGGTCCACGACCATCTGCGTCCTTTCCGGGTCAGAGTCACCCTCCTGCGCAATCTTGGCCGCCCAGTCATGACGACTGACGCCACTCCCACCGGGCACCGCCGGGTCCACGCCGCCCGAGCCATTAGCCCGAGCGGACGCTTCCCCAGTCGCGTCCCCGGCCTCTCCGCCCTTCCCGGGCCCGACACCAACCCCGCCCCTCTTGGGCAAGCTCCCACACCCAGCACCAGTAGCATTTGCCACTGCAGAAGCCTAGTCACGCGCTCCTGCAGGGCCTTCGGTAATACATTTCACACATGGAGGCCCGGGTACCTCCATGCGCCGGGCGCTAGCCGGACCGCATCGCACACACACTTTCTTTTGAGACGACATCATGGAAAGTGGGCTGTTTAGGGGTGGCCATCCCCTTGGTCGCTAGGGGGTGGACTGTTAACCGCCCACCAACCCGTCCGAAAACGGGCGCCCGTCGCCACGCCCCACATCCTATGCTTCACTTACTCTCATAACGTTCTTTATATAAGGTGACTGATAAAAACCGCAAGAAACTTCAAGGGCTGGTCAGGTCAAGTGTTTTAAACTTGACAAAAATGACAAAAAAGGAATTCATGTGTTTACATTTTAAATAAAATAATTCATTTTGTGAATTTTAATTGGATAGTCTTTGAGTATCTAATTTATTTTAAAGCATACGATACGGCCGTCTGTTGATCCGTCCGCGTCAACTGGGCGATAAGTACCTACGTTGACGGGTCAACAGACGGCCGGCCGGCCGGCCGTTGCCCCCGTCAGCTAGGCGATAAGTACCTACGAAAAAACACTAATTCCTTTTTTATCATTTCTGTCATATTGTATTAAACACTTGACCTGACCAGCCCTTGAAGTTTCTTGCGGTTTCTAACAGTCATCTATATTAATACATGCAATACATGCTCGTCGGTTTAGGTTACCTACTCAGTAAGTATGTAACAGAAACAAATCGAGTGTGCAACGCCCGATTGTTATTCCTGAAACGTAGTAGAGAGCGGCAATGCCTTAAGCTACCGGATAATCAATTAACCGTTGACCGGGTGCATCCGGCTGCAGCGGAACTATGACGAGACACCGGATAAATGAACCGGAAATCTGCGACACACTTAGTTACGCCCACTTTGGACCGGATCGTGGTTGTGTTGCCAAACTGTCGTATGCCGCCCCGTATTAATAAGCGGAACGCGTGAAAGTTTATTTTAATACAAGAATTGTCGTGTAGGTATAAGTAAATAATATTTTTTTGCAAAGATAATAATTATTTGTACTGTGGTTTCTTGCAATTCGTAAAAAAAAGTAAAAAGAGTTTGGCAGTACTTTTTTTGCTTCTTTTTTACAGTGAAAATAAAACCCGTTTATGGCCCGATATTTCAGTGTAATGTAACACACGTGGAAAGGTGAGCTTAGCGATGGGACGCTTAAGAACATCTTACCTACGCAGCAGCTTATTAACAATTTAATTACTATTGTGTCTGACTTTACGGCGATTGACAGCGTTATAGGTATTCAGCCAACGGTTATAATGCTATTGACATTGAATTTCTATTATGTCTGGTAATACGACAGCTGAGTTCTAGGTATAAGTTCTTTGGGTTTAACTCTTTACTAAGACAATTGCATTTTCAATTGAAGCTTTTTTGTATAGACCGGTTGATTAATATTGATTATGAACAGATAAATAGATGTAGCACTTGATATAATAGCTATGAACAGTGACACGATTTCTCGATACAATGTGGGTCGATGCTCTATTGTTCCACAAGCTTATTTATTAGCTGCTTGTCCGTTGATGCGGCAAGCGGCATCTCTCACCGCGAATATTTATTGCAGTAATTTCCTGCACGTTTATGGTTGGATGTTTTGATTATATACACGGGTACGGTTTTAATTGGGTCGATACGAAATGTACACAAGCCATGAAAATGTATAAAATTTTTCACTATTTTTGATAAAGATTTAAATTGAACTTAAAGTACAGGTGAATTCATTTTTGAATGAAAGTGGACGGTGAGCCATTACTATTTTTTTCGTAAGAGTCACAATATGTATTATAAAACGTGTTAACTCAATAGAGAGAGAGGTTTTATGTTGTTTATGACATTTTGCTAAGACTTCAGCTGATACAGTTCTTCTAATTTATAAAAAAATAAATTTATTTACGCTTACACCAATTATCTAGTCCAGTGTTTCCCAAACATTGTTCTGCCATGGCCCGGTAGTACTCACACTGCCTCTTCGTCACCCACTAATACTTTTAAACCCAAGCTGGTTCCATTAGGTAAAAAATAATACACATTTATTAACTAGTAAAAGTGTTTTATTAATACTACATATTTTAGTATCGCCTATTTAGTCACTAATTTTAGTGCGAAGTATGGAGCTACTGCTTATTTTGAATAACGTTAGGAGTCGGCGGCTAGCTGTCGACATTTCGTCGGCAAGCTGTCGACGTTTCAACTGCTTGCCACAATCAGGTACAGCTAGCTGACGACGGCAGATGCCGTCACCTGTCGTCGGCAAACTGCCGTCGTTTCAACTGCTTGCCACAGGCAGGTCGATAGCTAGCTGACGACGGCAGATGCCGTCACCTGCCGTCGGCAAGCTGTCGACGTTTCAAGTACTTGCCGCAGCCAGGTCGACAGCAAGCTGATGACGGCAGAGGCGACTACAGACGCCATCACCTGTCGGCAGTTGAAACGTCAACAGCTTGCCGACAACATGTCGATAGCTAGCCGTCGACTCCTAACGTCGACTGCAGTTACATACGTCGACAGCTAACTGCTGCTTGTGTGTTGGAGCCTTTCTCTTTTGTCATTGTGGCGCGCGCCGCTCACCGCTTACGAATATTTACGATGAGTCGATCGATAGTAAGTATTATTTTTAAAACAAGGCGGGAATGTTGTGACCCGGTATTTTGTTTTAACGGCCCGGTACCGGGTCGCGACCCGGCAAATGGGAAACGCTGATCTAGTCCAAGATAAGCTTCTTATGAATATGGTTAAAGTAGATAACGGATAAATATGCATAAACATAGAAAAACACCTAGACCCGTAATCAATTTATAAAAATAGTTTTCTCTAAATTGACCCGACCGGGAATTGAACCCGGGACCTCAGAGATGGCGCGACACCGGACCCGGCGCGTTAACCACTCGACCACAGAGGTCGTCTGTGTCATTTATGTGTTTAATAAGCGTTTATAATATTATTATATAACAACAAATTCTGTCAAATATTACTCCGTTTCAGCATTAATAATTTGCAAGATGCCAGCCAGTGCTTCGTTAGTTAGTTAGTCAAAAGTCCCCCCTCCCACCTTTAGTCTTATAATTAATCGGCAAATGAAGCATTTTCCCATTGCGAATTCACAAATTATTCCTACTCCAAGTAAGATTGAACCGTTGGATTAAAAGCTCACATCAGTGTGGTCTAGTTGATATGTCTGGTTGCTCTTTAACGAAGGCGACTCAACCGGCCGATAAAGGATTTCCACAGACACGACACCAACAAATCTGTTACCCCTTATCTTTCAATCCGTGCCCCAAGGAAGTTACCCGAATAATTTCCGAGTCATTAACCCACTCCCAACCGTCCTAAGCAAGATAGACAACATCTGACTTAGATCTGTATCGTGTGAATCCGAGGCTCAGAGATTAACCGCACTAGAGCCGGCTGTTATACAGAATTGGAGTTATCCGCCGCAGACTCGAAGAAATCGTGCTATCTCCCCGTAATGCGGTCTTAGCCGAGCTCCAATCAAACTAAACAAACCTTACTAATGGCATTTCTATTCTATATCCAGATCAGAGTTTCGTGAACTACGGGATTATTTCGTATCCAGACAAGGCGAAGTTATTGCCTCGTTACCTCAAACGGTTAAAGCTGAACTACGGGCTCTAGCTTGATTTGCCATGCGGACTTCCTCATATTCTTAATTTGGGTTCGTTTTTTTGGTTTTATTGTGCGATGTTTATTTATTCTTGTGGAAATAAACACTTTGTTGGATTTACGTGCTCTTAGAATGTTGTGTTACATATTAGATTTTTTTTTTTTTTGTAACAATGATTTATATATATTTTTCAATAGTCGAGACCTCTAACTTCGCCGGTAAACCCTACCTTCGCCTGTTTCTAAGAAAGTTAAAATTTACTAAATATTTGTGTATCTACAATGCGTAAAACTACCAAATGCAAAACATTTTTCATTCCTAGCAACAATTTCGCGATGAAATCGTAACTAACTTAACTCACTAGTGACACGTGCGTTTTTACGGTAATAGTAACGAGTGTTTTTATCTAACACTTAAGAAACTTTGATTGGTGAGCATTTTAGACAGCAGGTAAGGCTAAAAATTGTATTTTATTATGATCTATTGTAATCCCACTTTCAGAAAATGAATTAATCTTGCAATCAGTTGTGTAGTTAAAGAATAATCGTAAGACACAGTGATTAGGGTATCGATGCGGCCATGTTAATGCTAAACTTCCCCTACCCCTAGGGTTGTCACTTTGAAAGTGTGTTATGTTCATATTGTTGGTTATTTTTACATTGGTTGCTAAGTACCTACCTATTACAAATTAATAATTATTTCACTATTACACTTCTTGGCCGGGATTCACCCTATCCGTCTTCTGTGACGTAACCAGACCTCTAGACTATTAGAACACAATTGCACTCTATCCATTTTGATGTACTGACTTATATTGTATCCAAGCGTATTTTGTTTTATTTTTTTTACATTCGTAATGGGAACCCAGAAGCCGAGAATTGTGCAAGTTAAAAAAAGAAGAACTGTATATTGAAGAAGAAAAGTGATTATACTACAAAATATACGCGGTATGAGGGTGGCTTCTACGACGCGTGCAGGTCTTAGAAGCCACCCTCATACCGTGCTGACCATCAAGACATGTACTTCCCAAAAAGTTTGGACAATCGTTCTTTTGCCGAACTGCTCGTATGAGGAATGCGCTTCCCGCACACGTGTTTCCCTCCTCTTTCTCTCCCGGGTTATTTAAGCGGGGCGTGAAAAAGCATTTATGCAGGCCGCCATAGTGTGAGCGTTCGGCATAGCGTGGTAGCGCTGTGATGAACGCTTTCACTTCTTGGGCTTCACTTTCTGCTTTTCATCAGGCAGAGTGAGGCCATTATGGCGTGCCACAATAAAAAAAAAGAAAAACAAATACTGTAAAGAAATAATATATGTTGCTGTAAAAATTTTAATAAGAAAGAAAAAAAAATATCATATTAAGTGGAAAAAATATTTGGAATTCCTTGACGAACCCTTTTAGACAAAATGCATGCTAAACATCCATTGAGTCCAGGTTGACCCTCACGAATTACTCCTGACGAGGAAAAAACATAAAAAAGTGGTCATTGCAGCTAGCGAACATGGCAGTCCTCTCAGTTTGCTTGGGAGAAAGTATTGCAGAAGATTGGTACTCCAAAATTTTTCAAAGAGGGTTGTTTCACCGTTCCTGAACTAGATTTATAAGTTTATAAAATAAAAGATTGTTCGTTTAATAATTGAATTTTATTTTTGAACTTTCCTTTTAGATTGACAGCCCTAAGAAAATCCGAAGAAATGTATGATAACAACTTCAGACTGGTCCCTAACTTCGCCTACCACGTTTTTCTCCAATAATCAACTCATGAGTACAGGTTTTAAGTTCATTTTTGCTTAAGAAATTAATTGTTATAGTTGACAGTGATACCCGTCATCAAATAGGTACCTACACGACTGAGAAACACGTGGTAGGCGATGATGGGAAAATATGACCAAACATCGCCTACTCCTTTGCGTAGTCTTTTTAGTCAGTTGTACTATCTTTTTCCTAGTTCTATTGAACTTAGGCAAATAACAACGTTTTTATTTGGATCCATAGCTAAATGTGCAAATCGCAAAATGTGCACTAATGCTATTTGAGAATGATGTAAAATATTCCACAATTTGAGAGCACATTGAAAAAATGTATCAAAAACCAGGTGAAGTTAGGGGTTTCTAAGTAGTTTTTATCCGAGTGCCCTTTACACGCTCTGGAGAGGCTAAACATTGAAATCCAAGCAGGTGTCAAGGTAGTCCCGGCAAATTTTGCTGACCTTATCAAAGGGGACAATAGAAAAATACTTTTAGACTACTATGTCAAAATTGTTACCACTGTAAAAAATCGTAATAAGTCATAATCACTAAGTATCTAGATATAGAAAGGAATAACACATATACCTGTGCATATACAGTCGTGGTCAACTAATTAGGGACATTCAAGATAGTGAAGAGCAATAACCGGTTATGTACATATAAATATAAAACCCTATTGATTTTTCAGCACCTATTATTTGCATAATTTGGTCCGATTACTATACTATATATGGCTGTAAATAAGAGAATAATTAAATAGAAAAAAGTATTTAATATCAAAGGTTGAACATGTATTAAATTTTAAGGTATAATTATGTAGCTGGACATTTAATTAAGGACAGTAAAGTATAATGATGAATAGAGTTAAACAAAACGAATAATCTCCAGTATTATAATATTTTTAAAAGCTCCATTTTATTACGTGTAAAATCAGTACCCAGTAGCAAAACCTTTGTTAGTAATTACCGCTTGACACCGATGTGGCATAGACATTATCAGTTTCTGACATGTTTCGATAGGAATGTTTGCCCATGCCTCACAAAAAGCTTGATTAAGTTGATCTAAAGTTGTGGTACGATAAGTTGAAACTTTTTTCTTGATTTCGTGCCAAAGGTGCTCAATTGGGTTGAGGTCCGGGCTATTTGCTGGCCAATCTAGCACCGATACTGACTGACTGGTAAGAAACGACTTGACTGAACGGGCGGTATGTTTCGGGTCGTTATCATGCTGAAACGTCCATATAATAGGGAGATGCTCCTCAGCATAGGGAAGCATAGTTTCCTCCAATATTGTTTTGTATTGATGTTGGTCTAAGTTACCCTGAACTTTTCTCACAGGTCCCACTCCACGTCCAGAAAATGAACCCCAAATTTTAATGTTTCCACCGCCATGTTTCACCTGCTTTTTTGTGAATCTTGGATTCATTTCCGCTTTTACAGGACGCCGTACGTATTGCCTTCCATCTGAAGAAATTAAATTAATCTTGGTCTCGTCAGAGAATAATACATGTTGCCATTGGGCGTAGGTCCAATGTCCATATTTACGTGCAAACGCCAAACGAGCATTTCTATGTTCTTTCTGAAGAAAGAACATAGAAATGCTCGTTTGGCAACAACGGTACTTTGCGAGCCACTCTTCCGAACAACCCTGCTTCTACCAGACGTCGTCGAACGGTCCTCGCTGATACACCGGCTCTTTCGTCTGCCCCAAACACTTCGTGTTTAATTAAAATAGAGCCTAGAAACGGATCTTTCTTAGCTAACCTGGTTATCATTCTATCTTCTTGCGGAGTTGTTTTTCTCGATCTTTTTGTCCTGGGCACATTTAAAGCTGTGTTATTGCGCCTGAAATGTTGCACTGCATTGCATACCATAGTTTTTGAACAATTTAAATGTTCTGCTATCCCTCGGTATGACCAACCACGCTCGACAAACTTCATGATAATTGTTCGTAGTGTTGGATCGCAACTTTTATTTTTGCCCATATTTCTTCAAAATAATTCTCAAAACTTAAAATTAAAAATCTGGATTGCCGCCAAAACTACCACAAAACAATAAAAGAAGAAATAAAAAAGTATTGAGATTCAAATTTTGAAAATAGAACGCAATATCTCAGTGTCCCTAATTAAATGGCCAGCCAGCATTCTTTGAACAAATAGCACACTGATAATCTATCAGCTATACTGTAAAGAGGTTTAATGTTTAAGAAGTTGTTATTGTTTGTATAATCGGGCACATCAATGACTAATTATACTTACGTGTAAAAGATATGGAATATTGTTAAGACTCGTTGGAAAATAAAAAATAAATTCACAATTTGGCTTAACTAGAGATTGTCCCTAATTAGTTGACCACGACTGTATATGCAATTGATCACATATGTGCTCAATTTCCAATAGTCAAATAAGCTCAAAATGTATAATTAGTAAGTAACAATATTGTCAAATCAAAAATAGACTAAGAGGATATAAACCAATTTCGTTAGTGCGATAAAATGTATTACCTAGTTGAATTCAGGTTCCCGCTGAAGCTATGTCTAATTGTCATGTAACTATTGTAATCCGTCAGTGTGCCTCATGGACATAGACTCAATACTATTATCTAATAACCCCTTCGATCAACAATACAACTAGATGTCAGGTCGGCGCTAAAAATGTGTCTCGGTAAATAAGAGCGCACTTGAGAAGTGAGCTCCTATTTTCACGCAAGGCATAACAGGAAAAAGTACTTTATTTGTTGCCCGTTAAGGTTGATTTCACCACTAAATATTATTGACATCTTTTCTTTTTTAAGAGGTGACGACTAATTTATTGCTTTGAAAAAGTATTTATTCATGTGGACAGAATTAAGCTTTGATTTTGTACGTGACGCGTTATCTAGTAGGTATTGTTGATCGAAGATTATCCCCAAATGGTTAGTCGGAGACTAGACAATGGGGACTGCAAAAGCAGTCCACTGCCACAGTCACCAAGTTAAAACTGCACATGTGCTCAGCGTGACAGGTGGTAAGCCCATCGCCGCTCTATGCTGTTGGATGTACACACGGCGTCAGATCAACCTACACTAAACTGTCAAATTTTTTCAATGAATATTGCTCCTTAGAACTAAACAATAAAGTTCAAAATTGATTGTAGAAATTTGAAAGTTTTGAGTAGGTTGATCTGACGCCGTGTGTACAGTCTTTAATCCGTTATTCGCCTTTTTCTACACCCAATGAGGTGGTAGTGTGCCTTATCAAATAAATAAATAAATAAATGTCGCAGCATCAAGAATTCAGGTCACCACTGAAGCTGATATAGTGAACGGCGCGTCGTAGACTATTTATCTCGCGCGTACGTTATCACTGCTCGCTGCAGCTGCGCGCATTCCTTGGCTGCAATTAATTTGGACGCCGCCATCATTTATTTTGTCATCTCAACCTTAACGTCTTTGAAAAGTCTCAAAATAGTCCCCGTTGTAATGCGGTTACTTTATTTTTTATCAGATGCCTATATACGTCTTAGAGCTGGGCTTCATCTTTTATTCTTACATAAAGCGTTAGCGTGGTAGGTCCACGCTAGGAATAATGATATCGAGCTGAGCGCTAGATCACTCGGAGGCGTTATGGAAACTGTGTTGTGTAGCGGTGAAAGAATACAACCAACCATTCTCTTCCCTTGGGTGTCGTAAGGGGCGACTAAATTAAATGACTAAAGACTGCACATACTTCCAACAGCATAGGCCGGCCATGGGCTCACCACCAGTCACGCTGAGCACATGTGCAGTCTCTATTTGGTGAAAAGTGGACTATGGTAGAGGACTGCTTTTGCTGTCCTCATTGCCTAGTCTCTGACTAACCCTTAGGAGATTATAGTCGTAATTTAATGTATATTATGTATGTAATTATTGTAACCAGTACAAAACGACGGTATCGACCACTTCCGTAAGCACGCCGGTTCTGGCGTCGCCATCCCTGACGCTGGTCTAATTACTGTTCCGGTCGATTTAAATAAAACTATTTTCCTAATTTTATTTCGGGTCTGGGTGTTTTCTGTGTATAAATAATTATGCTTATCCATTATCAAGTTAATTATAAAATTTCACGAGAATCTTACCTTGGGCTAGATAATTGGTTTAGAGTGGGAAGCGAAGAAATCGCACCTTTGTAAGGACTTCATACATACATATAATCACGACTATTATCCTCGAAGGGTTAGTCAGAGACTAGGCAATGAGGACATCCCCTCTCTTTACATCACTAAGTTTTATTTGTACCTGCACCTCGAGACCAACTGTTAGGTTATGCAAGAAGTGCCAGACGTCCCTGCGCCAGTAAACCAACTCGCGCAGCAGACCATCTGCGTTAGGTATTGACGCCAAATCAGTGCCCGCCGAAGCGCGCTCTTCATTCGGTACTCATAAGACTAGTGGTCTCAAGAGAGTTTCCCCGTGAACACGTGTAGTTCACTGCCTATTTTCCAGATAGGTAACCGGAGCTGTCGAGCTCGCTCACTTCTCGTTGCACGAAGGGCACAACTCGCAGTTGCCACTGCTTGGGTCGACAACTCTAAAGTCGAGTACCAAGTGTCCACCTTAATCGCGGAGTAGTAAGCACACTCACTTCTCGGAACCCATCCGGTAGCCTAGCCAGTTCCTACGTCCTACGCGGCTGGCTGGACCGGAGGCTACGGCATCTAGGGGGCAAAAGCCCATGACTCTACCATGCTCCACTTTTAGCCCATCGCCGCTCTATGCTGTTGGATGCATGTGCAGTCTTTATTCCGTTAGTCGTTTTTTACGACACCCAATGGAAGAGAGGGTAGGGTAGTATTCTTTTATCGCAACGCGACACAGTAAATATTCATCTTGAGCTATATTGCTCTTTGCAGCTGGTAGCAGCTGTATGTCTATTGTTACCATATTTATCTGATGTTTACTAAGTTGTTTTTTATTTATTTTAAGGTATTGGCATCCATATGTAAAAAAAATATGTTGAAGGAGCTAATTGAAAACCAGCGTCAGCGACCTGACAAAATGCAGATGCTGAATTGGCTGCCTGTTTAGCTTCGGCCGTGAGACACTAATGTGATATTACAATAAGTGTTTTTGTAATCTGTTTTTTTTAAAATCTAAGTTGTTATACTGTTATTGTTGTAACTGTCTCGTGTGTTGTAGCAAAATAAACTATTTTTCATTTCATTTATATTAGCATCCGTTAGTTTGCAATACATTTTACATGCGAGTTGTGCTTTTCGTGGAACGAGAAGTGAGTGAGCGCTACACTTACGTTTCAACTCAGGTCGCATTGAATATTCGGTCAAATGAAACTTTTAGAAATATGAGTTCACAGAAAATTAATCATTCTGGGTAAGCCGACAAAGCGGAAAAGTAAATAATCTGACTTGAGTTTTACAACGTAAAACACGTTTTGTTGGAATTTAAATAATCTGTGCTGGGATTTTTACATAAAGGCAATAAGAGATATCTTGTTTGATGTTATGGGAAATTTGTATTCGAGCAAATGAAAATGTGAAACAGTATTAAGGTGAAAGAATATTGGTTAAGTAGTAATAAATAGAGACATCATATTGAATCTTCCACGTAATGTGAAAAAAATTTTAAAAGTAACAATTTTGAGGTTGCGGTTGAACATTTTTTCTTTTTACGCAACATACAATCCTAGCCAACTTAAGTTCAATTTAATCATCCACAACCACAACACGTACTTATTATTATAGAAGCCAATAATCAAGACTTTCGATATTAGAATTTTGTAAAATCGGTGGAGTACAACCAAGAGACGACGAGAATAACGACTATTAGCCCCGAAGGGTTAGACAGAGACTAAGGGTTACCTATCATAAATTCGAAATTTGCCTGTACGAATTTTATTTGGCCGAAAACGTTTTGTAATTTCTTGTTTTCTATAATTTTCTTTTTACCGAAAACACAATTGACAAAGTTTTGAAATGCCGATTATCGATAGTAATTTTTTTCAAAATCTCTAAGTTTTGAAATCCCACTCACCGTTTGATCGAAGCTATTAATGCTAGATGATTCATTTTCCAGAAATACGTTTCCAATATTATAAAATACAACATTGTAAATAATTGAAATCCATAATATCCTCGAACAACATGTAATCGTAGTAACGTATAAGCATGCAAGCAAACATGCAGCATGCAACCAAGCATGCAGCATGCAACCAAGCATGCAGCATGCAACCAAGCATGCAGTATCATCCAAGCACGCAGCATGCAGCAGGCATGGTTTCTGTCACGGCTCCGGCGCTGCGAGGCTCCGGCGGTCCCACGCGAGCTTATCGTCGCAGATGGGTTTCGCTCACCACCGCCACCTGCTCCTCAGCTCGCGGGCCGCCTCGCCCCTCCGCGCCTTCGCGGGCTTAAATTACACTCTAGTGTAGGGCAGACAAGACTACGTGGAGTCGGTTTTGCCGCGATTCGTTTCTGTCACTGACTTTTGTAGCACAACCTTACCGAAAACACAAAGTATTAACTTTTTAAGACATTTAAATTTATTTAACTAATAATATGAATATATGAAAAAACAAAATGACAATCTGGGTAGGTATGATGTTTTAGAGAAAAAGTTACTTCGAATTTTAATACTTCTAGATATGAAAATTATTGTAAGCAAAACATCTTGCAAAAGAAAAAAAGTAGTTTTGATATTCGGCTAATAGTTTTTCTGGAAAATGAAACGTATGAATGATCAGTTTCTGGATTAACAAAATTATGTAAAAGCAAACAATCTGGGGTTTAAAACTTCGTCATACCGTTTTCGAACAATTGAAATTCGTACAGAAAAGTTTCGAATTTATGATAGGTTACCGAGACTAAGCAATGAGGACCGCAAAAGCAGTCCTCTACCATAGTATACTTTTCACCAAACAGCGACTGCACATGTGCTTAGCGTGACAGGTGGTGAGCCCATCGCCTTATATGACAATTTCTCCTTAAAAGCTTCCTAAATAAAGTATTTACTTATCTGTTTTCTTTTACTATCTACGCGGCTTTAACTATATTCTGGTTACAAGGCAGGGTGTATGGTAAAAGCTATATAATCTAGCAGCATTATTTTAGGTCTGTTAGAGTCAAACTCGGTTGGAATTAGTTTTGACAACATTTGGATAGCTCGTGACCACGAAAAGCAAGCTTTCGTCTTTCGTGGTCCCGAGCCATCCATTTGGCACAGAAGGGATGGTAATAGAATTTTAGTGGGCAGACGCCTCCCCTCTCCCTGTCGAGCTCGTCTGGTTGGACGAGGAAGGGGAGGAGAGTCCCACAGAGCCCGAGATCGCCCCTGGCCTGGGTGTATGCGTAAAACGGCATTTAACTAATACAAATTACCGACAAAATTCTTTTTTAATCCGCGGCTGTGTAACTTATAACAGGTACAGCACCGAGCATGACTTCGATTTATTTTCGACGAGTGCAGCGACTATAAATCAAACTGTATGTAAACATTTTTTTTCTTTAAAGTTAAGTAAAGTAAATTAAAGTAATTTAAGTAACTTTAGGCAGCAATAAACTATAATAGTTGTAATCTGATATGTTTTATGCTTCATAAATTGCTTGTTTTTGTTTCTCCTTTTCATAATCACACGTTATTTTTGTAAATGTTTAAGATAACTCGAATCTTACTTGTAACTATGACTTAAGTATGTTAGAGTTTGTGGAGGTTTGTAATTAGCTTTTAGATTTTACACAGCTATAAAATTTGTAGTAACAGCTGTTAACCTTCATAAAAAGAAAAAATAAATAAATGAATAACTATATAAAATATAAAAAAGGTCTGTTAGAGGCCAGCCCATGTCTCCCTTTCACGTCGACTCCTTGGAATCTTTTGTGAAAACAACTGCTTGTATGGGGGCAACTCTGAACTTGCGAAAACAACCAGCTGGCTGTTCCATACATTTTGGTCGCATAGTATTAGCTGTTTTGTACGGAACCGCTGATTATTTCTCGCAACAAAGTGTCGCTTTGCTATCGATGTATATTTATATTATTATCTAAAGTCATCGTTAAATTGTTGAGTTATCTACATTTTCCTTATTTCGCAAACAAAGATTTGGTAACTGTGTATTAACAACTTGCAAAGCTTCCGAAAGTTTTGGGGAATATTAACGCTTAAAATTAATTTAGGTCAAGCTTCAGATAAGTAAATATCTAACATATTTATTATCTGGTAACACTTTTTATTATTAATTCTGTTTTGATTTAAGTTATTAGCGATAGATGGAGAAATTATTAATTGATCATTAAACAAAACAAAATTATTAAAATCAACACATCATTTTATATTAATTACCAGGAAAATAAAACATTAAATAGAAATAATGATATGTTGTGCTGTGCTGTTTGTTATTTTTTTCATTTAACATAAAGTACCATTGGCTACAAAATTTGCTGTGCATTAGTATCAATTATATATTCCTCTTCCCCCCCGGATCGCTCTCTGAGTGCACGTGCGCGAAGACTGTTTCGTTAATTTTTATTTATTTAAAATATATAATCCTAATTTAATCAAGTTAATTCGGCGAATAAAATAGGAGCGCATAACAGAACAGGAGGTTACCCTGTCAAGTTACATCGATATAACACGCCGTCCGTCACCAGTCCCCACTCCGCTTCATCTACCACACGTCGTAGCCGACCGACAGGTATTGGTCGTAGCAGGCTGCTAAGAACTGCGCTACGGCCACCTCTCGTTACCACGGATCTGCATTGTAACGATACCGCCACTACGCTTCTATCACCCTGGTACTTTTGGACGCTTTAACAACGCCTAAAACAACCTGCAGCTGCTGTCGGAAGGACTACTGCCACTGCGGAGTGAAGGAGCGCATCTGGATAGGTGAGACAAACATATGTTCACTTGCATCGCTACTAGCAGCTTGGCCCAGTAATCCCCGCGTGCCCGCTACTGCGCAACCCAACGCACACAAACATACTAAGCGCGTCTCATTCAAACTCTCGCGACCGCTGCGCGCCCAGTAACTCTGGAGCCCGGTTGGTAGTTACGCATATTGACACCAGGTACAAAAGGAGTTTATCTCGACCTCCTTCGCACTTATTACCGCCTGCTAACTGTGATTCTGTCTTGAATATTGCGTTATAAATATCTGTGTATGAAATAATATTATAACTCCACAACACTTCTGCTACTCTATTAATATGGCAAACAACCCAATGGACAAATCACTCTCAGAATCTGACTTATGTCAAAAGGAGAATTTTGAAAAAACCCCGCCAAATTTTGTTTTTTTCCCGGGCAAAAAGGAGAAGGGACGGTGAGGAAATCTCTGAAGTAAGCGTACTAAAGGACGAAATGAAGAACTTGTTGTCTGCTTTTTTGACCCCACAACAACAGGAAATTTCAAAAATAGGATTGATACTAACTGAATTACAGCAAACAAATGTAAAAATTGAGAGCTCAATGGCTTTTCTAGTTGCCCAAAACGAAGAATTTAAATGTAAGATCGACAAATTAGAAAATCAAGCTAAAGTCGACAGGGACCACCTAACCATGTTGGAGAATAAAATAGAAGATATGCAGATGTCTTCTCGTAAAGCCAATTTGGAATTAAAAAACGTACCTAAACTAAACGGGGAAACGAAAAAAGACCTGATAAATGCTGTACTGAGCTTGTCTAAAACTGTGGGCTGCGAACTGGAGAAAAAGGACATTAAAGACATATACAGAGTAAGAAGTAGGAAGGAAGGAAGGAGTACTCAACACCCCAATCATAGTGGAAATGTCATCTACCCTCGCAAAGACTGATTTATTGAGGTTGTGCAAAGGCTTTAACAATAAACATAAAAGCAAATTATGTGCCAAACATTGCGGATTTAAAACCAAAGAGGATACACCTATCTTTTTGTCGGAGCAGCTAACTGCAAAAGGATCACGCCTTTATTTCCTAGCGCGAGATCTTGTTAAGGCCAAAAGATACACATTCTGCTGGACGGCTTATGGAAAGATATATATAAGGAAGAATGAACATTCTCCAATCATAACTGTCAAGTCTGAAGCACAAATTCATCAGTTATCGCAAGAATCATGACTGGAATATAACTGCTCATACGTTCTCAATCGATAACTGGTCCCTTATGGACCTTTTATTTATGTTTCCTTTATTTTTCCTTTTTTTTTCATAATAATTACCGAATTACAAAACTGCAAAACTACTAAAACACCACAAAAGCACAAAAATATCACATGCACTCCATTTTCCACCATTGACTCACATCAAACACGAACCAATTCACAAGCAACAAACACATTTTTAAGACACTCTCTCACTCTTTTACACTATTATACATACACCCCAAAAATACAGCAAACCCGCAACAATACACAAACAACAACCCAATTTATAAGATACCCTCTCAGACTCTTACCCCATACCACTTTCACCCCTAACACACAACAATCACACACCAATACACAAACAGCAGACCAACTTCTAAGACACTCTCTCACACACTTAACCAACTACACATCTTATATTATTTTATTCTTGCCTAAATTATCCGCAAGCAGTCACGGGCTAGTAATAATACTTGACATGCTCATCTCATCACTGATTGAATAGTCAACTTACCACTCTGAAAGAAATAGACAAGGCCAATATCGCTCTGGCTTACCATTGCGATACTAATGAATTAAATAAACACATACAAATTCAAAAACGAGATATAAAAATTTTCTGCCAAAATATAAGAAGTGTGTATAACAGCAATTTTGACGATTTACAAGTAACTCTAAGTAGTATAAAATATGCCCCAGATATACTTATTTTAACTGAATGCCAACTTAACCTCGATAAGCCAATTCCTAAACTACAAAATTATACTACATTTCATACTACAAATCACATTAACGAAATTGATGGGGTAGTGGCTTATGTCACCAATAATATCAAATCTTATGTAAAGGAAATAATTTTATGTGATGCATCTTGCCTTGAAATCAAAATTAATAATAGTATTATCTTAGGTGCTTACCGCTCACCATCTAACATTATTGCTGATAGATTTATTAACTCCCTAAACTCATATCTGGAAACTATTAGTTCCTATGACTGCATAATATTAACTGGGGATATAAATATTAACTTAATACCAACTGAGAATGAAAAAACTTACGCCTAAATGGACTTCTAACTGGGCACTCATTCCCGACCCGCGTAAATAATTGTTTGGATCATTTTATGTTAAAGATAAAAAAGGACAAGGTAAGTGCTCAAATAGCGGTCTTAAAAACAACTGTAACCGATCACTCCTTAATATTCCTTAATCTTTCAAAAATCAAACTAACACATAGATGTTCTAAAACAAAAACTATTACAGACTTTGATAAAGCTCTAAAAACCTTGGCAGATAGGAACGTAGGGGATCTTTTGATGTTTGATGATCCAAACGCTATAATATATTCTCTTCTTAACAATATCATCGAAGCATTACAAGAAAATACTTACACTATCACCATAGCGAAAAAGAATCGGACACTTAAGCCCTGGATGACACCTGGTCTGTTAAGGTGCATAAGAAACAGAAATAAGTTACAGCAAGACCTAAAAAAGGACCCACAACACGACATTTTAAAACTTACTTTTAGAAGATATAGGTACTAAAATTCTAAAAAAAGTTAAAAGAAAATATGAAAGAGAGAAATTAGCAAAGTCGACTAAAAACAGTAAAACTCTGTGGCATAATATTAAAAACATAACTCACATCAAGGGTTCAAAATCAGATAATACAAAACTATTGGAAGCTGAGTCTTCTCCAGGGGAAGCGGTGAACAATGCAAATAGTTTCTTTGCAGACGTGGGTGAGCGGCTTGCGAGTAATATCATGAAGATACATAATGTAGATATCAATAACCCCTTATTAACTTGTCCAAATTTAACATCTTTTGTTCTGTTGGAGGCAGACCCAATGGAGGTACACGATATAATTATGAACCTTAAACATAACAGTGCTCCGGGTTGGGACAACATACCCAATAGCTTCCTCAAACTGGCTAGAAACATAATTGTTCCTGTAATTGTTCATTTGGCTAATTTGTGCTTCACAAAGGGTGTGTTTCCAACATTGTTGAAACAATCCATTATCACACCAGTGTATAAGAATGGGGTTAAAGATGAAATAACCAACTATAGGCTAATCTCAGTCTTGCCTTCCATTTCTAAAATATTAGAAAAACTCTTAAATAAAAGGATCCTCAGTTATTTGGACAAATAACACATATTCTCAGATTCCCAATATGGCTTAAGACAAGGAAAATCAACAGTAGATGCAGTTGCAGCTATAACCTCCCTTATTACTGAAAAACTGGATAAAGGAAAAAAATGTCTAACTGCCTTCCTTGACCTAAAAAAAGCCTTTGACACGGTATCTTTCCCTATGCTTATTAGGAAAATGGAACATATAGGAGTAAGAGGTGTACCCCTGGAAATATTTAAGAGTTACTTGTCAGAACGATCACAAAAAGTAAAGATAGGAGATCATATTAGTAGTGACACCGCTGTATCTTTTGGTGTACCACAAGGTAGCGTACTCGGGCCTACCTTGTTCTTAATCTACATAAATGATCTATGTGAATTGAGAACAGGGGGTGCACCCATTTTTTCATACGCCGACGACACTGCAGTGGTGTTTGTTGGCGATAGCTGGGAAGCCGTCCAAAGAGATGCTGAATTGGGACTGGCTAGGATTGCATTGTAGTTAAGATTAAACTTGCTCACGCTAAACACACAAAAGACAAATTACATTTGCTTTTCCATAAAAAACAGTAGTAGTTTAAATTTCAGCATCAAAATCCACGAATGTAGCAATCCTGACGTTGCCGGTGGATACTGTTGCTGTACATGTCCCAACATCGAAAGGGTACCTAAAACTAAATACCTTGGTATCATACTAGATCAACGGCTGTGTTGGCACAATCAAACTGAACTTGTGACTGAACGTATTAGAAAACTAATTTGGATCTTTAAAACGCTAAGACATGTGTGCTCTGTAAGTTTACTTAAGCAGATATATACTGCCTTAGTACAATCCATTATAGTTTATTGTATTCCGATATGGGGTGGTGCCTCTAAGACAAAGTTCCTGGACGTAGAAAGAGGTCAACGTGCTATCCTGAAGACAATGTTCTTTAAATCGTTTCGTGCTCCCACAGATGTGCTGTACAAAGAGAGTGGAATTTTAACAGTTCGTCAACTTTTTATTTTAAGCACTGTCCTCAGGAGACACAAAACTATGCTCTATAAGCCAGCGACACTTAGTAAAAGAAGAAGAAACATTGTCATCGCAAGAAAAGCGTAAAAACAACCTTCGCAAGTCGCCAATGTGCATCGCTTGGAGATTGTCTTTATAACAAGATCAACAAAAACATTGCACTTTATGAAAGTTCCACATACAATTGTAAAAGCACTCTGACGTCGTGGTTGAAGAACCTGTCCTACAACGAAACTGAGAAGTTACTCCAACCCTTGGTCTAGAGGTTTTTAACCCGTTTCATATTAAAATGTAAATTTTAAACTAAATTAATATATAAACACAACATATTAAATCTTAACTATTATAATAAATTAAAATAAAACAAAATAATAATCAATAATTGAATACTCAACTCAAGATACGGTAAGATAAAATAATTGTTTAAGAGACGTTCCTCCTGTCTTTCTCTCTCTCACATAAACACACGGTCGCATAAACACATACATGCACTCGCAAACACACACGCACGGGTCACATACACACACACACTCACACACAAACAATCGCACACAAACCCACACACAAACACTTGCACACAAACCCACTCACACACACAAACACACACACACAAACTCATTTACACACACGCAACACATTATTGCTATTCGTTTTAAGGTTAAATGTACTAAAATTTATTTATCTATAAAATCTGTCTCTTGTCATAAATTGTAATGTAATATATCTAAATAATACTTACTTATAATTTAAGTAAAAATACTGGCTATGGAAGAGTGAGGTCTTTTGTCACAGGTATTTCCATACCAAAAAGAAGACCTCCAAAACAACTTAATGTAAAAACTTGTATTTTACTGCAATAAAGATTTTATATTTATATCAATACTTTGATAAATGGAAAGAAAGTTTGACAGGTGCTCGACATTTATAGTGTAGTGCAGAATTTTTTGTAGTTGATTGTAGGTACTCTGTATTGTTAAAAAAAATCATACATTAAAATAACGATGGAATATTTAGTATCAATTATTAGTTCCTAAGTACAAAAACTATATTCAATACTACTAACAGCCCTAAATAGAAAATGTTCCAGGTACGTTATTTACCAGTTAATTTCTTGTTAACGGACAGTGAACGTTTACTTTTATTCAATTAGAAGTTTGTTAAATTACTAATAGGAGTTTGGGGGGGCTTTACACATTAATTATCTTACGCTGGCACCTTGTTCAACCGACGCGGGCTTAACAAATATCGGAAGCGTCCAAATAAGGCCTCTTAACTTAGAGCAAGGACGATTTTATCTAATTTCTCGTTACTTGGAGCCATATCTGAGTTAAATGCATGGCGAATGAAGTTAGTGTGAAGTTATCGGAATACGTAGTATTATTTCACCTAATGTTTGCAAGTGTTATAAAACCAGATCCGGAATGGACATACCGGAATATAAATAATAATAATAACATTTTGGAAATTTTAACCACTCTAGTTCGTATTTTTCCGGTTTCGTTCAACGGTGTTGAAACGACGATGGTAAGTCACTAAATTGTCTTAGTAATTTAGCTTACATACCTACCTTCTCATTGCTGAGCAAAAGGCCTCCATAATTAAGTTAATCGATGGGACATTTAGCAAGTGTGATTTAGCTAATGCTTTATCACCACCGATATCAAATATCGCTTGATTATTAAGCTATACATTTTTTTTATAAACTTAGTAGTATATAAATATTACAGGAAAATTGTATTATTCAGCATTTTACAAACGGCGGCGTTAGGAAACGCTCGCTGTTTTGTAAAATGCCGAAGGCAAATTGATGATCGTAATCATGTGGCCAATAGTCATATATTAGGGTAACCAAGGTCTAAGAACAAATAAAATAGTTGTCACAATAATGTCATCATCCGGTATTGATTCACATAAAAAGTAACATACATAAGGTGAAAATAAATCGTAAGGTTTGGTTAGGTTATGTCAGAACAGTGATCAAAGCGCGAGCCGGCGAAGCGCCAGAAGTTTGTAGTTTTTTTAAGATCGTCTATCCGTCACTCAGATTGTCTTCCCCTACTTCGGGGGTCTGTATTGTACTTAATTACAGTTCTTTTAACAATCAAATAATCTATTCCAGCAATATTATTTTGCAAACTAATAATACTCCGCAGGAGTCCGACGAACGTCAGTTTTCATGGACACTTCGGCATTTTTTACGTGTCGGACAACCTCAAAAACTTTTCTGTTGTCCATAATCATTTTCAATGATCCCGCACAGATAAGGAAATTTTATTTGATTCTCTATAATAAAAGGTATTTAATTGTCACTCGTTTCTTGCAATATGCCCTCAGAATAATAACTAAAGCCGAGAAGTAGCGCTATTCAATTCAATTCAATTCAATTCAATTCATTTATTTCCAAGAATATGGTGTACATTAGGGTGTCATATTAATACAGGTCTCAGCATATTCTGCCATCTTCAGCGTGGAAATATTATATGCTTATTTAAATTTAAATTACAAAAATTATATAAGTAATGTCAAAAAAAAAAAAAAAATTAATGGAATAAAAATTTCATAAAATGTCAACATAATTTAACTAACTTAATGAAAATTACACTTTATGTTCTAAAAATTCTTTGGTCGTATAATAACATTCGTTTAACAATAATTTAAATAATTTATGTTTGAATTTATTTACAGGCAATTCTTTAAGTTCAACAGGAAATTTATTATACACCTTAATCGCCATGCAAAATGTATTATTACTGTATATTTTCAGTCTCTCTGTTGTTACATAAAGTCTATGCTTATACTTATTTCTAGTGTTAGTTTTTTTATGTATCGTGTCATGTAAGGGAAACAGATGCGGATATTTTTTTACTAACATGCAAATCTCAAATACATAGAGACAGGGTAGTGGTAGGATACTTAGCTCTTTAAATAATGGCTTACAGTGGTCAAGGTAATCAGCCCCGCAAATCGCCCTAATGCATTTCTTTTGTGCTTTGAATAATTTGTGTATGTCTACAGAGTTTCCCCAGATAATAATGCCGTATCGTAACACAGATGAAATATATCCATGATATGCCGCCAAAGCAGTTTCTCTGTTTGCAACTAATCGTAGGCGTCGAAGAACAAACACGAATTTGTCTAATTTAGTACAAACTTTATCTACGTGTTCTTTCCAGTTGAGGTTCTTATCAATAGTGATCCCTAAAAAAGAAGTACAATCTACTTGCGGTACAGATGCGTTATTGTAATTAATGTTAACATTCTTGGTTGGGTTATTGTAAGAGTGAAAATGTACAACACTACTTTTCTCTAAGTTAACTTTTAGATGATTGTCTTTTAGCCACTCAATTACTTTCTTTAGTTCCTCATTGCATTCATTTTCTAAATTATCTGCATTTTTGCACTTTATTAACAGTGAAGTGTCGTCGGCGAATAGAATGCAGTCATGAATTAGTGCAGCTGGCAAGTCATTTACATATAATAAAAACAGTAGTGGTCCCAAAACACTGCCCTGCGGCACGCCCGAAGTACCCACTTTTCGCGATGAATAAACCGTAGTTTTTTTGTTTTTGATTAATGTTGTCACTCATTTAAAGAAAACCAAAAATCTGACGGCGTCAAAAATTATAACTGAAAAGCAAAAAACAAGCTCTAAGGCGACTAAAAGAGACAAGACATGAAACTTAGTGCTGCCACCAATTATTATTGTTTGTGGTTGGGTTAATGTTTTTGACCTCAAAATTTCCTATCGTAATTTAGCGATGGTGCTGTCACGCTCAGCAGCAACAGATTTTGTTCAATGTGGTAACAGCGAAGTTGCTGAAGTGACTTCAGTAAAGTCGTAGTGCTTGATAGCTCAGTTGTGTGTGTGTCCTGGAAAGTAAAGAATATCAATGAGTATAAAATTCTTTAGTTTTCTGCCTGTCTAGAAACGGTGTAATGGTAGGTATGTATGTACAGTGGAGAACGGCCATGGCCAACCAGTTGGGAAAAATATTACTTGCATAGGTATACGCCGATGGTTTAGGGGGTGGAGATTATTCCATCATTTTGAACACATTATGTTATGACGACTTTAAGAAATTCCAAAAAATATACCTTCTCATACAAAATGGTGCCCAGTTGATTAATTTTTAAACGAATGATCGAAAAAAATACTTCTTGATTGGAGGCTAGAGGCAACTTGGGAACCTTCAAGCAGAGCCTGTAGCTAAGGTAAATATTATACGACTTTGTTTGACCGTCACTCATCAATTCATCATCTCTCAGTTTACGTCATTTGTCGTCACTGGTAAAACAACCGATAGTAAAATGTTTTGAACAAACTCGATGGCGTTTTTTTGGTGTTCAACCATCTTTGGGAGACACTGCAGCAGTCCACTGTGCACATAGAATTTCATCCAGAGGATATCTAAAACATTTAAGTGAACGTTACTTTTATTGTTTTAATTATCAGCGCCACAAGTGGTAGAAAATGGAATTAGTTATTACAATTTGACGCGGCATTTTGTAAACGGCGTTCAAATTGTCATTTGAGTTTCGTGGATTATTACAAGATGATGAGGCATTTTACAATTTGCCTTCGGCATTTACAAACTAGCAAGCGATTGCAAACCGATTGCAAACCGTTTGTAAAATACCGAATTATACAATCTGCCTGCGACATATACATAGAGAAGTTAAAGCTAATCTTTCAGATTTTTCTTTCGCGATAACGAGCGTATGAACTCCCGCCGTAGAAAATGGGAAGGGCTATCAAGGTGAATGTAACGTTTCGTTCGATCACCGGTAAGCCGAGATTATGCCAGCTTTAGTGCGCCGCATCTACTCGTAAGTACACGCGTCAGCAGGTCAACCTATCCAAAACTGTTTGCTCTAATCGATATTGATCCTTTTTTATGTGACGCGTCATAGTAACTACTTCCTGCCTTATATGGTAAGCAGCCGATGCAGTACAAAATAACGAGAGCGCTCCTCACCGTTTTAAAGTTACATATTATAATGTTATTTAAGACGAAGAAAATTATTGCAATTTAATATATAGAGCTTGAACCAACTAAGGTCTTTGTTATATATTCTGTCATAGTTCGCGATTTACGCAAAGCGTTTGAGTGGAATTTACCTTACAAACATCTTAGAATTTACTAAAAGCATATTATCAAGAGGTAATGTCAGGTTTCCAGACGACATTCAAAGACATTGAGTTTTGAATGAAGACTTGTAACATTTATTACAGCTCCTGTTCTTTGAAGTAGTCTCCTAAACGTAAGCCTACGCTATGATTCTGGAGGTAAACACCTATTTTAGCAGCTACTTATTATAAAAGTACAACGTTCGGCTATCACTGTATTGGTGACTTTTTTATTATTATTGTGACACGTCATAGTGACTACATCTTGCCTGATGGTAAGCAGCCGATGCAGTCCAAAATAACGAGAGCGCAGGAGAGCTCTCGTTATTTTGGACAACGGTGAAGACACCGTGGAACAAGCATGGTAACAAGCGCACTCATTCATGACGGCCTGCATAAATGCCGTTTCACGCCCCGCTTAAATGACCCGGGACTATAGGAGCTGGGAAACACATGCGCCGGCAGAAAATTCCAAAGTCGAACGGTCTTACACAGGAACGAATTGCCAAATTTTTTGTTACGAGTGCTGATAGTCTGCACAGTATGATGGTGGTTCCTAAGACCAGCACGTGTAGTCCGGGACAGGAAAGGAGAGGGCGAGATTAGATCAAAAATCGTTGGTGGCGGTTTATTAAAAGAAGACTGTACCGATCTCTTCTCCTGGGTGTCGTAAATGGCGACTAACGGACTACACATATATGCAAAAGCAAAGAGCTGCGATAGGCTCGCCACCCGTTATACTGAGCATATTTGCAGTTGTTATTTGGTGAAACGTGGAATCTGGCAGAGGACTGATTTTGCGGTCCTCATTGCCTAGTTCTGACTAACCCTTAAATAATAATAATAATAATAACCCTTAGCTGATAAATTAGTCGTAAGTGTATGTATGATACTGAGCCTTATATCCAATTGATAACGTTTAAATTTTTTTTGCAGAAATTCGACGTTTTGTTGCAGGTTGACTTGCTGGTATCTGTACTAAGTATATATCAGACGAGCAGAACGTCTCGTCGCACATTAATACCAATTAAGTTGTAACCTTCTTCGTTATGTGAAACGGTGTAGTATACGGGAAATAAAAATGGCTACCTTATTACGATTTAATGATTATTGAATTGTTTTATTTTATTTTGTATTATTACTACTTAGTAAATTTAAAGTTAAATAGTTACTAACACTTAAATTGTTTTAATGTAATAAAATATATATTTTTTAGTAAGTTATATCTGGCGAGAAGTCAATAATATCCCAAACTATTAAGGTACACCCATTGAAATGATTTCAAGGTGAAGATAACATTTCCTTGTACCGTCCCTAAGCCGAGATTAGGTCGGATTGAGTCGCAGCACCGGCTATATTGGCGTCGTATGTGGAATTCTGAACCCGCCCTTAATACCTATTAACTTGCGAGGTTCGTTACGCAACTCGGCTTGCTTTGTACAGGCAAACGGATGGGAGTGTTTGCTCATTGCCAGTGAATAGCAGTTATCGTTATAACAACGAAAAATTTATAAATATATAAATATGCTTACACTAATTATCTCGCCCATATTAAGCTTCTTGTTTAAAAGATAAACTAGATAACGACACATAAACATAGAGTACACCTAGACCCGAAATCAATGTAGAAAAACAGTTTTTTCTAAATTGACCCGACCGGAAATTGAACACCTCATAGATGGCGCGACGCCAGAACCGGACTGCTCGACCACGTAGGTCGTTTTCATATACTTACGTATAAATCTTAATACAGTTGAAAGAAGCAAAAAAATAAAAGTTTTCTTTATTTTAAAAAAGGAAACATTTTATTTATAAAGTAAGTACAAGTAAGTACTCAAAAATGCAAATCCACTATTCATTATGCAGTGTTCAACTAATTTGCAGGTTAGATCCAAACGCAGGGGTCGCTTTAAATATTGCGGAACATATTTATTATGAAAAGGCTAGCACGCCGCCTGAGGGAGTCTCGGAATATAATAATAGTGGTGGGGCAGAGCGTACCATCTCGGTACATTGTGAGGGGCAGGAAGCTCATTAGAGGTCGCCCCGGGCGGGCCGCCCTATCCGTCTCACTGTCACTGCATCTCACACGAATTAGTTTTATTATACCTTTTGAAATATTTACCTTGCTCAGTTGGCTCGCGTCGAAGACGGTGAAATGTGATACGTCAGCTTTTTAAAAAAGCACTGTGGTGCAACCAGTATTTTATACATATTATATTTATACAGAGCTAAAGCTTGCAAGTTTGTAAGACGCGGAATGTCCGGAAGTTGCAGGTACGAATCCAGATTGTGCATTTTTTTACATTTACCGAATTGTAATTTGGTTGCAACAAAATTTGCGTAAATTGTCTATACGAATATTTACACTGTTATGGTTAGCAAACGTAAGTATTTTCTGATTGTTATTTATTATAGATAATATAATTAGATATCCAAGTGCAGTGCTTTTGTAAATATTTGTTATTTTAAAATTTAAGTTAGTGTTTTTATTAGAAAAGGTAAATGGTACACATCGAATTAAAGCACTTATACGGATCTCCTACATTACAAGCTTTTATTTAACTGCAATGTGCAAGTTCGGGTACTTTTGTGGGTGGAATTTTGCAACTCAATTTTGATCCACTTCCCGGTTACCCATTGAGCTGAAATTTTGCATACATGTGTAAATTGTGGGACAATGCAATATTATGATAATATGGTGCTGATCTTATGATGGAGCTGGAAGGTGGCCATAGGAACTTCCCAATGGAACAACACAACCTCATCGAGTTTGGGCTCGTTTGAATTGTCTTGACAAGTAGTTTGCCTTTTGAAGGCAACCAGGGTCTGATGATGGAGCTGGAAGGTCGTCATAGGAACCCTGTAATGAAACGACGCAACCCCATCGAGTTTCGGCTTGTTTCATTCGTCTTGACGAGTACTTTGTTTTTAGATGGTTACCAGGGTATGATCTGATGATGGAGCTGGAAGATGGTCCTAGGAACTCATTAAAGAGACGACGCAACCCATCGAGTTTGATTCGTCCTAATGGGTGGACTGTTTTTGATGGGTGGTGAGTGGTGGTGGTTTGGTGGACTTGAATAAATATTGTATGCATAAATATTTACGCTCTATACTAATATTATAAAGAGGAAACATTTGATTGTTTGTTGTATTGAAGAGGCTCCAAAACTACTAGACCGATTCAAAAAATTCTTTCACCGTTGGAAAGCTACACTATCTCCGGGTGACATAGGCTCTTTTATAATTTAAAAAAAATAGGGATCCTTACTAAAACTCAATTAAATTCCTTACATCGCGACCGATTTAAAAAATTCTTTCACCGCTGGGAAGCTACACTATCTTCGGGTGACATAGGCTATTTACAATTTCATAAAAATTAGGGATCCTTACTAAAACTCAAATACATTTTTTATATCGCGACCGATTTAAAAAATTCTTTTACCGTTTTTGGGAAGCTACACTATCACCGGGTGACAGGCTATATTATTATAAATTCAATAAAATAGAGATCCTTACAAAAGCTCAAAAAAATACCTTACATCGCGACCGATTTATACAATTCTGTCACCGTTGGGAAGCTTCACTATCTCCGGGTGACATAGGCTATATTATAATTAAAAAAAAATTAGGGATCCTTACTAAAACTCATATAAATTCCTTACATCGCGACCGATTTAAAAATTCTTTCACCGTTGGGAAGCTACACTATCTCCGGGTCACGAAGGCTATATTATAATTTCTAAAAAATTAGGGACCGTACTAAAACTTATATAAATTCCTTACATCACGTGCGCTAAGCAAACTTTTGATGATAGAATAAAATAATGTACTATGGCTTTGCAGAACACACTTTGTCTAACTACTATAGTTACGTCACAATAAGTGTTCTTGGGTGGGGAGTCATTTTGAAAATTCGTCACGGGGTACGGGGTTCACGCGAACGAAGTCGCCGGCCGGCGGCGGCGCGGCGGTCTGCTAGTATCATATAAATTGTGGTAATGACGTTATAAGTTGATAGCACAAATTTAAAAGTATTTTTTTTCTTTTTAGCGCATTTAAATAAAAGCTTGTTTTTAAAAAGGTTTTATAGTTTTAATTTTTTTACTTTACACTTAACCCATTTGCTTGGAACCATTTGCAGGGTCAAAAGTAGCCTCAACTATAGGCAGTGGTGTGCCACTGCCTATAGTTTTTGCCCACATAAGCTGCCACCAAATTTTCCACATATTTCCCAATGATTTTCGGTTTTAAAAAAATTCTTAAAAATCATAAATAATATTTCTACTAACATACAAACATTTTAGTTTGTATAAAGCATAAAGTCTAACATAAAGCTACAGCTTAAAAACCGTATCGCGTAGCGGTGAAAGAATACTACCCCTTGGGTGTCGTAAAAGGCGACTAACGGACTATATTATACTGCACATACATCCATCAGCTTAAAGCGGCGATGGGTTCACCACCTGTTACGCTGAGCACATGTACAGTCGCTATTTGGTGAAAAGTGGACTATGGCAGAGGACTGCTTTTGAGATCCTCATTGCCTAGTCTCTGACTAACCCATCGGGTATATAGTTGTGATTATACACCTTAAATTTTTATTCGTTTAAATGAAACTAATGGTGAGTTCCACCCATGAAACTAAAAACTTTCCCCAAGAAAACTATGTGAGAAAATGACAAAAAAAATTCGACCTCCCATACTTATGTTGTCAGCTGATCAAATCGGTATGGGAGGTCAAATTTTTTTGTTCTTTTTGCACATAGGTTTCTTGGGGGAAAGTTGATCAGTTTCATGGGTGGAACTCACCCTTAATTTCTTTTAAAGGAATAAGAATTAAGGGTGTATGTACATAGGCTGCACTAAAAGTATCGGGATTGGAATATTTCCATTGTTCCTGGCATAATAAAGTGTTAATAATCGAAAACTTCTTGGTTTTATTAATCGAATACCATTTATTTATTTTTAAATAATGAACGCGGTCTTGTCACAAGGTTTTGTCGAACTTGTAAAGTCGGTGTAAAAATGGAATAAACTCGAGAAAATTCAAGAGCAATGATTTATTATGTCTTTCGAAGTGGTTTATCACAAAAGCAGTGTGTTAATCAGATGCTTTCTGCATTTGGCCATGAAGCCCTATCTAAAACCACAATTTATCGCTGGTTTGCGGAATTTCAACGTGGATGTGTCAGCTGTGTGACTGTTCCCACCAAGGTCGGGACGTCACGTTATAGGTGTATTAAAATACGCCTAGCGCCACCTAGCGGTGTGTCGCTAAGTTGGCGCGCGTAAGGAGTGGGAATCGGACGCGGGCGCGCCCCACTCTGGCTGGAAGCGATCGCGAGACGCACGGACGATACGTGCCCTTTGTCGCCTTGGACTTATTGATATTGCCTGTGTTAGCCTTAAGTGAAATAAGTAAAGTGACTGTGCGTCAGGAATCGCTTACATCGCTGCCCCGTCTCCTGCCTTGCCCAACCAATCATCTACCAAGTAAGTCGCATGCCCTCATTTCCGCAACCTAACCAAATCTTTTGTCCTGGACCCACAACCCTAATTACGTCGCATGTTACTGCGCCCCCTGGCGCTAACATATCTGGTCCTTCGAGCCGCCCTAGACGGGCAAGCCCATAGCCTTCGGCACGATTTTCGACTTCGCGTTGATAGGACCTATTGAGGACTTGTATGCGCAGCCGGCGCAGCAGGTTAACTCAGCTCACGTCGTCAGCTCACAACCAGACTCAGCTGAAACAGCCCAGGACATACGTCAGAGTCTGGAAAGGTTCTGGGAGTCTGAGGAGCCCCTGCCTCAACCTCACACTCATAATGATCCCCTGGAGGAACAATGCGAGGAAATCTTCCGCTCTACCGCTACACGCGATCCCTCAGGCAGATATACGGTCGCTCTGCCCTTTCAAAAGGACGCCCCTCAACTAGGTAAAACTCACCCTTTCGCATTACGCAGATTCCTCAATATTGAGAAGAAGCTAATGGCGAACCCGTCTCTGCGTTCTAAATACGTCGACTTTATGGCCGAATACACCGACTTAGGGCACATGGCTCCCTGTCACCCAAATACATTCGCCCATAAACCTCACTTCTATATCCCTCACCATGGCGTATTTAAGTCAGGGTCGGACCAGCTGCGCATTGTTTTTGATGGTAGCTGTAAAATCTCCAATGGTGTCAGCATAAATGAATGCCTACACACAGGCCCCGCCCTTCAACAGGACATTGTGGACATCATCATGTCCTTCAGAACGCATCCAGTCGTTTTCAGCACTGACATCCAGAGGATGTTCAGAAATGTGCTGGTTGCCCCAGACCAGAGACGGTATCAGCTGATACTGTGGCGGTCCTCACCAGATCACCCTCTGCTCACCTACGCCCTCAATACAGTTACCTACGGCTTAAAATCAAGCCCATACCATGCAATACGCACTCTGCTTCAGCTAGCTGATGATGAAGGTCATCGCTACCCTGGAGCCGCTCAGGTTCTTCGCAAGTCTATCTTCGTTGATGACATCTTGTGTGGTCATGACACAGTTGAATCCGCCCAAGCACTCCAGGACGAGTTAATAAGTCTACTAGACCTAGGCGGCTTTTAGCTCAGTAAATGGACATCTAACTCGCCTAAGCTGCTCGAGAGATTTCCCGACAACCAATGCGACATGCCCAAGGACTTCGACATGAACCCAGACTCCACGTCCATTAAGGTCTTGGGTATACAGTGGAGCCCTCAGTTAGACGAGTTCACGTACTGCATCTCTCTGCCCCCCATCACACGTGTCACAAAGCGGTCTATTTTAAGCACCGTAGCCTCACTTTATGACCCAAACGGCTGGGTTTCTCCCGTTATCTTCCGCGCAAAGCTGCTGCTTCAGTAATTATGGCTACTGAAGCTGGAATGGGATGAGCCCACTCCCTCTGAAGTACAAACGGAGTGGCACCACATCTCAGAGGATCTGCCGCTGTTGTCTAGCATTCGCTTCCCTCGGCACATTTGTGCAAACAAAGGCTTATCTGCATACTCGCTTCACGGGTTTGCAGATGCCTCTGAAGCCGGATTTGCCGCCGTTGTTTATCTCCATGAGCTCGATGCCTCCGGAGATACTTTAGTACACTTGATTGTCGCCAAGTCGCGAGTCGCACCAATCAAGAATCGCCTCACAATCCCCAAGTTAGAGTTGTCGGCCGCCACTCTACTCTCCCAGCTCATGATCCGTGTGTCAGTTCAGTTATCGGCCCATATCAGTATACAACAACACATATGTTGGTCAGACAGTACGATAGTCCTGGCCTGGCTCAATACACCGCCTCACCGTCTTCAACCCTTTGAAGCCAACAGGGTAGTTAAAATCAGCTAAAGCTCACCCGAATGTACCTGGCGACACGTACCTTCCGAGCTCAACCCAGCAGATTGCGCAAGCAGAGGGATGTCTGCGCAATCCCTGTCAGCTTACGACCTATGGTGGTCTCCCACGTGGCTTAGACAGCCTTGTGAGTCTTGGCCTGCGATGCCCTCAGCTCTGGGCCATCACGCCCTACCAGGCCTTAAGCCCAAACACATCCCGTCACTGGTCACAGTACCCGGTCTTGACTTTGACCTGCTCACTCGGTTCAGCTCACTAGACAAGCTCGTCGGAGTGACAGCTTGTCTAAAACGCTTTCTGCACAACTGCAGACACCACCCAGATTCGCGACGCTCAGGCCCCTTGTACGTCAGTGAACGAAGAGAGGCCCTACTTTACTGGGTGCGCAGTGTTCAGCACAATGAGTTTGCAGAGGACATCCACCGCCTTCAAACTGGCAAAATCTGCTCCGTCAGACTCCAGCGACTGTCACCTCTTATTAAAGATGAGCTCCTTAGAGTTGGCGGACGACTGTCCCATGCGTCTATCCGATATGACGCACAGCATCCGCTCATACTTTCTAGCTCTAGCCCACTTGTAGACCTCATCATTGACCACTACCACAAAATACACTGCCACCCTGGCGCTGACACTTTACACGCTATCCTACGCCAACAATTTTGGATATTGTCCGCGAGCCGTATTAGACACCGAGTCTTTAAATGCATTAGATGCTTTCGATGCCGGGCCCAGCCGCAAGCGCCCTTCATGTCCGACTTGCCAGCCGATAGAGGTACGCCTCAGCCAGTATTTAGTCAAGTCACGACCGATTTTGCCGGCCCATTCCTCGTTAAATCTAGTACCCTACGTAATGTTAAACTCTTAAAAGCGTACTTTTGTATATTCGTGTGCCTCTCCACTAAGGCGGTATATTTGGAACCGGTCTCGGACCTCAGCACGGAAGCGTTCCTCGCGGCATTACAGCGTTTTATAGCACGCCGCGGTGCCCCGGTTCTCATCCGCTCGGACTGCGGTACAAATTATGTAGGCGCTAGAAATCAGCTCATTGAAATACTAAACTTTCTTGCCTCGAATAATGACACGATTGCGCACAAGCTCGCTGGTCAGCACATTACTTGGTTATTGAACGTCAATAAGGGACCATGGTTCGGTGCGTTACATGAGATCAACATAAAATCAACTAAGCAACTTTTATATCGCGTAATTGGCGAACAGCACCTCACATTCGAGGAATTCTCTACACTTTTAGCACGAATCGAAGCTGTCCTTAATTCTAGACCTCTCTGCCCACTTTCGTCTGATCCTTCAGACTTTGAGCCGCTTACAGCCGGACATTTCATTATAGGCCGCTCACTAACGGCCATTCCCGAACTATCCGTGGAAGATAGGCCGATCTCTACACGTAGGCGATTCCAGATGGAACAGGCCATTTCCCAGCGCTTCTGGACGCTGTGGACCCAGTCCTACCTTCACACCCTCCAAACCCGCTCCAAATGGTTGTCCCCATCCTCCCTCCCCGAGTTGGCGAGCTCGTCCTCATCAAGAAGGACAACCTGCCTGCCCTCCAATGGAGACTGGGGCGCATTACTCGCACCCTACCTGGAAAGGATGGCGTCGTCCGGGTGGTGGAATTGGACACCGCGAACGGACATCTTCGGAGGCCTGTATTCCGGATCGCCAGGCTCCCATTAGATGAGCCCACCCTGGGCCCCGGAGGATGTTCCCGCCAAGGTCGGGACGTCACGTTATAGGTGTATTATAATACGCCTAGCGCCACCTAGCGGTGTGTCGCTAAGTTGGCGCGCGAAAGGAGTGGAAATCGGACGCGCGCGCGCGCCACTCTGGCTGGAAGCGATCGCGAGACGTACGGACGATACGTGCCCTTTGTCGCCTTGGACTTATTGATATTGCCTGTGTTAGCCTTAAGTGAAATGAATCGCTTACATCGCTGCCCCGTCTCCTGCCTTGCCCAACCAATCATCTACCAAGTAAGTCGCATGCCCTCATTTCCGCAACCTAACCAAACCTTTTGTCCTGGGTCCAGAACCCTAATTACGTCGCATGTTACTGCGCCCCCCTGGCGCTAACAGTGACGATCCCCGTCAAGGTCGCCCAAAAACTGCAATCACCCCTAACGTTGATGCCGTGCGTAAGCTTGAGGCAGATCGACAAGTGACATATCGCAAACTTCAGGCAACTTTAGACATTGGCATGAGTCATATTGAAATACAAATAATCTTGCATGAACAATTAGGTGTAAAAAAGTTGTTTTCCCGATGGATCCCGCATTCGCTCTGTGAGGAGCAAAAAGCGGCTCGCGTTACTTGGTGCGTCAGAACTTTCGAGAGATTCCACGGAGGGTCTTCAAATGCTGTATATGACGTCGTATCAGGTGATGAATCCTGAATATGCGGATACGAACCCGAAACAAAAAACCAGTCACGAGTTTGGGTGTTCGAAAATGAGTTGAAGCCAACAAAAGTTGTTCGTTCACAGAGCGTTGCAAAAAAAATGATGGCCACGTTTGTCTTCAAAACCGGCCATGTTGCGACTATTCCTCTTGAAGGACAAAGAATTTTGAATACCCCTACTTCAGAGTTGAATGAATGCTTTAATAATTGATTCCATCGAATGGAAAAATGTGTCAAGAAAAACAATAAATATCTTTTCCACTAACAATGTTGTATCACTCCCTTGATTCCCGAAATTTTCAGTGCCGCCCTCGTATGTATGTATGTAAAGCTACAAGATGAATCCGATGTTAAATTTAAATGAGCTTTAAATTAATTAATTTCTTACTGATATTATAAAAGTAGTAGAAGTAGTATTTGGATCTTATACCGACTAGCATGTATAAAGAACGGTATGGCAAGTAAACGAATTTAAGGATGTGTTTCAAGATCATAGCAAATCGAAAGCAGTGGTCTCTAGCTACCTTTCCGGGAAACAGGTGTGATGTCTTTAAGATATTAGAATGAAAAATATAAGTAAATTCAAAAAACTTCTTATAGCAAAAACAATACGGATTTCGTCCAAAATCTCATCGTCCGAAGTAAAAAAAACTCTTGCAGCAACTATTGACCTCGTAACGTAATTAATAAACAAGATCGATCAAAACCAAATAGCCCTAGGTGTCTTTATTGACAGTTAGCCATAAAATATTACTACACAAGTTATCTAACATAGGTATCGAAGGTAACGCATATAAAATTTTATATTCTTACAAAACCGCAAACATTTGGTAAAATTAGGTGACCATCAAAGTGATACTCTACAAATAACGTGTTTCGATATGACGTAGGAAACCCTATTCCTCAAGGGTCGATTTTGGGACCACTATTTTTTTAAATTTATGTTTATGACATATCCGACATTAACCTCAAAAGAGATATTGCTTTATGCCGATGATACGTGTATATTTTAATTTGTTCGTTCAGTTAATACCTTTCTGCGCCAATTTCAAAGTGTCCTTAACGTTTTGAACGATTGGTTTCAATGGAACTTATTGACCATTCATATTGCTAAAACTAACTACTTACATTTTTTTTTCTGCTAAAAATAAACATTAGTACTGATAATCCTATTGAATTGAAATTAACGAACAAGAAATACTTAGAATTTATAAAAAAAATACTTAGCGTTATACTGGACGGTCATCTCACTTGGAAGCCTCACATAGAAAAAATCAAATCTAAATTAATATCGTTTTCTGGTGTAGGTACTATTTAATATTGTAAAATGCTTTCCTAAACAAATACGCTATCTGATCTATAATTCGATCGTAAAACCGAACATAGATTACTAAATTAAATTATGGGGAACTTCTGCTAAAAGTAATTTTAAAACTATCCAAACAAAACAAAATAAATAAATAAAAATATTATTCAATTTTAACTTTCTCACATCTACAGATAAAATTTACCTAGAGACCAAGATAATGGGTATAAGACTAAATTATGATACTTAACGTGCATACTTCTAAGAAAAATCTTAAATAAGGATAATTATCACTGGCGTAAGTTTTAAACGGAAATCACAAATACAAAAAAATCGATTACGCAGTGCTAATAATTTAGTAAACCACCTAAAACAAACTATGGCAAAATTATTTAGAATATGAAGGTGCATAATAAATTACCTTTAGAGAATTTTTAATGCTCTAACAAATTACCTAACAATATTAAAAATATAAAAAAAATTACTAGTTTTAATAAAATGCTAACATCATTTATCATAAACCATAAACGTGAACTATAACAAAATACACAAAAAATAAAATAAATTTAATAACTACTTATATAATTTCTTTATTTAAGATACAATGCAACAGTTATACTTACATATCTACATTATTAAATAATAAGAACTGTAAAAATAGTAAGTACATAACCGATACTAAGCTAACTATTTAAAAAGTTAGCAAATATACCTATATAGGTAATGTTAAAAATAAATACACTACATACATACATTTACTTAGCTTTAGTAAAATTTTAAACACTGAAAAAAAGACGACAACCTCAGGCGGCAACGAACCACGCACCTTCCGCATTCCGGGCGGCTGCTTTAACCACTTGGCCCGCCTGAGGTTGTCGTCTTTTTTCAGTATTTAAAGTTTTACTTAAGTATATTTAAGCTTAATAAAATGCTAATATATAAAAAAATATTAGCTTTAGTAGATAATATTTAAGTTTAAATATAAGCATGTATAAAAACAAAATAAAAAAGGAAAAGATAATAAAAAAAAAACAAATTCACAAACTCATAAAATAAAAACTGAAACAAATAGTATTACTACTACTAATACATTTTTATAAAATCTATATTACATTAGTACGTACGTTGTCAATGCCACATTTACATTTAAGTTGCTTTGTACATTTGCTGAGCTTAACCCTACCTGCCTTACAATGTAGTTGGTGGTACAGCCGCAATCGCACAGAAATGCAAACTTAAATATAATTGTCAATTTTGTTTTCTTCTCAGTGCGTGCGTTCATTGTGCTAAAAATGAATAGTGATAAAACAAATATATCTTTTTCAGTATATGAATCTATGTGAGAAATAAAGTTTCTTTAACCACAAGTGTATCACTTCAATAATAAATGTAGGTACCTAATTATAAATAAGAAAATAATATCAACCTTATTGCATTCTTTAATTAAAAATGTTCATATTGACGTTGAAGTTGTAATGAACAGCCTGCCGATACACAAAATCAATTATACGATCCCGAGTCGACCGTCCGATACACAAGTACGGCGCACAGCGTAGCTACACGCAAGTGTACAGCATAATTTGCGAAATAAATCGTTTATAATCAAGAGTCGTGACGTCATCAACAACTGTCTCCCTGCCGACATGTAATTTCCCCCGCGTCAATTATCAGAGAGCGTCGCGGTCGCGGTAGCGGGCCTCCTGTCAAGACGCTTGATAACACTTATTACGGCGGTCGACGGAATATTGTGCCCTTAGTTTGGGCTCGCACTGTTTAACAAAGACACTTCGTAAATGTTGAAGCTTTTATACACATACATACATAGAGATCTTCTAATCTAAAATTGAACGCCGCTCCAATTAACGAAATTGTTGCAAGGTGTGTGTTGGGGGTTCAAGTTACTCGCGTCCGTAGGTTTACCCTTGAAACCCTACACGTGACCCCTGGGTGGTGCTAAATGAGTGACACTGACTGAGTGGTAGAGCGACGCTGCGATGCAGCACGCATTGGGCCGGCTCGCCCGGGGTAATACCACCCGCTCACGAATATCCGGCGTGAAATAATGGCACTTGTGCTGTTGTGTTTCGTCCGGCCAGTGAGAGATCCGGAGTTCACAATTCCTATTCCTTCCTTAACCCTATTCCTATTTTCAAGGTCGGCAACGCATCAGAACCCTTTGGTTTTGCGGGTGTCCATGGGCGGCGGTGATTGCTCTCCATCAGGTGACCCGACTGCTCGTATGCCTCCTTCTTACATAAAAAAAAGGTTGTGAGAGGAAATATTTATTGCAATACTTTACACGTGTGCGCGCGGCGATTTTACCGTACACTTTGTAACATATTGGAGGGGTGTTCAGCTTAGGATTACACTATATCTACAAACATACACTCGCATCTATTGTCCCTGAAGGGTTAGTCAGAGACTAGGCGATGAGGACCGCTAAAGCAGTCCACTGGCATAGTCCACGTTTAACCAAATAACAACTACACATATGCTCAGCGTAGTAGGTGGTGAGAACATCGCCGCTCTATGCTGTTGGATATATGTGGAGTCTTTAGTCCGTTAGTCGCCTTTTACGACACCCAAGGGAAGAAATGGGTTGGGAGTATTCTTTTATACACATTTAATTAGGTATTATTAGCAGGTATTATTTGTAATTAGGTATTAGGTGTTACTAGCAAATGATTTGTTTTAGGAGTATAATCTGATTAACTTATAAGTATCAACACTGGAACTTATAAACCGACTAAAGTCAGACGCTTGATAACACTTATTACCAGCGGTCGACGGCATATTGTGCCCTTAGTTTATTATAAGTAAAATTGTTTATTTTTAGTTGAGTAAATTCTCGAACTTATGAAACGACGTAGTACTGTAAAGAAGTTTGATAACACATATTAGAGCGGCCAACGAAATACTGTTCTGAACTTTTCTACTAAACATTTTTGATTGTTTTTTATAGGGAATAAAAAAATATATTATGAACCGACTATAGTACAGCGAACGACGAAATATTGTACTTAATTTGGTCTCGCGTACCCTTCGGTACGCGAGACCGAAGTATCTTCATACTTCATAGGACTTAAGAGGTCTTATCATTATCTTTTCCATTTGTCTTAATATTGGACTCGGACCTTCCCATATGAACAATTGTACATGGAGAGATTACATAGAAATATGAATAGTTAAACAGAAAAAAAAAAAAAATCATCGTCATAAATCTTCTAAGTAAAGTTTGTATAAACAGAATATGCTAGCTAAACTGTGTCGCCTTAAGAAAAAAGAAGCAAAAACCTGTTGATCGATAGCAGGTGATATTTCGGACCAACATGACGAGAAATAATGCTAGTGTACTCATAATGGCGGGAATATATTGTGGCCCCGCCAGCTAAGTAGCGGGTAATGAAAGCCCGGCCGAATGGTGACCGGACACGCTCGGTTAAAGTGCCACGCTTTTATGACATGCTAGCGCATTATGACATACAAGCGCATTATGACATGCGAGCGCATTATGTGACGTAACTTCATAACGAAACGCACACACTGTGCACATTCTGCTCGCAACAATACTGCGTACCTACTTAAACAGCGGAGGCGCGGCGGCGCGGCGCACCGATCAGATCGAAATCCATTTTTTGCACGCTGAATATTCAGCGGAACACGTACCGCTTTAAATTTATGACATCTGCACTGGGTAGCGTGTATATTTTTATTTATTAATTTGCTTGTCGTATAATATTTATAATATCGTATAAATGTTGCACTATCGCTCAGCATAAATTTTGGCATATAAAGTCACATTTTTGTTTACGTGATTGTGATGGTAAATAAAACTTGCACAAGGCACTCAGAGAGACATAAGCTCTCTCCGAGCAGAGGCTCGGCTATTACTCTGTGAGAGGGTTCGAATCTCTGCTATCTTCGAAATTAGCAGACTGAAGTAGTCCTACCCGTATCTCGTATTAGCCGTAGTCCTGATACCCGTTGTGGTAGATGTGTTAAGAGATCCAAGACAAGTAGCATAAATGCTTGTGTGGTAAAGTAAGCTACCCAAACTCTCGCATTGATAATATTAGTTAGGATGATTCAAGGTGCATCTTTTTGCAACGTTTGGCATTTACCTACTTCAATGGCTAGTAAGGTTAATATTGAAATAAAACATCATAATCATAACCGTGGCGGTGAAAGAACGGCGTCGTAAAAGGCGACTAACGAACTAAAGAATTCACATACATCCAACATCACAGAGTGGCGATGGGCTCACCACCTATCACGCTGAGCACATGTGGATTGCTTTTGAGGTCCTCATTGCCTAGTCTCTGACTAACCCTTCGGGGATAATAGTCGCGATTATATGTATGATGCATGTCAAACATCAAGTTAACGTAATATGTAGCTGAATTCTATGCCCTTCCTTACCCTACTGTTTGTTTACTCAATACATAATGTGCATGTGTATTTGCAACGTCGACATATAATAAAAGTCAGCGTAAAATCCTTCATTTGTACTTACTGTGGTCGCGTCAGTTGAGTGACCGGCCAATGAATAGCCGGCCAACTGATTGGATACGCATATTGTAGTAAAATGTTATTTTACTACGGGCAAGCTCAAATGAATAAGCCGTAATTAATTAATATTTGTACCAACTCAGTGACTATTGATCTTTATTATCTGAAAGCTTTTATTTCAAAATAATACAATATTTTATCTGTCGATGACGTTTGAAACTTGTCCATTGATATCTTCGGTCACATATAAACTTGATTCACAATGAACAATAGCGACATGTTTAGGTATTCATATTATTTGGTAGTATGCTAGCTAAGTTTCAGCATGACGAAGAGATCCTTCAAAAATTGCAATTGTGCCAAAATTAAAATACTTCAAATGCATGTCGGATGGATTTTAAATGTAATCGATGATTTCACAATCTTATCTATTGCAAAAGATACATTATAAATAGGTACAGAAACGCATATACATACTCAAATAACAAGAGTAACTGATAACTCATTTTCATTTGTACCTATTGCAGTCTACTACGAAACCGCTACGATGAATTGCTACGAATCTGGTCGTAGTACAGAAGATTTCGATCATGGGCTAAAGCGTTTGGTTTGCTTGCCAGGTCAGCAACTTCCGCAATGCTTGGTCACTAAATAGGTAACTAAATTAAAAAATATCTCGAGCTCATTAAGCCGTTGTTGGTAACCAAATCAAAGACCTGCTAACCCGCATTGGACCACTCTACTACTATGCGTTACGAAATTTCTTACCTCGAACTACAGTGTTGTGGAACCAGCTCTCGGCAGCGGCATTGCCGGACCGTTACGACTTAGGGATCTTTAAGAAACGAGCCAATTTCTTCCTTAGAGGCCAGCAACGCGTCTGCGACTTCTCTGGTTTTGCGGGTGTCCATGGGCGGCGGTGATATTCTCCATCAGGTAAGCCGCTAGCTCGTTTGCCTCCTTCTTTTATAAAAAAACCAGCGAGGTGGGTTAAGGCCCGATCTCCTATTGTGCTATTGTTCATGTGGGACTGTGTCCAGTAGTAAGACGTTCATAGGCTGATCATGATGACGATGATTGTTGCCACCGTCACGAGATACTTTTGAAAAATCATTGCTCTTAAATTTTCTCGAGTCAATTCCAATTTTACACCGACTTTACAAGTTCGACAAGACCTTGTGACTAAACCGCGTTCTTTTTTTAAAAATAAATAAATGGTATTTGATTAATAAAACTAAGGAGTTTTCGATTATAAACACTTTATTATGCCAGGAACTTAGAGTATTAAACCAAATGCTCTAAGGCCAAGAACAATGGAAATATTCCATTCTCGATACTTTTAGCGCAGCCTATGTATTACGTCACTGTGAAGTCTGCCCTCACATTCGAAAGAAAGACTACTTATTGCAAGTATTTAACAATGTATAAGGTCGTAATTGCTTATAAATACCTTTATTATTGAAAATTTGCATTCACAATGCTATATAAATATAGGATAAAATGTTTACTAAAAAAAACCGGTCCGGCAATCCAAAGGTCACGGGTTTGAATCCCGTTCGAGCTTTCCTGAGACTGGTTGTTTTTTTTTCTAGTAAACATTTTATCCTAAATTTATTGTTCTCTGTACAAGTATTTAATATTTGTACGAGACCAAATAAAATTAACCGGTTGCATGCAAGCGGTGTAACAAAAAGGTTTTGTTACCGTTTCCATATAAAACTTGTAGCATCCCGTGGCGACAACCTTAGCTTATTGTGTGCGGTCATAAAGTTTTGTCAATGTATAGTTTAACTTAAAAATAATGACTCAGCTTATAAACTTTCTACGTTACACCTTGAAGGCAGCGCTATTGTAACTCTTTAGAGGCACTTTTCACAAAGCTGGCACGAATGGACTGCATTCAAAGAAAAAAATATTGAACTTAATGAAAAATAGTAGATTGTTATACAAGGGGCTAAAATGACCCATTATATACGAGGTAGTTTTACTACCGAGCTTTAGCGAGGGTGTAAATAGAAAACGAGTTTTAATGGGTTTTTAGCGCCGTGTGTTACACTCTGATTTTCACTACGAATGCGAGAAAATAAAAACAATCCAATACAATATGAATTAGTTTATTTTATTATAAATTAACCTGTTAGTTGCTTTAACGACACCCAAGCGACGATGGGTTCATCAAAATAATACTTCCAACCTCTCTCTTCTTTTCGGTGTCGTAAAAGGCGACTAATGGACTAAAAACTACTCATACATCCAACAGCATAGAGCGGCGATGGGCTCAACAAAATAATACTACCAACCCCTCCACTCCCTTGGGTCTCGTAAAAGGTGACTAATGGACTAAAGACTGCACATACATACAACAGCATAGAGCGGCGATGGGCTCATAAAAATAATACTACCAACCCCTCTCTTCCCTTGGGTGTCGTAAAAGCGAATAACGGGCTAAAGGCTCACCACCTAAGCACATGTGCAGACTGTGTAGTTTTTTCTTGCTGAAGCTTGGTCTGTGTTGTCCATAGATTCAAATGATTACTAATTTTACCATAAACTTTAATAATAGCTATCTCAAAAAAGTTGTTGATCTAAGTAAACAGTAATAAGTCGAGCCTTTATTCATGATTATTCTACATAAGACTAAATACTTTTTCGTTTTTGTAGGCTCATTGTCATGTGACAGACAAAATTTAAAAAAAAAACCTTTCCCCCAGGGCAAGAAAAGCTATTTTTCTTCCTAGTCTATGCACTGGTAATGAAAATGAATGCGCTGATAGACTTTCATGTATTTTGAATGAAGCAGCCAAAGAGGTATTTCCATGTAAAGATAATTCTCCTACTAAAATACCATCTCCGCCTTGGTGGGATAAGGACTGTACAGACGCTATAAAGAGGAGAAAGGGGGCAGAAACGAATTATAATAATAATATGACAGACATAAACTATGAGAACCTGTCTAAAGCAATGGCTGAAACAAAAAAGTTATTCAAACAGAAAAAGTTTCAAAGTTGGAGAAACTTTTGCAGTTCTATTTCTCCAGATACTCCAGCAACACTTGTTTGGCGTAATGTTAAAAGATTTAAGTCTGCCTACAATACGTCCCCTATGTCTATCATGCCACCTGCTTTAGTAAACAACTTTGTGAACAAATTAGCTCCTCCGTGGCACGGTTTTTTCAGGTCCGTGCTCCGTGGGTGCCAGACAATAAACATCACTACAATCCTCTTGTTCACAGAAAAAACCTTTCGGGACTAAACTCTCCCTTTTCTCTTTATGAACTGAAAGGTGTTATCCATAACACAAAAGAGTCTGCACCTGGAATTGATAGCATTCCTTATATCTTTTTCACCAATGTTAGTGATATTCTTCTTTCTTATTATCTAGATTTAATAAATAGCATCATGATAACAGGTGTCATTCCTCTGTCATGGAAATCTCAAGTAGTGTTGCCAATACGTAAGCCGAATAAATCTCCGTCTGATGCATCTTCATTTCGTCCAATAGTGTTGTCATCTGTTTTAATCAAACTAGCTGAACTTTTATTAAAAAATCGTCTAGAGTGGTATGTAGAAAGTCAGGATTTATTGTGTAATAGTCAATACGGATTCCGGAAAGGTAAAAGCACAATTGATAACATAGCTATATTAACAATAGATGTACGATTAGCCTTTTCTTTTAATAAGTCTGTTGTCGCCGCTTTTTTGGATATAAATTCTGCTTACGATAACGTATTATTATCAGTACTTAGGTCAAAATTAGAAGCATTAAATGTTCCGATTATTTTATTAAATTTTATTATGAATATCTTATCTGAGCGGCACTTAACTTTATTGCTGACAAAGGAATCAAATGTAAAAAGAACTGTCTGGAAAGGCTTACCGCAAGGGTCTGTACTGAGCCCTCTTTTATATAATATTTATACACACGATTTAGATTGTTCTCTTGGTAAACATTTTAAGTTATTGCAATACGCCGATGATTTGTTATTGTATTCGGATAATCGGTGTTTAGATTTTGCAACTTCAAATATTTCATCTGCCTTGGTTTCCTTGAAATCTTGGATGGATGACAATGGTCTAGAATTATCTGCTTCTAAAAGTACAGTTGTCATATTTACACGTAAAAGAAACCTTATTTCCCCGGTAATATATTATAATAACACAATTGTCCCAGTAGCATCCCAATTTAAATTCTTAGGCGTAGTGCTAGATACAAGGCTTACAGGTAAGGCACATTGCGATTACATTATGAATAAATGCGAACGCTTACTTAATCTCCTACGATGCCTTTCAGGCGTGTGGTGGGGTGCACATCCTCAATCTCTTAAATTAGTTTACAACGCTCTCATTCGAAGTATTCTCGACTATGGTACATTCCTTCTGGAGCCAGGCAACGTAGCCGCATTTAAACAATTGGACAGAGTACAATCAAAGGCACTTAGAATAATAACAGGTGCTATGAAGTCAAGCCCAATAAACGCTTTACAAATAGAGTCATGCGAACCTCCTTTACACTTAAGGCGACAGTTCCTTTCGGACAGATTTCTGTTTCGTTTACTTCAATTTAATCATCACCCACTATTTCAATTACTACATTCGCTTTCTAATGAAATAAATTCTTCAAATTATTGGCAACATAAGTCACATCCTTGTATAATTATTAGTTATAGGAAATATGTTAACCTACATTCTCCTATTCATCGTGCTAATCGTCTCCCTTTGTTCAATATCGATTACGACTCACTTCAGTTTCGCCCGTCCATTACTTACAATTTAGTTGATAAAAATGATGTCAATCCTAATGTAAATTTTAAAGTATTTATTGACACCAAATACAATGACTATAACCATATATTTAGTGACGCTTCGAAATCCGCCCCTGATGTGTGCGTAGGTGTCGGAGTCTACCATTCCCAATTCAAAATCGTACAAAAAGTCAAACTTCCTCCGGAGACATCTGTTTTTACTGGGGAGTGCATGGGTCTGTCAAAAGCTGTTGAATATATTCTGTTTATGAAATTTAAAAAAAACAATTATATTTAGTGATGCTATGAGTGCTCTCCAAGCATTGAGTAAATTTCCATTTCGTATGAAATCTTATTTCCCTATATTGTTTGATATTAAAAATAGTCTGGTTAAATGCGATGCTTTAGGATACTCAGTAGAGTTTGCATGGATACCGAGTCATTGCGGAATCACAGGGAATGAGATATCTGACCGGCTTGCCAAGGATGCGGTGCATTGTGGGGACCTGTACCCTTATAAGACCTATAGCCATGACTTGCTTTCTTTACCTGCGGTGTTCTTAATGGATGAGTGGCAGAGGTATTGGACGAACAGTCGACACTTAAAGGGAAAATACTACTCGCATATTCAACCAAATATCTTAGCTAAACCATGGTTTCGCAAAGCGAAACTTGGTAAGACTGTAGCAAGTTAGTATCTTGATACGTATGAGACTAGGGCATGTTTGTTCTCCAGCACATCTTGCCAAGCTTAAAATAATAACTGACTCCACATGCGAATGTGGGATGGACATTGGTGATGTTAACCACATATTTTTTTCTTGTGTGCTTCATGACCGCTCTTCTTTTTTCAATGACCTCCTTTCCCTCGGTGTTCCATTCCCATTATCTATACTTTCCTTATTATGTACCAATGATTTATCTATTTATAAATGTATAGCATCTTTTATCAACATTAATAACATAAAGATTTAATATTCCTGTCCAACCCTTTATTTATTACCATATCCATAAGTATTTTTTAAATCTATTTAAATATATTAAATATACTCAACTGATCCTATTATCCCATCCTAAAAGTCGTACAACATTCGAATCCTTTTTATTCTACGATCTTTCCCTAACTTTGACATTGGCTAAATGTGCAAATCGCACCAAGCCATTAAAAAAAAGAAAAAAAAAAGAAGCTACTTTAGCCATTGAGTTAATATGTACTAGGTACTAGAGAAGACATCTCAACTAGATTGTTTGCAACACGCGTTAGAGCCAGCTCGCTCCACCTCTATTAGTCTGTGGTAGGCGCTAGATGCAAATACGTGTGTAATTATGTGTTCTGTTTAATAAAAATAGGCCTTCATGTGTGCTAAGGTACTATTTAAAAAACTCAGGAAACACAAATAAAAACAATGGAATCACTTTCACCTGTAAGTACGTATTAAATTAACGTTTTAACATGCATTAGACTAATTATTTTATCAAATCGCCAGCCATGAAGCAGCGGCCATGTTTCGGTAATAGCATTGCATAGAGTAACAATATTTCTGTTTTGTGCAGATGTGACACTTTTAACGCTTTATGTGAAATAATTACTAGGGTTGGAATTATGATGGCAGTTTGATTGGGGATTTCGTTAGAATTATTATACTTAGAATATTTTTCAATTTTTGATAAGTATCCCAAAAAAAATTTTCTGAAATAAAAATTAAACTAAACGGCAGAAACTTACTAAACTTGTATTATTCCAAGGAAATTACAATATTTTGTTACCATTGAAATACTTTTTTTATTTATTACTCATACCTATATTGGACTCAAATACGATTTTTAATCTCATCTCATTATTGCTTGAAAAATTTGAGCATCTGAATATTTGATACTCGGTAATATTTTTACACGTACGTACTTAAATAAATATTTTTCTTAAATAATTGAAAAAAGATTTTTATCATTGTTATGAAATATTTTAATCAATTATTTACTTACTTTTATGTTTAGCATTAATTTACTTCATTTCATTTCAATATTACAATTAACAACAATAAAAACATTATCTTACAACTTTACAACTCGGTAATAAAACTGTATGAATAGTGTGTCGCATCTGCGCGCTTAGACATTTCTATGACAACTAGTTAAGCCCCGCACCACGGTACAAGTATCATTGTAGCTGTGCACAACTGCACATTTATTGTATGGGACGTCTTCTCTAGTTCATTTATATCAATGATTTTAGCCCCGCTCTAGAACGATACAATGACGGTCTTTTTCAGCAAGAGGAGTGAAAAATATATTGTTTTGAGGGTTTACGCATTTTGGTTTCCCATACAAACTTCCAAGTCGAAATATTTAAAAACCAATAAGCCAATTGTGATAAAACTTTGCATGCTAAAGTAAAACACAGGGATCTAAATAGTTTGTTGAAAACATTTTTAAAAAACGTTTATTTAACTGAGTTATTGCGATTTTAAACTTTCTACAGTAGATTTTAAATCACATAACACAGTTAAATAAACGTTTTTTAAAAATTGTTATAACAAAATATTTAGATCCGTGTGTCTTACATTAACATGCAAAGTTTCATCAAAATTGGCTTATTAGTTTTTAAATATTTCGACTTGGAAGTTTGTATGGGAAAACGGAATGCGTAAACCCTCTTAATGCATGTCACTTGCCACTGACACAGATAGTTGTAAGGGACAGTTGTATAATTTTTTGCATTTGTCTTATTTTATTTAAAATAGTCCAGCTTTGTTGGTACTGACTATAGCGCCAAGCGGAGATAGCCTTTAATCGTTGTTCAATGTCCATATCCAGCAAGAACCCCTAAAATTGTAGTGAAGCCTAAGATCTTACCTTAGTTAAAACCCTCTCTCTTGCTAGGAAAAGAACAAATCTCCTGGGATCAGCCTACATGAAACCAGAAGATTTAAGGCTCTTTGCTCTCAAAGACATTGCCAAGCTAATGGCAGTCATTTTCACTGAAGAGGCAGAGTGATAAGAGGGCGTTGCACAAAATATCCCAATACCAACCTCTGCAGACCTCACTAAGATAAGATAAGATAAGTTAAGACCTAGTTAGGTGTCTGTTTTACTCCGGCCAATGTTACCTAAAAGACACAAGTGTTATATAGGGGTAACTGATAAAATCGGGCTAAGTCTACTCAAACGAAACAAAAAACAGACATATTAAAAAAAATAGGTCACCTGCTGACCTAAAAAGAGACCATGCAAAAGCTAAATAGTAAAACCTATAACTTACATTCAACTTACATCACTCGATTGAATATTTTTCAGCTGGCTGAAAACCGTTCAGCGTCCGATAATGGAAGCGAGTAAATGATCGCCGGACGGCCGGTCCGGTAATGGCGATACGGTGCACTTTACGGCACGCACGCACAATTTTTACGGCGTACACTATGTTAACTGTATGTTTAACCTTTAAATAAACACTTTAATGTTATTTATGAATACCTAACACACCCCCTCTTCCCTTGGGTGTCGTAAATGGCGACTAACAGACTAAAGACTGCACATACATCTAAGAGCATAGAGCGGCGATGGGCTCACCATCTGTCACGCTGAAAAGTGGATTATGGCAGAGGACTGCTTTTGCGGTCCACATTGCCTAGTCTCTGACTAACCCTTCGGGGATAATAGTCGTGATTATATGTATGTAATTTATTAAAGCATGCATAATATACTACTCTGTCAAGAAAGTACCGGGAAAAGATCAATAATACTCAAAATGTTAGTTATTCATCCAAATTTATTTTATCGCCTTCAAAGAGCATATCCTTCAGGAACGATACACTTACGCCAATAAATAATCCAATCATCAAAACATTTTTTTAAACGCTTTTTTTGGAATTGAGTTCAGTTCTCGTCGCGAATTCTCCTTTATATCTTCTACCGAATGAAAACGGGTGCCACGAAGTGGTGATTTGAGTTTAGGAAAAAGAAAGAAGTCGGCTGAAGCTATATCTGGTGAATAAGTTGGTTGCTCGATGGTATTTGTTGAGTTTTTGGCCAAAAGTTCGTTCACAATGACGGCCTTGTGCGAAGGCGCGTTATGGTGGTGCAAAATCCAAGAACTTTCTTTCCACAAATTAGGCCTTTTTCGTCAAATTTGCTATCTTAAACGCCGCTTAACGCTTAAATAATATTCTTTATTTACCGTTTGACCTTCCAGCAAGAATTCCGAGTACGCAACACCGAGATACTCAAAGAAAACAGTCAACTGACTTTTGATCGACTTTGGCGTGGTTTTTTCGGTTTCGGTTCAGTCGGAAGGCGCCACTCCGAAGCTTGTTGACTAGTTTGCATGTCAAACTCGTAAACCCACGTCTCGTCACCAGTAACAATGCGTTGCATGAATGTTGGGTCGGAATTGACTTGTTCTAGCATGTCCTCAGCGACTCTTATGCGAGTGAGTTTTTGGAGAAAATTCAGGTCTTTCGGGACTAGCCGAGCAGCAACATGTTTCATACCCAAGTGATTATTTAAAATAGTACGGATCCACACTTGAGACACAGAAAGTTCAGCGGCTATTTCTCTCAAACTTGAATGAGGATTTTCAGTCACCATTTCCTTCACTTTTGCGATGTTAACTTCAGTTGAAGACGTTGATGGCCTACCAGAGCAAAGTAAATTTTCCATCACATCTCGACCGCTTTTGAAGGCTTTGTACTACTCCTAAGCACGTATTTTTGATAAAGTCGATTCACCGTAAGCCTTCTGTAACATTTTCAGTGACTCCGAACACGAAATTCCATTGGCGACGCAAAATTTAAGACAAACTCTTTGTTCTATGTTTTTATCCATTATGAAATTCGCAATACACACTAGATATAAAGTAACAAAAACAGCACTGTATTAATTAATGTAAATAACAGATGCAACTCAAACTCCGCGCCAAATGAATAACAGTGTGCCAATCTAACAACAAAAAAAAAACAAAAAATTGAATTTGGAATCATAAACAAATCATCCGTTCCCGAAACTTTTTGGACAGAATGTATACATCACGCCCGCTTCTCGGAGGGGTAGGCAGAGACCACAGATTCCCATTTGCTATGATCCTGACACACATCCTTTGCTTCACTTCCTCTCATAACGTTCTTTATACATGCTCGTCGGTTTAGGGTACTCTTGACCCGACCTTTAACGAGAACGTTACCGATCTGATCGAAGCACGTTTGCCGAGATCTTTTTGTATATACATACATATAATCACGACTATTATCCCCAAAGAGCAATGAGGACAGCAGAAGCAGTCCTCTACCATAGTCCACTTTTCACCAAATAGCGTCCGACACGACTTAAGATGGCGGGCAATAGATGGATGTGTACCCTGCCCAAGACCGGAATGTTGGCGCTCATTAGAGGTGGTATTCGTTTAGCAGTGGACGGCAATTAAGCTGAAACCAATCGATCACGATTTAATAAATGTTTTTTTCCAAGACAAGAACAGAAATGTTAGTGTCAACTATAACACGCCAAGACATATTCGTAACGTTGTATGAATACAGGTCCTTCGGCGAAGCAGGCAGAGTTACCAGAAGGAAGCAGTGTTGTAGTGACACTAAACGGCCTTTTAAAGCCACATATTATAATATTATTTAAGACGACGAAAATTATTGCAATTTAATATATAGAGCTTGAACCAACTAAGGTCTTTGTTATATATTCTGTCATAGTTCGCGATTTACGCAAAGCGTTTAAGTGGAATTTAGCCTACAAACATCTTAGAATTTACTAAAAGCATATTAACAAGAGGTAATGTCAGATTTCAAAACGACATTCAAAGGATATAGAGTTATGAATGAAGGCAACGTATAACAGTACAACGTTCGACTATCACTGTATTGGTGACTTTTTTATTTTTATTGTGGCACGTCATAGTGACTACATCCTGCCTGATGGTAAGAAGTCGATGCAGTCCAAAACAACGTGAGCGCTCCTCACCGTGGAATAAGCAAGGTAACAAGCGCACCCATTCTCGACGGCCTGCATAAATGCCGTTTCACGCCCCGCTTAAAAGACACGGGACTACAGGAGCTGGGAAACACATGCGCCGGCAGAGAATTCCATAGCAGAATGGTCTTGCAGAGGAACGACTTGCCAAAATTTTTTGGTACGCGTGCATAGAAGAATGAGAAAAAAGATGATTACGTTGCTTGGTTTTTTAAATAAAAGTTCCATGTTTTCGATTTCACGTTCAATATTATTAAAAAAAACAGGGAGTTTTTAGTAATAGGCATATAATCCCGCAACTGGACTATCCGATTAAGTACACATAGCGTTAGATCAACCTACTAATATTGATCCTTACAACCAAACAGTAAAGCTCAAAATTGATTGTAGTAATTAGACAATTTAGGGTAAGTTGATCTGACGCCGTGTGTACAAGGAAAACCTATTTGTATGTGAGCGGGACTTTTTGTTTTTAATGGAACGCAAAACTTCCAAAGTGTTAATGAATAAAATCGTTTTAAAATAATGTAAAGTTTTGCCGTAAAGTTTTTTTTAAAGAAAAAAATAATTATTTAAGTAGAGTTTAAAAAAAAAACAATGGCAAAGAAGCAGACAATGTAAGAGTATGCAAGCAGTATGCAAGCAGAAACACAGTGCAGTAGTGGTATTATTTGACGAGCGGAAATTACACACATAGTTTGAAAGCTTAAACTATACGAGAGCGTATCGCCGCCCGCTGAAAAGTCAAAGTGCGACCTTTGCCAAATAGATATATAGATAACTCTTTTATTACAACAGTTTACATATACAAATACATACAAAACAAGAAAAAAAGGTAAAATACATAGTCACAATTTGGCGGTCTTATCGCTATGAAGCGATTTCTTCCAGACAACCAGTCGGATGGAGAGATCATATAAACTTGAAAATCGGAGGTGTAATCTTTTTACGGAATTTAAATAAAAGTGAATAGATAGCAATAAATAAATAAAAATAAACAATGTAGGTATATAAATAGAAATCTGTGAAAATATATTATTACATATACATACTTAAACATAATAGTCTCAGGTAGAAAGTAGTTGACAATGGCAGCTTTGCAGCAGGATGTGGTTAAGCGGATAGGCAAATACTACGCAGTCAAGTGACACCGGCCACAGGAACAGAACGGAATTCAATAGAGGCGTACCTAATAAAACGCGGCCTGTTGACAGCACTCCGTCGCGTCGCGGCATGGCTGCAACTTCATTTCAGTTGGTAAATTTGCCGAGCGTCCGACCGAAATTGCTGAGCTTATTGCGTCCACGAGCTGTTTGTATGTACGGTCAAAGCTTTGTTACACCAAGGTGCGTCGGATCTCGAATTATTGCAATATAATTAAGTTTCGCCGCCGATGCGCGAGCTTCCACAATCAAATGAGCCTTCGATGTTTTACTGTTACGCTTTGAAGATATCGGGCTTGGGGTGTGCGTAACGTTCTATGTATATTTGCACTGTTACAAGCTTTTTTCTTATTTGAAAACGAGAATACTTCATCATTGTAAACTGCCTATCATATCTCAGTACACAATAATTACACTAAGATTGTTAGTATGGTGAAATAGTACAATAAGATGGTTGTAGCTAGCCAGGCGGACTTTTAGCAAACCCTACGACCAACCTAATCGAGTACACCTCTTTACGAACCCCATTCTAAATAAAACCCAGCTCATTTGAGCATTAGACTTTTATTTTATCATGGCAATTAAATTATTATCTATCAAAATGGAAGTAGATCAATTTCCGTGAACATCTTTCGCGGAAAACATACATACATACATACTATAATCACCATTATTATCCCCGAGTGGTTAGTCAGAAACCAGGTAATGAGGACCGTAAAAGCAGTCATATGCCATAGTCCACTTTTCACCAAATAACGACTGTCATGTGCTCTGCCTGAGAGGTGGTGAGCCCATCGCCGCTCTATGCTGTTGGATGTATGTGCCGTTTAAGTCCGTTAGTCGTCTTTTACGACACTCAAGGGCTGAGAGGGGGTGGTAGTATTCTATCACCCCTACGAGACACGGTTACGTACTCGATCTCCTAAATATCTAAGTTGCCGATAGCGGCCCAACACTTGGCCCAAGTTTAATGTAGTGTAAGTAGAGGTAGTTAACGCAACGCACCATTATATATGACTAACCGTATCGAAAGCCTTTTTTAAAACTATTAATACGCCCAGCGCTATCTGTTTTTGGTCTTTTTTAATTTTAATTTTTGCGGTGAAATCTATGCTTGCTGTCAGAGTGTTTGATTTGCGTCTGAAGCCGTACTGTTTATTATACAGGTTTGGATCCGGTCACATACGGCCAATTCCCTGAACGACCACTTTGTAAATTCCTACATCGGCCATTGCCTTGTTAGGGCTTTTCCTACTTCAGCCATTTCCCTAAAAGACCACCATGCAAATTCCCACCTCGGCCACTTCCCTGAAAGACCACTATGCAAATTCCCACTTCGGCCACTTCCCCGAAAGACCACTGTGCGAGGTTGTTGTTTGAATCTAGACATGGAAGTGGATTAAATTCCGCAAATATCTTCCGCGGAGAACATACCGATATCTTATAAGTTCAACTTACCGATAGCGGCGCTTGGCCCAAGTTTAATGTAGTGTAAGCAGCGGTAGTTAACGCAACGCGCCACTAAATCTTAGCGCGTGGCCGGGCCGTTTGTCATGTCGCCTCGCACGTCGCTCCGTAGGCCTAGCACGGCCGTCTATCGGGTTAGAGTTGTCACTTATAGATGGAGTATATAGAAAAATTGACCTTTAATTGTTATTTAGGTGACCATTTGACTATGTGACCTATAGGTATTTACATACTCTTACTCTGTGCGGTGTACCCAACCCGCATGTCTTACCATGTGCGGGTTGGAACCTAGAGACAGGCTAACGAAAGCTGAACCTCGTAGTTATTTGATTGGCAACACTTCGTCTCTATGTGTGTCTATCTGAGGTGTCATGTCGTATGTCAAATTGAAATTTTTCTGAGAAAATTGCAGCTGTGTAAGTGACCCTGTGTTACCCAGACATGATTTTTTTGAATTTGCCGCGTTTTTACTGGTTCAGCTTTCGTTAGCCAGACTCTATCAACAACTAGGTATAACAAATACTGTAAAAATTGTAAATATTTTTTTTATAATTAGAGAAGGTAGTTAACGCAAAGCGCTACTAAATCTTAGCGCGCGGTCGGACCGTTTGTCATGTCGGCTCGCATGTCGCTCCGTGGGCATAGCACGGCCATCTATCGGGTTAGAGTTGTCACGTGACGTGATAACGTGAAGAAGTCTCTAAAAAATAGATTATCTTCAAATTGATGGTACACCGCACTACAAAATCTTTTGTAGTGCGGTGTACCATCCCGCACATGGCAAGTGTGGTGAAATCTCTCAACGACTACCATAACCAATTTAAAAAAGTATAAAAACCATAAAAAAAATTTTTTATTATTTCCAGTTTGGTTGTATTTTGTGTTTCAAATACACGTTTATGTGACAATCTATATGGTTTGGGAATCTACTATGACAAAAAATAACTGTCTGTGAAATTACAGAGTGTCTTTTCATTTTCAACTTTATGTAATAAAGTGCGCGGTCGGACTGTCTGTCATATTACCGATAATCGACTGGCTTTGGTGACCTATTTCAAAGCTTCAGAGACATATCACACATTCTTAAGTTACTGATAAGTCAACGTTATTAATATTTTCTTGTTCCCTGCGACCTGTTTTGTTATAAGATATTTAGGTAAAAAACATGTAAGTAATAATAATATTAATAATCTTTTATTGCACACGAGAACAAATAGACAGAACAAAAATAGAATTACAGAGACATAGTCTTGACAGGTCTTATTGCTAAAATGCAATCTCTTCTAGGTAACCTTGGGTGATAAAAATATGACAAATAGAAAATAAAAAAATAATACTTATATTATATATTATTTTGGGTAATGTGTATTACAATGTTTTCTTCTCTTCTTCTTAGAACTTAAAAGCCACGCTCTTGTCGCTGCAGCTTCCTCTGTTTTGTCCCAATCCAATTTTTTAATTCATAATAAGACACGACGATCACCTTCACTTTAACATGTTTCCTATAGAGTCTATTCTCCGTTTGATTCTGATTAAACCAAGTAATCGTGATATTCAACATGTTTTACACAGTACCTATTAAACACTAAATTGAATTGAAAAACTCCAGCAATTCGGTCAGTTTCTGCCATTTAAGCACCGATTATATCCCGACAGACGCAGTTTCATTGCAGTTACAGTAGCGGAGTCAACTTTTGTTCGTGCCATGCCACATGACAAAGGCTTGCTTTTAACTGGAAGCAATTGATCCACTATTTTTAAACTGCTCTATTTACTGGCGATATCGTTGATTTTCCAGTCAATTTATTTCTTAAAGCATGACGGAGTTGCGCTTTATACTCGTATAGTGCGCAATCGTACACTATACTCGTATAGTGATATACGCATACCTTTTTTATATCCGACGTTTCGACCGAGTTGCAACGGGCGTGGACTCGGGCTAACTGCTGTCACGATGATGAAAAAAGTATGCGTACGATGATGCCTTTACTGAATAGTTATTAACAACTTCTTCTTCAGGAGCCCATCTATCTCTACACCATAATTCATCAAAATCCGTTTATTCAAACAAACTCAGTTTCACATTATAATATTATTTAGGATTTAAAGCAAGCGTCTTGTTGAAGTTTAAACTTTTTTGTTCTATAATCAGATTCGTAAGACCTTCCCAAACGTATAAGGCACACATTCAACAAATCACTTTCATATCTTTATTATTGAAATTTTGCATTCACAATGCTATATAGATATAGGATAAAATGTTTACTAGAAAAAAAACCTATATCTATATAGCATTGTGAACGCAAAATTTCAATAATAAAGATATTTATAAGCAATTAAGTCTTTATCGATTGTTAAATACTTGCAATAGTATTTCTTTCGATACTTCACAGTGACGTAATACCGCTGGCTTGCAGCGTAAATCAAACTACTAAGAAAAATTCAACGAGTCTTCTGGGGTCTCGGTAGCTCAGCGGTTAGAGCAGTGGACCGGCAATCCAAAGGTCGTGGGTTCGAATCCCACTCAAGCTTTCTGAGACAGGTTGATTTTTTTTCTAGTAAACATTTTATCCTAAATCACTTTCATTTTTATTTTATGGAAAATAGGGAATTGAACCCGATACGTCATCGATGGTGAAAACGGGCGTGGTAACCATTCGACCACAGAAATCGACCGTTTATAAAGCTTGTAGGTACTTTTTCAACATAATATCTGTCTACCTCGGTTGACAACTCGGTTGTCAATTATTTCAATTCAATAAGAACGTGTTAAAACCGATTGCGAACAAAGTTTCGTTCATCGTGACTGTCGCGTCGAGACTCCAGTTCGGGGACAAAGAGTCGCTCTGGAGCGTAGTTGATCCGCAAGTAAACACGGCTCCTCGGGCCCTCCAAATAGCCACGAGGGCACTCGCGCCTTTTGCGCCCTCTGCGGGCGTTAACACTCACACTCATATTAAGGGCTAGTTAAGCGCTTTCTAATTTTAATGCAACGGAAATGGCGTTGATATATGCTTAATTACAAGCTTTTTCTAAGCTGAATCCTTAAATGAAGCTTATTTTTTGTAACACAATTGGGAAGCGTTAAGCTTTCACCTGACTTGAAGATAAATAAAAATAAAGCTGAATGCACAATTCACACTGAATCCTTACATGATTGAGAAACTGCTGTCTTATCTATATCTCATCTATAAAAATGTAAGCTGGAGAAACAGGTTATCTTATGTCTTAGCCGTACAATAACAACACCTACTAATATTACTGCAATGTTACTAACTTACATCCGATGGTGGTAGCTAGTCCGGTGGACTAAGATTAAGCTTAACCACTATCTAAACAGAAGTGGGTCTACATTCTGTACTCGGCTTTCCAGCTACGGACCGGACTGGGTCCAAGACTGATTGTCTATCTGCGATACCATAAAGAAAGATTTATTTAACTGAGATCAATATGAACCCCTGATGTTTTGTCTCTAAAACATACTAGGTTGAGACCGGTTATCTATTTACTATATAGAACACAGAGACATCGTTAACAATGTGCCGGTGAAATATCTTTAACTGTACCTTGGAGCAAAAGGAGGTGAGGAGCGAAAGAGGTGTTATAATCGACGTGGAGGTGAACTTTTGTTCGCGCCGCGCGACTGAGAGTCGCTTCCGAGCGTTGATCCGCAGGTAAACATACCGTCTCTTAGAACCGGATTACAGGAGTAACTGGCAAGCAACGAGGGCACTCGCGTTTGCAGGCGTTAATACGCACTCGTACACTGAGAGTCAGTTGAGAACTTTCAAGTTTTTGTTCAAGTTGCTGAGTTGTTAAATGATTTTGATGCTTTCTATGTTTCCGGTATTCTGTTGCTCAAAGGAAGTTTATTCCGAATTCAAAATAAATGAGCTGGCTCATGTTTTAGGCGTCAGGCTTTGATCAACGATACAACTAGATGTCAGGTCGGCGCTAAAAATGTGTCTCGGCAAATAAGAGCGTACTTGAGAAGTGAGCTCTTATTTTCCCGCAAGGCATAACAGAAAAAAGTACTTTATTTGTTACCTCTTAAGGTTGATTTCACCACTAAATGTTATTGACGTCTTTTCTTTTTTTAGTGACAGGAGTAATTTATTGCTTTGAAAAAGTATTTATTCACGTGGACAGAATTTAGCTTTGATTTCGTACGTGACGCGTTAACTAGTTGGTATTGTTGATCGAAGGCGTCAGGCCTTTACCTAGCAATATATACATATTATTATACTACGACTATTAGCCCCGATGGCTTAGTCAGAGACTAAGCAATGAGGACCGCAAAAGCAGTCCTCTGCCACAGTCCACGTTTTACTAAATAATAATAACTGCACATGGACGTGATAGTTGGTTAGCCTATTGCCGCTCTATGCTGTTGGATGTATGAATAGTCTTTAGTCTATGTGTCGCCTCTTACGACACCCAAGGGAAGAGAGGGGAGAGGGGGGTGGTAGTATTTGAATGAGCCGCCAACACAAACACCACATCCGTGTCGCGTAGCGGTGAAAGAATACTACCACCCCCTCTCTTCCCTTGGGTGTCATAAAAGGGGACTAACGAACTAAATACTGCACATACTTCCAACAGCACAGATCAGCGATGTGATCACCACCTGTCACGCTGAGCACAAGTACAGTCGCTATTTGGTGAAAAGTGGACTAAGGCAGAGGACTGCTGTTGCTGTACTCATTGCCTAGTCTCTGACTAACCCTTCGGGGATAATAGTCGTGATTATATGAATTTATGTAACCACAAAGCTCCTAGTAATAGCACATTGAGAAATCCAAACATAACCTACCAAACTGACCAATGCGAGTGGTTGATTTTAAGAATTGCTATCTTACGACAGCATCGAGGAGCAACGGCTTAACGTGCGTTATTATAGGCAATTGACTCGCGCGTACTGTTTCGATCATCAAATAGTATCTTCATTATTGAAATTTTGCATTCACAATGCTATATAGATATAGGATAAAATGTTTACTAGAAAAAAAGATTTTATCCTATATCTATGTAGCATTGTGAATGCAAAATTTCAATAAATAAAGATATTTATAAGCAATTACGACTTATCGATTGTTAATTACTTGCAATAGTATTTCTTTCCAATGTGAGGGTAGACTTCACAGTGACGTAATACCGCTGGCTTGCAGCGTATCAACTACTAGAAAAAATTCAACGAGTCTTCTGGGGTCTGGGTAGCTTAGCGGTTAGAGCAGTGGACCGGCAATCCAAAGGTCACGGGTTTGAATCCCGTTTGAGCTTTCCTGAGACTGGTTGTTTTTTTCTAGTAAACATTTTATCCTATATCAAATAGTATGTAAGTATGTAAAATATTGTGAAGCTATAAATACATTTTAGGATTTATAAAAGAATATCTAAACCCGAAGCTTTAACACTGCAAGAATGTATTTTCTACTCAAGGCAGGACAGAGAATCCAGTTTTCTAAACCTAAATGTGTTCCAATGGGTAGCTCGAATACAGTGTGCATGCAATATGAAAACATGAAAAATGTTTGAATCGAAATGCAACTGCAAAATTCCGAGATCTGCGTCTGACTGCGCCGTACATGTGTGTCGGAAAGCTTGTAAGCTCGTATCACAATAGACGTTAAAACCTCAATAGGGTAATATTTCTGATGCTGAGGAGTAGTTGCATCGTCGGAAAAGCTGGAGATTGGTACATAATATTGCAATCTCCGTCAGCAAACACTCTGTCTGTATGTGCGTTAGGCAATAGATATTTGTCGGGCGCCCGCGGTTAAACTGCACTCAGAACAGGAGTCTGCTCTTTCGTATTTATCCACACGTGGTGGGATTGTGTCGATTTCCATGTTCGATGTAATATTGGACTTGGATTGTTTGGATGCCATCGATAGTTCGTTGATTAATTTTGTTTGAAGTTTACTCTAAATTTGATAGTCTACATTGTCTAAACAAAACTTGTCTTTAATTTAAATGAATAATATATCTAACTTACACACCTAACATATTAAAACGATCGAGCTTGCACATCGTTTTTTTTTATTCTACTAAGAGTAAGCACATTCAGCCTTCATCTCAACTGATGTTTGGCAATTTTATGATTCTACTCGTAACTATTTCATGTGTTTCAATATTAAAAAATTTCTCACACCGTTTTCCGAAGTTTGATTAATGATTTAATGAATTTTGAATTTATCATGTACCTGGGTATCCATTTTTAGGAACTATAAAATTAAATGTCGTAGTTAAAAGACTGTTTTAATTTATAATTTGCAATGAAAGTAGTTAAATTTAATTTTTGAAAGTTATAAATTAGTTTATTTTTATATTAATTTAAAGTATTTAATCAATTTGAAAGTAAACATAAAGTAAAATGGTTTCTAAAAACGTTGTAAAAGTTGACTTCCGGAGGTGGGAATTGAAGCCACGCCCTCCCCAAAGTTTTAAAAAACTTTTTTTTTATTTGACCTATGTTTTAATTTTGGAATCGATTCTACTCTCGATTCTGAACAAACTAATTTCAGCTTTGGAACAAATTTTATTTATTACATTAACACGTTTTATAAGCCTGTTGCATCAATTTTCGCTGTAACCAAACAGTGGTTCGTTATGATGCAAAGTAGACGTAAACCTACGGTGCGTCGCTGCAACGCGAAACTTTCGAGATATATCGGCGGCGTCGGCAAACAAAGCGCGCCGCTACAATACAACCACTTGTACAGAACTACGGACCATTTTATCTCTGCGCGTCGGGCGTCAAACAATTTTTAATTCCATACCTTACGTGACGGTGTTACTGCCTAATGAGTAAGTTTGCGAACAAGTTGCTCGCCGTACACACGCTCTGCAGATAAGAACACGTCATAAAAGAGCCGCCCGCTCACAAAGTTTGCCTTAATTTCTGTATTTTCCATTTTGGTAATCGTGATGCGACATTTTAAGTAGATAATGGTTAACATGGGCTTACACGGTTTCGAGTATACGATCTCGTGTATGCCAGCTGTCGTTGAATTAATGTGATGTTTGGAATATTTAAAACTTTATTAATAAAATAAAATGAATGAAACACTATTTTGCGTATTTTTTAGACAATCACTGTACTGTTTGGCAACCGTTTCTCTCATTTTCTTAGTTACAAATTAGAAAATATAGAAAAAAGAAGCCTTATTTGTATGCTACTTCATTCCAAACACATATACATATAAAGGTACATTCCTACGGGCTTTTGCAGAACATTAATTAATTTTGAGAATTGTTTTTCTAAAGCTTACGTGAACACTACAAATAAAACACAGGAATTTACTAGACACTAAAAGTCTTCTACCCTAACACTTGTATTCCTGCGACGTGGATGGGCGATAGATGATAGCTTTTACTATGATTTTCTTTTCAAGATTTATCTTTACAACCAAAAAAACATAACAACAAAAAACATTCTTTTCTTTAATAAAACTTTTTCTTAAAGCTTTTTTTTTCCAAAAGTAAAAAACAATTAACTAAACTACAAACCACAGACTTCATCTATCTAAGTATTACTAATGAGAAATAACTTTTTACGATACGTGTATTTTTGTTTCTCTGTATACAGACAATGGTTCGATTTGATATCTCTAGGCTTCGCGTCGGCACAGAATTCCTTTCACAGCGCAACCCGCTGGGATTGCAGTGTTTGTTTCAATTTCCTGACATCGGTTTGGGCCTTTACATAGTCAGTGCACGAGATAAACGTGAGGTTGGTCTTTGGTCTTACGTCACCAATGCTTGGCGACAAAATGAATTAACCGTTCAATTCTCATTGTCACGGTAACGGTTCGTGTTGTATTTTTATATAATTTTAATGTCACGGTAACGCTTCATGGTGTATATATTTAATTAAAACTGTTATAACGGGACCTAACACGATTAATTAACTTACTGACAAAATTATTCGTGTTAGGTCCCGTTAAAACAGTTTTAATGCAATGCAACGCGATAGTTTAAAATATTTTTAAGATAGATTTAACACAAATTCTGTAGCGAACAAAATACAAGTTCGAAAATGTTGAAGAATTTTCCACAAGCAGGATTCGAACCTGCACTCTTCTGACTGGCAGGTGCTTTTCCAATTAAGCTAGTGGCTCATAACCAGCCCGTATTGGAAGAGCACCACAGGGAATGTCAGAAGGGTTGCAGGTTTGAATCCTGCTGGTGGATTTCTTTTTAACATTTTCCAATTTGCTTCGTGTTGTGTTATTTTGCATATCTAAATTCGCATATTTATATTATTTTTTTATGAGTTTATAATGTCGTCGAATAAATAAACGTTATCAACATGTCCGACATACCAGTCGTCAAAGTTGTATTTTGAGTTTTACTAAAGTTGTATCTTTAAGGTTTCACGTTCTTTGATATTGGGTGAGAGAATATTTTAGAATATTTCACCACCAATACGCAACCACGACTATGTGGATGTCACGTGATGCCAGGAGATGACGCGGCAAGCCCAGAAGGAGATGGCGGGACGAGCTCTAAACGCCTACTGCAAAGACTGGCCATCAAGAATCCTTAATCGCGAAGAGTGGAAAAAGGGAAGGGACCTTTGACCTTTGCCCTGCAGTGGGACGACCATGGCTGAAATAATAATAATAACCGAGAAGGACAAGCTCAGTAAGTACCTTGACTTGGCTCACGAGGTTACCGCCATGTGGAATGTGGATTCAACCATTATTGTACCGATAGTCGTTTCGGCAAACGGTCTTTTTTTTATGAGTCTCGATCAACAACTAGAGTGGCTCTCGCTGAAAGGTTGGGTTAAGGGTCAGATGCAAAAGGCAGTATTCTTGACACGGCACGTATTGTCAGGAGGTTCCTCACTCTCCAGCCCTAACCACCGATAGCTTGGGATTATCACCGCTGCCGGTGGAAATCTTTTTTTTTATAGTAGAAGGAGACAAACGAGCAGGCGGGTCACCTGATGGAGAGTAATCACCGCCGCTCATGGACACCCGCAAACCCAGAGGAATCGCAGGCGCGTTGCCGGCCTTTAAGGAAGGAATAGGGTTAAGGAAGGAGTAGGAATTGTATGGAGGGGGAGGGGGGGGGATGGTACCTCCGGAACCCTCACTGGCCGGACGAAACACAACAGCACCAAGTGCCGTTATTTCACGCCCGATATTCGTGAGAGGGTGGTATTACGCCGGGCAATTCGACCTAGGTTAAGTCTTTGTAATATTTTATATTGTAAATATGTTTATATATAAAATATTGTAAAATTTATTAAAGAGAATAATAATAATACGCAATGGGCCAGAGCGTGGAGTTAGGCCCAATTTTCCGAAGTGTGTCCACGCGGGCAGGACTGTGCCCAGCGCTGGGTCGTTTATACTCGTAGGATGATGATGAGAAAACATTTCAATAAAACTTGCCAACGTATGGAGTGTTCGATTCACTTAGGTGTAATGTCGCTCGTGTGATATATTTAAGATAATGGACAGGTCGGGGAACTTTCTGCGTCGTCGGTTGGGTTGCGGTAAGTGAATTAAACGCGGTCGGGGTTATTTCTATGCTTATTTGGTTTAACTATTTTGAATTATAACTATTATGTATTTTGTCTTATACGTAGGTGGAGATACTCGGCTACAGAATTTTTTTACATTTTATTTTGAAAGGAGAAGTGCTTCATCTTACTTGGTGGTAAGTGGTAAGTAAGTAAGGTTAAAATAACAAGGCAAAAGTATCTTTGTGTTCTGTTTTTTAAACCAACGGCCTCGACCCGAGGTCTCGGGTTCGATTCCAAGCAGGTCATAATTTTTGCAACGTCCGTTAGTTAATTTGTTATGTTAATATACAAGTAGTAAGAGATGATAAGTACTAGTTGAATCTTTACTAGTTGAAGTTCCGGCTTTTAGTTTCGCCCTTTTCGTCATTTACCATCAGGTGAGATGAAGGTAGGTAGTACCTACCGTTATTATCATAAAAGAGTAATAAAAAAAATTGCAGTTGTCTTACTAGGAAGGTACTTCTTACTCGTTTATGACATACTTAGTTCAATTTCGTTTCTGTGTAAAAAAGCTGCAATGATATAAAATATACCTAATTACATCGTCATCTTTATAATTAATCAGCTTTTTTAGTAATTTCCATAATCTCTACACTATATAAATAAGTTGTAATTTGTTCAAATATCTACTTTGCAGCAATTGGTTATATCATAAATAAATCTAGCAAAGTAATAAACGACGATGTACACATGATTTAATGCTCGTTTAGCCGATTGGACGGACTATGGAGGCAAGAGTAAATAAGTTCGCAACATTTTTTATTTCTGCTGCCGGCGCTAAGCGATGTTCTACATTTGTTTTGCCTGTGTGCTACACACAAAGCATAAAAAAGAGTAACGGAGCAGTTAGCAGGAGTTTTCTACTCTTTTCGCAATGTTCGATGATCGATGCTCTTTTATTTGTGGTAAGTATCTTACATTTTTAACGTCATGCTGAGTGAGAGAAAAGATGAGAGGGCTCGAAAAACGTCGGAACACCAAACTGTTAAAATAAAATAAACAATACTTTGAAAATAAGAAAAAAATAGTAACATGTTTGTAATCTTATCTGTGATTGTTTCGGATGGCTGATTTTTGTCATATAAAAATAGCATGAAATTCTCGATATTTCCTGGATATCTGGTATCCTGGATTTTTTTTAAACTATCTTTCATACTGAATTATCCACATCAGTTGAGCCGTTCTTGTTGTGTAATAGGTATATATTGCAATTTTTTCTATAAATTTTTTTAATTAAAAATATTGTATTTGTCTAGTCTAAAGTAAAAAAAATATGTATGTACGCGCTTCGCAACTACATTTTCAGCAGTTGAAATTAACTTTTCTCTACAAAATCACGTCCGAACTCTAAACTTCCTATTTCTAAAAGTTAATGAAAATATCTGCGTCCATAAAATTTTTCATCGTTGAATTTGCCTCTCGCAATTTGTTGTCGCTGAAGCCAACTGCAGCGCACTTTCATTACAATAAGTTTTCATTTATTCCACGAGTTGGCGTATGTTTTGAATAATGATGTACCTTGTTCCGTAACCTATCATAAAGTTTGTTGTGGAGTTTCCTCTTCAAATTGTGCTTCGAAAACCGACCTCTGGCATAAAGTTGAGCATTTGTAAAGGAGTCATTATTTACTTTCGTGCCTTTATATTCACACCTTGCGGATTAAAATACTATATTGTCCTCATCTTTACGGTGTACAATAAAACAAGTTATTTTTATCATAAACTAATACCATAAGTTTAAACATCAAATCAAAATTTAAATGAGTTCCGTTATGGACATGGCGATATAGTCACTCTATGTTTACAGAGCGCCGAGTGTTTGTGAGTTGTTGCAAAGTGGACCGACGATCTGGTCATGGGTAGCCGCTGAATGCGAGCAGAACAGGAAGTGGTGAAGAATATTTTTTTAACAACTACGGGAAAGCATTTGGCCTGCATCTCAACTGATGGTAAGTGACTATAAGGTCAAGGTGGAAGCGCGCTTCACCCGGAATCCTCAACCACTGAGAAACTGGCTATATTATTTCTAAATTGTAGGAAAACAACAAAGCTATAAACATCGTTGTTATGGCGCCAGACTTTAGATAAGATGTTGGTTGCTAGCCAGGCGGACTCAACAATCCCTTTTTTTCCCAATGAATCCACCTTATTATGGATAATACCCTACCCCCAGAAGGGAGGCAAGGTTATGTGGGGCTCCATCCGTCCCCCTTTTCACACTGAAAGCATAATAATCAATCAGGGATGAGAGGGAGGGAAGTTTACCCACTAAACACTGGAGAACAGCAAATTCGAGTAATGTGGAAGCCGCGGGGCCTGTCCACTAGGGAATTGAAGCACGGGATCCACCCTGACGCACGTATACCAATCTGTGGACAGCTACACTCATAACCTGCACGAGCGCGCTTCACCATCCATGCACTAGAATACAGACGTTCCTCGCGACACGAAAACTATATGATTTAAAATTCATCCTTGGATGCATCCTCCACCTTTGGGTTGGATCACAGACAGGGACTTAACAAGCCCTACCACTTCATCATAATTATGGCAAAAAAAACAAAATCTGATGGTTATTGGTGAGTGGTTAGAGTTGTAATCACCTGTGGTTGTAACCGCTCGCTCATATCACGTCGCATGAAAAGCACAACTGGCAGTTTATCTGTAGTCGGGTACTCCTAAATTTCCTCTTTGTTAGCGGAGCTGTGAAGCGCACTAGCTTTGAGGCACCTGCCGAGGTAATTTGCTAATTCCTATAATCTTAAGTGCTTGGTTCAACCGGAGACTTGCCTCTAGCGTAGCTTCTTTACGAGCGTTATACAGACTAGTACCATGATGTTAGTCGGTGTAGTTACTACTCGGACATAAAGGCAAGTCATAGATTTTAGAAAATTTTGACTTCTTGGCGGGAAAGTGAAGCATCATGTCATGTCTGCAGTTTTATTATATTTTCTAAAATTTGTGTTTTGTTTTATTTTATTAAAAAATAATGTGAAAAAATGGTGGATTATTAACCTTTATGTGTCCATGGACGTGAATGAGTGTCAAGACAGTGCAACATCTCTTTTCAAATTCTTTCAAGAAACCCGTGTGAGATCTTAGTAAACATCTCACACTACAAATCTTTACTGAAACTCATGGGATTTGGAGGGAGTATTATTTAGCATTAAACATTCATATTATTCCTGACCTCAACCCCCCAGCGGTACTTGGGACGGTAAAATGCCACTACACCGTCATGACTCATTCCGACATTGCAACTTTTATCTTTGGGCGGATATTATTTTGATAACGACGTTTAGGCACATATCGTCTTAAATTGGCCAATTGGTTTGCATAACCAGTCCTCTACAATGACCTTTTATAAATAGACTAGTTATACGTGAATAAATTGCATTTTATTCACGTATTACTAGTCGAAATGGCGAAATTGTTTCTATGACGTAATACACGTCGAAAGGGAAAATCATATCATTAGCCTATTGTTAAAAAGAGATAGACAATATTTTGACTTTTGGTAGTTGACCAATGAGCTCATAGAATTTATGCGCTATCTCGGCCGCCATTGTTTTTCTCTTTCACTCTTACAGAAAACATAGTATACGCTCCTCACTCATGCATATCGGATTGGCATCATGCATTTAATTCCAATATTTCTTACCAAAAAGACAATAAATGTACTAAAAGTAGCACTCTAATGTTTAGTGATGAAATTGGAAGAGGGTTGGGTCAATTTTTAAACACTGAGGGGCAAACTGTCTTAAATTATTGTATGCCTGGTTTGACATACCATGATATAATGAAAAAATTGATTTCACATGACCTTAATAATGTAGAAACTGTTATTATTTTAATTGGGAAAAGAGGAAATGTGAACAAAAAAGTATAAGTTAACTTTTATGAAAAATTACTTTCTTTAAATATTCCAAAAATTATAATGTTCACACTTCCTTACAGTAAAAACTTGCCACACGAAGAAAATAATTATAGATTTAAGCTTAATTTGACATTGAATACAATGGCTTTCTATGAAAAGAAAGTAGAATTAATAGACATAAATAAATTATTAGATAATAATTTTATATTGACAAAAGATAAATATTGTCTTAAGACTTATTTTAAGCGACAGATAGCAAATTCGCTATCATTTTATTTTAAGTATTTAGCCAATAACATGGCTAGCTCAGCGGCTTCTAATGAGCTGCAACATACTGACATGCCAATTCAGACTTTGGAATATGTTCCAAATAATTTAAATTAGATTATAAGACAATAGAGGACACCTCTAGCAAATTATTGGAATTAAATTATAAGACAAAAGAGGAGCTCTCTTGCAAAATGTTTGCAAATAAAATGAAATTAAATCAATGTAAAAATAGCTTTATAAAAAGCCCCGGTCAATCATTAAATTTAAAAAATGTAGAATCTTTGAACATCGTTCACCAGAACATCCAAGGAATGATGGGCAAAGATTTAGAGATTGAATTGTTCATGAACTGTAATAATATTGATATTCTTTGCATTACCGAGCACTGGCTTAGAGACCATCAGTTCATGTTCAATTTTAAGAATCATTTGGTAGGAAGTTCGTTCAGTCGAGGAAATGCAATACATGGTGGCTCCTTAATTATTGTTAGTAAAAAGTTTAAATTAAAAGAACGCAAAGACATAGTGAGCCTCTCGGTTGAGCGAACAATAGAAATAGCTTGTGTGGAGTTGGAGCAGTTTGTTGTGATAAGTGTATACAGACCTCCTTCAGCATTGTATGATCTTTTTGAAAAAGTTATGGATGAGACATTGCGTAAGGTCCGCAATGTAGGTAAAACAATAATTGTTTGCGGTGATTTTAATATAAATTTGCTAGAAAACTCCACATTGTCAACTAAAATTAAGAACTTATTTCTATCATACAATTTGAATAATTTATTTTTGGAGCCGACAAGAATAACTGCCACTTCGGCCACCTGTATTGATAACATATATACAAATGTAAAACCACTGGCTAAGCAAATTATTAATAACCTGGACTCTGATCATTGTGGCCAAATGGTCAGCTTTCCACACCAGCGTAAGCAAGTGATGAAAAAGAATATCACTGTTGTGCCAAAAACTGCAGGTCGGTTGGAACGCTTTAAAAGCAATCTAGATACAAAACTAAATTATTTAGAATACAATGACAACCCTGATGTCTTTTATAATGATTTTTTTAACATATATTGTTCAGAATTTAATAAATCTTTTGTTCCAAAAAAGATCTCGGTTAGTGGTACTGCATCTTTTAATGAATGGGCTACAATTGGTATTCACAAAAGTAGGAAACGCCTTTATGAACTTTATGGTGAACGCAACTATAACACCAGCGACGACTTCAAATTATATGTTAAAAATTATTCAAAGTTATTTAAAAGAGTATGCCGATTAGCCAAGGCAAACTATCTGAGTTCTAAGATTAAGAATAGTAATGACAAAATAAAAATGACATGGAATATTATAAATAGTGAAACAGGAAAGGTCAGAAGTCGTAATAATGAGTACAATTTAAATTGTGATAATAAAACCTTGACTTCTGATGCTGATGTTGCTGCAGCATTTGAGAGGTTTTTTACTGACATTCCAGTTTCAACTACAAAAGCCTTGATTTCCTCCCCCACTGTAGCTGAATCTGTTTTGAAGGAGAATGTTAAAGATGTGAAAGTAATTTCAGTTTTCAAAAAATTTGTGTTATAGATATATTAAAAACATTTAACACTCTCAATAAAAAGAAAACTGCTGATCTGTGGGGTAATTCCGTGGATGTCGCTAAATCAGTAATTATGACAATAGCTCCAGTTTTAGCTTGCATATTTAACGAATGCATTGACTGTGGTGTTTTTCCTGACCTAATGAAACATAGCAAATTAATTCCATTGTTTAAATCAGGTAGCACTTCTGACCCCTCTAATTTTAGACCTATTTCTGTGCTACCCACATTTAGTAAAATTTTTGAAAAGTTGATGCTAGACCAAATTCAAATTCATTTTCATAGAAATAAACTTTTACATTGTAAACAGTATGGTTTTACTAGGGGTCGCTCAACAACTGACGCCGGTGTTGAGCTTTTAATCCAAATATTTGATACCTGGGAGGAATCACAGGATGCCCTAGGGGTATTTTGTGATTTATCCAAGGCTTTCGATTGTGTTTTACATGAAACTTTGGTCAGGAAGCTTAACCACTATGGAATTAGGGATGCTTCTTTGAGCCTTCTAATCTCATACTTGAGTAACAGGATTCAGAAGGTCGACATTAACGGTAAAAGATCTCCGGGATCAGTGGTTACAATGGGAGTTCCGCAGGGTTCAATACTAGGTCCATTCTTGTTTTTGGTTTATATTAATGACTTACCTTATTTTGTAAAATACAGTCATGAGATAGTATTGTTTGCTGATGATACTTCACTTTTATTCAAAGTGAAACGACGACACCCAAATTATGACGATGTGAATAATGCGATCTCAAAGATTGTTCACTGGTTTAGTGTAAATAACTTGCTATTAAACGAGGGAAAAACCAAATGTGTAAGATTTGTATTGCCTAATGTTAAGCAAGTAACAACTAGTGTACAAATTAAAGATAAGAATGTGAATCCTGTGGACACCACTGTGTTTCTAGGCATCACGTTAGATACCAAGCTTCAGTGGGGCCCACATATAGCTAAAATGTCGAATAGACTTAGCTCTGCGGCTTATGCAGTAATGAAGATCCGTCAGTTAACTGACGTTGATACATCCAGATTAGTTTATTTCAGTTACTTTCATAGTGTAATGTCGTACGGCATTTTACTGTGTGGAAATGCTGCCGACATTCAAACTATCTTTGTGCTTCAGAAGAGGGCTATTCGAGCAATATATAACCTAAAGGCTGGCGATTCTCTCAGAGAGAGATTTAAGAATATAAATATAATGACAGTTGCATCACAATACATTTATGAAAATTTGATTTATGTTCATAAAAATACTGGAATGTTTTCAAAAAACAGTGATATTCACAATGTAAACACTAGAAGTAAGAACAAATTAGCAGTACCTTATACTAGGCTCCATAAAATAAATAATTCTTTTAGGGGTCTGTGTGTAAGATTTTACAACAAAGTACCAAATGATATTCAGAAATTAGATCTTAATAAATTTAAAATCAAAATCAAAGAAAAGCTTTATAAAAAAGCTTATTATAAAGTGTCAGATTACACAGAAGACAAAACAGCTTGGATCTAAAATGCTCCAAGCACTCCAACAGCTATTTCTAATTGTCTTTATTTAATTGATACTACATTGTATGTATTGTAATTTTGTATTGCATCATTTTTTTATATTTTTAAATTCATATTTTGTATTGACCTGGTAACGACATACTCTTTTTTTTGTTTGTAAATGTCGTTGCTTTTGTGCGCTGTGGTTTCTTGCGCCCATTCTTTGCCACAGTTAAAAAATTATGTCCTGAATGGGTGGTAGGTTAAAAAAGATTTGGACGATTCAAAGTACTTATTAATTGAGTTTATTGAATAAATATATTTTGACTTGACTTGACTTGACTTGGCAACATGGCAAATGTCATCACCTAATGAAAATTTGTATTTTAAATTTATATTTACAATACTTACGAATGAAATAAGACATTTTTATTGTCTCTTACGGTTGCAGTATAATTTTTACAATTTCTGGATACATAGGAAGGCATTTTAACCAATTAACAAATCAAAAACTTATAAAGGTAACTATCGTGTGCTCGGACCAAATATCACAATTTGGTCCGAGATCGTGTGTAATCGTGTTGACGTGACACTGACTGACGTGTGACTGAGTGAAGTCCAGGCAATTACCTTGATTTGTCCTTGCCACTACGGAGGCCAGGCAAAGTATCTAAACATAAAATATCATTGGTCCCCTAATGTAAAACAGCGAGCCTAAGCCAGTACAACTGGTTAATGCGTCTTCCTAATCTCGTCAAAGGAAAGTGTTCGCAAGCTGTCCGCTCCGAGCGGAGTTGGGAAATGCGGGTGACATTTAGCGAGCGCGCGTTAATGGCTCCGTCGATACCTGTCAGATGAGTGTCGGCGCGGACTCGTTGTAGATTTGTTTGCAAGCTGGTAATGGGTAGTTGCAACGTGTCTCGGGAAAATATGTTTGAACTAATTAATAATTAAGAAACCGCTTTTCTTCTAGGGTGCTTTCATCAGAGCAGAGAAAGCCGCAACACTAACTGCAACCTTACTACCAGGGTAGTAAGGTTGCGGTCATCAGTTAATTATATTATAAGTAACTGCTGTATGCGGGAAATAATAAGTGGATTAAAATTTTGTGAGTTTGATGTAGGTAGGTTTGCAGTTAAATAAAAGGTATCATTTAAGCTGTCGCCAATTTGATTAGTTTTGTGTTTCTTAAATAATAGGGTTTGCCCGCAAAATAGTAGATTTGTCACCAAAATGTAGTCATCAAACAATATAAAATCAATTCCAAAATAAATCACCTAAAATCATGGAGATATAGGGTCTAGTACCAAACAAATGTTTTTGTATGTATTATAATAGGTTTGTCCTAATAAGTATTTAAGCAAACTAATCTAAAGAGATCACCAATAAATCATATATTATAAAAAGGTAGGAACTAAATTTTTTTTTAGTTTGCTTAACATATGCCTCCCCCAAGGATCTTAATTTCCACTGTTAGTATATATATATAAATAACAATACGTATATATTTAAATAAAATTTCTAGCAGAATAGTAAATAAAACACTTAATTAAAGTCAAATAATCAATATTTATTGTTAAAAATAATAATCATTGTTTTGGGTGATTACAGGGCTGGTTTGGATTCTGAAGGGCGCCCCCTTTTTCTTTCCTTAGTTACCTACGAGTCCTACGATCCATCGTTGAGGCCGGATTGGTCAATTTTTAAAAGCGCGCCAATTTGTTTCCGCCTCTTTGATCATATTTTCATTAAAATTATAAATTGATGTATTAAATTGGTAACGAATACTATTGTTTTAATAACTGAACGAAATAAAATGTAACTACTGTATTGGTGACAAAATAACAAATAAAAAGGAGTCGCAGTCAGGGACCGATAATCGATTTATTTGGTGACAGATCTACCATTCTGAGCACAAAGCTATTATTTAAGTAATAAAACTATTAGTATAGGAACGAAGTTTATATTCATCTAATGCACTAAAATTTTATTGGTAATCCATCTCTTATTTTACACATATATTAACATTAATTTGGTAATTCATACCTGGGAACACTTTTTGTTTATCTGAGAACGAAAATATTTCGTGGCGATAGATCTATTTATTAGGTGATACAACTTGATGACAAATATAAATTTTGGTGACAAAAAATAGTCCCCTTAAATAAATATGGTCTGTGGTTTTAGTACCTATAATTGTTTTTTACCTAATTGGATTTATCCTAGGCAAAATCCAACTCTAAAAAGGACATGTAATGCTTCTATCTGTTCACAGCTCCTATATTGAGGACAATTTGCAATCCTAAAACGTACAAGTGATTATCGGTACTAAATATATGATTGCTGTAAAATAATCGTATTAAGCATGAATCAAGAAGGTAATGAGAGTAAATAAAGCATAGAAGGGTCCATCATCAATCTGTTGTCTCTGCCTTCCGCTCCAAAAACAGGCGTGCGTGTTGCATGTACTATACTTTTACTATGTAGAAACTATTGTTTTTCTAAATTGTCTCGGGTCTGGGTGTTTTCTATGTATAATATTTATGAATTTAAGTATTTTAAGTATGTTTATTCGTTGTTTAGTAACCATTTAACGAGTTTCATAAAGAAGCTTCTCTTGGGCTAGATAATTGGTGTAAGTGTAGAAAAGTTTTAAAGTTTATGTACGTTTTCATTAATATTTGTATTTAGTTACTGAAAAAGTACTAAGTACTTTTGTTTACGCTCACACCAATTATCTAGACCAAGATGAGTATTCTTTTGAAACTCGTTAATATGGTAAGATAACGGATACATATATGTACATAAACTTATAAAAAACACCCAGACTCGAAATTAATTAAGAAAAAAAGTTTTTCTCTAAATTGACCCGACCGGGAATTGAACCCGGGACCTCAGAGACGGCGCGAAGTCAGACCCGGCGTGCTAAGCACTCGACAACGGAGGTCGTTTTGTACGTGGTGCCGTTTAATTAGGTTAGGAACTTTGATAGCCTATGATGTTACTAGATCTCTTGAAAAAACGTGAGGAGTTTTGGTGTGTATGGCCTTGGCTTTGACTATATACATGTCTAGACGGAGCATCGCGGTACAATCGCTTCTCAAAATCTGCCCGGTTTTTGTATTGTATTTGAAGTGTGCGTGACAGCCGCGTATCTGACACTAGCGCGAATGGTTGCCAGCGAATGCCTAATTTCCGATAAAGTAGGGAAAAAATATTTATGCACAATATAATTTTAAAATGATTCATAACTTAACATAACTTTTTAAATTAGGTATGTCTATCGTATATGTAGGTATAAAGCATAAAAGAAGCTGGTGTGTTTAGAAAAAATGGACGATTGAAGGCGAGGGCGAGTACAATAAAATAATGCGCTAATGGAAGCCTGCGTGCGTGTGATATGTTTGTAATAGGGACGAAATAGAAGCACCAGGCAGGATGATTTACATTTAATTCTTAATCAAAATTGATTTTTTTATTAGAAATTTAAATTAAAATGTTTGCTATGTGGTCGAACAGTTGTAAAGGTTACATAATGTGATGACTGCTCATCAATATCCGTGTCCAATAGTTTACCTACATGAGAAGAGAAACATTGACCTTTTAGGGGCACAAAAATACACCCGCACTTTCTCAAACATCGTCATCATCATCATCAGCCTATAAACGTCCCACTGCTGGGCGCAGGCTTTCCTCATGGAGATAGCACGTTTGATATTGGGCCATAAACCCACCACGCTGGCCCCATGCGTGTTGGTGGGTTTTAACAACTGTCATCTTACGACAGCAAACGGGACCAACGGCTTAACGTGCCTTTCGAAGCACGGAGGAGCTCGAGATGTTTTAAATTTGGTCACCCATCCAGTGACCCGGCATTGCGAAAGTTGCTTAGCGGGCAAGATCGCAAGCCGAACGTGCTAGCCGATGCGCCATCGAGCTCTGAAGCATACATACTACTATCCCCTACATCCATATACTTAAACACACACTTCTTACATAAATACTTACGTACATTCCATTTCAAACATAATAATTTTTTAATCGTTTCGAATATCGATACGATACCATACCACAATAACAATTTATAATAATAGTATTATAAAATATTACAGTAGGTATTATATTTTTTCTTGTTTTAGAACGGAACCCATAATCCAGCCAAATTCGATGACAAATGTTTGTAAACAGATTACTGTTATACCTAGTTGCAGTAGGATTTTACTTTTTCTTGAGAGACATTCACAAGAAAACAGTTAACTATTGTGTCTTTCTTTCAAAAAACAGTAAAAATCCTAGTCCACAAATGACAGTAATATGTTTACAAACATTCGGCATCGAATAGGAACCGTGACATTTATTCACGCTCTTATAAATCAGACATCAGTTTAAAAAAAAGAAAAACTTTGAAAGCGTTTCAATAATAATTATATTTAATGTATTTACTTTATTTACAACAAGACCATGTACTTATAAATACTAACTTACAAGACTGAGTATTTTTTATCATACTTATTATATTTAAACCTCCTTTTATATTCTGCCACCAATAATGGGAATTCTACATTTTGATACCAGCAACACTACGCATACATGGCCGTTATTATTGTTAAACCTTAAATTTTCATTAAAATTTATCGATACTTAGAGATGAAACGTGACTTTCCTTTTCGAAAAAATTTTTCTTTTGTAGTTTCGACAGAATTTCACTGAGCAAACGGTCATTTTGGGAACAATTTCACCGAAACGCGAGAGGTAAACACTGCTTGACCGCACAATGACACTGACCGCCAGGATTGCGCGATAAGCCAATTTTGGCCTATAAATTTTTCTACGTTTTTTTACGGCCAGGCTCTATCTAGACATGTATATAATCAAAGGGCCTTGGGGGATCTAATCCCGAAGGTTATCTTTGCCAACCTTCAAGCATCACGCGAGATTGTCCTCATGCTATACTAGATTCTCCAGAGCAATATGTCTGAATTAGATACTTATCGGAGTTCCTCCTAATAATAATTTAGCAAGTCGAGATAAAACTTTTTTTTTGTATATTTATTTGGTTTGATTTTTGTCTATATGTGGAGGTGTGAGAAGGAGCTATTAGATGCTACTTATTTGTACAACTATTAATACTTGCTGTTAACCTTTATCAGAATAAAATAAAAATATGCCATCTTTTCGAGGATTGCTGATTTAGTGGTATATACCTCCTATGGACTGGAGGCCATTAGTGCACAGGGCGGCCCCAATATTTTTCCAGTTAAGTCCGTCATTTGAGCACTGTACGTACAAGCCTTATTACTTGGTAGTAAGTGTCACTTTGGCGTGAGAAAGTGACACGAGTGTACAAATTTTTGATACTGTTGAAGTTGTAAGAGTTTACTGTTATTTGTTACATTTTATTGGTACATTTTATTTTAAAAACAAGTAAAGACTAAAAAGTTAAGTATATTAATACTATGCTTTAGTCTTCAGTTTTTAACTAAAATTTATATTTTATTAGATCTTAGAATGTAATTAGATTAGATAGTCTTTAATTAAAAATTGTACTTAGATTAAGCTTCTGTTTGTATTGGTATCATTATTTATTTTTTGAGTAAGCATATCAATGTTTTTGTTGAGTGTCAAAATTATAAATAAATAAAAACTATAAATGCTAATTACAAATAGTACATACAAATCTCAACATAATCACACACATAGTCAAGCAATGTTTGCAATAAGTTAGTACTTTCGCTGGTTAGTTCACAAGTTGTGTGTGAATAGCGTTACGCTTGGTTAGGCACTAAGTCAAGCTCGCTCGCTGAAGTAGTTTACGTGCGCGGTTCATTCTGGGAATAACTTGCGGCCCCAATATTTAGTTCTGATAACAATTCGGAATCGGAACAAAATTGTGTACAGATCGTCTTATCTAAAACGCTATGGTGTAGAGATCGTCTAATCTAAAACTCAACCCTCTACTAAACGTAAATATTACAAGATGTGAGAATTGCAATACTTTACATGTGCGCGCGGCGATTTTGCTGTGTATTTATTTATTTATTTATTTTATTGGTCTACCAACTATTGTAACACTAGTACATACAATAAGATTTGCATAACAACATTAGGCTAAGTGTAACAATAACTTATAGGTAAATACCACATGCATAGATGAAACAAAAGCTACACATTATATAAAAATATTCAAAATATAAAATAGAAAAGAAAAATAAGTAAATTAAAAACTGAATAAACCTTACACCTAGGTACGTAATAATTAACACTGAAACTACAAAAAAATGTCAGTCAGGCAAGAGACTGCGTAGTGACAACGTCAGAGTCCTGGTACTATCGGAATGAATGTCGACTCCATCGCTACATTCATTCAAAATCTTACAAAATCTTGCGTAAGGAGAGTTAGCCCCCAGGACTGTTCTTCTGAGTGGCGGACAAAGTGGTGTGATCGGTTTGCGAGGCATTCCGCGAGGAACGCGCAGGTTTAGAAGTCCCAGTAATTGCGAACAATCTATCCTGTCCTGCAGAATTCTACTGGCAAACTTAGCATCAAGGAGGCTCCTCCGCTTAGTCAGTGAGCTAATACCTCTATTGACTGGCCCGCGCACAAATAGGTCACCAAATCGTGCGTATGAGCACAGAATTATTTTGCATGTGAGCGTGAAAATATTGGAGGGGCGGTCAGTTTTAGATTAAGAGGGTCTACGCATTTCGCTTTCCCATACAAACTTCCAAGTCGAAATTTTTATAAACCTATCAGCTAATTTTAATGAAACTTTGCATGCTAAAGCAAAATACAGGGATCTTTATAGTTTGTTGAAAACATTTTTCAAAAATGTTTATTTAGCTGAGTTTTTGTGATTTAAAGTCCGGTATAGAAAGTTTTAAATCGCATTAACTCAGTTTATTTACACGTTTTTTAAAAATGTTTTCATTAAACTATTTAGATCTCTGTATGTTACTTTAGCATGCAAAGTTTAATTGAAATTGGCTTAATGGTTTTTAAAAATTTCGACTTTGTATTCGAATTTTGTATGAAAAATCGAAATGCGTAAACCCTTTTAAACGAGATCTACGCAAATATTGATTGTGAATATATTTATCGTCAGTCTATAAAGGCCGCATAGCTCCCCGTAGACAACAGCACAATGGGGAAATAATACGATTTCTCCGTTATGCCAGAGGGCGCAAGCTCTAACTCTTTTTGTGACTGTTTAGTTTTTAGTCCTAATCATCGTCATCATCAGCCTATAAACGTCCCACTGTTGGGTACAGACAGAAGCACGTTGGGAGATTAGCCATAACCATAACCCAATGAATTAGTCCTAATAATACAAATACAAATAATTTTATTTGCTCTAAATAGGGTTACAGTAAGTTGTTATTACAATATTATGTATATTGTGACAACAAAATGGAGCTTAACCTATTTAGCCATTTTATACAGCATGCAAATATACAAATAATGATATACTTATAACAATTATTTAAATTTATCACCCACGAATTCTTTTACTCTATAGAACATCATATCAGAAAGCCAATTATACAATGCCGTCTTGAACTTGCTAAATGGTAATTGTTTTATACTTTCAGGTATTTTATTGGAAATTAAGATAGACATCGAGTTACGGTTTCTCTGATAAAGGGTGCTCCTAGGAATTGACGCAGAGACCAGTCGACAACCATTACGTATGTTCCGCAAGTACACATCCTTCGCTTGTTTAAAGTGGGACATATTTAACTTGACAAATTTGGCAGTCTCTAAGATGTAAATACAAGGCAAGGGTAGTATTTTAAGTAATCTAAAAAGAGGTCTGCAGGGTTCATCGGGTGGAGAACCACATATGGCCCGCAAACATTTCTTTTGACAGATAAAAGCTTTACCTACATTCATATACATTCATATCCGTCAATACATTCACGACCATTATCCCCGTAGGGTTAGTCAAAGACTAGGTAATGAGGACCGCAAAAGTAGTCCACTTTTCACCAAATAGCGACTGCACATATGCTCAGCGTGTAACGAGGCAGCTAAAGCCTTGTTGGTTTTCTGACCTTTTTTACGATCTTTTGTTTCCAGTTTTAAATTCGAAATTCAAATATTACAATGTCTTCTCTGCTAGCCTCTGTTTTAATGAAAAATACATTTCAGAATCATCCACGGAGCTAGAAAGAGCTCGTTCAATTTATTGTTATCCTTCCGAAATAATGTTATTAGTGAATAGTGCATGATTATAACTAGGCAGTTCCAGGCATACGTCCTTATAATAATAATTATAACCTAAACCTACACCTAGTCACAAGCATAGTGCATTAACCTTTTATAACTAGGTACTAATAACTAACCATTTGTTGAAAAAATATACTTCTGAACTCGTCGTGCATTTATTATCTTCCAACTCCTCCTCATCGTGTCACTCCTCTGTTCCTCCGCTCCGTGACAAGCGTGACAGGTGGTGAGCCCATCGTCGCTCTAAGCTGATGGATGTATGTGCAGTCTTTAGTCCGTTAGTCGCCTTTTACGACACCTAAGGGAAGAGAGGGGGTGGTAGTATTCTTTTACCGCTACGCGACATGCTTAATAGTCCTAATAATTATTGTTGTTATTAAAAATCTATCACAGGAAATGGAAAGGTTTGGACTCTGCCTACTGCTTCGGGAACGGACGTGATGTTGGTATGTCTGTATTATTGAAAACTAACACACATATAATCACGACTATTATCCCCGAAGGGTCAGTCAGAGACTAGGCAATGAGGACAGCAAAAGCGGTCCTCTCCATAGTCCACTTTTCATCAAATAGCGACTGCACATGTGCTCAGCGTGACAGGTGGTGAGCCCATCGCCGCTCTATGCTGTTGGATGTATGTGCAGTCTTTCTTCCGTTAGTCTCCTTTTACGTCACCTAAGGGAGGAGAGGTGTGGTAGTATTCTACTGCAGTTTCGTCACCAGTTTTAAAATTCTGACCTATATGGAAAAAAGAAGTGATCTGACGAAAGTGGAATCTGACGGGTGTTTACTAAATCGCTACGCGGCACGGTTATGAAAACTAACGACTCACAGTAAAACATAAAACGTTTTGCCATTGAAAAACTTATGCAACTCGCATGGTGTGTACGTGCAAAGCAGCTCGCGTGCAGATAATAAAATATTTAACCCTACGGTGTGCGGTACGGAATTCGAACAGTAGAATTTGAAAACAAATCAGAAATGCGCCTCGGATACTCTATATTCCGTACTAGAGAGCAAAAAGGCATTTCTACCCAACTTTTCAGCTCGATTTCAGCGGACCACGCCGCCCCACAGTTCAATGGAATCGAGAATCCTATTCCCGATGCAGTGTTAATGAATTCGGTAATGAAAACTCTACAGTTTTAAAACAAAGTTTGGTATAAAACGTTTTGCTTTCGGCCACGTGATGTGTAAAGTTGCGTTCCAAACGAACGTAAATTTTAACGGCTGAATTGAAGTCATTGCGAGTTTTCAGTAGCTAGCAAGTATAACGGATATTGTAAAGGATACTTAGGAAAACACATGAAATATGATACGAAACTCTTTGCTAACCAGACAACTGACACTAATTTTAAAAAGCGGGTCGCGGTAGTTTCCTTCTTAGGTAAGCTTCGGTTTTCCAATACATGATTTTAAATCACATTTTAATAAGATTTCAATAAAGTTTAATGAAATTTTATAAAAAATATCTATCAATTATGTTCTGAATTAAAGACTTTAGGTATTATAAAATAATGTTATTAAAATATTGTATTGGTGCATTGAAAATACACTGTTTCATGTAGGTTCATATGTCTAAGCGTATACTTACACTTGTATACTTAGTCATATGTGACACATTTTTGATCAAGTTTCGATTTTTTATTGTTATATTCTCGGATAGTGAACCTATGAAATTATATTAACGTATATTTTTCAAATACTTAACCCTTTTGTAAATGTTTAAATTAATATATACCTAATTAATATATAGGGTAGGTATCTTTTAACCATACCATTTAGGTTTAATATTAGTTTACTAATGGAATACATAGTTCACCAACAGAACTGTAACAAATTAGCGATACAATCATACCTTCGGTGTAATAACAGAAACGAAGAATACATCATTCTATACCTACGCACTTAACCTTACATAACTAATTTCTCGCTTCGCAGCATACATTCAAAGGGTGTTCGTCCTTTTACGATAAATTATCGTTGTAACAGTTAATCTTTGAGGAAGTCCCGCCTGAGGAGAGCTATCCGGATTCAGAGATTTCAGTCGTGCGGCGCCGATTGAGCTACGATTATTTTATTTTCCTTTAAAAATCTGAGCCATTAATCTTATTTTACAGTGAGCTATTTTATTTTACTTGACAATTTGTATTTGAGTTAAAAAAAAGTATGCTGAAACTGCTTTAATTGCTTTTTAGCCGCTCAACTCAACAGCTCGTCGCGTTCGTATCGCGTGGTAGTAAGCGGCGATAAGTTCGAACGGTTAAATCGCATTTCAACAAAAATCTTCTTTTATATAGCTATCTCATCTCTAACAGTCGGAACAACAAATCTAGACGTATAAAAGACGGTGGTAGCTAGCCAGTCCTAGAAAAAACATTACTTAACCATAGAAGTTATATAGATCATAAAATAAATCTGAATTCAAATTACATTGAAATCTGCCAACATCACTACACTTCACATCACTTTGTCTGAGAAGAGAAGCGGCAGATCTCAAATTTTTACATAAATTATGTACTGGTAAGGTTGATTGTAGTGAGATTATTTCAAAAATTAATATACAACTATAAATTCGCGCCAATTCTAGGAGAAACCACCTCAAACTTCATATTGATGCACATACTAACTATAGACGGAATTGTTACCTAAAACCGAGTTTCAAATAATTTCAATTGTAACCAATCTATGCATGTTGATCTTTTCACTGCAAGTTCTAATTATTTTTACAATAAAATAAATACTAATTTTTTATAAAAAGTAAGTTGCAATATTATACATATGGCTTACCATTACATTTTATCGTATAACCAAATTTTTTTAACTGTTGGTTTTTGTGCTCTCATGTAAATTTAACTTTATTGTAAAATTCAATTCGATTTCCTAATCGATTGGTAAGATTAACTTGTTTATTATGTATATTTTCGATGCTATACTTATGTGAAAACGAGTAAAGGCATGTTTGGACTACATTAGTTATGTTCTACTTGATTTAAAATTGTATGCTGTTTGTTTTCCATGAAAGTAAAATAAAAATAAAATAAAATAAGTAAAATAAGATTTGGTTACCCAAAACTTATTCCTAAACAGGAATGGAACTCAGAACTACATGCTCTAAGACCGGTGCTGGTGTAACTACTATACTATCGACTTTAGTCCAAATTGGTCGATACTTATATATTATTCCTGTTTCTTATTCCTAAAAAGAGCAAATCACCTAAATTTTATTTTAAGTTAACAGTCCGTATTCCACCATTTCCGGTTGGGAATGACATAATGGTTTTGAATGTAGTGCGTCAGCTTTGCATATCTCTTCGATTAAATCAATCAAGACGCTATGATTAACGGATACAATATCTATCTAGTCAATCGGAAAACAGATGCGGGCAAGGGGACGGCTATACGGAATAATGATTTAGTGAGAAACTCATCCTGATTTCTAGTGGTCTGTATAACAGTATGTACCCTAAGTCGACGAGCCTCTATAAAGAAGAAGTAGTAAATGAAACAATGATGTGTAAAAAAAATCGTAGCAAATAGAAATCTTTTTTCTCTGTCTACCCCTCCGGAAAACGGGTCTTTATTTATTTATTTATTGTTAAAAGGTACACCAACAAGTTAAATTGCAAATTTTCGCAGGAAAGTGACAGGATCACAAGTATTAGACATACATGAAAACCAATAACAGGCATACACAACATTTTCTAAAAATACACAATGAATTAAAAAAAAAGGTTTCATTTTTTTATATTTATTGTATATTTTTGGAAATTAAATGACAATAAAAATAACAAATATTACAATAAATTAAATCAATTATTATTATTTTCAAAACTAAATTTAAACATTACACAAAACATAAATTTATGGCCTTATACTTGTAGTTAGAATGTAACTGTATGAAATACTGATAATTCTATTATATCACTAGCGGCCAGCCCGTAACTTTGTCCGCTTGTGTGTACAAGTACCCTCACCCCGGGAGAAATTTCCAAGAATTTTCTTACATAACCATGTCCGGACAAATACTTGATTTATCTATTTATTTATTTATTTTAGGGAAATTTACAGACACATATTATCTTATATAAATAAAGTTATAAACAATCAGATGCTAATAAAAAAATTCCACATATAGCAGTAATATAGATATGAACTATTACTCACTTATAAATTAAGTACACAATTAGAAAATAAAAAAGGTAGTTTTCTAACACTTGCAATTGCTACAATAACACATTCAATTATGCTAAATTAACTAATTATAGTATTGTTCACTTAAAATTCGTTTAACTAATGAAAAGCTAGTACAGAACAAGTCAAGGTCTTTAGATATTACTATATTATTAAAACTCCTAACTGCCCTTAAAATAAATGTATGTTGACGAAAATTAGTTCGAGCGGTTGGTGTATATAAAATAGGCCGTGGCCTTAATGACAGGTTAGTGCGTAGTGACAGCTTAGACAGAATCTCACAACAGTCAATCAATCCTTTCGCAATCTTAAATATATAAACAATATCACTTATGTTCCGCCTTAGTGTCAATGGTAGAAAATGATAATGTTTGCAACGGCATTCGTAATCAGTTAAGCGATGATGGGCCTTGTAATCTAAATATCTCAAAAATCTTTTCTGGATTGATTCAATACGAGACTTATAGATTTCATACTGAGGATTCCAAACTTGGCTAGCGTACTCAAGTTGACTCCTTACATACGTACAATATAATATTTTAAGCGATTTCAACGTGCGAAAGTCGGAAGATGTTCTCATTATAAATCCAAGCATTTTATTTGCTTTTTTAACTATGTTGTCAATGTGTTTATTGAATAATAGCTTATTATCGTGAATTATACCTAGATCTTTAATTTCGGTTACAAGAGAAACGGGACAGTTTTTCAGAATATATTTAGATCTTACAACATTAGTTTTGCGTGTAAAAATCATGTGGAAACATTTGGAGACATTCAAGTCCAACTTGTTGACAAGACAATATTCAAATCTGTTTAAATCATCTTGTAGATCCCTTACATAAGACTCAGAGTTAACATGTTTTAAAATTTTCATGTCATCGGCAAATAAAATTATTTTATAATTTAAAAAAACAATCACTGACATCGTTAATAAAAATTGTAAATAAAAGTGGCCCTAAAAGTGAACCTTGTGGTACACCAGAAGGAATTTGGCTCCATTTTGATATGTACCCTTGGATTACTACGGCTTGACTCCTGTTGTCGATATATGAACAGAACCAACGATATAAATCCCCGTGAATACCTGCAGCTACAAGCTTAGTCATAAGTACACAGTGATCGATACGATCAAAACATTTGCGATGATCGCTGTAAATGACATCGACTTGAGCTAAGTCATTCATGCCCTCCGTTATAAAGTCATTGGCCAGTATAAGATTAGATGTAGTTGACCGTCCTTTTAAGAAGCCATGCTGCTTATCATTAAAGGAGCATTTGAGAGAAGCATAAACCTGGTTGTACACTATTCTTTCCAAGATCTTGGCAAAAAGACATAGTTTAGAGATGGGACGATAATTTTCAACATCTGATTTATCCCCTTTTTTATGGACAGGAGTGATAAATGCGGATTTCCAGATAGAGGGTACGACTCCTTCCATTAATGAGCGTTGAAAAAGAATGCAAAGCGGGTCAACTAGACTTTCAGCACAGCGAACGATAAATATAGGGGGTATGAGATCAGGACCACCAGATTTCGACAAATCAAGTCCCTTGATCAACCTAAGTACTACAGTTGCTGAAATCTCAACCGAGGCTATACTACAAGTACTTAAGGCTTCATCATGAGATATCGCAGAGGTATTGTTTAAATTCTCTGATAAAAATGTGGAATGAAAATAGTTAGAGAACAGATTACTAATCTCGCTACCAGAATCCGCTTGCATGTCTTTGTACCTCATCATATTAGGCATGCCACCAGAAGAATTTTTATTTTTAATGTATGACCAGAATGTTTTTGGGTTTTCTACTATAGATGATTCAATTTTCGCAATATAGGCATCAAAACATGTTTTTTCCAATTTTACTGCTCTTTGGCGTAATAGACTAAATGATTGATAATCTGAAAGGTTGCCATAGGTCTTATATTTAATGTGAAATTTGGATTTTTCCCTCAGTATTTTAATAAGAGACGAGGTATACCAGGGGGGGTAGTGACTAGATTTTATTGATTTTTGAGGTATATGTTTATCCCTGACTTCATATAATTTATAATAAAACAATAAAACAGCTTGCTCTAAGGGTATAGATTTCAAAATAGTGTGCCAATCGATTGCATCTAGATCTAAACAAATCTTTGAGTAGTCGCCACGATTAAATAAGTATTTTGAAACAAATCTACTTTCCAGAGTCTGAACTTTAAGAAAACTAACTATAATATCTAATGATTTATGGTGGGCGTCTTCTGGTACAAGAGGAGCTTCCGAGGCACTGACGCGCATACTTATGTTTGAAAGAACTAAGTCTAGAATCCGATTATTCGTATTAAGTTCACCATTATATTGTCTCAGACCACAGGAACATAATATATCCAAAAACTCGGTGATGTGCTCACTACTTGCGGTAGCAAATGGTATTAACTCGGATCTGTTCATACTTTTAACCCAGGTGACATTGTCGCACAAATTGAAATCACCCAAAATTATAAATTTATCTAAGGGATGTGACATCATCGTATCAAACAGTCTGTTTAAAAAGTTATGTAGTTGCATCTTATAGGAATAGCCCATAGACTCATCACATAAGTAGATAGTGCATATGTGAACTTTGTATGAGACGCGGGGTTGGTCGGTATGAACCGTGATGGTGACCCATATATCTTCAGCCGTCCTACGCCAATCACATCTTTCTACAGCTAACAGATCGCGCCTCACTGCTAAAAGTACCTCTCCACCCTTAGATTGTCGCGTCCGAGAATAGTTGCGGTCACGTCTCCATACCAAGTAACGACTATCAAAAAGTTCTTTATCTATGATACCATCAGTTAGCCATGTCTCCGTGATCGATATAATATCATATGAGTTTAAATAAATATTACGCAAGAAGTCACTAGTTTTAGTACGTAAGCCCCGTGTATTCTGTTAATATATCTTTAAAGAAAGCTCTTTTGAAACAAGAATAACAATCTAATAGTTAAATTACAATGTGTCCCATATTTAACCTTAATAAAAGTGTAAAAAAGATTAAAAAGTACAAAACACAAGATCTTAAAATAAGAAAAAAAAAAATTGTTTACCCATCATCAACTCATTATTGTATTTGAATATTGAGAGATAACGAAACAAAGGGGGAACACCTGTGCGGCTCATTAAAATTATTAGTGTAATTGCAAAACTATTCTTTAACCCGTTAGTACCACGGTCGGATTTAGTGTGTGTGATTGCATAAAAGGCACATAAAAGGTTTACTCGAACTGACCAGCAAAAAATTTATATTGAAATTGCGAGTAAACAACAACAAGCGATTCTCAAACTTCTGTAGCGACTATTGTTAACATTTAAAAATGCAGAATGAAATGTGATACACTTTAATACAGTGTAGTTCAGTGAAAAAACACTTAATAATTGTTCGTTATTTTGGCAAGATCTTTTTCTGTTTTCAGCAGGATCACTGGTGCAGTATCTTCCAGTCGCGTGTAGATCCTGCAGTGTTTCACCCACACGTATTGAAACCCCTTCTCAGCGGCTAATTTCTTTACTTTATTAAGAACTGTCTTATTACGAACAGTCAAGTGGTCATTTATAAAAATTCGCTGACCGCCTTGGAAACCCAGCATGGAAGGCAAGATCGGAGTTGACTTTGATGCTGCTCTGTAGGCAGCTATAAAGTCCTCTTTGACATATCTATTTAAAAAACATACTATTATTGGCTTGATACTATTTGGGTCACGTGAGGGCACTCTGGTTACAAAGTTGATAAGGTTCTTGGATATTGGATACTGCACTGCTTTTCCGAGACTACACATCAGTTCAAGCAGGTTTTCAGACTTGCTTTGCGGTACACCTTTGATCTCCAGGTTGTTAATTCGGCTCCATTGTTCTACATCCTTCATTTCAGCCTTAATTGAATCAAGCTTATCTTGGATGACGTTAACTCTGCCATCAATGGCTCCGAGAGACGTTTTGAGGCCGGCGAACTCCCCTCTCAACTCCTTAATTTCGTTAGCAAGAGAAGCCAGTGGTGCTAATATTATCCAAATACTTGTTATCCAAATAATTTTATCCAAAGACTTGTTTATTTCAATCAGAAGCTGAGCGTTTGGGCTGCTTTGATCGACAGCTGGAGATGAGATCGGTAACGACATAGGAGATGTAGACGAAGTTGCGATAGATTGACCAGTATTTCTGCATGCTGGACAACGCTACTTACACAACAAAAAATGAATTAGGCTAATAGATGCAGCCGTTCTTAAGTGATACGCGAACGTACATTCGTGGCAGGTGATTTTTTTTAAATATATGGATTGCCCTAGAAACAAATTTAGTACCTACTATAAAAGTCCTAAAAACGATTTAGAGTGTGCTGATTAGTGTATATGATTAGCACTAAAATGATGTTAAGAACGTTTATAGAACCCCAAATAGGCCGTTGTTTTATCACTGATTTATTTTATAAACATTACATAAAGGCTCTCACGGTAATAAATCAGCTCTGTAATTAAAACCTAAAAGTGTCGATAAACGCTTTTTGGTACTGAAATAGTGCAGCATTTAAGTCACAAATTCGCACTATAAAAGTAACCAAAACATGTTTAAATTGCTTCTTTTCACCGTAAACAATTCCAGTGTTCTTTTTTATCACACTTATTCAATAATTTTATTCGTGTTGTGGCCGTGTCGTGTGTTCTCCAACAAAAGTCTACAAATAACAACAACAAATATCTATGATTTATTTCATTCGCCGATGTAATAAAAATGAAAAGGGCACTACGTAGCTCTGCCGTAACTTTCAGTAGCGAAATTAGTTGTATTGATAAAATCATTAATGACTATTTCAAACTTGATAATGCCCTCATAAGTTTTTTGTTTTAATTAAATTTAAATTAATAAAATATGAACTTTTTCCGACTATGGCTGCATTTATATATTTTCTTATTATATAAGTCTAAGACTAGTCTTGCTACGCATTTTAATCTTGCTTTACCATTATTGCGACCACAGAATACACAGTCAGTTTTAAAGTAGGTAAGTCCATTGATTATTATTTAGATCCCACATCAATTTTAAATAATTTATTAGTCTTTGGAAATAGTGACGTGCGTTAACGTATTTATTTAGTCTTTAGAAATATAAGTGACGTGCGTGATTGTATTTAATTTCGAAAACATTAATCTGGGAAGCTTTTTCTCAACTAAGTCACATCCATTCTATTTGTCATTACATTTCGCATTCATCAAAGACCATTCCTGTGTCAATATACGTACCCCAACTTGGGGTTCATCTTGAATGTGAAACTAACTTGTGAACTTGCTCAAACTTGCTAACCGCTTGTTGACAAGGTCAGTATATATTTCATCTCAAAAGTACTACTGCTTAATTACTATAAATGACTCTTGTATTAGCTTAGTCGTTCCTGTTATAACTTATTACCACTGTTGTTCGTTAACCGATAATTATTTTAGAAAGTTTATTGAAGATAAAAAATCTATGGACTTTAAAACTGAAGCTATTGTGGAAAAAACGGACGCAGAAATTTATTGTCATAGTAAAAAAAGGATTGGAACAAGGAATGACATCTGTTTTTGTTAGTCGGCGTTTACATTTCTAGACCCAGGACCTATCTAGATGAACTGCTGGCTCTGCGGTTTAAAATGCAGTCGTAAACTATTCAAATAAAAGAACTACTATATTACATGCTTGCCTCAGTTGGTCCCGGTTGTTACCGCTAGATGACAGTTGTTAAACTAAACTACATACAAACATATAATCACGACTATTAGCCCCGAAGGGTTAGTCAGAAACTAGGCAATGAGGACAGCAAAAGAAGTCCTCTACCATAGTCCACTTTTAATCAAATGGCGAATGCACATGTGCACAGCGTGACAGGTGGTGAGTTTTGGAGGTTGGATGTATGTGCAGTCTTTAGTTTTTTAGTCGCCTTTTACGACACCTAAGGGAAGAGAGGGGGTGGTAGTATTATTTCACCGCTACGAGACACGGTTATGACTAAATTATAGCTACCCTCATTTGGCCAGAGTGGTAGGTTATGGCCCAATCCCTACTGGAAGATCCCACATAAGCATATTTGTTTATAAACCTAAACGCAGCAGTGACCTGGTAATGAGAACAGTGATGCTATTAAATGAGTAGGTACATACTTCTTAAGGCCGACATTGATTTATTGTTAGTATATTTTTGTCCAATATCTAGAAAACTATTTCCGAGTAATACAATCCATTAGACTTTCGGCTACTGTAATTGTTACGGTCCAACAATCCTAAATGGAAAGTTTTGTTCAGTAGGTTACAAAAACGTACTATTAAGCTTCTTCAAAATATATATATATATATATATATATATATATATATATAAAATAATAGTGACCAATGTTTGCCTTTCCCCAAAAACCAAATTCCAAAAACCTAAAAAAAGTAGGGTATAAAGACTCCTCTCTTGACGGTAGAAAAATTTTCTATCCACTAACTGACTAGTCGACTTCCCATTAATTATATATTTTTTATATAAATTTCATATGCTTATGTGTCATGTGTGTAATGAAATGCTAGACCATTTCGACAAGACAAACACAAAAATAAATTAACTAACTAGTATTACTCTGCAAACTAAGTGAGGGCGAACCCCACGTCATATTTTAACCTCAACTCTACAAAATATGTGTTTAATCGTAGTCAAGCGATCGTTATCATGACGAGGGTAAGAGAGCAAACATTTGCAACCGTCAAATAATTCGGTATCACCTTGCGGCACTTTTTCCGTAGGAAATGAAAACAGCCAATGGTCTGTAAAGCAATTTCGCGCTATATCTGGAGTTTTTTATGAGACCGCAGGTGTCTTTTATAGAACTTTGCTGTCCCATTTAATACTGCTAACACCTTTGATATTGTGTGTGTGACTTGGGCCACTGAGACCTAGCTTAATACCGTTATAACTCAAATATCGTGTTTACTTTATGGACACATTAACAGGACTTATAGTTATTGTATGCTCTTAGCACTGTACTTGTTTATTTGATTACAAGTAAAGGTTTAGTATGAGTAAGTATTGACATGAATAAATTGAAATAAGCAAAATATTATGAGATAAAAAGTTTACGTGCACCAATTTAAATATAAAACTAACCAAAGGAAAAACTGTATAGTCATATGAAAAAGCTAACTCTATCGCAAAACCAAATAAACAATTGAGTTTTATATTATTTTTTATGAAATAATGAAAACTGTTGAGAGTTTAAATATTACGGTATCCCATATAAACTTCCAAATTTAAAATTGTACAAACGAATAAACCTATTTCTATAAAATTTTGCATGGTAAACTTATGGTGAAGGAAAATACAGTGATCAAAATAGTAATCAGAAAACATTAAAACAATATTGTTTGTTCAGTTAAGTTGAAGCGATTTAAACCTTTTATTAGTTGACTGTACAATATGACGTGGCCGAGTGGTTAGCACGCCGGGTCCCGGGTTCATGTCCCGTTTGGTTAAAATAGACTGTTGTTCTAAATTTTAATTTCGGGTCTAAGTGTTTTTATATTTATCCGTTATCTTACCATATTCTTATTTTGGTCTAGATAATTGGTGTGAGCGTAAACAATTTTTTTTAATAACCCTCATTGTATTTGCATTCTGAATGCCTGAGATATTACAAATCAACGATATAGGCTGGGCAGTTCTACTGATACAATATACACCTAGCTACTTACCTATTATACTTTGATTGTTAAGCGTATAATTTTGAAAATTATAGGCGAATTATTGTGTTGTTTTGTAATATCTTCAGCATGTGCTTCCTTATTGTATCGAATGACCATTATTTCCAACCTTACAGTTTTTGTGAGTAAGTAATTCGGCCCGCAGCCATTCGTGGCATTTCACTGGGTGGAATAAAACATTAACACGCAATTAAAATTTACTAGATGTGGTTCGTTTTTTTTAACTCTCTTTTCTGTTCTGGTAAGTGATAATATTCTAATATTGAGATTGCCTTTGCTGTCTATATCTAATGTCTTATAAATTAACGCGGATTTTAAATGATTTCTTTGGATAATAAAACAAATAACCGAGTAGATTACAGACATACCTTATTTTGGTAACAATATAAAAAATATTACATACTAACAAAGCTTGACTTCAGCATAGCGATCAAATAGATCTATGTATGGATTTTTGCATTTATAAAAAGTTTTATTAATAAATCCTGAAAACTTATGTACTATACAACTATGTTTGCATGTTTCTCATTTGAGTGAATGTGTGATTTCAGAGATATGGTTCTTAAGCCATCAGTATTCTTTCTTATTTCTATAATTATCTAAAGAACATCACAAAACGAGCTGTGTGGTAGCAAGAAGAACACTACTAACCCATATCTTCTTTTAGGTTTGTCAAAAGGCGACTAATGCAACCTGATACACTTAACATGCTGAGCACATGTTCAGTTGTTATTTGGTGAAACGTGCACTGTGGCAGTAGACTGCTTTTGCAGTCCTCATTGGCTAGCCCTTTGTGGATAATAGTCGTGAGTATGTAACACCAAAAGGTAAAAAAAAATAGATGCTCAAAAAAGAGTAGCTACCGAAATGTTTAGGTACTGATTTCGTTTGGTGGTGTGCGAACTATTGTCGACATGTCGAAGTGCTCCTACAACAATAGGCTAGTTGACTAAATTTCAAAATCATATTAAAACGATACCTGTTTACCTATTTCATCCTAAAATACATTATTTAAAAAAAACGATCACTTACAATATTTATTTTGCGTTTTAATATTCCGATTTAAAACCACAAAAACGCTTAAGACCGCCGCCGTGTAAAACATCCGTTTTGTTCGAGGCTTGTTCTATAGAAAAGACACAACAATAAAATGAAATTTGGCACGGCGTGACGTCACGGCTTTTGATTTCCGTTTAATGTCCTATGACTGAATGCGTATTATTGTAGATTTTTTCTTTAAAAATATTAAAATGCCATTTTTTTATTTTTGTTTCTTTAAATCATAACTAATCATTAGAAACGCTATCCACCCGATTTATTCTTACGGCTGGTTTCAATAACCTATCTATCTGTTGTTGTGCCTACCAGAGTTAGAAATTTAACTTAGGCTCGTTACAAATTGTGTCAAATTTCTAACTCTGGTAGGCACAACAACAGATAGATAGGTTATTGTAACCGGCCGTTAGTGGACACAAGCCTATTGCTATCCTTTCAAAACACATTACGTCAAAGTAATGTATACGTCGAAGCTAATCACTATTTCGCTACGATTTAGTACGGGATTGTGTATCTAGTTTGTATACGTGATCGAAGCCATCAGGTTTGTTTTTCGCTTGCCACTTCCAGCCAGCCGTTCGTCATCCGGGCCCGGGTCTACTCGGTCACGTCCCGAAGTGCGGAGCGTTGTACCGCGCAACCGCCACTCCACAGTAAAAAGACCCGCCATTCTGGATTTGAATAATATATAGCAACTCTTTTTAATTCTTTATACCGCATTGTGAAGATGTGATGGCGTGCTTGTTTAATTATATTGCGCTCTCCGCCTTTTCTGCACGTGGATTGAGAAGGGTTATGTTTTATGCTTTTAAAAAGAACTGTTTTATTTGTAGTAGAAGTTATGTAGTCTTTAACAACAAAGTAAGGTTATGTGAATGGAAAGAAGTAACGTATCAATAATTAAAGACCGAAGAACTCCTTAAGGCTTTTTTAAGTTATGTTATCGTTATTTAAAATCCTTTATTATCACCACCTCAATCTGGCTACCTTGGTCAGTCCATATAAGACATACATACATATAATCACGACTATTATCCCTGAGGGGTTAGTCAGAGACTAGGCAATGAGGACAGCAAAAGCAGTCCTCTACCACAGCCCACTTTTCACAAAATAGCGACTGCACATGTGCTCAGCGTGACAGATGGTGAGCCAATTGCCGCTCTATGCTGTTAGAGTATGTGCAGTCTTGTAAAAGGCGACAAACGGACTAAAGATTGCACGTTTCCCGTCCATGCAAGTGCAAGTCTGTTAGTTGCCTTTTACGACACCCAAGGGAAGAGAGGGGGTGGTAGTATTCTTTCACCGCTGCGCGACACGGTCATATAAAAGTAGCTAAAATGAAAGAAAAGGTCCCTGAAATAAAAACAATATTGCTCAGTGATTACATAAACTAATTTATTAATTTTGCTTTGGCTTTTATGAAGGTTACTATTTACATACGAATTCTAAATGAATAGCGGCTTATTGAAGTCGCACAGACTTCTCTTCTCTTTTATTTGTGACTTCAATGCAATAAACATTATCATTGAGGCACCAAGAATTATCAAATAATCTGAAAATTCGCTCATCTAGCCGAGCATTTTGTCTCACAAAAAGATATTTTGCTCCTTTGTTAAAATTTGTAGGATTCAAGATTCGATGAATAATTTAAGTATCATAATAAAAATTCATTATTTATTAAAATCACAATGCTCAATACTATAAAAAAATTACATTTATTAAAATACAGTACTAGCCTAGTCCTATCCTAAACCCACCAACCCGCATTGGGCCAGCGTGGTGGGTTATGGCCCAATATCCCTACGTGATATGTCCACGTGGGAGGCCTGTGCCCAGCAGTGGGACGTTTATAGTCTGTTGATGATGACTTACCTAGTATTTTATGTAGTCGTTGAAGTAGTAACCTCAAGTGGGCTATTATTAACATATTATACATAAACTCGTGCATACAATAACGACTAATATCCCCGAAGGGTTAATCAGAGACTAGGCAATGAGGGCGGCGAAAGCAGTCCTCTACCATAGTCCACTTTTCAAATCGCGACTGCACATGTGCTCAGTATGACAGGTGGTGAGCCCATCGCCGCTCTATGTTGTCGGAAGTATGTGCAGTCTTTAATCCGTTAGTCGCTTTTGACGACACCCAAGGGAAGGATAGGGGGTGGTAGTATTATTTCACCGCTACGCAACACGGTTATGCATGATTATTTAAAAAAAATATTTTTATTCTTTTTTGGCGCAACTGTCAACGGAAATTTTGACAGAATCGAGCATAGACTATGCGATATTTTGCGATAACAATACATAAGATGAACCACAGAACCGAAATAACCAAACTTGTTCATACTAAAGTAGTCTGTAAATCTATGAAAACACGGTACAAAGCCAAGTGTGTTTTTGTAGGTGCGGTCTCATGCGACCGCTTGGGGTTTGAGGGGTGCACTTGGCCTTCATCTCACATGTTGTTTATGTTAGGTGACGACAAGCCTGATGATGATTATGGAAGCTATTTTATCTAATATCGTTTTTAGCATTAAGTCCGCCATTTGTACTTGATTTTGAGCAAAAAGGTACAAAAAATTAAAAAAAAAAATCTTTATGTCGGAACACAACAATGCTAGTAACATTGATGTAATGGCGACATTTATCTAAGGTGGTGATATCTACTTTGGTGGACTTAAAACAAGCTCTACCACCAACCCAACAAACAAACATGTACCTATCTAACTGGGAATTGAACCTAATACCTCGGAAACCGGTGGTCTGACCACACTCGAATGTCACAGGCGCACAGATGGAAAAGCCGTCGGCCGGATCGCGATCGCCTTTTTACAAGTGCTATTTTCAATGAGAAGTTCAATAACGGATCTACAACAGCCGACAATAAAACGAAGCCGAAGATGTGAAAGGGCATCATAAATAAAAGGCTTGAGTATAAAAGTGTTCTTTATGAAGTGTCACCGCAGTCGCCGGCCGCGCGCCGGCAGGCGTTGATACCTATTTGAAAGTCCTGTAATATTTGACTCGGCCCGGCAACTGTGGCTAAGATTGTCGATATCGATAATTCACGTGTGGAACATAACATTCTGTTTCTAAAGTTAGCGCGAATACTACGCATTCAATATGAAACTATTTTTTACGGAGTAATTTGCGTTTATACATTTAATTTTAGTTTAACCTAACGATGGTAAGGACCGAGACGATTGAAACCAAATAATCACCAATAAGAAAAAGACCTTGCTGAATTTCTTGTGGCATCTTCTCGATACAATGTCTTTAGCACCCTAATGTTGACGAAGCCATGTCTTAGCTTAAGGTATTCAAAAACGAATAAGTTTTGTTATAAAATATTATTTTATTATTATTTGAATACTTCGTCGATATATCGATATAATACTATTTAATTGACATCACTAAGTCAGACGGTCCCGACCAACAGAGGGTCGAAGTCGGCGAGGGAGAGTCTAATAAAATATGTAGATTTGATGACTTGTCACATTTTTTGTTACAAATCTGAGATTCAAAGTTTTTTGTCGTTCCGAGTGCTTTCAGTTCTTTTCATTAAGGACTAGATAATGTGTACGATCTTGGAATGAACTTCTTGTACGTGGAGCATGGAATTACTTTTGAATCGAGTGTACTTTGTTGTAATTACAGATCCTATATTTTGTAGTTGACTTACGCAAGCTTGAATTCTGGAGGTAGTTACACTACGTAGTAGGTAATATTAGTTATTCTGTGGTTACACTAGAGACTTCTAAAACGCAAATACCACGAATTTTAGCAACTATTAAAGGATCTACGAGGACTGTTATCAATGTTACACCTGATTCTGAAAGTAACTTCGTGTAATTTTATAATGTTACTCTTTGTCGAGATTTTATTTCTGAGGTTGAAATAGGAAAGATTGGCAGAGCACAGCTGCAGTGCAATGCAAATCGAACAGCTTATACTCGTAATATGTCGTATTATTAGGTTAGCTGAATCACAGAGTCCTCGATTCGCAATAATGCTTTGCTTTTTTGATTACTGTTACGGATATTTTTATGCTTAACGATGTCTAGTTGATTATTTTAAGAATAAATTAATTGAATTAGTAACAATAGAGCTTCAATTCTTCTGTGTGTCGCTTTGAAACATTTCCATTGGATACATACGCATAATATTATAGGTTGTTACCAAGTACGGTTGCAGGTTGGTTGTTTACAATAATGGACTGTTTGGTTGCCTTAAACTTATCAAAGTCTGGTGGGACTACGGCGATGTAATGTTGTGTTCCGACAGTTATGAGGTAAGATAGCTATTTAATTTAGCAGAAAACTTTATTTTAAGATAATAAAAGTTCGCTCTTTGCTCTTTTTTTAAAATTTAACTGCATGCGTTTACAGATATCTATGGAAAAACTTTGGAAAGCTGCCATACGATTTGAATGAAGAATATCGTGCAGCGGAACACGAGTATGACATATAGGTACGTTATTCACGCCATCAGTCAAGCGGGGAGCGGAGATGTAAATGTGGTCAGGGCATGCCGGTGCGGCGTGCGCTGGAGGGCTTCCCAGCTCGTCATAAATCGCTGCGATACGGCACAGCTCCTAGGCATGTCCAGAAGGGGCGATTTGGCGCACATTTTCAACTCGATTCGAATTTCAACTGGATGCTTGAAGCCGTGTCGCGTCGTGGCTCACTAAATTTAATACTACCACTCCCTCTTTTCCCCTGGGTTAAAGGCGACTAGCGGACTAACCGACTAAAGACTGCACAATTGCACATGCATCCAACAGTGTAGAGCGGCGATGGGCTCACCACCTATCATGCTAAGCACATGTGCAGTTGCTATTTGGTGAATTGGTATGGCAGTGGACTGCTTTTGCGGTTTCCCATTGCCCTTCGTAACTATACAATGTGATAGGGGTGGTACTTCTAACCCGTTAAGGCTAAGTACTACATCTAAATTCATCGACAAAAAAAAATATGGGGGGTCCTACCCCCTTCCTCTATAATTTATGACCATTTTTACTTTATACGATATCAAAGGTTTCATACATCGGAGAAACATGAAAAAAATGGCAAACGGTAGCTAATGACACTGGCTAACTAATAAATTACTTTTCACTCCTCTTGCTCAAAAAGACCGTCATTGTAGCAGTTTGCTTTAGGGAGCTCAATCAAGTAACCGTGCTCTGCTAACCTCAAGATGTGTGGTCCAGAGAGGTCATCGACTGACTTCCCTAATAGCAAGTCTCTGCTACCTTTTGATTAATACTAACTAAACTTAAATGACTAGGTACCTATAATTAAACTAAAACGACTTACATGCTAGTCTTCCCTTGAGACACGCCGCTCAGCCCGGTGTAGTCCGCCGCGCCCAGGCCGCTGTGGTAGTAGTCGACCGCGTCCCTGCGCGGCTTCTGGCTGCTACTGTGGTGGGTGGAAAGGCCCTAGGCGTCCCGTCTACCCCTCAGTACTGGTCCCAGACAAATGCATACCACTGATGCACAATACCACCTAACATCACTCACGCCACGTGTTGCACTCCAATCAAATCACTGAGTTTCATTAGCCCGCCCTGGTTCCAATTCAACTAATGGATTTCACTGTTCATTAATTATTACGGGCCTCCCCGAATCAACTTATGTGCCCTACACATCAAAATTACAACAAACTGTCACTTTGACAGCCGTCTGTCAATTACAAATTAAAAACTACAAAAGGCCGTAAGTGGCCAGTTTGTTCCCAACAGTAGCGTTCTAGAGCGAGGCTAAAATAGCTTTTCTTGCCCTAGGGGAAAATGTATTTTTTTTTTAAATTTTTGTCTGTCACATGACAATGAGCCTACAAAAACAAAAAGTATTTAGTCACAAGTAGAATAATCATGAATAAAGACTCGACTTATTATTGTTTACTTAAATCAAGAACTTTTTTGAGATAGTTAATATTAAAGTTTATGGTAAAACTAGTAATCATTTGAATCTATGGACAACACAGACCACGCCCACACAGTCCAATTCATATTGTATTGGATTGTCTTATTTTCTCGCATTCGTAGTGAAAAGCAGAGTGTAACACACGGCGCTAAAAAACCCATTATAACTCGGTTTCTATTAACTCCCTCGCTATAGCTCGGGAGTAAAACTACCTCGTATATAATGGGTCATTTTAGCCCCTTGTATAACAATCTACTATTGTTTCGTATGTTTGAGATTGTTTTGGTGAGAAAAAAAATCATTAAGTACTTAATTATTTTGTGATTTAAAATCACTTCTTTATAAGTCCATATTTTTTATTGTCGATGAATTTAGATGTAGTACTTACCCTTAACAGGATAGAAGTACCACCCCTATCACATTTTATATATGTATGTATGTATGTATGAATGTAAGATGCTTGTGATCGCAATGTATTGGCAGCCAGTACCTCGACAACGCGCGTATGAGTTCGCGTGAAACGATTTGCGGCGAATTAGCCTCTTCTGGACAAAGTCTTAGCCATTAGGTTTTAGGCTGCGCAAATTTTAGACAACAACTACAGCCATCGACTGTCACCACCAACCTCCTTTCATCATATTGGAGTAGACCGTTAGCTCCGAGGAAACATACAAATCCTCTATTGTAAATTCCTTTCATCATTCGTCAACCTATAAACATCTTATTGCTTGGTACAGGCCTTTCCACATGGACAAATAGCACACAGGTAGATTGGGTCATAATCCACCACGCTTGCCCAGTGCGGGTTGGTGGGTTTAACGACTGCTATCTTACGACATCAACCAGGACCGACGTCTCTACGTCCCTTCCGAAGCACGGAGGAGATTTCTAGGTTTTTTGTAATTTGGCCACTCTTGCGAAAGTTGCTTATGAGGGTTTACGTATTTCGGTTTCCCATATAAACTTCCAAGTCGACATTTTTAAAAACCACTAAGCCAATTTTAATGAAACTTTGCATGCCATAGTAAAATACAGGGATCTAAATAGTTTGATGAAAACATTTTTAAAAAGCGTTTATTTAACTGAGTTATTGCGATTTTAAACTTTCCATAGTGGACTTTAAATCGCAACAACTCAGCTAAATAAGCGTTTTTAAAAAATGTTTTCAACAACCTATTTAGATTCCTGTGTTTTACTTTAGCATGCAAAGTTTCATCAAAATTGGCTTAACGGTTTTTATAAATTTCGACTTGGAAGTTTGTATGGGAAACCGAAATGCGTGAACCCTCTTAAGGGGTTGGGCGGTCAGCGAAAATTTGGATGTTGCGCGGGGCGGGGTCCGCGGTAATTCGTAAGCGCCATTCACATTTTTATCAAAAAGTTAGTAAAAATGTTTAGTTGTATGAAAATCCAAATCAGTCAAGAAATCGAAAAGGTAAATACCTATGTGTTTATGATTTTATAGGTATTATTATTGTAAAACACGGCCGAAATGTGCATTTAAATGAAATTTTAGAGGTAACTTCAGGATTTTTTTCTATCAAGCCAAATGTTTTCAATCCTGTTTTAGCTTCATTCATCTCTTCACACATACGCTCTGTAATACACATTAAAAGTTTCAGTGCGAAATGTTTAATAAATTTTGAATAACAGCTAATAGAAAACAGCCAATTTTTATGTTTTCACCGCCTAAGGCCCCTTAACTAGCAGATAGCTGAACTATCGAAATCTCTCAAAAAAATTTTTTTTGCTGCGAATACGAAGGTGGTTGCTTGCAGCCACAATTTGTACAGTCAAGCGTTTTGTAGACACGCGGATGACCGCCACTTACTACACATGTGCAGCAAATGCATACAAAACGTATGAAAAGTCATGTAAACTGCTTGCCGCCAACCAGCGGTGGCAGTGGTTGCTCATTTGCGCGGAGCCTAAATCCAGAGCCTTCTTCTACAAGTACGAAAACAAAACCTACCTTTACTGTCACAACACAGTCATTTTTTAAGTGCACTTGCATAGCATTCTGTAATGGTCAAGCGTAGGTACCACGTTTATCTAAATCAATTCTACCGATCTGAAGGGAATGCAGCTATGCCTTACAGATATACCTGTCTCCCTTGCTCGAAAGTAAACGGCGGCGTTTTAAGGCTGATGGCGAAGCCGCAAACTCCGCTTGACTGCTCTTCCGAATTATTGCATCCGAAATTCAACATTCTCGTTTCAATAACGTGTGAAATTGTATGCACACTTCGGTGAAGATGAAGTCTACGCGGCTCATTGGAAACTTTACTTTGCAAACGATGTATACTTTTTTTTTTTTTTTTTTTTTATTGGCAACGGGTAAGCGCTTGGCCTTCATCTCACCTGATGGTAAGTGACGATAAGGCCGAAGGTGGAAGCGCGCTTCACCCGGAATCCTCAACCACTGAGGAACTGGCTATCTTATCTCAAACTGCCGGAACACAACAATGCTATAAACAACGTTGTTATGGCGACAGACTTAGATAAGATGGTGGTAGCTAGCCAGGCGGACTTAACAGCCCTACCACCAACCAAACCGAGCACACAAAGATGTACTCCCCGCTGGGAATCGAACCCGGGACCTCTGGGTCTAAAACAGGTAGCTTAGCCACTAGACCACAGAGGCGGTTAAAAATACTGGACTGCTTTGTAAATATTCAAAAGCTTTAAGAGGCCTATTACATCATCATCATCATCATCAGCCTATAAACGTCCCACTGCTGGGCACAGGCCTCCCACGTGAACAATAGCAGGTGGGGATATTGGGCCATAACCTACCACGCTGGCTCAGTGCGGGTTGGTGGGTTTTAACGGCTGCCATCTTACGACAACAACCGGGACCAACGGCTTAACGTGCCTTCCGAAGCACGGAGGAGCTCGAGATGTTTTTAAATTTGGTCACCCATCCAGCGACCCGGCATTGCGAAAGTTGCTTAGCGAGCAAGTTCGCAACCCGAACGCGCTAGCCGCTGCGCCATCGTGCTCCTATTACATCTCGAATGTGATTTTTGCGTAAAATGCCCATTTTCGCATTTTGTAGTAATTTTGCAGTTGTATTTATCGTTTTTATCGAAATAGGATAATAAATTTGTGCATAATATTACAAATTTCCATTCTGTGAGCATAAGTTGAATTCGGACGGCCGGCGCATCGCATTTTGTAGTAATTTTGCGGTTGTATTTATCGTTTTTATCGAAATAGGATAATAAATTCATTATAAAATCTTTATTCCTCATGAAGTAACAATTACTCTGGTATAAATTTTGCTCAATAATATTATCGTAGATAGGAGATATTGACAGTTAACTTAAAGCGATTTTCGAAGTTTTTTGGTTTAAAATAAATTTTTTTTTCTTATATAAAATCAATGATATCTTAAAAATTTCGAGCCCGCTACGCACTATTCGACTATATAAGAGATAACATTATAATTTTTTTATTTCACTTGTTTAGTACAGTACCTAGTTCAATCGATGAGCTCAAAAAAGTGCCTTCGCGCACTTTATGAAAATCTTTCTCTGCAATTTTGGGTTTAATTAAAAAGTTAAGCAAAATTTACAAAAAGCGAGGCCGCTACGCAATTATAGCTATTCTACATTATTCTATAAGTCATAATTGTTAATGTATTTTTGTGTCTGAGATCCATAACGCCAAAGTTGGCCATTTTACGCAAAAATCACAGTCGAGATGTAATAGGCCTCTTAAGAAAGTCATGGTCATGGTCATCACGGTTTTCATCGAGGTTCATTTCACACCACACTAAAAATTACCTTAAGTATTGTGTATAGTGTCCTAAACTGTGCCGACAAATTATCGAAAACTTGCCAATAGTATAGTGATAATTTTGTTTACAATCATAATTATTCGAAATTAATCTTCGAACTTTTATTATAGGTACAATTATTTAGGCAACATCTACCTAATCATTAACTACATGGGATAATATCTTTAAAATAAAGCGTTTCTAGTTTCTCTTAGCAAATTATAGGCCTTAAACCTCGTAAGGCAGTATAAATACAAATGAACATAGTCTCCGATCATTATGTTTGTCGATTCTTTGACTGATTACTAGCAGGTCGACTGAACTCTAAGTTAAGACTCCAAAGGAAAACAAGTTCGGAAGATAAAAGAGAGATACGATAAATGAGAAGCGTAATCTGGCAGCTAATTCTATTACAAACCGTTCCAGACGCTTATCTACGGCGCACGTAATCCAGGCCTTTTGAAAAAAATAACTGGCACAGATAATGTAAGAGAGAAATAACAAGTCGTCAGCTCTACACAAATAAAATATGAATGGACAGAGAAAATGCACATGCGGGAATGCTCTCGGTGATATTTAAATTACCTAGCAAGGGGTAATGCCATTTCAGCAGTGTCGATCACATGACGAAACTTGTTGAAACAAAATGTGAAAACTATTATTACAAATAGTTATGTACGCGAATCAAGTACTAACGCACAACTAAGCTTTTTAACACAAAATCTTTTTTTTTGTTTTTTATTTTATTTTATAAAGCCGACGACCACTGCAACCGGCTAACAGCAAGGTTATCCTGAGGCTTCAGCTTTGCCTGCCATGCGATTTCATTGCAAACTGGAATACACGATTGCAAATAAATAAACCCGCGTGGCGGCACAGAGAGAAGGTATTAAGGCCACCATCCTCTTAAATTCTGGAAAGATCTTACCACCAGCCAAGTAAACATAGACAATTGTATTTTCAACTTTTTATGACTTACATACATACATACTTATATATAATCACGATTATTATCCCCGAAGGGTTAGTCAGAGACTAGGCAATGCAGACCGCAAAAGCAGTCCTCTGCCATAGTCCAATTATCACCAAATAGCGACCGCAAAATTGTGCTCGGCAGGTGATGAGCCCATCGCCACTCTATGCTGTAGGATGTATGTGCAGTCTTTAGTCCGTTAGTCGCCTTTTACGATACCCAAAGGAAGAGCGGGGTATAGGGAGTATTCTTTCACTGCTACGCAACACGGTTAACAATTGTATTTTCAACTTTTTTATAACTTCATTTACCCATTTAAGGTTTGTATTACATCGTATACATATAAGTCTATTAAACAACAAATTTTCTTCGTTTCATTTGCTTCAAAGCAAAGTTATGCTATCTGAAAAGTTTGTCAGGCACTGTAACCGCTATTCTAAATGTATACGAAGTTCATACATCTGAAAAGTTTTGGGAGCTGGCTGCGCTTCCCTCTGAGAAACATGCTTGTACGCAAACGTATCGTTTAAGTTTTATCTAAAATTTAAACAAGAATTGTTTATATTCTTGATTTATCGTAATGACTTCGAAACCGGCGGCTTCGCATTTAAGAAAGTTAGTTGTATTACCCGCATCAGGGTAAAGTGCAGGGCAAACATGGAGGCACCAAACTGAAATAGTGTCCCTGACAGCAGGCTAAGTGCTTTTGCCACCTTTTTGTTGTATTACGATACGTTGTCCTCTAATGACGCATGAAAATAATGTGTATTGATTCATTGAATTCGTTATTTTAACAGCATCTAAGATTCACTAGCACAATTCTTTTCGACAGCAATGCCAACTCCTTCAAGAAAGCCATTGTGTCTGTCCTCAGCCTTACTTCTAACTCTAACAATGGTGATTGTTAATAATTAAAAACATTGTTAATGTAACTATTTTGGTTTATAGTATTATTTAATTTAATTTAAATTTTAGTACTGTTTGACTCTGATTTCTGATTTATGATTATTATTAATGTTATTTATTTATTTTTTCCCAATTCAATAATTACTCTGTAAATTTAATTTTAAAATAATGTGATTTTAGTGTATATAATGATTTTACGTAGTGTGCATGAGCAATGTAACTGTAGCCAGTCTGTGCATACACATTTAAGGGTATCAATCTAGCACAAAAATGTTTTAATTGATGTTCTAAATGCCTTTTCGATTGATGTCTGTTGTGATGCCTTATTAAATAAATAAATAAAAAAAAAAATCCTTTATCGCAATTATGAGCATAGTTTTATTAAGCTGTGTAGTACAGCTAGTGTTGGCCAGGACTAGAGTTTTTTAAGTCCTAATTTAGGGACTGGGCTCATTTTGGCAGAGCTCGCAAGACTCCGATTAAAATGAGTCCTGAGTTCTGAGCCTTGAGACCTTTTGTTGAGTTCTAATGCAAAAAGACTCGAATCATTTATTATGGAACTCAAGTTCTTAAAAAACCTAACCTTAATAGTTGTATAATACTAATATAAACTTTGCTAAGGCGTCACCTCCATGGGCAAGTATTGTTCCATAAAAAAATTATAGTAACTCTTCTATCATATGATCGAAGTAGTATATCTTTGAACTTCTTTTTTCCTCTTTGGCGCATAATCATAATCAATTGTTTATTTGCTAGAATACATACATAGAATAGAGTTCTTAAAAATAAGTTCAAGACAATGTATTCAGCCTGCATGCAGGCGTGCAAATATTACATAGTTAATTTGAAATTACATTAATGTTTATTATATATATTTATACGATAATTATTATAATTATATTAAAATTTAATAAAATTATTACATAGTATTAAATAATTATTTATTGAAATTTAGGTATTCATTAAGGCTATAAAAACAATTCTGCATTAACCAATAACTTAGCTTTTTGTTAAACACATTTGCTTTGAGCACTTTCAGTTCTTCAGGTACTTTGTTATAAACTACTATAGACATATTATTATAAATATTTCTCTTATATATATCCCTATGGCATGGAGGTTGATATAGTAGGTTTTAAATTTTTTTTCTTTTCTGTCGGGAGTAGACCTCACTGCGGGTTTTAAAATAATTTGGATGGGTCCTTACAAAAATGCACACTTATCTAATATATAGGCAGGGTAGTGGCAGAATATTACACTTCCTAAACAACGGTGCACAACTATCCAAAAACCAAGCTCCATTTATTACGCGTATGCATCTTTTTTGCATTCTGAAGACCCTTTCCACATCAACTGAGTTACCCCACAACAAAAGACCGTATCTAAGTATCGACGACACATGACCGTGATACGCTGCTACCGCTGCGTCAAAAGAAATAGTCTGGCGTATTCCTTTAAGGGCAAATACAAATCTACTAAGTCTTTGGCATACAAAATCAACATGGTTCTTCCAATTCAAGTGCGAGTCTAAAGTAATTCCTAGAAATTTAAGAGTAGCAACTTTTCCCACCATTTCATTATTTTATCCGATGTCAAGAGATTGTGGATTGGCATTGTACGAATAAAATTGCATTATTTTTGTTTTATTGATATTTAAAGATAAATTATTGTGATATGTCCAATTAATAATGTCTATGAACGCTTTGTTTAAAGTCTCATGAGCTAAACCCTTGTCTTTGCACACTCTCGCGCACTCATCGCGTTGGCTCTCTTGTGTAGGTGGTTGACAAACGCCTATATCAACAGAATGGATATGCAACTCACTGTTTCTAAAAAGACTTCGGCACTAGCAATGAACTCGTCTTCAGAGTCTCTATATTATTGTAAAAACACTCAAGTTCTTACGTAAGTAAGGACGGAAGTATCATATTGTAAGGACTTGTGAGTCTTATCACTGACAAAAAGGCTTGAGCTCTCATTTACGAGTCCAGTCTCAAAAAATCGAGTCCAGTCCCTAAAATAGGACTTAAAGAACTCGAGTCATGGCCAACACTAGGTACAGCGGCTCCCTAAAAGAATACTACCAATCCATCTCTTTTCTCTACTGTGTGTCTTAAAAGGTGACTTACAGAAGACTGCAAATACATCCAACACCATAGAGCGGTGATGGGCTCACCACCTATCATGCTGAGCACATGTGCAATACTTACTAGCCTTAAACAATCATGGCACTCAAGAACATAACCTGTCGTTAATTAAGCATAACTATGGCACTCGATCGGTGTCCACGGGCAGACTTGTAGTACCTAAAGTTAATAACTTCTTTGGTGATAGAACTTTAAAGAAACGTTTACCGTACCTGCTAAATAGTTTGCCCGAGAACATCCGTCGGGAGTGTATGAGTGTATGTGTGTGTACAAAAATAAATTTAAGATTTTGATAAAAGAGTATTTATTGAATACATTAATTTAAAAATTAGGTACCTAAGCAAATTTGTAAGTATATATTGTGATACATAGATTCGAGACTCAAACTCAACCGATCCTGCAGACTATGTATAGCAGTAAGGCATTTATGTATTTTTAATAAGAAACAATAAAAAAAAAATGTTATTTGGTGAAACGTGGACTTTACAGTGGACTGCTTCTGCTGTCCTTATTGTCTTGTTATTATCAAATCTTGTTTTTATATGGAAAAGTATTAAGGTAGTAGAATAATAAGTAGTAGAAGTAATCATAAATTACATTTCCACGAAACTCTGCATGTAGTTTAGGTAATTCCTGAAAAATTAATTACAGAAGCTCCGTTAAACTACTGCCATGAACCAATTTCTAATACAAGTAATATAACATTTCTAAATTTAATGTGTCAATGGCACATTAATGTAGTTTTACTAATAAATAGTAGATTGTTATACAAGGGGTTAAAATTACTCATTATATATACGAGGAGTAAATAGAAACCGAGTTATAATGGGTTTTTATCGCCGTGTGTTACACTCTGCTTTTCACTACGAATGCAAGAAAATAAAACAATCCAATACATTATGTCTTAGATTAATGATTGGTCTCGCTGCGCTCGACTAGATAACTCCGTCGTACTTGTCAAATGTGGCAACAAATACTACGCCGAAATCGGCGTACCCGAGCCAGCCACAATGACAGCTATGGGTGAAGTGTACGTACCGAATGTTTTATTAAATTTTAGGCTTAATTCAAACTAAAATGCCAGTTGGCGTAGTAAAACTGTGTAAAAATAATACTTCTAAAAATAAGAAGGACACAGGGATCACATACCATCAGTAAGTATCGTACAATTTCGAAATTTCATCATAAAATAATATGAACAATAAACGCCATTCAGTGTTACCGCTTATACAAGAATAAAGTCCCCGTGGTTGAGATTTTTATTATGTGAATTTATTGTTATTTTCTTTTATTATATAGGTAGCCTATTTCATTTGTCTTACAAAGTTACTATATACTTAACCTAGTTCTATGTTATTTCATGTTTACTTATATTTGTGATCTATAATAAGGTGTAAAAATGTTAGCTGACACTATATCAAGGGGATTCTACCAATGAAACTGAACAACTTTCCTTATGGAACATGGGTCGAAAATTTATTATTTTTCCCTATACAAAATGCGAAATCAGCTGATTGACTCGCTAAAATCGAAAAGCTTTTTTTTTAATTTTGACCTATGTTCCTGAAATGTAAACTTTTCGTGTCTGTACTTACATTGAAAATATTTGCGAAAAATCTAGGGGATGAAGGATACGTGAACATTAGAATCATTTTTAGAATTTTTGTCTGACTGTTTGGTTGACGCGCATCACACAAAAACCGCTGGACGGATTTTAATGAAACTGAGAACAGGTGTATAGCTAATGATTCGGGTAATATTATAGGTTTAAGGTTGCTTCACACATATCAGTCAAGCCACAGTTCCGACACAGTACCGGCACAGTGTTTTTCATACATTCTCTATGAACGCATCCCCACTTGTCAGTGATAATGCTCTCAGTGTCAGCGCCGCCACCGGCAAATCACGAACGTTTTCGTTTTGAAAAAAATTATAGACAATGTTTGAAATAAAATTTTCACTCCTCTTGCTCAAAAAGACCGTCATTGTAGCGTTGTAAAGCGAGGCTAAAATAGTTTTTCTTGCCCTAGGGGAAAAAGTTATATTTTTTTAAATTTTTGTCTGTCACATGACAATGAGCATACACAAACGAAAAAGTATTTAGTCATATGTAGAATAATTATGAATAAAGACTCGACTTATTACTGTTTACTTAGATCAACAACTTTTTCGATATAGTTATTTATAAAGTTTATGGTAAAATTAGTAATCATTTGAATCTATGGACAACACAGACCACGCCCACACAGTCCACGCTTCAGCAAGAAACAACTGCACAGTCTGCACATGTGCTTAGGTGGTGAGCCTTTAGCCCGTTAGTCGTTTTTAGTTGGTAGTATTATTTTGATGAGCCCATCGCCGCTCTATGCTATTGTATGTATGTGCAGTCTTTAGACCATTAGTCGCCTTTTAGGAGACCCAATGGAAGGGAGGGGTTGGTAGTATTATTTTGATGAGCCCATCGCCACTCTATGCTGTTGGATTTATGTGCAGTCTTTAGTCCATTAGTCGCCTTTTAGGAGACCCAATGGAAGGGAGGGGTTGGTAGTATAATTTGATGAGCCCATCGCCACTCTATGCTGTTGGATTTATGTGCAGTCTTTAGTCCATTAGCCCCCTTTTACGACATCGAAGAAAAGTGAGGGGTTGGTAGTATTATTTTGATGAGCCTATAAATGCTCTATGCTGTTGGATGTATGTGCAGTCTTTAGTCTGTTAGTCGCCTTTTACGACATCGAAGGGAAGAGAGGAGTTGGTAGTATTATTATGATGAGCCCATTGCCGCTCTATGCTGTTGGAGGTATGTGCAGTCTTTAGTCTGTTAGTCGCCTTTTAAAATACCCAAGAGAAGAAAGGGGTTGGTAGTAATAAAAAAAAACTACAAAAAAATGAGGTCAAATCATTGCTATACATACCTACCATTTTTCTACAGAAGAACGTCTAACCTACATAATAATATATACAATTATATTGATACATATTCGCTTTTAATTGTTAATTTTTAAATATTTTCTGAGCTACTTTTATAACCAGCAACTTAACTAATACATCACAGCAAAAATATTTTTCCCATTAACTCGGGTAACAGTTGAGCAGCTGGCAACAAATTTTTCACGCACACTAGCATCCTTGCATATTGTCATAAACACACTACAATAATGAGTTGCCGCATTTACGGAGCTGTGGTTTATAGGTGGCGCGGTATCTAGACGAGCGCAGCGAGGCCAATCATTCATCTAACACATTATGTATTGGTTTATTTTATTAAATATTAACCCGTTAGTTGCTTAGAACGGCGATGGGCTCAATAAAAAAAATACTACCAACCCATCTCTTCCTTTCGGTATCGTAAAAGGCGACTAACGGCCTAAAGACTGCGCATACATCCATCAGCATAGAACGGCGATGGGCTTACTACCAACCCCTTTCTTCCCTTGGATATTGTAAAAGGCGACTAGCGGACTAAATACTGCACATACATCCTACAGCATAGAGCGCGATGGGCTCATCAAAATAATACTACCAACCTCTCTCTTCCCTTCGGTGTCGTAAAAGGCGACTAACGGACTAAAGACTGCACATACATCCAACAGTTTAGAGCGGCGATGGGCTCATCTAAATAATACTACCAACCCCTCTCTTCCCCTGGGTGTCGTAAAAGCGACTAACGGGCTAAAGGCTCACCACCTAAGCACATGTGCAGACTGTGCAGTTGTTTCTTGCTGAAGCGTGGACTGTGTGGTCGTGGTCTATTTAAAATAGAATAATATATTAAAATAAAATTTAAAAAAAATACTTTTTCCCCTAGGGCAAGAAAAACTATTATATCCTCGCTCTGGAACGCTACAATGACGGTCTTTTTGAGCTAGAGGAGTTAAATAGTAGATTGTTATACAAGGGGCTAAAATGACCCATTATATACGAGGTAGTTTTACTCCCGAGCTTCAGCGAGGGAGTAAATAGAAACCGAGTTTTAAGGGGTTTTTAGCGCCGAGTGTTACACTCTGCTTTTCACTACGAATGCGAGAAAATAAAACAATTTAATACATTGGTTTATTTATTTAAAAAATAACCTATTAATTGCTTTAACGACACCCACGAAAAGAGAAGGGTTGGTAGTATTATTTTGATGAGCCTATCACCGCTCTATGCTGTTGGATAGTAGGTACGAGTATGTGCAGTCTTTTCATCTCTTCCCTTGGGTGTCCTAAAAGGCGACTAACGGGCTAAAGACTTGCACATACATCCTACAGCATAGAGCGGCGATGGGCTCATCAAAATAATACTACCAACCCCTTTCTTACCTTGGGTGTCGTAAAAGGCGACTAACGGACTAAAGACTCTAATACATCCAACAGCATAGAGCAACGATGGGCTCATCAAAATAATATTACCAACCTCTCACTTTTCTTCGATGTCGTAAAAGGGGACTAACAGACTAAAGAATGCACATACATCTAACAGCATAGAGCGACGATGGGCTCATCAAAATAATACTACCAACCCCTCCCTTCCCTTGGGTGTCGTAAAAGGCGACTAATGTACTAAAGACTGCACGCACATACATCCAACAGCAAAGAGCGGCGATGGCCTCATCAAAATAATACTACCAACCCCTCTCAAGGGAATAGAGATTCCCTTGGGTATCGTAAAAGCGACTTACGGGCTAAAGGCTCACCACCTAAGCACATGTGCAGACTGTGCAGTTGTTTCTTGCTGAAGCGTGGACTGTGTGGGCGTGGTCTGTGATTTAAATAATTAGTAATTTTACCATAAACTTTAATAATAACTATCTCAAAAAAGTTGTTGATCTAAGTAAACAGTAATAAGTCGAGTCTTTATTCATGATTTTTCTACCTAAGACTAAATACTTTTTCGTTTTTGAAAAACTAAAAAAAAAAAAAATTGTCGCAAGCAAATCTTGTAACTGTATCGAACTTCTTGACTGCCACTCTCAGGAAGGTCATTGCAAAAAGTAAATAGTAACGACTTTACCTTAGACGACTAACAAAGCTTATCTTTTACAATGTAAGTAAGTTCTGAGTAATCATAAATGCTTTCTAACGCCACTCAAAACATTACTAACACGAAGTAATTCCTTATCACGTGCAATATTGTTCCTTATACATTACCAGTATAGGAAGTGGTGCGGCAAATCAATAGTTCAATCGTTGGCAAGCGCGTACTCTATCAGCGATTAGTTTTGCTCTGCTGGACACGCGCCGTTCCTTGTCCGTTAGGAGCTCGTACGGATAAATTACAACACACTTACATTGCGTTTTCATAGAGCATTCGGTCCGTATAGCCTCGCATAGTACAGAGATTGTTTCGCCAAGTAGATTGTGTTTTGTTATAACGAAAGCTACGTCTGTAACTTGAAAAGAATCTTCTGGAAATGTTACTTTGAAACCTTATAGATACTCTTTCTGCGGAATGAGCTGCTTTAGTGCGTTTGAATTCCAACTGAGCACTGGCAGCGAGTCGCTGAAGTGTTATTAAAAGCGTTCTCATATGTATTTTTTTTCAAAATACAAATGTAAAAAGGTCAACGTTTGTTTAGCAACATGAATAACGTAATATGAACAGATGCAGAAGCAATACGATTTACCGCTTACACGACGCGAGATATCACATGACATAACGTTCAAAAGAAGCTCAGTCATGCATTGGAATAAGGTAAATGAGGAATCGAATGACGGACCAACAAAAAAGGGCGGCACAGTATTCGTATTCGGGGGGTCTGAAAAAGGCGATCCACTAGCAAAATGTCAGCGTGAATCCATCCTCGGCTTACCAACAAAGAATTGGACGAGGTCCATTATGATAATGAAAGTGACTCCCGTTTGTCTTAAAGTCGTAGCTCAATTTGCAAGGCGAGAGATAAACGCTGTTAAACTGTCGAAGTTCGTGACAAAGCCTGAATAATGCAGATTACACTGAGAAAAATACGACCGCAGTCAAATCTGCATATTTTATTGGTCCCTTTTCAATGTCCCCTTCCACATCTAACGTATATAATGAAATCTGTGCTTTTTGACTTCCATTTAAAACGTTTTAACGACCTTCACTTGACACGTATACGTTCTAAAATATGCTAACTTAATAGTTCAAATGAAAATCTATTTATTCTATTTAAATATTTCGCATTAATATTTTTTTACCATTGATGGTCTGTCTTCGAGTTTTTGTTGTAGTAACAGTAATATTTCTAATTATTACTTACATGTTCCATATGTTGTAGTGGTAGGCGTCTGCCGTGTAGGTAGAATGTAATTATTAGTTATGCGGGTGTGGGAATAATAAAATCAGTGTTGGTCAAAGCTGCGTTTCATTCACAACATGGTGACAGCGGTCCAAAAGTAATTAATAATTTGTGTCGTTGGTGGATAATAAGCGTTATTATTAGTGTTCTCGGAGGTAATACGTTTAGGTAATAAAGAAAAGAAAATGGAACATGCAAGACCACCAGTGGAATTGTGTCTTCAAGGCGGGCCAGCGAATCGGGCGGCCGCGTGGCGCAAATGGCTTAAACAATTCGTCGTATTTTTAAAGGCTTCGGGTGTTCACAAAGAAAAGACAAACGTACAATGTAGTCTGCTTATTAATTTAATTGGTCCAGAAGGTTATGACATATATACTACTTTTAAATTCGAAAATGAAACAGATCGTGAAAATCTGGATCACGTGGTGAACAAATTTAACGAGCACTTTGGTACAAAACTACAACAATGACTCGTTTTAAATTCTTTAGTAGAAACCAAGAGAACGGTGAATCCATCGATGAGTACGTAACAGTTTAGAAAAATCTTACGCAGCAGTGTGAATTCGAGCACCTCGAGGAAGGGTTGATACGTGATCGCATCGTGTGCGGAATAAACGATAGTAATCTCCGCGACCGGCTACTAAGAGCTGACGATCTTACATTGGCGAAAGCAGTAAAAATATGTCAGGCGGGCGAAATGTCTGTCGAGGAGAAGAGACAGCTCGAGGAGACCAAGGCGGGCGGTAGCTACGGGGGTGCGTCATCGTCAGCGGCAGTGGATGCGGTGTACGGAGGCGCAGGCGCACCGTGGCGAGCGCGTAGTGGCGCGATGCGCGGGTGTCACGCCGGCTGGGGCCGGGGCCGCGTCCGCCATCCACAGTTCTCAAGTTCTGGAGTAGATGGTGGAAGCCGTGCGTTTGCGAGAGGGGCACAGCGGAACTTCACAAAGCGGTTGTGTCAAGGGTGTAAGAAACACAACACCATAGACATATATTTACATAGAACAGATGGTTATAAAACATAATTCTGGAAATACGGGTAACGTTGTTGTGTTATAATGTTTGCAGAAAAGTGATGCCCAGTCAAATTATAAATTACTAGCGGCAGCTCGCGGTTTCACCCGTGTGGTTTCAAATCCCGTGGGAATATGGGTATAAAATGTACTCTATGTGTTAATCCAGGTTATAAACTATCTGTATGCCGAATTTCATCCAAATCCATTTAGTAGTTTTTACGTAAAAGAGTAACAAATAACCATCCACACTTACTAACTATCGCGTTTATAATATTAGTAGGATTTATTTCATCAATAACTTGTTATAAAATTCCGTCGTACGTTAATATATTCCCAGTTCCCATAAAAGAACATATATAAACCCAGAAATAAAAAGAGAGTTAATAATTCGACAGAAATACATTTCCCAATTCAATAAATCAATAACATTAAATATGAAACTTCTTCCGAAAGTACACAAAAAGTTTGCTTAATGCGTAACTAAAAACTAATAGAACTGTAGGCAGCAAACAAAGGATCCTTACAAAGTCAATATCATTTAATCCTGTTCCAAGTAACACAAGTCTCACAATCAGGACGCTAAATTAATTTCTCAGCTGGATTTAACTCGCCGGATTCAAGATTAAGGTACAATTGCCGCGAGCAAAGGTGCCCTGTGTGTTTGTCTTTGCGTCTGTACCGAGCTTCTGGGATGCTTGAAGCCAGCGGCACCCAAACCGATAACTAATGCAACTTGATTGAGACAAACACCGAAATGGAATAATAAAATTTACATAGGTACATTAAAACTGTTTTAACGGGACTAAACACGATTAATTTTGTAAGTAAGTACATATTAACCGCCTCTGTGGTCTAGTGGCTAAGCTACCTGTTTCAGACCCAGAGGTCCCGGGTTCGATTCCCAGCGGGGGGTACATCTTTGTGTGCTCGGTTTGGTTGGTGGTAGGGCTGTTAAGTCCGCCTGGCTAGCTACCACCATCTTATCTAAGTCTGTCGCCATAACAACGATGTTTATAGCATTGTTGTGTTCCAGCAGTTTGAGATAAGATAGCCAGTTCCTCAGTGGTTGAGGATTCCGGGTGCAGCGCGCTTCCACCTTCGGCCTTATCGTCACTTACCATCAGGTGAGATGAAGGCCAAGCGCTTACTCGTTGACAATAAAAAAAAAATCTACTTACTGCTTGACGTTTCGGCCGCGATGCTGCAGCCGTGGTCACAAGCGAACTTACTTACAAAATTAATCGTGTTTAGTCCCGTTAAAACAGTTTTAATGCAATGCAACGCGATAGTTTAAAGTCTTACATAGGTACATTATTAAATTTACGACTATTATCCCCAAAGAGTTAGTCAGAGACTAGGGAATGGGGACCGAAAGAGCAGTCCACTGCCATAGTCAACACTTCACCAAGTTACAACTACACATATGCTCAGCGTGACAGGTGGTGAACCCATCGCCGCTCTATGCTGTTAGATATATGTGACTTTAGTCTGTTAGTCCTTTTACGACATCCAAGGAAAGAGAGGGGGTTTTCAATGAGCCAATACGCGACACGGTTCATCATAATAAAATTTACCCCTATTTTTTTCCCCTGTGCTGTTGTCCATGTAGGAAGGCATTTGCCCAGCAGTGGGACGTTTGTAGGCTGATTATGTTGACTTATCTTTTACAAGTTTTTATTTTAGGATAAACGCTTTTCTTTACTTCTGCTTCATGGTGAGCGATAGTAAGGTAAAATAGAACTACACTTAAGCCGGAACCCTTAAATAATGGAAGGAAGGAACTGGCTATTTTAAAAGTGTCTGCTACTTACATTGTTGTAACTCCACAAACTTAGATAAGGTATTAGCTAGCTAGACGTACTTTAAACAAGCCTTACCATACCGAGTACATGAATACGTATACTCCACTGGAAATCGAACCAAATGCCAATATTTTAATTTACGATCATTTGTGTTTGCTGTTCCTGTCAACAGTTTAGAAATCTCTGCTACAAGCACATACGCGCAGGCCTACGCTGCTCCACATAAGGCATTCCACATTACGAACGAATTTAAGTTTACGAGTTCCGCCCCGTATTCCTCAATTGTATAGCGATTCGTAGCAGAATATCTTCGCAACAGAAAGCTAGTCAATATTACGATAATAATAGCTTACATACATACATACATACGTAGGTTCATGACTATCATCCCTAAATGGTTAGTCAGAGACTAATCAATGAGGACCGAAGAAGCAGTCCACTGCCATTTAGTCCTCGTTTCACCAAATCACAATTGCACATGTGCTCAGCGTAATAGGTGGTGAGCCCATCGCCGCTTTATGCTGTTAGAGATGTATGTGCAGTTTTTAGTCCGTAAGTCGCCTTTTATGACACTCAAGAGAAGGTGTTGGTAGTACCTACCCATTTTTTTTAGTGAGCCGCTGTACCACACGTCTCGAAAATAACAAATGTATAATAAAATAAATGTTTAAATGTATAATAATAAAAATATTGAAATGTATAATATTATAAATGTTTAAATGTAGAATAATATTAACGCATGTAACTAAATCTCTTCCCGTGGGAGTCATAAAAGGCGACTAACGGACTAAAGACTGCACAAACATCCAACAGCTTTAAGCGGCGATGGGCACACCATCTGTCACGCTGAGTACAATGTGCAGTCACTATTCGGTGAAAAGTGGACTATGGTAGAGGACTGCGTTTTCTGTCCTCATTACCTAGCCTCTGACTAACCCTTAGGGGATAATAGTCGTGATTATATGAATGGATATGAATGCAGCCAGGATCAGGGTCACCACCAACCCGTATTTGGCATGGGACCTATTACATTTCGACTGTGATTTTTTTAATTAAGCACAAAATTGCAGAGAAAGATTTTCAGAAAATGCGCCAAGGTCACTTTTTTCATTCAAGGCTCATCGATTGAACTACTTTTCTAAACAAATGAAATAAAAAAAATAATTGTTATATCTTATATAGTCGTATAGTGCGTAGCGGCTATTTTTAGATATCATTGATTTTATATAGAAAAAAAAATCTAATTCTAAACCAAAAAACTTCGAAAATCGCTTTAACTTAACTGTGAATATCTCCTATCTAAGACAATATTATTGAGCAAAATTTATACCCGAATAATTGTTACTTTATGAAGAATATAGATTTTATAATAAATTAATTATCCTATTTCGATAAAACCGATAAATACAACTGCAAAATTACTACAAAATGCGCTGCGCCGGGCGTCCAAACTCAACTTATTCTCGCAAAGTAGAGATTTGCAATATTAAGCATGAATTTATTATCCTATGTCGATAAAAACGTTAAATACAACTGCACAATTACTACAAAATGCAAAAATGGGCATTTTACGCAAAAATCACATTTGAGATGTAATAGGCCTCTTAAGCCAAAACCCATCAGTAGCAGCAATGATGAAGGCTTTTGCCCTGTAGTAACTGTACTTTGAGGCTTATACATTACTTTATAGTAGGGGAAAGGCACATTATCGAAAATGTTCGTGTCGTATTCGTATATCTATATAGAGATACATTTAGAAGATTAAGCAAATAGGTTTCGACCCGATAGTCATTTAGGTGTCTACATTTGATTTTACACACCTGCGTTTACGGCTGACCCTTTTAATGTCTTTAGTTTGGTTCAGTTGCTTTGAGACTCCAATAAACAAAATAGAATCAACGATTTCTCAAGCCGCTCCACAATAAGTACGTGCATTGTGTGTAACTAATGTTTATGGTTTATAAATGAGGAAAAGATAAGTAGATATATTTTGTAGGCTGTTATAGGTATGCTGTTTTGTTTTTAGGTAATTGTTATTAGATTTTCAAATAGACGAGAGGATATACATTCACAATTATATTATATATCTATCACATCTTAAATTAAATGCACTTGCTTCGGGCGGAATTTTAACACTGAACTTTGCAATCTTAACCTTTTAGCTTAGCTACCGACGTATTGGTTTCCCTGTTCTTTATTTTTTCATAAGAGTTTCTTAATATCTTTTATTAGATCATACAGCTCGACATGGAACGTGACGTATAGATCACGGGTAAAATAGCGGATCCTACCACTATTAGCAGTTTTGCTATGTCGATATAGCCAGTTTACATCAACTTTGATGAAGACGACAAACAAGCAGAAATAATCTTTCTTTTGACGACCTTCGTGGTTGAATGCCTGTAAGTCGTTTGTATATGTAAGTTTGTCCGTTATCTAGGTAACCATTTAAACAAGTTTCAAAAGAAGCTTAACTTGTACTAGATTATTGGTGTGAGCGTAGAAAGATATTATTATTAATCTTTGCATACTTATTAGTAGCGGTCATCCTTCCGGCGACGTACCATTACCAAGGTTTCTTTCACGATTGTTTCCCGAATAAACTAGCTTCTATATTGATTTCGTTAAGTAGGATGTCTGCATAGTTAAATTACAACAATGGAATAATCTAGATCAATATAACTGATGGTGGGCGCGTCGGAGTGTCAGCTCGATTGACTTTTAGCTTGTCCGCTTTTGACGAAGGTTGATCCTGAATTAAGCCCTAATTTTGTTACGTAACGTAAAGCATGGGATTACGATAATTTAACTCGGTTAATTCGTTTCAAATTAACATGTTCATTTGTTTGAGGCTATTTGGGGCGGAAAGTTGAAGGTAACGTAGTCAATAAATATTTTGTTCTTCATGTTAACAGATTTGAGGTAACACTTACAAAATCAAATGATTTATGTAATATTTTGCATTTGTGTCGCACAAAAACGTGATTTGCGTAAGAGAAAACCGTCTCAAATATTTATTTTGCGACTCAAACCATAATTCGGGAAATATTTTTCTTTATCGTAAAAATCCTGCCTCAAAGGATCAAGCTGGTGTTCCCAAAGGCATTCATTCATTTGATTATTTTTCTTACTGAAAAGACAGCAAAGCTTATCATTAAGAACTGAGAGAGAAGCATTAATATGGTTTTAGGAACAAATTTTGGAATGAAATATAATTAAATATCGTTGGTTTTGTGGTATTTTGTTGACTATAACTTTTAGAAACAATTTAATGAAAACGCTAATAATTTTTTAACTAAAGAAATCCGTTGGTAATTCTGTTACGAGAAGCAGTGCCCTACATCTCACCCAATGGTAAGTGATAAAACTGAAGATTTAAGAGTACACCAGGGATCCTCAACCATTGACAATTATCAAGGACTATAGTAATTATAACAAATCATTTTAACATTACTCTTAAGATGAAAAACTTCGATAACACAGTGGTACCTAAGCTAGTTAGTAAAACGCTAACTAAAATGTACCTCTTACTTTTATTAAATTGTAATTTAACAAAATATGAAGGCAAATTTCCTTTGAAGTTATCCTGAAAGTAATTCATGATATTAGCCACGCCATAAATATCTGGCCAACGTATTTAAGGGATTTGGACCCAGCTTGTACGGTTCTGATGGAGGTTTAGTGGGTAAAAGTTGGACACAAGGAGGATTTTGTGCATTTTAATCAGCCATTAGGTAGAGTTTAGTTGCCTTAAACGTAAGAAAGATTTATTTTGCACGGGCGATAGATTTTCGGAACAGAAATATTGAAATTGAGACTTTTAAAATATTGTTTGATTTAATTTCGTCTTTTCTTTAACTTGGCAATTTTATGTAATCTGTATGAAAACACCTTTTAATTTGATTAAAGCATAGCTTAACGAATAACTTCTTAAATAATATCAGTAGGTACTAATAAATAATCCATTTTTTTGTGCAATTCAAAATAAATTGGGTTATTTAACCGATACTACACTAATTGCTTTCATCTTCAACTGTATTTATGCTTGTACAACTCTTCTTCTAATAAGTTTTAACTTTAGTGTTAAGGTATAATTGCCATAATCACATTTTCTATAAGAATATGTACGAAGATCGAGATCCATCGAAGAAGAGAGCTTTTATCGCCTGCAGGTATATTTGGTCATATTTTCGTTCAATCCAAAAGCAATAAAAAATTACTACCTAAAAGTATTCAATAATTTTAAAAATACCAAGTACTTAGTTGTGAAGCAAATATTTGTGTTATGCTTACGGAATCAGATCCACGGTTTTACAACGCCGCCGTCCGACGGTTACTTAAGCTGATTAGTACGGCGAGGCCTGTTGGCGCTTTTAATTAAGATTTGAGCTATATAGTCGTACAATAAAATCTGATAATAAAAATATGTATATTTCTTTGTATTAAATCTGAGCCGGCAAAATAGCCCGCATAATGGAAAGGAGAGAGCGCCGCCCATAATATGAGCTATTGTTGCTTGTTATAAATAAATTGTTTAATAATATAAAAAAACGCTTCCAACACTCACACACAACACAACAATCACGCGTGCGTTGTCGTCCCTGATGTTCAACTTTCGAGTGGTAAAGCCACGCTGCGTTGCAGCACGCATTGGGCCGGCTCGCTCGACGTAATACCACCCTCTCACGAATATCCGGCGTGAAATAATGGCACTTAATGCTGTTGTGTTTCGTCCAGCCAGTGAGGGTTCCGGAGGCCCATCCCCCTCCTCACAATTCCTATTCCTTCCTTAACCCTATTCCTTCCTTAAAGGCCGGCAACGCGTCTGCGATTCCTCTGGTTTTGCGGGTGTCCATGGGCGGCGGTGATTACTCTCCATAAGGTGACCCGTATGCTTGTTTGCCTTCTTCTTTTATAGAAAGAAAAAACTATTCTTCAAAATTTATTTAAAGTGGAAGTATTATGTGTCGTTCATGGCGTCGCTTTACAAAAATATTGGCATCGATCTCTTCTTTATCCGAAGAGAACAGTTATCGATGACCAACGATCGACTTTTATAATAGAGTAACTGAATTATATAAACCTAACTCGCATGATGTAGTAGGAAAAGGCTGATTTATGACTTCAACAAAATTATAGAAACTTTGATTGAATACAAGAGAAATGTAGAAAAGTTGTTGCCTCATTTTTTCTTTCAATATTATCTGGTCTCACTTGATCTCTGAATTTCGATTTAGCAAACAACTTTAATTGTAAGAATTGCTTTATTCATTTGAATTGTAACTTTCATGTAAAGATCGCTAAACAATTATCATTTACATGTAGAATATAACAATGACAGTTTTTTCTTCCAAAACAAGAACGCCTCTGCATAGCATCTCCAGAAGTTTGCGATCACGTAAAGCGCGACTACGACGATTAAGCGTATTCATAGCGTTTGCATTTTGACGTGGCGCGGCCGTCAGAAGCAACAGGGCCGCTATTGGCGGGCGGCGGGCACATGCGCGGCGGCGCGCGCGGGGGGCGACGCTCACAGCCTCCACGCTCCTTTAATGAATCGCCGGTTACCGCGGCTCGCGCTGCGCTCGTGCCACTCCGCGCTAAAAAGTTAAGGCCCTCGCCGCCCGCACCCCCCTCGCGCTCACGCTGCCCGCAAAACAACTGCACGGTAAGTTAATGCATTCGCCGGTTGTTTTGTTTAATCGGCGCTCTTTTGTTTTTTTTTATTTCTCTGTTCGAAGTTCGAACAATTTATTTTGACGTTTGACAGCTGGTGTGCATAAACTTGTGTTGTCATAGCAACCTTTGTTAATTTTTTGGATATTTTTTTGTGTTTAACTACAACCTTAACATTACTTTATAAAGCGTTTTTTGTTAATAATCAGTGGAGCAAGTTAACTTTTCCAATTATCATCTAGGTTAAGAGTGGCAAAACAGACAAATTAAAAAATACTTTGATATTGTGAAATTAGTGTTAATAATGGGTAAAATAATAAAATTCTACGATAATTGTGATTAACTAATGAAAACCAATGCAAATAAGAGTTTTCAGTCAGTGAAATCTTTCAAAATCAATTTTAATACACCCTTGAATAAATAATAAATGGGCCTAAAGAATTATAGATGCACTGTGAAATTAAACATAAAATAGTGTGTAACAATTCTTCTTTTTGTGATTTTTTTATTAACGTTCTTTGATCAGATCCCACTGCATAGCAATATAATGTTTACAGTAGTATTATTAGTGTTTTTATTAAATATCAAATCATTTTTATACTTAAGAAGTTTAGTGTGTTCTTAGAAGCTCCGATTCTTCATGTCAAGGCTGTATATAAGTTATTTCCACCCTAAAAATCAAAATTTCATTCGAAAAACAATGAAAACAAAATTAATGGTTCTTTATTTTATATGAATATAATGGAAGTAGGGTTTATCCAACGGGATGGCGACTAATACATACTATAGGTACCTATTTCTGCTGCGTAACAGCATTGCTTTGCCATGCTGGAGTCCAGTGCTTACTACGGGGCTTAGATGCAATTGAAGGTTCAGAGGTTTTCAACATTTACGTCTGCGTCCAACCAACCTGCATTGAGCCAGCATGATAGGTTATGACCCAATCTCCTCAGGTTTTGTGGTCCATGAGGGAAGGTCTGTGCCCAATGTTTAAAGCTGCGTTTGCCGCTTTCCACGGGGCGTGCCATGCTAGATTTCTGGACCTGAGTCATTAAAAAGCTGGTGGATATAGGTGGGTGAGCGTGCTAGCGAAAGATATAATGGCCTACTTGTATGCTACGAAGCTTGATGGCGCCCGGAACGAAATGGAGAATGTTGTTTGTGTTTTGTGCTTCGGAGTAAGCAAAAGCTGTCGATCCAGAATCGGACTAGTGCCCGTTTAGCTGGCACATGGATAATTAGTAATTAGTTTAAACTATTGCAAAATTATATTACATAACGGACTAAATGCCTGAGGCATTCTCTACCAGTCAATCATACCACCCTATGCAGATATGACATGGTAGGTGCAATTATCATATCATTGAGCCCACGTGGGAAAGAGACGATATACGTAGGAAAATTAGAGACTACGGAATATACTTACAAGCGTGGACCGGGAAAAACCTGTCGAATCGAAAAATTATTTCGCCTAGCAATGGGCAGGGAAGAGTTTGGGAAGCTAGCGGCCAATCATCATGGGTGAAGAGGCACACGAAGAAGGAGTGCCCACGTGGAAGAGCACGTGACCTACAGTGGACATTGAATGATGATGCGTGATGATGGAGTAGTTCATGTATATTAGAAGAGTTTAGTATGCGATCTTGCCAGTAATAACTACTTTCGCAATGACGGGACATTCAAACTGTAACCAAATAAAAAAAAGTATTTCGAGATTCTCCATGCTCTGGACATGTTAAGCCGTTGGTCCCGGTTTTTGTAGTAAGATGGCAGTGGCCATCGTGGTTGGTTATAGCCCAAACTCTACAAGTGCGCTGTGCGCCCAGTGGGACGTTTATAAGATGATGATAATGCATATTAAGTTAGTTAATTACCTGACGTTACGTCGAAACGATAACAACGCGTTTGGTTATATTGTTATTTAGTCAAACATCGAATTTTGTTTTGATTTTGATTGATTGTACATTTAAGATTCACGCACACATATAATAGGGTTTTGCTAAAGCCGTCCGTCACCGTAAACCCCGACTTGTTCAAGAGGCCCATTACATCTCGAATGTGATTTTTGCGTAAAATGCCCATTTTCGAATTTTGTAGTAATTTTGCAGTTGTATTTATCGTTTTTATCGAAATAGGATAAGAAATTTGTGCATAATATTACAAATCTCCATTCTGTGAGCATAAGTAGAATTCGGACGGCCGGCGCATCGCATTTTGTAGTAATTTTGCAGTTGTATTTATCGTTTTCATCGAAATAAATTCATTATAAAATCTTTATTCCTCATGAAGTAACAATTACTCTGGTATAACTTTTGCTCAATAATATTATCGTAGATAGAAGATATACACAGTTAACTTATAGCGATTTTCGAAGTTTTTTGGTTTAGAATAAGATTCTTTTCCTATATAAAATCAATGATATCTAAAAACTCCGAGGCCGCTACGCACTATTCGACTATATAAGAGATAACATTATAATTTTTTTATTTCACTTGTTTAGAACAGTAGTTCAATCAATGAGCTCAAAAAAGTGCCTTCGCGCACTTTATGAAAATCTTCCTCTGCAATTTTGGGTTTAATTAAAAAGTTAAGCAAAATTTGCAAACAGCGAGGCCGCTACGCACTATTCCAATAGCTATTCTACACTATTCAATAAGTCATAATTGTGAATTTATTTTTGTTTGTGAGATCCATAACGCCAAAATTGGCCATTTTACGCAAAAAACACAGTTGAGATGTAATAGGCCTCTTAAGAATTTTTAATTTTTGCAGCAACAACGTGCAGAATACATGCTTTGAATTTGGTAGATAATACGTATGATGTGCCTATGCACTTCTTTATGAGGCCGACAGGCTTATAATTTATTTTTAGTCATTCTTCTCTCGTAGTAGTAGAAATCGCTGTTAAGAAGAATGGCGTAGTTTTTCATCTACCGATAATAATTCTACTATTTATCTACTGATAAAAGTGAGATAATCGTCATACAAATAAAAGTTTGAATTACTATTCGAATTTTAACATCTTTTGCATACTACTTCAATAAACCATTTAATAAAATACAGGTTGTCGTTTAAAAGGCTGCTTTATCAATATAAGTAAAACATTTTTTCAGTTTAAATACACGCCAACATACAAGGAAGAGAACAATTGTATCGAAGTAACTTTCAGCGTAATAAATTACGTCACCGCCACTCCGATACATTTAAAAGAAAAGTTGTGTATCTTGTTACGAATTTGGGCACCGCGACCCATTGTTTCTGATCACAATAGATCTGTCAATGTTACACTCGGGCCGAATGAACAACCGATCGGCAACAAAAACGTCCCCCGTGTTTACGTCGAACGTCGGTCATGGAAGCCCGTTCTAACATCTCCACCCACTTTTTCCATTGTCTCATTAAATGATAAGATTTACGCGTATTTTTCATGACATTTCCAAATTTGTTTGCACGCAAACGAACCGGCATATTTTCGTGTTGGAGAGCGACTGGCATTTGTTATTTTCGCGTAGAAAAATACCAGCTCACTTAGCGTCATTTTAGCGTCACGCGTCTGAAAATAAGATTATTAATTGTCTGTTCATTTATGTTAATTGGAAAGGAACTTTGCTCGGCTTATCGTCACTTGTTTGCATAAGTATATTAAATTGTATTTCAATTTAACGTAGCGTTGTAACGAAATTATTTGTTTATGTAATAGATTGGATAAACATACAATTAAAGCTAATTTCTTAAAGCTAAGACAGACTAATAGTAAAAATAGTAAAATGACAGTTAACATTTTTACTATTAGACTGAGTTACACTAATTATTATGAATTTATTATGTGGTTAATAAAATTTTGGTACTTGAAGTCGTGTTTTGTTTACAAACAATTAAAGCAAATGAAATGTTTAGTAAGTAAGTAGTTCTTTTAATTCTATACGTTGCCTCTCGTCCACTTCTCTCGGAATAATCTTTCTGAAATAAATTGGACTTTCTGTTTTGGAATCGTTATTTTAATCTCGTAAATTTTATCGCCGCTCCAGTGGGCTGTGTTTCAGGAACATTAATGGATTTAATTCGGCAGTAATTTACACGAAATGATTTTGGGAATTCAATAATTGCTGCGTCGACAGCTTAATCGGCGACTTGGTGATGGTACACGATTATTTTTTTTGCGCTTAAAGTCAAAACAATGGCAATGCGGCTGAACAAAATTGACAATTCAATGAGGCAGTCATAATTTTATATCTTGCCTTAATTTTTTTTTCCATTTAAAGTAGGTTCCAAGAACAAATAACAATCATTTAAAATAGTCAGCGTAAATATTGCCTTTTGAAGATAGGCAATTATTTTTGGTTGGCTGAAGTATGATGGTTTAAGTATTGGTCTTTTACTGAATAGTGCATTGATAGAATATAAAAGACGAACTAACAAATAAAGACATTTCTTTAATCAGGGTATTGGAAACGTGCAATCTTTCTTACGACTCCCAAACGAAATTGTTAGTCAAACAAATATTAACTTTTAAACTTTCACGTTCCATTGCAGTGGAATGTTTAACGCAAAATGCAAAATACAGGTAGGCATCCTATACTTTTCAAATACACGATGTTTCAGTTGAGTTGCACTGGCTCAGATTACCATGTTTCCCATAGTCTAAATGCCGAAATTAGATCATTAAGACCACGGATTTGTTTATTAACCGACTTCAAAAAAAGGAGGAGGTTTTCAATTCGTTGAAACAATTTTTTTTTGTTTAAGCAATTTATGCTCGCCACAATGCATCATGGTGAAGTGAAGCTAATGGTAAATCACCAAGAGAACTCCTCAAGATTTAACGTCCCTGCATCGGAGAAAACAATATTTTATATAAAATGATACGCAGTTGATATTAGGATGCTGTAAATTTAAAAAAAAATAATTAAAAACCAATAAAAGTAACAAATAAATAATATTATACTATTACTTACTACTACTACTAGAAAAAAAAAATAGTAACTGAACTCAAAAAAGACTAAATAACAAAATAATTGTGTTGTCTTGAATAACTAAGTTAAAATTATACTAACATATTTTTGAAGACGGTGCTAAGCCAAATTAAATAACAAAGAAAATATTCCAAAAATAATACGTACCGTACATTAGTGTGTTCTTTTAGTTTAAAAGACAATTTCCAACACATCTTTAAATCTACCTGTAAGTCTACGTGTTTTCTATAACGCTAAGCATACCGCCTAATTCAATTGTGTGTAGGCAAAAGCAGGAAAAAATTTAAGGCTTGGCACCAACTTCAAAAGTGTGTAATTATAATTTTTAACAATTTGATTTGTATTTATTTTTATTTTATTTTTGATTATGATCTATTTTTTGATTTTATTTTGATAATGATGTTATTTAATTTTTGTATTGCTTTCATTTTATTATTACTTATTGAATTTATTTGATGTTGCTGTAAGTATTATAATAATCTTACTAACTTAGTTTAAGAAACATTGTTACTAACACTCTATGGGCCATGTGTCTGAAATAATTGTTTATTATATTATTATTCAGTTAGCCGCTATACAGTACTTTGTCCAGCAGTGGAACAGTAACTATACAAGCAAATTACTGCTACTCTATCTGTATATGTGTGCCATTATAAAGCCGCAGCGGTCCGAGTCGCGACCTCATAACAGTAGTGATAAAGACTATTTGGTGAATTTCAACATTTCGCACGCACATTACTGTGTAGTGCTGCGAGGGTGTTATTGCGCTCGTATAAAAACGCGGGTCCCGCGCCATTCTAGGGGCAATATAGCACGACATTATTTAGGGCTGCTATCCATTACTTACCATGTTGTAACACTTGTCTTTTAACCACTTAACCCACTTACCTGCATTGGGCCAGCGTGGTGGATTAAAAAAAAACTTATAAAACTTTCCTACACTCTCACCAATTATCTAGCCCAAGAGAAGCTTCGAAGAAACTCGTTAAATGGTTATTAGACAACGGATAAACATACTTAAAATACTTAAATACATACTTATTATACATAGAAAAAACCCAGGCCCGAGACAATTTAGAAAAATAATAATTTCTAAACTGACCCGACCAGGGATCGAACCTGGGACCTCAGAGATGGCGACACCATGAAAACCGGTGTACAAACCACTCGACCAAGGAGGTCATCAAATTATACTCATTCTCTCTTATACTCATGTGCTATTGTTCATTGGGATGGCCAGTGCCCAGCAGTGGGACGTTTATAAGTTGATGATAAACACTTGTCTTAAATAAAATTGTAACAATTGTTTGAAAGCATTTGTGAAAAAAATTTAAAAGCATACTTTTGTGATTGGTTTTTAAATTATATGTACTATTCTATAACTATATTAATAAATGTTGATTAAAGTTACATAAGGATTAAATTGACGCTGTCTCTATCTGTCTTCTTTAACAAAAACGAGACAGCGTCACTTTAAACCAAGGTGTAACATTTGGCTTGGAGTTTCTCCCGAATTCTTTTAGCAACAACACGTGTTGTGAGACTCCATTTTATTTCTATCTACCGTACATAACTAAAAATACTTTAAAATTAAAACACTTAAAATTGGCATAATACTACACGCGATAGTCATTAATTAAGATATAATAATAACATTTGGCCATTTTTATTAATAAGACGGATAGGGTATAACATATTTAGTTTTCAAATGGAATAATAAAACTTTAGTATTGTGTTGCGTTTTCGAATATAAAAAGGCGCTACAAAATGTTTCTCGTGTTTGCTGACCAAGTCACTTGTACCGATCTGTTCTTTCATAAACATAATTATTTTTCATTATTTGATATCGTTTATAGTTTTTGCTGACACAAATCCAAGTCAATTGTACCAATCGGTCATTTCATGAACTTTTTTAAATTAGGTATTTGTTTTTTCTTAACATTTACAGGAATTCTTAAAAGCAGTGTCAACCCTACCTACATTTGCGTAGACGTCGTTGCGGTGAGCGCATAGATACCGGCATCGGTATCAACACAACAGCGGTTATCAACGGAAATAATTTCCAAAACCAGTACTATGTTGTGTATGTTGTACGGTAATGGATGTTGTAATTTCTAAGAAGAACTATCGATAAATTATCGATGTTTAGTTAGTTCTGTTTGGTTGTCTGTAGTTTTTTAGCTTCTAAGCTTCTTGTTTTAATTTCTGTTTTATTTTCTATTCTTTGTTTTAAATCGAACAAAAGTGAAATAATTTTAAATAATAACAACTCTTTGTATTAAACAAAATAGATGTACAATTGTATATAACTTCTAATCATCTGTTCATATAAAATATTAGAATAACAAGAACTTACTGACGTCATAGCATGTAGGTAGCATTTAACATATAAGTAGACATAAAACATACTAGCAGTCATGCACGGATCATGCAAGCAGACATGAAACACGCAAGGAGACACTGAAAATGCAAGCAGTTATGCAATGTGCAGGCAGACATGCCATATTCAAGCGGATATGGTAGCATGTAAAAAAGTTGGTTTTAGAAAACACGCCAATTCTTAAAAATAAATGAACTTTGCCCTGTGTGGTGCCGGGTCAGAATTGCACCACCCCCTCCCCTGTATCTTAGCGGGTGTCGTAAGAGGCGACTAAAGGGATTTTGCTGGTGGGAGAGCTTTGCTCGTCCGGCGCTACCACCATGCGGACTCGTAAAGCCCGCCAAGTGTTCGGTGCTCGACACAGGACGCGTTCCGGGTTCAGAGCCGTAATACCGGAGCTTGGGGAGGTGCGGTGGCGGCAGGGTCAAGGTCCGGTGGAAGTCTTTGTGGACGCATTGTTCGGTTGACTTGGGTCGATTCGCCGGCCAGGGAGACCCGTAGAAACGGTGGTGCCGCTGGCCGCCCGCGGCATAGTACAGGAGCCCAACTAGGGCTAACCACCCTAGGAGGCTGCTCCACCAGGTCGCGCATAATCCCGAAGTGGCTCGTCGTGCCGGTTGGTGACCGGATTGGTGGGACCCGGCGACTACTCTCGGGGGGGTACGGGGGACCTTCCGTCCGGCGGGTCGATTAACGTCTTACCGAACAACTACATGCACCAGTTCATGTTAGTCTCCCACACTTTGTCTTTTCCCCCTTGCCGCCACAGCATCTCCTTTTACTCACGCCCCCATCCAACCACCATGTCAGTGTCTAAAAACAATGCAGGTCAGACAGCGGCACCCCACTTCCCCACCACCAAGTCGCTTTTTGAGGTGGAGTTCACTAACATCCGTGGACTCCATTCAAACTTCAACGCCGTCCACCAACACCTTGAGACGGCCCGGCCTGCATTGCTCTTTCTGACGGAGACACAGATCCGCCGTCCTGCCGACATTGCATATCTGCACTACCCCGGCTACGTGCTCGAGGAATGCTTCCTCGCGGAAGCCGGAGTATGCCTTTTCGTCAGGACGGACGTTTGCTGTCGACGTTTGCGCTGCTTGGAGGACCCCTCCTTCTCCATCCTATGGGTACACGTGGATCTTGGTTCCGAGAGCCATGTCTACGCTTGCCTGTACCGTTCCCACTCCGGAGACCACGAGACAACTCGGTTATTCGACTACCTGAGCCAAGCAGTTGACGACGTACAGGAGCGGTTTCCGTCTGCCGATGTGGTACTTTTGGGAGATTTTAATGCCCACCATGAGACCTGGTTGGGCTCTTCCAAAACAGATCACGCTGGCCGAACTGCCCACGCATTCGCTCTCACGCATGATCTGACTCAACTGGTTCTCCAGCCCACCAGGATTCCAGATATATCGGGTCAAGCGCCTTCCCTGCTAGACTTACTGGTGACGAGTCGACCAGCCGGGTACAGAGTGTCGATAAGTGCTCCGTTGGGCACTTCTGACCATTGCCTGGTTGGTGCCACCGTACTGCGCCGTAAAAGCTCTCCCTCAGTGGAGTCTAAACGGCGTTTATGGCACTACTCGTCGGCAGATTGGGATGGTATGCGCGACTATTTTGCGTCCATCCCGTGGGGCCAGCGCTGCTTTGTGGGTAGGGACCCATCGGAGAGTGCCTCTGCTGTCGCTGACGAGATCATGTTGGGAATGGAATATTACATTCCCTACACTGATGCCGTCAGCGGAAGTAAGGCGCGCCCATGGTTCAATCGCGAATGCGCCAAAGCTGTTGAACTTAAACAGGCGGCGTATCGCGCCGCGCCGTCTATCTTCAACAAGGCTACCAAAGTCTGCAAGAGAGCTCTCTCGAGAGCGAATGCCCAGCGCGTTGCTCGCGTTGGCCAAGAGCTGTTGTCGCACCCAACGGGTAGCCGAAGTTATTGGCGACTGGCCAAAGCGGTGCAAGCCAACTTTTGCGCGCCTTCTCTGCCCCCACTGCGGTACCCTGATGGCTCGTTGGCCCATCGGCCGCTAGACAAGGCTAACCTCTTAGCGAAGCTCTTTGCGGCGAATTCGCGTATCGATGACTGCGGCGCGGAACCACCTACCATCCCTCACTGTGGTTCCACAATGCCTGACGTCCAAATCAGACAACGTGACGTCCGTGCCGTGCTGCAGTCACTTGATGTGCGGAAGGCTAGCGGTCCTGACGGTATACCGGCAGTCGTCCTTAAAAAATGTGCTCCCGAGTTGTCTCCAGTACTGACACGCCTATACCACCTCTCGTACTCTACTGGAATTGTGCCGGAGGCTTGGAGAAAGGCGAACGTCCAGCCGGTCCCCAAAAAAGGGGATAGGTCTGACCCAGCCAACTATCGACCTATTGCTGTCACCTCTGTCCTTTGCAAGGTTTTTGAGCGAATCATAAACAGACAACTCATTCGCTACCTAGAAGATCACTCCCTGATTCATGATCGACAATACGGGTTCAGACCGAAACGATCAACGGGTGATCTCCTGGCGTTCATAACACACCTGTGGGGTGCAGCAATGGATAAGCATGGAGAAGCACTGGCTGTTAGCCTGGACATCTCCAAGGCTTTCGATCGAGTTTGGCATCGTTTGCTTGTCTCCAAGCTTTCGTCATACGGCTTACCACCTCGCCTATGCGATTGGGTCGCCGGGTTCCTGCATGAGCGCAGCATTTGCGTACTCTGCGAAAGCAGTGCCTCACAGTCTCTGCAGGTGAACGCCGGAGTGCCGCAGGGTTCTATAATATCGCCCACGCTGTTCCTTCTGCATATCAATGGTATGTTATCCTTGGGTAACATTCATTGCTATGCAGACGACAGTACAGTACATCGGCGTTATTTGGGTCACCCTGCGGCAAAGCAGGCCGATGTAGTGGAGTCGAGACGGAAGATTGTCATTGAGCTGGACGAGGAGTTAGACCGCATTTATAAATGGGGCTCTGATAACCTGGTCCAGTTCAATGCCAAAAAAACACAGGTCTGCGCTGTCACGGCTAAAAAGTCCGCATTTCTCCCCCAACCCTCCTTCCAGAGCAACCTATTAGCCATCCAGACTGGTCTCAGTCTCTTAGGTATGGACATACACAGCGACCTCAACCCGAAGAGCTATATTGAGAGCATTATAACCATAGCCTCACGTAAACTCGGAATCCTGAACAAGGTGAAGCGGTTCTTCACGCCGGAGCAACGTTGTCTTTTGTATAAGACTCAGGTGCGCTCCTGCGTGGAGTATTGCTCTCATCTTTGGGACGGATCCGCCAAGTACTTGCTCGAAGCTCTTGACAGGTTGCAAAGACGTGCTGTCCGTATTATCGGTAACGATGACGTTACGACCAGTCTGGAGCCGTTACAGCTACGTAGGGACATTGCTTCCCTTAGTGCTTTTTACCGCCTTTACCAAGGTGAATGCTCTGAGGAGCTCTTTGACCTCATCCCTCCCTCTCCTTTCCTTTCCAGATCGACGCGTGCAGGTCTTAGAAGCCACCCTCATACCGTGCTGACCATCAAGACACGTACCAAAAAGTTTGGACAATCGTTCTTTTGCCGAACTGCCCGTATGTGGAATGCGCTTCCCGCACACGTGTTTCCTTCCTCTTTCTCTCCCGGGTTATTTAAGCGGGGCGTGAAAAAGCATTTATGCAGGTCGCCATAGTGAGAGTGTTCGGCATAGCGTGGTAGCGCTGTGACGAACGCTTTCACTTCTTGGGCTTCACTGGATGCTTTTCATCAGGCAGAGTGAAGCCACTATGGCGTGCCACAATAAAAAAAAAAAAAAAATAACAAAAAGTCCAAGAAAGGGCCGGCTCTAACTCAACTTCTTTTCTGCTTCTACAATGGATATAGACAAATGATTATATCTACATTAGGGGAAAATAAAAGTGATCGCTGTTGCAAATAAGATGAAAGGGAATCGTTTGTCTTAGTTACACATTTAATAGGGAAGCATGAAACGCGTCTATGGAATAATGTTGATAAATGGAAGGCAATAGTGAGACTAAAATATGATTTATGGATTGTGTAAGGAATTACATTTAAATTTTTTGATGAGATGACTTCTGACCGACATGGATTATAAACGATAGCATGTTTTTTCTCCTTCTTTAAAGGCTTTCTTATCTTTATAAGGATCATGTGAAGAGAATGATGATAGTTATAGACAAACAGTTATCAATGATAGCTTTACATTACGGTTCAGGAGGTAGTTTATTATCGATAAATCAGTCGAGACACGACTGAGCAACGATTAAGCTAAGTGCATAGATGCAAGCATAAGCATAAGAACATCAGTAGCGTACGGAATGCGTCCACTAGCGGATTAAGTTTCGATAGAACGTCTCTGGTACCAGGTTAGGATTATAAAATAACGATAGTTATTGACAACGAAGAATGGGCGTTTTTGTATGAAACCCGTCCCACCCCTTGTAAGTGGTGAATTTCGAAATAAATGGTGTATTTTGTTGTAAGGTCAGCAAATATGAACGAGCGAATGAATAAATGGAAAAATAAGAAAAAAAAGGAAAATGAAAATAAAATGAAAAATAGGCCTCATTTTTCATTTATTTTTTTAATTTTATAAGACTCATATAAATCAAAGGAATCTGCGATGGAGGAGTTTTAATTCAAGAAAAAATCTTGACTTCAATTTTATATTATCATTTATTATTGTAATTTTCTTCTTCTCAATAACTTTTTTCTCCCATACCTGGCAGATTTGCTGTCACACAATAAAATGCTTCACTTTTCAAGTACTTTTATTTGATGCATAGATGTAAGTGTTACAAGAAGGGGGGACGTTTTGTCCATTCTTCTTTGCCAATAAACATGTGGCATGACAAGACGGTAGCAATAATGGCTCTGTAATAGTCCAAATTTCACCAAATCACAACTGCACATGTGCTAAGCGTGATAGGTGGTGAGCCCACTATGATATTGGATGTATGTGCAGTCTTTAGTACGTTAGCCGCCTTTTTCGAGTGAGGTGTCGGTTTTAGTGAGCCGCTACACGGCTCTGGTACTATACAATGATGATGATGGTTATATAAAAATTTACTATAGAATACCGTGGTAACGGTGAAAGAATACTACCACCCTCTCTCTTCCATTGGGTGTCGTAAAAGGCGACTAATGGACTAAAGACTACACATACATTTAATTATACAGCTTATGGCAGCAATGGGCTCACCACCTGTCACGCTGAGTACATGTGCAGTCGCTATTTGGTGAAAAGTGGACTATGGTAGAGGACTGCTTTTGCTCATTGCCTAGTCTTTGACTAACCCTTCGGGAATAATAGTCGTGATTATAATATAATCACATACACATATTATGTATGTATGTATGTACTATAGAATACGTGGCATTACAGTGCAAGGAGGTGGTTTATCATCGGCAGCCCTAATGGCACAGCTGAGCCATGTGCATAGATACAACCATTTCGGTATCGTGCGGTCGCCAGCGGAACAGTTTCGATAAAACGCCGCACAATTTCCGTGCGTCATGGCAGCACTGCAAGTCCTATCCATTGAGACGCAAACGTTCCGGTTTGATCATTAACCGAAGGTGACTCAAAATTATTAATTCATCTTTTTTCTTTTAACGCATTTGGTGTCATTTCATCATGTTTTAACAAACGCCGTTTTCGCTCTAGTCACGTAACATTGAAATAAAAATCATTAATATTTATACAATGGACAAATCAGACATCTCGTATTTTTTGTATTATCAGTACTTAAATAAAAAAATGTTTTAATATTTAAATCAATAATGTAACGACAGAAAGATATCAATGGTCGAAGCTAAGCGGACCTAAAGCAAGCAATACCACCAACCAAAATTATAGAACAACACACATTGTATAATCATTAGACGACAAAAGATAGATTTTTTAAGTAGTGTTGAACTTTAATTAAGAAGATTCAATATGCAAACTCGCGGTCGCCATAGGAATCGTTTCGTTAAAACGTCCCACAATTTCCGCCACGACACGGCACCGATGCTGTGCAAATGCATTGCTCAAATGCAAAAGGTAAAGCGAGTTATGATCCCTAAACGAATGAACGAAACGTTTCCAAAGGAACCATTGTGTTTAGATGATCGAAGGTACTATTACTCAAACCGTATCTTTTTAAACTATCATGGTTACAAGCATTATAGTCCTTCAGCCTAAAATTATAAACGTTGCTTAAGCTTTGACATCTATACAATACACTTCCTGAATGACTAATAGTGTTACTCCAAATTCAGGTAACATTAATAAGTAACTGTCTACATTTATTATTGTTAGTAATTTAACATTTTAACACCAAACTACATTTCCTGTGTAGACTACGAAAGCTGCTCTCTGGAGTTACCGGCTTACTGATGATTTCGATACGATGTCGGGTGATGTGCGCTTGCATCTGGTTTTATTGCTACGTCTCATCAGGTAAAATGAAAGTGCTTCCATCATCAGCCTATAAACGTCCCAGTGCTGGGCACAGGCCTCCCACGTGGATAATAGCACGTGGGGATATTGGGCCATATCCCACCACGCTGGCCCAATGCGGGTTGGTGTGTTGTAACGACTGCCATCTTACGACAACAACTGGACTTTAACGTGGATTGCGAAACACGGATGGTGAAAAGTTTTAACAAATATTTCGCTGTGTGTGTACTGTGAAAATTGTTAATACCTACTCGTAAAATAAGTACAAAAGTACAGCTAAGTTTATCTCTAATGAGCGCGCACCAGGTTGAAAATTGTATTAAAGCTGAAATTCTTGTAGGTACAGACGTGCACAGAACTGTTAAGATAACTTATAAATGGACACCATAATAACAACCTGTACACATAGCTTAGATATTTAAACATTATAATATAGTCTTAGTATAAATAAACAAAAGGCCGGCAACTCGTCTGCGATTCCTCTGGTTTTGCGGGTGTCTATGGGCGGCGGTGATTACTTTCCATCAGGTGACCCGCTTGCTCGTTTGCCTCCTTCTGCTAAAAAAAAAACATATCCACGTTATTCTCTGCTGGTCAATATTTTTTGCGGTATTATCTAAGTATACAAATAGGAAAACTGACTTAATGACTGACTGACATATCAACGCACAGCCCAAACTACTAGGATGAAATTTAAAAAACTTGACACTGGCTAAATGTGCTGATCGCACGAAGCCATTATTTAAGAGAAAAAAAGAAAAGCATCATGCTTTCTTTTTTAATGTAGGTGAGTTTGTATGAAACTCCGTCAGTTTTGAACTCGGACCAAATATCGGTCCGAGGTTTTGAAGCTAAATCGCTCAGAATAATAATGCTTTAGTTATTACTCTATGATAAATCGATAAAAATTGTGGCATTACAACGCATGCCGGGTACAGCTAGTTAATCACATTATTGCGTGTTCGCCTGTTTAGCGTTGTTTGCCTAATAAATACTTGATTTTCTACACAGTACAACTCTAGCAACGACCTTTAGCTTTACCAAATAGCAAGATAATCTTCTAGCAGCTTTTTTAATGAGAATGTTGTAGGTGTTAACAAAATGATTATTTTCCCTCGCGAGTCCTATAGGTACAATGGATAAATTTTACCGCTTGTTAGAAGAAGGTAAGCAATAAATTGTTGTCGATTCACGTAAAAACGCCCGCGCTATTCTCGTACGCATGGAGTTCGATATCTTAATAACGCCATCGAATCAGATTTCTAAATTGAATTCCCATACTGAATGTGATATTTTAACGAGACTCTTCTAAGATATTGGTGTGTGTACCAATAATGCGCATTCCTCTTAAATATTGAGTAGGGATAGCATTTTTTTTATAGATAATATTAATAAACGTGCAGCATTGAGAGTATGTTTGGCCTGATAATAACATTTCAATGTGCATTTTTTTGTACGGAACATCTAAATTTTTTTTGCAATTTCCTAGTTGCTGCCATACAAATACTTGTTCTTTGCACTTAATAGGATGGCCCAAATACGGGATTATAGACCTTTTACTAAACACATACATACATATAATCACGACTATTATCACAGAATAACTAATAGTACTACCTACAGAAGGTTCACTCTCTAACGTCTTTCACGCGAAATTGAAACTTATCGTGTGACCCGAGCGTTCATATTCCGTTAAGCAACGCTGACTCGATATCGATTTAACGTAATGACGTCACAGAGCATAGGGTTGCAACATGCAACACCCTAGACTACATCCTGCTCACCAAGCAGGTTGGTGGTCAAATGCTTGCTCAGTTTATAAAAAAAAAATTTTTTTTCACTAAATAGCGACTGCGCAGCGTGACAAGTGGTGACCCCATCGCCGCTCAAACCAAACACCCTGTATTATTTTACTAAGTAAATGTATATGGAGTGTTTCAATAAAAGTGCCTAAGTTATTTAAGTCGTGACTGTGTTGGCGTCATCAAAATTTTATCCCTCGCAAAACAAACGCTTCGGTTGGGTTAATGAGTGGACTTAAAATTATCAAGTTATCTTGTTTCAACGAAGTTAGTGTCAGGCTCACAAGATGACTTAAAGGATTTTTTGGAATTTGCTTTTGATACGCCTAAATGTTATTATTCTCGTATTTATTTATTTTCTTAAGTCTATGTTTTTTATAATATTCCATATAAAAATAATAAACAAAACTACTATAAAACATTAAACATTATAAAAAACCTAAACCTAGGGTGCCGCCGGCAGCGGGGCAGGGCCCAAACTACCGGTGGTTAGGGCTGCAGAGAGAGGAACCTCCTGACGATGCGTGCCGTGTCAAGAAGTACCGCCTTCTGTATCTGGCCCTTGATCCAGCCGTCTAGCGAGAGTCTCTTGAGATGTTGGTCGATTATTATTATTATTCTCTTTATTATTATTATTCTTATTATTATTATAGCCTTCCCTCGTCATGTGGAAAGGCCTGTGTCCAGCTGTAGGACGTTTATACATTGATGATGACGATGTTGATGACGTTTAAATTTTATTAAAAATATATTATGAAGAAGAAAACAGAGTCGCGTATCGGTGAAAGAATACTACCACCCCCTCTCTTTCCTTGGGTGTCGTAAAAGGCGACTAACGGACCAAAACTGCACATACATCCAATAGCTTAGAGGGTGATGGGCCATCTGTAACGCTGAGCACATGTGCAGTCGCTATTTGGTGAAAAGTGGACTATGGCAGAGGACTGCTTTTGCGGTCCTCATTGCCTAGTCTGGCTAACCCTTCGGGGATAATAGTGCCCAATGCCCGGCCCAATGCGTGCTGCAATGCAGCGTGGCTCTACCACTCAGTCAGTGTCACTCATTTAGCACCACCCAGGTATCACCTGTAGGGTCTCAATGGCAAACCTACGGACGCAAGCAACTTGAACCCCCAAAATATTATATGCATTTAATATTGCGGTTCAATCGTAAATCTTAAGTTTCTTATGTGTTTCATTTCAATATTTTGAAATCATTACATATTATAAAGTAAAGTCACTGGTTTCCTGTGTCTGTGGCCTCCGCTTAATTAGTCTAAACCACGCAATGGATCTTTATGCGGTTTTCACTAATGGAAAGAGCGATAACTGACGATGGTTTTTGTTTGTCATTTGTGGATATTTTGTACAAAGTGGCTGATGTATGACGGTGTTCCTAAGTTAGCGTGGACGAAGGCGCGGGCGGGCTGCTAGTTATATATTTTGTTTTTTTTTTTGTTTTTATCTGTTGTGCCCCGTGTTTTATTACAATAAACCATTTAATTTTCTTTGTTTGATACAATATATCTGCTTTGACATAAATAATAGAAATTCTTTACTCCGAGCAGACAAATCTTTCCAAAAAACTCGAAACGTCATTTCTCTTAGTTCTTCTATACTTAACGCTGCCGTTACCACTCAGTTCAATGGCCAGTTCATTTTTGTGACATGTTAGTGTTTTCTGGTATATTTACGCTATATTCTGCATTTTCCTGTCGAACAGTATTGATTCTCAGGTCCACGTAGATGTATTTGTTAGCAATGTATTGTGGGATATTTAGTATTGCTCTCAGTGTCTTTATTACTGTATTACTTTTGCTGGTTGTACCCCACAATTGGATACCGTATGTCCATATCGACCTTAGGATGGCCTTGTAAACTAAAAGTTTGCTGTTTGCGCTCAGTTTCGACTGTCTTCCAATCTGGATGATTTGGTACATGCCACGTAGTTTACCGTCTCTTGGCCCAGATGTGTTTTTGCCATGTCAATCTTCTATCCCGATGCATGCCTAGATATTTTGCCTGCTCCTCTTGTAGTATTTCCTTGTTGTTTAGTTTAACTGGTGGACAGGTGTCCCTTTTAAGTGTAAAGCTTACATGCACCGATTTGGCCTGGTTAGCTTTTATCCTCCATGTTTTGAGCCATACCTCAATTTTATCAAGGTGTGTCTGTGGTATTCTTGATTCCGTGTCTGGGTTGCAGTGAGTAGACAGTAAGGCCGTGTCATCTGCATATGTTGCTACTAAGGTTTTATCCGTTCTCGGAAGGTCAGATGTAAATATGGTATAAAGGGTGGGTCCGAGGATTCTGCCCTGCGGTACTCTTGATTTTATCTTCTTAAGGTCTGAGACCGCATCTTCAACCCTTACCTCAAAGCAGCGGCTCTTTAGGTATGATTGTAGAGAGAGAAATAAAGAGTACGGCAGCAACTTCTTGACTTTGTACAGTAGACCTGCCGACCTTTGTGTAGTGACCTGCTTATGAAATTGACAATGCGATGCAACTGTTCGACTGTACCATAGTTTTCTCTGAATCCAAACTGATGGTTCGATATTATGATGTCTAAGAGGTGTTCTTTCATTCTGTTCAGCATGATTTTTTCGAGAAGTTTTCCCGTCACTGCCAAGAGGCTAATGGGCCTATACGAAATGGCCTCCTTGAATGGTTTCCCAGGTTTGGGTATTATCAGTATTTGTGCATCTTTCACTGACCAGGGAAGTGAGACAGGCGCAAGCAGGCGTTAAATATTGTAACTATTGCCATCATACCTTTTTTGGGCAGTCTTTTCAAGAGGGAGGCAGCTATGAGATCATAGCCCCGGGCATTTTCCTTCTTGCAGGTTTTTATTTAAGTATTTAGGTTTTTAAGTGGTAGGCATATTATTGTTGTGCGCGCTATAGCTTCTTTTTTTATTTCATCATTCTGTTCTGGGATTGCCTCAGAAAAAGGTGTAATGACTGCGCTTAGATGATCGGCAATATAGCTGCTTTTTCTGCATCTGATCTCTGAGAATGTGGTTATTTAGCCGTTTCATCCTACGTGTAGCTCTGCAGAGCGAGTGTTAGTACCTATTATTGGACGTTCAAATTTATTAAGTCTCTGGTCATATGTTTTAGTTCCTCAGAGCATTTATTGATAGCTGCTTTATTACTTGGGTATCTAGTATTTTTCCAGATCTTTCTTAGATAACGTCGCTTTCTTATTTTGTCGTTAATTGCTTTGGGGTATTTGTTATGTTTTATTAGTACTCTTTTTCGTGGCGCGGTTGATTTAATGGTTGCGCTGTAGATGACTCTGTTGAATTATTCTACCTAATTATCTATATCCTCTGTCGTCGTAGAAGTGTCTGATACAATATTTTTAGGCTTAACCATTGATTCCAATCTAAATTTGAAAGCACACATTAGTAAACTTAATAAACGATTATCCAGTTGTTGTTATGCTTTATCGATTTTAGCAAACGTAGCATCGGTTGAGGTTTCTAAGAGTGCTTATTATGGTAGTGTATTCCCATTATTAACGTACGGTGTAATTTATGGGGCAACTCTGTGAATGACTCCACATTTATTATGCCGAAGAAATGTGTTAGTTATATTTTTAAATTTTACAAAAGACAATCTCTGCGAAATGTTTTCAAAAGGATTCGTTTACAAACTTTAACTTGTATTTATATTTTGGAATCTTGTGTATTTTTGAAAACCAATATTGAGAATTTTATCAAGAAATCATCATATCAATTTGCGTAGTAATTTCATGCGTATTGTCATGATTTTTGTATTCCCAAATGTAATGGGGCAGTTATGTATTTATTTATTTATTTATTTATTTATTTATTGATAGGAAAACCAACAGCTATGTTACAATGTAGAATCTTATAGTTAAAGTCAGAAAGCCAATTACAGGTTCTCACTGTTAAAAATAGAGTAGCTTAAACTGTGATACAGTCTTACAAGAAACTCAATCAATTAGGTACAGAGGTTATTCACTAATCACTATCTACTGCTCATCAATGTAACCTCCAAAAAATAACTGGCTCATGAGACGCCTTATCGTTGCGACACTGGTATTAAAAAGGTCAATATCAATTTCTTTACTTATTGTATTAAAACTATTACTCGCTCGCCAAATATACGTGTTCTGCCTATAGTTGGAAGAAGATGTGGGGGCAAATATATTAGTGGGCTGAACCTAAGAAGTTTTGTAGGTGCTCTGAGAGTGATCTGAGACAGAAGATCAGGACAGTCGATGGAATCCGAAGCGGTTTACAATAGAAACGTAATGTCAGCAATTTCACGGCGAATTTCTAAAGGAAGTAGATGATGTTTTTTGCAAAAACTAGGGTATTGCGCAGAGTCGTACCGATCTTTGATACGAAAACAGAGATACTTGATAAATCTTTTCTGGATGTTTTCAATTTGAGATATATAAGTTTGATATCTCGGGTTCCATACTTGAGACGCGTACTCCAGAATGCTACGAACGAACGTGCAGTATAAAATTTTAAATGTCTTAACTTGAGTAAAATCTTTTGACAAATCCGAGAGCCTTAGACGCTTTGGAAATTATATTATTGATATGAGAGTCAAATACTAACTTAGAGTCGTGGACTACACCAAGGTCTCGCACAATAGTTGCACGTTGCAGATTAAAGCTTTTTTGCCTCTCCTTTTCCTTTTGCCTTTTGAACTTAAAGTACTTGAAGGCAAACAATTTAAGAATAAACTAAAACGTTGGTTAATTGATAAAGAATTCTATAGCCTTCATGAATACTATATTATAAGGATAAGTAGATAAATGTCTAAATTGCTTGTTTTTATTGTAATTTTAATTACTAGGAATCTTTATATTAATTTAAATTTTATCCTTTTATTTTATATAAATAATTTAATTAAATTAATTTTAACTTATATAATATTAATATTTGAATAATTGATAGTACTTATAATGTAAATTATTTTATTTTTCATCATTCTAATTCCTGATCTTATTATAACAGAAAGAAAAAAAACTTATAAACTAAAACAAAATAACTGAAAATCTAAAAACCTATAAATATCTTATCAATAAAAAATATCTCTAAGAGAAACGCTGCCGTGCGGCAAAGTCCCCAAATGGCTGGTAGCGTTGCTCTTTTGAATGGCTAAGCTAACTCGTTGGCAAAAGTAGCTGCCAGCCCTCCGGCCGCCGGAGACTTCGACAAGACGCTTCGATAGATCTTTCACGAAACGCCGTGCTTCTGGCCCCCATGGCCCCAGCGTGTCCACCCCAAACGGTACAAACACATAGCTCTCGCCAAGAGCTTCGTATTTGCGCCGCTTGAGACTTTCGGCTGCGGCTGCTGCCGCGCCCGCCTCGCAGGAGGTCGCACGGATGTGGGAGGGAGCCAGAGTGTCTACACAAGTCACGTCCCACACCAGCGACCCCCCTAGCTTCCATGGAATTAGAGACATTCCGTCGGGCTTCTAGCCATCGCTCCGAAACATACCGTTTGTCTCTAATTATTTAATATAATTTATTAATTTATGTTAATTTTTGAATATTTTACTATTTTTAAATATTATACTATTATACACTCAATTTTGGATAAACTGATGGATGTACTCGTATGCTAATTTTTAAAATCTTTGTGTAGGTACACAGTTTTCACAATAAAAGTATGAATCAATCAATCAATCAGTCACTACTAGGTTTTGCAGCTTTATCTCACATGTAAAGTTATCTATCTATATTAATAAAAATCAATTACCAAAATGTTTGTACACGCATCACTTCAGAACGGCTGCACCTATTTGACTATTTTTTTTTGTTGTTTCGTATTTGTTAGGACAAGGTTTGTGTGAAGAAAATGTTAAAAAAAACGGAAAGGTGTAAAAATTTGGATTAAAGTATCTCCATGTAAAGTTATAGACAGCAAAAAGATGGCAAAAAGGGTTTAACAAATTCAAAATAACAATATCAAAAATAATGGTGACGGAATTGGCTATTTGACATTTTGTAACAATAAAATATGAAATATGTCGGAAATGGTAGTAAAATGATTATCCAATAGTTTTTTTACTAAGATAATTTGTAAATATTTTATTTTTACAAAATAAATTTGCGATTTTTTATCTGTGGATTACAAGACCCGAAACACGGGCGGCCATGATTGAGCTTCATGTGAAGCTCAATGATATTTTATGTTGTGAAGCTCGTCACATTTCACACAATTATCAAAAACTATCTGTCAGGTTTGAAGAAAAATTTCTATGTTTATTGAAATGTGACGTCACAGAGCAAAATGTCACGTGACCAACCGTATTCGCGCGAAATTTGAAATTAATAAAGAATAATATGTTTATTTCTATTAAATATCTTTTTCGAAAAAGAAAATATTGAACGGGGTTTTAAAATAAGCGTTTGTAATTTTTAAAATACTTTTTCAAACTGTCAAGTAGCCAATTGACCTTAGAACTGACAGCTTGACGTTATTGTTCAGTTTCTTTCGTTGTTCTAATAAAATTTTAAATTAATGTTAGTATTAATTTAAAACGTAAATAAACACTAAATAAATAATAACTAAAAGTTGACACTATATTCATTGATTTTTAGGCGGTACAAAGTTCGCCGGGACAGTTCGTAGTTACATAACTTGCCGCAGACTAATCTCTCCGAACCACAGCTGGGGTTGGCTGGAAGAGATCTCTTCTAGAGATAAGCTCACCTTTGTGTATGTCTTGTTTAATGTGTTTTCAACGTGTGTTTTCTATGTGCAATAAAGGATTAATAAATTGTTATCGTATATTAATAAATGTTGAAAGTTCGATCGATTGAAAGATCGACGTATTGTGATTACTGATTAGCCAGTCGGCTAGATATTTCGCTTTTTATGTAAGTATACATAAATAGCTTCCTACTCTGATCATCAAAGAAAGAAAATCCTCTTCGCATTACGAACGGCAGGGGTGTCCACTTTATCACAAATCAACTTTCAATAATGAAACCTCATAAAACGTTCCCTAGTAAAGGCGCGGGGTATCCTTTTATCGCCAACAAAATATGAAATGAATTGAGTGAAGTACATTTTATTTAAAATATATCTGAAAATCAAATGGAAAATTCAATGCTGGAAGGAGAAATCAATAATTTATTATTAAATAGCCAATGCACTGACACACCCTTAGCAATACTTACATAAAGCAGCGCATACATAGCTCTAACATATAAGGAAAAATATAAAGCAGACGTGTTTGTAGAAAAGATCGTCGCCCCTAAGATATTAGTGGAAAGCAGAGGTCGATCTGCCTGCCGTAATCCGGGTGCGTTTCCAATATATTGGATTGGAACACCCTGTCTTTACGCTTGTAGTAATAAAAGAAATGTACACCTAAGTAATGGAATGTTTAATATATTTAGAATAAGGGAGCGTAAAATCCTTGTGTTTAATAGTCACCAGTGTGCATCGTACACAGGAACGAGTGAGTTTATTCGCGTTATGGTGAATGCCGCGAACGGATGCCAATTTCACACCATCATGTACAATTTCAACATAATATCAGCTTCACAGACGGCGAAAGAGCTCGCTCGCTTCAGAGGAGCTGCACAAGTTTTGTGAGCGCTGTTGTTAAATATTTATTCAAAAGTATTTCTGCCTAGTCTAGATATCTCTTACATGTTGTGCTGTACGGATTTACGTATGTAAGTTCACAAAGGTTGTAACTATTTGAATTGTATGCGTCGTATCGTATTCACTTTGTAAGGCAGATGCCTACAGAATTATCCTTCAAATAAAAAAGGTAAGCGTATGAATGTAAACCTAAACGTAAACCTACATAACTGTTCGTTGGATTCAACCTCCTTTAACAGAAGAATAAAACTAAACGTACGAATTCAATAACGAGATTCGAAATTCAAACTTATTTTTTAAGAAAAAAATTAAAATTTAATATGCCGTTGAACAGAATCTTTCTAGATAAAATAATATGCTGTTCGTATTAATGTGGTAAGCGATTTTGATGAAACATATATAGAGATACTTACATGATATTAACTAGGAATAAAGATACTTTCTATCCCTTTAACAGGTTCCTATCAGATAGTGTAGTCCTAGCGAACGAAGTCGTAGGACACAGCTGGTAATCAAACAGAATCGTCTAAAGAAAAGGCGTTAGAATAACATTTGCGTTTCAGACAACAAACAAATAACTAAGCAACGAATATTTTGAATTTACAAGAAGACGCTATGGTAAGCATTGGACTTATTCGGGGATCTTAGTCACCGCCAGTAAACAGTTCGGTTCCGATCCCCTTGCCAAATTCCTGGGATGCCGGGCTTGGCCTCACTCAAATTAACTCATTATTTTCGTACATAGTTCCGTTGTAAAATATCTGTTTCTCGACGATTGCTCACTTTTTGGACTCCTTATTAGAATATCCTACTAATATTATAAAAGCGAAAGTTTGTAAGTATGGATGGATGTTTACTCTTCACGTAAAAACTACTGAATGGATTTGGATGAAATTTGGCATACAGATAGTTTATAACCTGGATTAATACATAGGATACTTTTTATCCCGATATTCCCACGGAAACGGGAACCACGCGGGTGAAACCGCGAGCGGCCGCTAGTACGGTAATATTTTGTTCAGTTGGAAATAGGTTTTTTTAATCAGCAGGTTCTAGCGTCGTCATTACTGAGGGTTCGATTCCAGGTCGGGTAAATTTAAAAATTCCTCTCATTCTTAATTGATTTTGGTCTGGGTTTTTTCTTTGTATAATTAGTATGTTTATTCCACAGAACAGTTAAATTATCCGTTATCTGAATAATAAAAAACAGTTTTAAAAGAAGCTTACCTTAAGCTAGATAATTGGTGTAAGAGTGGAAAAGTTATTTTATATTTATATTTTTAAATATTTTTTGTTAAGTATGTTATTTTTCAAATTTGGTGAGGTAAATAAAATTATTTCTAAATATGAATAAATATATGAAACGTCTAAAAATCGTCGTCGTTAATATAAACTCGTCTCTCCCTAATCCTATCTAGAAAAGGGTTCTTATAAAAATACTCCAAACTGTAATTAAAAATATATAGACGCCTATTAAAAAGTATTTGGACGTACTATTAAGCCGGGTCTCCTCTAACATCAAACATCTAACAAAATATGGGCGTATATTTTTGATGTTTGATGTTAGGTGTTAGAAAACACAAAACAGTGTCGCAGGAGACCCGGCTTTAGCTCAACAATATCAGGCTCCTTCAATTCTTCTTATATTCACAACTCAAAATATACAAAACACTGAAAAGAGTCCTGTTTCGATATTTTATATCGCAACCACGTTGTAGAATATTCGGGAGGGAAGTTTCGCTCGGCCTCCGAATATGGTGTGGACAGATAACAAAATGAGGGTTGCCCGCGAGGTCAACGGTACGTACTACTTTATTTTGTGAAACACAAAGTTGACCTCTTATTTTTGGACTTTTTTATTTTTGGACATTTTTATTTTTGGACATTATTATTTTTGGACATTTTTATTTTTGGACAATGTTAGTGTTTAGACATTATTATGATTTGGACATTAGTATTACAAACCATTTTAAGCACGTCTTGACTAACAAAAAAGAAACGTTAAAATGTTAATTTAATTCGGAATTTGTTTGTTGGATGCGAGCAGCACAAGGAACGTCGTGGTGGAGATTCTTGGTTGTCGTCGTAAGATGGCAGGCGTTAAAATGGTAATTTGTATTTCAAAAAAATGAATTTAAAAAACCCACCAACTCGAATTGGTCCAGCGTGGTGAGCCCAATATCCACATGTGTGTGGTCATGTGGGAAGGCCTGTGCCTAGCAGTGGGCCGTTAATAGGCTGATGATGATGTACGGAGTTAAAGTAGCGTTACCTAGTAAGCAGTTTGTTTCACAATAGCTTTCAATCATACATAAGAAAATCATACAACGCACCTCGGTCGCTCGGATGGACATGACGTATCTCCCGGCCCCTGTGAGCGAGTCTTGTTTAGCGAGGGTTAAGAATTCCAACTTCCAAGAGAGTTTTTTTAGATAGCTCTTGCTGCGTCGAACTGCTTGGAGCAAAAGTTCTCGCCGTCTCAATGTGAATTTTCAACCACAGACTTTTGATGTAGTCTTCACGTAATTTATAATAATTTCTACGCACACACCAATTACCTAGCCCAAGATATAAACTTCTTTTGAAACTTGTCTACATGGTAAACTAGATAACGGATAAAATAACCTAAACATAGAAAACACCCAGATCGAAATCAATTTATAAAAACTTTTTCTTAATTGACCTGACCGGGAATTGAACCCGGGAATAATGTATGAATGTTTCTAAATATCAAAAAAAAAACGATTGAGAAAAATATTTTTACATTACTTTGTAAAAATTCTTTTGTTATTGCTTTTGTGAACTCTTGTATGTACCCACTGATATAGTGTTTTTCTTTTGCACTATGTAAAAATATTAACGGTTAAAAGTTAGTAAGCACACAATATTAAATTATTTAAGTATAGTAAAGCCACAGTAAAGCCAAACTAGTAAGCTTAACGAGCTCTAATATTCGATTACGTAAAACAAGTTTAATGTAAAGGAATAATTCGTGGTAAACTGGCATATTGTATTATGAAGCAAAAATGTTATTTGATTTTTTCTTTGTTGAAATAACAAAGACAAACGGACTCGAGTCATAATAAATTGGTGTATTAACTTATAGATATAGGTACCGAGACTCCTTAGATAAATTGTTTACGAACAAATCTTGAAGGGGATATTAAGAAAGTCTAGACAAATCTTTTTAGAAGTTGAATCGGACAAGGTGATGGTGGCGATGAGACGTAATGCAAGTATATCGTTTGTTTAGCTGGAATAGTGCATCGAAAGCGTTGGATTAAGATTGTTTCTTTTTAAAACAAAATAACAAATTGAAAATGCAAATTATTATTCTCGAGTACCGATACGAATGAAATTCTTTACGAGATCCAAATGTAGGTTTGGTTTTACATTATGAACAATTAACGATGCATTACGAAAACCATTTCTACACAAAAGTAATATTAAATATGTAAGAAGAAGGAAACGCTTTAGATTTGCAAAATAATTTTAGTTTGGAGACGATTTTACAAAAATATTAATAAATATTTACGTAAACCTTGTTCTGTATTTTTATTTATAAAGATTGAAAGTTGTATAGTTTTTCGAGTAAATCTTTTATATTTTTTCAGATGCTGATCTTTAGGATACCTGTAAAAATATTGGATCGGATGTCAATTATATATGTAGTTGTAAATTAATATCGAATAATGCACGGAAAAACTTCGTTGTCGATCTATTTATTGCTGCCTAACAACAACAAATAGCAAGTAGGCATAGACTATAGTGAGCTGAAGCTTGGGTTTAGAGTTTAGACAACGCTTTTTTCACGCCAAACATTATAAAGCTGAAGTTACGACCGCACATTGTCAAAGGTACAAGCATGAACCTATATACTAGGGTTATGGGTACAATCCCTCCCTCCCTCCCTCCCTCACGAGAGTATCGATAGTATTTCGGTTACCTAAGGGTATTTTATCGTATGACCCAAACTTTTTACATATGAAAACTATGCTGTTAATTCGTTTTTTTTTAAACTTCGGTAGTAAAATATACAAACTTTCTACTTAAAAAATTAAAAACCATTTTTTGGCTCAGCTGCCATAAAACCAAACGATGGAAATTCTAATGTTGGTAACTTTTAGCAGTCTTTATGGCTGTCTGTCATAAAGACTCCAATGAAACATTTAAATAAAACAATACATGTTCTTTGATTTCTGATAAAGATAAGGTCGACCTTACCTACCGATTGCATTATATTCTCATCGCTGGTCGTCACTATGCTGGTTCTATTATTAATTATATTAAAACAATTTTTAGACAATTAATGCTCAGTTTCTACTTTTAGGGGTTGTTTATCTATCCAATAACGCTGTTCCTTATTATTGGTACCACATACGACACGGTACCTACATTTTAGGGTTATTATGATTATTACGATTATTGAACTATGTTCGATTAGTTTCCATAAGAGCTCAACTGTCCTACTACCAGGCACAACAAAAATACAACTGTTAGCAACCTCCAGGAGTCTTTGTGACAGACAAGGGGATAAATAAAGTACATATAGTATGCAGAACACAGAAGCAGATAGGAAGGAAACTATGTAATATATACTCTTTCAAACCTATAGTAATCATTTACGTGTGTCAGGCGGGCAGGCAGTTTTATCGAGCTAGATCACATTCCCGGATCAAGTGGCAGCCCAATATTTGGGCTACTCTTACTCCGAGTGACCGACTGGACTTTCAAATAAATGAAATTTGGTAATACATTTACCCAACGATGTATGCGAGTTGTATCTGTATCGATGGTTTTGTATGTGATGAAACAATTGTTGGTTTTAGCTATGTTTTATACACAAAAACAATAAAAAATAAAGTGTGTTTAAAAAATCTGTAAACTCTGTTGTTATTACTTTGTTTTATGAAATAAAATAAAGAAATTCCGTTAAATGCTTAAAAAGAGTCATGGTTTTTGAATTCATGTAAAAATCCCACAAAAAGGGGAATTTTTTTTCTTGAATTCGAAAATATTCTTAGAAACTTCTTTAAGTTTTTTCCCGTATGAACCTAATTTGGATTGCTATGAATATTTTAAAATTTACCAATTTACCAACGAACAGCATTTCATTTTAATTTATGTAGAAAGAAGATCATGAGCGATAAATCCCCAGATATTAAACAACGTTGTCCCTATTTGCAGGCCTACGGTTTCATAAGATTGTTATGTCAACTTCAGATTTTTTCTACTGATACGTTTGAAAGCGACCCCTATTAGCGGCAAATCAATATAATCCGAGTCTTTATTATCCGGGAAGTGTCTCAATGAAGTATTTCTGCCCTAAAGGAGAGTTACTTTTATACTTTTTTTGCTCCGTCCCAAGGGTTCTCAGGCATTTTTTCATTAAATGCTTTTTGGTCCTCCAAATTCATTTTCGAACATGCCTTTGACAGATCAATAGTTCTTTTTAAAAGTTTCAAAAGGGATTTACTACTTAATTAAGTTTGAATGTAAAGGAATCGTCGGTAACGAGCAAAGTTTCAGCCACAATGAATGTAATTAATCGAGAACTTTTTCGACTTCGTCAAAGTATAACTCGAAATATGAAATATAACAAGAGATTTTCTTTTAAATTTTGGCTTTGTAAGATTTTGATACAGTTGTACTATGGGACCAACTGTAATCATTAAAAAAAACAGTTGCATACAATATATTATACATTCTGTCAAAAAAGTTTCGGGAACGGATGATTTGTTTATGATTCCAAATTCAATTTTTTTAATTGCATCTGTTATTTAGATTATGAGGCCTATTACATCTCGACTGTGATTTTTGCGTAAAATGGCTAATTTTGGCGTTATGGATTTCAGAAACAAAAATACATTAACAATTATGACTTATTGAATAATGTAGAATAGCTATTGGAATAGTGCGTAGCGGCCTCGCTTTTTGAAAATTTTGCTTAACTTTTTAATTAAACCCAAAATTGCAGAGAAAGATTTTCATAAAGTGTGCGAAGGTAATTTTTTGAGCTCATAGATTGAACTACTGTTTTAAACAAGTGAAATAAAAAAAATATAATATAATTACTTATATAGTCTAATAGTGCGTAGCGGCCTAGGAATTTTTAGATATCATTGATTATATTATATAGGAAAAAAATCTTATGCTAAAACAAAAAACTTCGAAAATCGCTATAAGTTAACTGTGAATATCTCCTATCTTCGATTATATTATTAAGCAAAACTTATACCAGAGTAATCGTTGCTTCATGAAGAATAAAGATTTATCGTTGGCGTTATTATTTTTCGTTCACGTAAGTGTATCGTTTCTGAAGGAGCATACTTTGAAGGCGACAAAATAAATTTCGATTAATAACTAACATTTTGTGTATTATTGATCTTTTCCCGGTACTTTCTTGACAGAGTAGTAACTGGCTCGATTAAAACGTTTGAAACAGCTGTTTCATTAATGATTTCACAGTACAGTTTTTCCATAGTTTCCAATGAAACAATCCTTAACGTGATTGTACTAATTAAAAAATAAGGATGTAAGTATATAGTTTGTATAAGTACTTGAAATGTAGATATTGGCATACAGCCAAAAGCAAAGCTTGTCAATGAAATCTATATTAAGTAATATTTATGCAGTTGTTATTTAACGCAAATAATCAAATATTACGAATTATGTAGCTGTGTTTTTGGTCATAAGATCTTTCAATTAAACGGGTTGCAAGTGAAGCGTGCCTCGGGATCGCAAACTCGACTCATCAAATTTATTAATACCAAGTTTTTCACTTCGTTTATTAAGCAAAAGTGAGATTAACACTGGGGCTTAACGTAAGACGTAGACCCTTCCCCCACAGAGCCAACGCCGTGTGACGGCGACAGATAAGCTAATTACTTATTGTGATTTAGCTACGGATCTTGGCAAATTTTTGGTACCTACTCCTTAGGCTTTTATCAGGTCGATCACACGGCTAAAACTTAGGATGAAACTTTAGTGCTGCTGGCTGTGATGGAAGTGCAGCAATATATTTTAAATAATGTTTGTAAATCGTCGTTGAAGTGACAATGCCTCCTAACTAATATCTTTAAGTTTAACTTGTCTATTGCCATAAAGTTAATATTCAATTTAGCACCGATTCGTACTTCTTCTTATTGTAAAATTGTAAATCATTATCAAAATGGCTACTATAGGTTTGTGTAAATATCTCTTACAGTAACTTTCCATGAATTATTGTATGGAAATGCTCTCCGATCTCTACTATAAAAAAGCGTTTCGACAGTTAGGAGGTATTGTCAATTATATTATTTCTTCAATTTTATTATTACCTACTATACTAGCGGTCCGCCGCGACTTCGTGCGCGTCAACCCTCGTCCCGTAGGCCTAGCATGCGCCACATGAGATATGTCGCGCACGATATTCTCTCTTCCTTCGATGGCGGGAACGACAAACTATCTCGGTTACAGTTGTCAAAACTCGATAAAATTATATTGCATGTTAGGGTTTATAGACAAAAATACCACAGACAAGCAAAAACTACCATTATGTCTATTTTTGACATATCGTGTACAGAGATAACACGAGAAAACGGGTCGAGAAAATTTTCTCGTGTTGCGCATGCTAGGCCTACTGGTATCCCGCGACTAATTTCGTGGTAACATAACTATGCTTTTGAAAGAAAGAAAGAAGAAAGAAAAAACATTTATTGACTGTCACTATTAAAATGTAGAATAATAAAAAAAAAGACGTGAAATATAAGTACAGAAAATGCTACTAACAGAAAACAACAGTGTGACGAACCAATCAGGACCCTACCTCAGCATATGCCGCTACGGTGTGACAAAGTCACATCGCAACGGCGCTGGTATTCTGGCAGGGCCTGTACGAGGTGACGTTTCTAATTTTAATAAGGCTTTTGGGCATCATCTCACTTTTAACGTCCCACGCCTGGACACAGGCTTTCCCACATGCAAAATAACACATAGGGAGATTGGCCATTACCCACCACGCTGGCCCAATGTGAGTTGGTGGGTTAAGTTTAAAGCTCTGATATGGACTAACAAGTTGAAATAATAGTTATACCCTCAGTACCTGGATGAATAACCAAAAATTGGATTTCGATTTTCCTCCGTGCTTCGACAGGCCCGTAATCCCGTATCAGGGCATTGCAGTCGTTGAAACAAGCCATGGCAATAGCAGCGTCGTGAAGGGCCTGAAAACTCAACCAAATCAATCTTGCGGTTGACCACTCGATGAGCACTGGAACGACTGGACTAGACTAGAGATGTAGACTAGAGAATACGTAGATGTAGAAAGTTACTATAATAAAATTTCTTTAAACGAGTAACAAGGACACATAATGGTTAGTAACAAACGAACTTAAAAGTCAAACATACAAACATATTATAATAATAATAGTATATAATCACGACTATTATCCCGAAGGGTTAGTCAGAGACTAGGCAATGGGGACCGCAAAAGCAGTCCTTTACCATAGTCCACTTTTCACCAAATAGCGACAGCACATGTGCTCAGCGTGACAGGTGGTAAGCCCATCGCCACTCTATGCTGTTGTATCTATGTGCAGTCTTTGGTTCGTTAGTCGCCTTTTACGACACCTTAGGGAAGAGAGGGTGTGGTAGTAATCTTTCACCGCAACGCGACACGGTTAAAAGTCTTGTTACTTCATTAAGGGTAGATTCGACCAAACTGGAATAAGACTACTTACTTTACTTGACTTACTCCGAGATTAGTCTATACAAATTCGACGTTTAATCTAGGTAAGACCTTATTCCAGTTTGGTCGAATCCACCCTAAGTTATTAAAATTAATAAGTTTGAGTTATTACAAGTTTAACTGTGGGCAAGGATGTGGTTACATGAAAGCATGTAGGTGAACCCAGTGGCGCATGAAAGGCGAGACCGAATGGTCTGCCATCGCATCTTCGGTTTATACGTTGGCACAACTGCAAATGCCTATATTAAAAAGATTGTGTTAATCGCCGTAAAACATTTTATTCTTGTGTGACTGTGACATAATGTGCCTTAAATCATCGACAAACGTATACGATCTTAAATAATTAGAAAAACATAGTGATAGTATGTAAGTGTAAATTTAATTATTATCCTTAGGATTGATTTCACGAAATTAGTTTATGTTTTATTCTAAGAATAAATCCTTATTTACTCGCGAGTATAGGAAAAGTTGTTCTTATAAGGATGGATTCGACCAAACTGGAATAAGACTTACTCCAAGATTAGTCTATACAAATTCGGCGTTTAATCTAGGTATAAGACCTTATTCCAGTTTGGTCAAAGCACTCTAAGTATTTCTAAGTGATTGCAGGCCAGAATAAATAAGTTGTTTATGATTTATTGTAAACATGGCCTTTATGCTAACATGAACGTTACGTTTTGCACATGTGCGTAACAAAACATGTGCGTAATGCCATTGTACATGTGCATAACGATACAATTATTTTGAGACAAACCCATAAGTCTTATTCTAAGAATAAATCCTTATTTACTCGCGAGTAAACGACAGACAATGATCGTCAACGTTTTTAAAAAGTAAGACAAAGTTTAATTAAATTGATACCTCCATTATGTATATCGAAACGTACAGATATATATATATTTATAATTACGTACGATATACGTATTTTTCTAATTACCAGTGAGCTATTGTGAGTAGGAACTAACCGTCCGTGACTTACCGTAGGGGTAACCGTGACGTGTCATGTATATTTCCACCCCCTCTTTTCCCTTTAGTGTCGTTATGGCGACTAACGGGCTAAAGACTGCACATACATCTAACAGTATAGAGCGGCAATGGGGTCACTACCTGTCACGCTAAGCACATTCGTAGTCGCTATTTGGTGGAAAGTGGAGTATGGTAGAAGACTGCTTCGGCGGTCCTCATTGCCTAGTCTCTAACTATTCGAGGATAATAGTCGTAATTATACCTATAAGCAATGATATTATAATAAAAAAGGTACATAGGATAGGTCAGTACTAATGCGATGTCAATAATAGACCAAAGCTCGTATGTAAGTGTGACCAAGATAGCATGACAACTAGCTATAGTGTAAACGAGACAGATAATGTTGTCGGTGGCCTAAGGTAAGCCAATTGGCATAGTTTTCTGTTGCCATTTTTCGGCACATGTAACGCATTTACCTCTTTTTATTGTAACATCATTGCCTATAAATATATGTATGTATTGTGAGCAGAGAGGACGCCGACGCCGCGAGACGTCCACCCGCAATGGCTGCAATTAACCGAACAATTTAACTTTTAAATTGCGAATTAAGAATGAGGAAGTGCAAAGATTGGCTACTTCCCACAATATTGTTTGTTTAGAGATAATGTTATCGGATTTTTGGGACTTTTTCTATTCTGGAATGTATAAATTAGTTTAATCTTTTCTTGACAGGTACTAGATCCAATCTAAAAGTTGTTAATGTAACTTTTTAATGATTTTGATTACATTATTATGAAATATCCGAACTTCAAAATGGAAGTTTTTTTATGTTACATATGTATGTAAACTCTATTATATATCGTAAACTTTTATAAATGTAAGTAATAAAGCACAAAAACACCTAACAGCTCAGTTCAATAATTTCATGAAATTGAATAAAAAGTAGGTATAATTTAACAAAAACAGATGCTCAACCACAATTTTGCGTTGTAATTAATATAAAGTATAATAGCATTAGGTAAGATTCTTCAAGGGGGAAGCAACATTCTCTCTTCCCTTTCATTCCGGTTTTACACAAGAGACTGTTAAGATAAAAACCTTAATGAAGGCTGCCTCAGATAAATGTTGCCTTTGTCCAGACTCCAGACGACAAGCTTTTTTTAACCTTGTACGTTCATGGTTCACTGCAGAGAGCGAAATAATTACGAAGCAGAGTTTCGTTGGGGAATTTGGAGATTTCATAAAAGTAACCATGTCGCGTAACGGTGAATGAATACTACCACCCTCTCTCTTCCCTTGGGTGTCTTAAAAGGCGACTAACGGACTAAATACTGCACGTACATCCAACAGCATAGAGCGGCGATGGGTTCACCACCTGTCACGCGGAGCACATGTGCAGTCGCTATTTGGTGAAAAGTGGATTATGGTAGAAGACTGCCTCATTGCCTAGTCTCTGACTAACCCTTCCGGGATAATAGTCATGAATATATGTATGTATGTCATAAAAGTGTCATTTCAATATTGGTTTCCAGCTAACAGCTTTTTGGAACACTGTCTCAATGCTACCTGTTTCGACGCAGGCTACAATCCGCGTCGAAACTTTAAAACTATCAAAACATGAAGTCCTAGTTGTAAAGTTGGAGTGGAAGCCGAATATTTATTTGTACACAGCATGTAGACAACGGGAAACTTCGTATAGCAAGTTGGCTTTACGTTAATCGGAATTCGGGAATAAGCATAGACAATGTAAATATGACAATAGAGCTTGGCGTAGGGGCTGGTTGGAACTCATATCGTCGGCGTGCCACTCTTGAGATAACAGAAAGCGGCGTCTTTGTGAATGGATGTAAAATTATTAAGCAACGGAATGCCGTTAATGGGGTTTTGCTCCGCAATTCGGAGGGTTAAAAGCGAATCGGCACTGAGGCGCGTTTGATATGATTAAGCTCATCGGATTCCTTACGTAATTACCTCGACTCCATCGATTTCCAAACGGCGCGGAGCCAAGCATCGGCAGAAAAAAAACGGCAAATTGTAATTGTCCAAGTAAATTTTGGTCGGCCCGAAAGTTATTGCTGCGAAGCTCCATTCGTTTTTCGCCGGCACATTTTTGGGCATACTTCAAGAGGCATTAAATTGTTTGAAACTTCGCCGGGTCGACTGACAGCGCAATGTCGCGTTTGCGTCCTTAAAACTGGGCCAGCAAACTGGTCTAGAATGAAGCAGCCACAAAAGTAAACACCATTTGATTTTATTACGGTGAGCAGACTGCCTTTGGAAATCCCGGCGCGGCAATCCCGTAAATCTCTATTTGTCGCAACTAAAACAGGTCACGGCGGAGGCTATTACGCTCCCTAAATGCTGCCGAACTCCCTGTAGAGCGCTCTAATCCACTCCGAACGGGCTGGTGTCAAACGCAGGCCAGGGTTGTTTGTATTGTTTATTGTCGCGGCGCTCGTTCGTACGGCAAAGACGACGCCAACAGAGCATGTTTCAATTGATAGAGCCGAACGGTCCCCCGAGTCAACTATTATATTCCCGCTCAACTATACTTTAGCCTCACTTAGTCGGCTTTACCTGACTTTAACTGTTTAAGTGAGATATTCATTAGTCATCATTCGCAATCGTCTATTGTTAATTTGTAGAATTCACTGTGAACCAACGAAGCCCTTTGAATCAGAGTTGGTAAGTTTCGATAATTTACCTTATCTAATGTCTGCCACATTCATTCAAAATCGCAATAACTGATAATCACAAACATATCAACGTATCAACACCGTATTATATACAAAAAGAGAGTTAACAGCCAATTATATTATTATGCTACGCTACAGACTCGAAATTCAATTAACTAAACACAACACAAGTCTAAACATGTATTCCCGTTATTATGACAACGCGACTACTGGAATAATGACGTAGTTCTGAACAAAGGCATTCGTAAATTAGAATAGTTGGTAATATCCCATGAGCCAGCCGTGCAACAGCTACGGCAACTATGGCGAACTCCCCGAACTGAATGTTGTGGTATTTTTGGCCCACAAAAAGTGGGAGTGCAGCTTTCGGAACGGCTCGGTAACGAGTTTCGAGAGAGTCGCAACAAAAGCTTACCATTGAAACGTACGTACCAAAATGTTTTCGTGTAAAACTTAATTAGAATTCGAATGTAATTGTTAGTTTGTTAGCGCGATTTTAAAGGGTTTAAAGAATTCGGACACATGAAGAGATTTTAGCTAAATTAATTACTTTGTCTTTGTAGTTGGTTTATAATGGTTACATGCGCGTTCGGGTTTCTATTTTGCAAGTTTAGGAACTTTTACAATGCCGTGCCATGTTTCGGAAGGCACAATAAAGCTGTTGATCCTGGCTGTTGTCGTAAGATGGCTGTCGTTAAAACCAACCAATCCGCATCCGCTAGATACGTAGGTGGATTATATCCCAATGTGTGTAGTGTGTGTTTAGGGTTGACACCGATTCATATTTAGCCAGAAATTTTGTCCTGAAAACCTGACGTGTTGAATTAAAAAGATTCTTTTATTTTTACTGTTATTCATCTGAGATAAACTTTGTACTTAAATAATTAATTATAACTTTGTTATGTTTGGTCACGTGACCCTAAACCCACGAAGGTATAACTCAAATTATATTTTTTAACGGAATTTGTTAGAAAAAACGATTTAATTAGAACCGCGCTAGCAACAAGAACTTGTAAGTTTAACTCCTAAATTCTGTGGTACCGCTTTGGACCAATATTAAGTCCGAGTGCAGCTTTCGACTCAGCTTAGTTGCGGATTTGGGGGATATTAGAACAAAGCGTAGGTGTTCAATGGGTGTCCAAAATGTGAGCATCTCGATTTTCTTGAGCTGCGGAATAATTAAGTTTTCATGTAAATTATTGGAAATGAAATTTCCTGTTTCCTGTTAATAAAGCAATGTTATTACATTCCAAACATCTCACTTACGAACATAAAAAAGTAAGCAATAAAAAAAACTTAAAATGAAATTTTCTTTTCCAACATTTCGCTGACTGAAAGCATCTACATTGCAGGCACGATGCAACACAAGCGAATTTAAATCGCAAGCTTGATATGTAAATGAGATGAGTATTCGATCACGTTATACATAAGATACGCTTATACGGATCCGCGTCTCGCTTTGAGTTGACGAATAAAAAGCGGCGAAGTGCGGAATGGTACACTTGAAACAATATCGCGACACAGCGGCAATCATTCGTGTTTTATCAGGGTTTGTGCACGCTGCCTCGGAAACGGGTGCAATAAAAACTGCCATATGTACACATGGCACTACGGACTGTAGCCAGAACTATAGCGGCTATGGCGGCTATGCGAGCGATAGCGCTCTGCCAGCGGTGTACACACGATAGCTTATTACACCTGGTATTATTGCTGTTGTATGCAGCGTGAGTAGCTTTTTAGGCATATATAAAGTCCTTAATGAAATAGAAAAAAACCTCAGACACTCCAACCTTTTTTTTATTTTTTATGTAAAATTGCATTTGACCACTGTTTTTAATTTAAAGAAGACAAATAAGTTAAAATTTCGCAATTGATTATAAGAAGATATAATTGCATTTCTTTTTTTTCTTGCATTTCTTGCAAATTAGAAACTCTGTGGTGTAATTACGCCTGCGAGTGCGACGTTGCCGCTTCACGCGCTCCGCCCCTCGCCGAGATTCATTCAAACTGCGAGTGCAACGTTACAATGACGACTGAGTTAAGTAAAGTAGTAAAATTGTATTATTTCGATAACACCTACGTTTTCGACATACCGCTCGGTTCTGAATCTCTCATATTATAAATGCAAACATGGTTCTACTGCCAGAAGAGTGCAGCGATAGACGACAGCTTATTACAGCTACATTGTTCTTTGTTACATTATGTGAAGAAAATAAGGTTTTCATTCAAGTAAGCTCACTCTCAGAAGCATTTTAATATAGTGGAGTGAAGTTTCTTGCGCCCGTTCATCTCCAGAGCTAAAAGACTTCCTGAATTCGGGTGCCCATCCAAATAAATTTAGAAGATTTAAAATGCTTATTTTAAGTTTATTGAATAAAGAAATTTTGAGTTTGAGTTTTTGAGTTTGAGAATAGTCGTGATTCTACTAACATTTGGAATGCTCTATCGATTTGGAGTCTTCTATCGGGTAAACACGGGATAAAACTCGATAGGTTTTAGTTTTTTTTAAAATTATTATTCTATTAGCGAATCAGGTATTAAGTTGTGCTAATCAACCTATCGCCGGGTTCAAGCCTTTTTGTAATTTACCGTGACTTATAAAACTTAAGCTAAGGGTTTCAAGCCTGGATATTGAAGCTGCCATGGGGGAGAATTGCCACATAACGAGCGGGCTTCCCTAGGCACGCTGCGTATTCATTAACAATTACTCTTGGTATAAACAAAAAAAGGTAGGACTGAAAAAACCGGGTGTAACATGAAGATTTTTTTTATTTTTTAATTAACTAAAAATAATGTCCTACTGCTGGGCAAAGGTCTCCCCCACTTCCTTCCAGCTCTCTCTCTCTTTAACCAGCTCTAACCAATTTCCGTCGAAGGCATCGAGGTTGTCGTCATAACATAAACATAATTAAAAATGTTAAAACCTTTCACGCATTTTGTGGTAGGAAATTGTACAGAATAGTTATTTCTGCCGGAAAGCAGTATTATTTGTGTTGCCTACGCCATGTCTCTGATATGACAATAGTTCTAAGTATGCAAGAATCCTATTATTTGCCTACTGACTACTGTACCTTTTCATACTGATGCTACGATTAAAACATACGTATATATAATCACAACTATTATCCCAGAAGGGCTAGTCGGAGACTAGGCAATTTATCATTCATCATCAGCCTATTAACCTATCACTGCTGGGCACAGGTCTCCCACGCGGCCAATAACACGTGGGGATATTGGGCCATAACCCACCATGCAGGCCAATGCGGGTTGGTGGGTTTTGACAACTCATCTTACGACAACAACCAACGACATAACGTGCCTTCCGAAGCACGGAGGAGCTCAAGATATTTTTAAATTGGTCCCCCATCCAGCGACCCGTCATTGCGAAATATATACTTAGCTGGCAAGATCGCAAGCCGAACGCGCTAACCGCTGCGCCATCGAGCTCCTCAACTAGGCAATGAGGACCGTGAAAGCAGTTATCTGTCATAGTCCACTTTTTGTGCTCAGTGCTCAGAGTGACAGGTAGTAAACCTATCGCCGCTCTGTGCTGTTGGGTGTATGTGCAGTCTTCAGTCCGTTGGTAGTCGCCTTTTACGACATTCAAGGGAAGAGAGGGGGTGGTAGTATTCTTCACCGCTGCGCGACACGGTTATCGACAAGGTTAACTACGATTAATACTGCTACGAAATAGCTTTGGTTTAAACTTCACTGTTTAAGGATCTTGCACGAAATTGTGAAAATTTACGAATTTTTAAATTACATGTACTATGCGCTGAATTAGTTCAATACGTTAAAAGAACTTACGTAAGTTAGCCTGATCATTGCAAAAGGTCGTAGCCTTGTTGAAATTTGAAACAAATTCTTTAAACAATAACAAACAATACATAAATCTAATGACTCCTAGAAACATTTTTTTACGACAACTTTCTTAATTTTACGCATTAAAAAAAAAATTGTATTGATATTCCGCAGGTCACCCAAATCTTAAAAAAGTAAATTTTAATTTTAAACCAAGCGCGTGATGGTTTTGTACATTTAGCTGAATAAAAACATTGCTCTAATCAAATTACTAGGTCTGAAACTTCAAAGCAGAATTGTTCTAATTTGCAAATATCAATGTGATGAATTTTGCTTTGAGGTTCATTAAGAGACTTATGTCAGTTTTTGCGATCGCGCGGCACCCCCTTAAATAAAACATTTCGTAGCTGCGCTGCATTAGTAGGTGCTACGACAATGACTACGCCGTAGCATTATGTTTTAGTAATAAATCACACGTTAAGTATCTATAAGAGAGAAGATACTTACTTTTGGGTCAATAGCTGCAATTCACCATGTATTAAATTAAAAAAATCAGAGACTAGGCAAGGAGGACCACAAAAACAGTCCTCTGCCATAGTTCACTTTTCGTCACATATCGACTGCACTTGTGCTTAGCGTGACAGTGGTGAGCCCATCGCCGCTTTATGCGGTTTGATGTTTATGCAGTCTTTAGCCCGTTAGCCGCCTTTTACGACACCTTAAGGGAAGAGTGGTAGTATTCAAAGTGTGGTAGTATTCTTTCACCGCTATGCGACACGGTAAAGTACGATTAATACTGCTACGAAATAGCTTAGGTTTAAACTTCACTGTTTAAATAAAATATTTTGTAGCTGCGCTACATTAGTAGGTGCTACGACAATGACTACGCCGTAGCATTATGTTTTAGTAATTAATCACACGTTATTACCTATAAGAGAGAAGATACTTACTTTTGGGTCAATAGCCGCAATTCACCATGTATTAAATTAAAAAAAATCAGAGACTAGGCAAGGAGGACCACAAAAACAGTCCTTTACCATAGTCCACTTTTCATCAACTATCGACTGCACATGTGCTTAGCGTGACAGGTGGTGAGTCCATCGCCGCTTTATGCAGTTTGATGTTTGTGCTGTCTTTAGTCCGTTAGTCGCCTTTTACGACACCCAAGGGAAGAGTGGTAGTATTCGAAGTGTGGTAGTATTCTTTCACCGCTACGCGACACGTTAACGACAAGGTTAACTTTTTTTAATTTTTTTTATGTATTAAGTATTATAATATAGTACTGTAAAAGTAAATTTTATTATATGACTGATCAATAATCCATTTTGGTTTATGTTATATTTTTAATACTTTAAATTTGACAAATTAGATGGTAATTTTAATAATTTCATTACTTAATTCAATTCATAGTATTATTTTTAATTTAATTTAATTGTGTTTTATTTATATAATGTATGTATTGTAATGATGATGTATCATAGACTTGCCTTGTATAACGTTCCGAGTTATATGGTTAATAAATTATTCTATTCTATTCTATTCTAACTACGATTAATACTGCTACGAAATAGCTTTGGTTTAAACTTCACTGTTCAAATAAAACATTTCGTAGCTGCGCTGCATTAGTAGGTGCTACGACAATGACTACGCCGTAGCATTATGTTTTAGTAATAAATCACACGTTAGGTACCTATAAGAGAGAATATACTAACTTTTGGGTCAATAGCCGCAATTCACACTGTATTAAATTCAAAAATCAATCAAAATAATTCAAAGACATTAACATAAATATATTAACTTAACTTTTTGTAGTTGAATGTTTTTTTTCAATTTTCATTATTTCAGTAACAAGCAATATAAGTACTTAAATGATATTGTGTTTATTAATAATTAACTTAGTAGTTTTTGAGTTTATAGAAACTGCTTTTATTAATAATTTGACTGTTAGTGGCATGTGAGTGACTATACTTAACTTTTTTTCTTTAACGAACTTAAGCTCGATCGGATTCGAAACGAGGTGATCCAGCAGAGAACCAAGGTAACCGTCATAGCCCACCGGATTAGCAAACTGAAGTGGTAGTGGGCCGGCCGTATGAGTCGCAGAACCGATGACCGTTGGGTAGGCGAGTTTTGGACTGGAGACCGCGTATCGGCAAGCGTAGCGTGTATATAGTCAAAGCAAGCAGTATCCACCATCAGATTTCTTTAAAACTCAACCATCGAAATTACAATGAAGCGCGTGTTTTTTTACATTATTATAAAGGCCGTGTTAAATGTTACTGTCAAGGTATTTTTTTCAAAACCGTTTTTTCAACTAACTTTTTTTTTGTTTCAGATCGGCGATGAATTGACACATATAGCATAAGTAGACACATGACAATAATGTTGTAACAAAAATTCTATTTACACGTACCTATTAAATTATGATTTTGGAGACTGAAGACAATAATAGAGATAGGTGTATGATAATAAGGGAGCGCGCGGGGAGTGACGTTACCGATGACAACTGATTGGATGATGGCGGAAACACCGAGGAGGTCGAGGGCCGCGTCTATGGAGACCGGGGGGTTGCCCCTCGTTTCCACCTTTGCACTGCTCACTATTGTTGCGGGTAAGTTTTTTTAATGTAGTTTTTAATCATTTTTGAGACATTTTTTTCATTTCACACACTATTCATAATTGAGTCACCTAATGACACCACAAACATTTTCTTTTATTAATTTATTTATTATCAAAATCAGTATAATACCCTTTTTTTTTCAAAGAAGCACGACTTAAACCTATTCTGTCTCATTAATAAAATGGCTTACTCCTGTCTTTATCCGAACTTACGTTTGGACTAGTTAAATTCAGATTAGGCAAGTAGTAAGTTTGAATTCGCATTGTTATTAATAAACATGGAGTAAGCTTGGACTAACAAGTCATTCCTTACGCATGGATTACAGTGTTTTCAATGGCAACTCTTATAGCTAAAAAGTAAAAAAGAATGACTTTTGAACATAAAGTTACTATACGCTAGGTATAGTAACTTTATGGTTTGAATGAACTTTACGCTAATTGACATGATTTGGACATTTAAAGCTACTAATAATTCTGCGTTGTCATGCCAACGAATGGCCAGTACTCGCAGCCGACCTGCATGCTCTATGACAGCCGTCACATTACAGTCACCATCTAACAGTCCGACGTCAAATCGACAATTTAAACAATCATTGAATTTAATTTTTTAACTGTTAGTTACGATTTTTACTTAGAATACAGGATTTTCTTTCTGAAATATTAAATTTACAACTTCTTCCCATAAACCAAACCACATCAACGGCGACAATAAAAAAATAACCGACTACAAAATGTCAATCTAGGCCATAAAGACACTACCCCACCCTTACTCTTTCGTTAAACAGGTTACCGCCGAGGATTAACTTTTACTCCGAGAGTAAAGTCAGCTTAGAGCACTCATTCATTACTCCATGTTTATTAATAGTAAGATTTGTTTACACTGATTTAATACTTGGAGTAGCCTTACTCAACGTTTATTAATGAGACGGCTAGATGTTAGGCGAATCTAACATCGATTTTTTTTCCATTATATTGAGACATTTAAAACCCGTTGCGGGGACAGTGGTCACAAGGATAATTCCTAATAATAGTAAAATAAACGCAAATAGCTCCGCGTACAGTGTTTTGTTTTAATGTGTAGCCTCCGCGTGAGTTTTAATAACGGTTTATGAAACGGTGTCAGTGACCGACGACCTTACACAGGTAGCAGGTCAACTTGTCCAAAACTCAAATTTCTCTAATTAAACATACATATACATACATATAATCACGACTATTATCCCCGAAGGGTTAGTCAGAGACTAGGCGATGAGGACCACAAAAGCATACCTCTGCCATAGTCCACTTTTCACCTAATATCGACTGCACATGTGCTCAGCGTGACAGGTGGTGAGCTCATCACCGCTCTATGCAGTTGGATGTTTGTGCAGCCTTTAGTCCGTTTGTCGCCTTTTACGACACCCAAGGAAAGAGAGGGTAGTATTGTTTCACCGCTACGTGGTACGCTCAAATCTGTGATTGATTTTGATCCTTATATGACTACCCCAAACATAAAGTTTCTCCCAATGTTTACCGTGTGGTAATGTCTGTGTATAGCAGTGCTTCATTTATAGGCTGATCTTAAAATGCTGTTTGTTAGTAACTCGCTGTTTGTTAGTTAGTCGCTCTACTTGAGTACGGCTATTAAGCCGTAATTTAAATTACAATGAATATTTGCATATAGACAGGTCCATGACCCGAACTAGCACATAAGATACATTTTTATATCCGTAACTGAGCCTCTCTTTCTTTAAAATGAAATTTTGACCGATTTTAGTTTGTTATTTACAGCGGTTTCCATTCCTTCCGAAATTTCGTTCATACAGGATAGGTTTGGCATTTAGACTATTAACTTTTAGAAATTGTTTGAAAGGTCAATGGGCAAAGAGTATGGGAAAAAACCCACGGCGGACAGAATCGAAACGGTGAGGATAAATAGATAATAGTCTCTAGTTTATCATGGTGAGGGTCGCTTTCTTGTGGGTAGCGGGAATTTTGAAAAAAAAAAACGACTTTCAATTATGAATTTATTTCACATTATTTATTCGGCGTGATCAATGTCTACTTGATTTCATCTTAAAATACCACAAGGGCTTCGATTTGTTGTTGGTGCCTAGCCCAGGATAAAAAATAAACTATACTGGCAATAATGAGCGCAGCTCCCGACGATACGGGGCGGCCGTGTATACCACTAGCAGTAATAATCTTCAACACTTTGTCTGCCTTGTCTCACTGCGTTTGTTAAAATATCAGTGTAGCATTGTCGCGCTCTGACATGTCATGTCCGAATTCGTCCTCTTATCAATATTTTATAGTTTGTTATTCCTCGGTGCCGATAGATATTATAGATATATTTTTGGTTCAAACTTCGTTCTCCCATGGATTCCAAATAAAATAACCATATATAATGTCAAGTGAATTTATACTCTTTCATTTTATACTATTTTCATTAAAGACCGCGACCGTGTCGGATTACGCCCAATGACCTTTAAAAAATTATGGAAAGCGCTATAAATAGCCAACGAAAATCGGCCGAAATTTCGTTTCGGAGAAAGAGAGTAGGCTTTCAGGTTCCTGTGGTATACTTAGTCCTTGCAAACAAAGTCGCAGACAGTAGCTAGATTCAAATAAATATTTAAGAAGTTTAAAGCAATCCATACTAAATAGTTTACTTTCGCAAAGCTCGTTCGACAAACGAATATCTTCAAATTAAAGCATGTAGAGAGCTTTAGGCATGATGACGAAGCCTGCAAATTAGGCGAGCCTGGTAAGCCCTGAAGGCTATGTCCCAGCTGGCCACTAATGCCCGTGCTGATGAAAGGATAATGTCCAGTCCACCTCTCTCTTTGACGCTATTAATTTTCGTCACTGAATAAACTTGCGGTGCTAACGTTTCGTATTAAAGTCGACGCCCGCCGTATTTTGCCCTATTCCAGAATTGCACTAAACATTTTGACGTTTGAATAGACGTACCAAGAAATTGGTGGTTCGTTACTTGGTGGATTTCGTAGACTTTGGTTTTTCAACAAGGCCATGACCTTGTGCAATGATCAGGCTAACTTACCTCAGCGCATAGTACAAGTGACTTAAAAATACGTAAATTCTCACAATTTCGCGCAGGAAACCCTTAAGTGACCCGGATTCATTGCTCTCGAGTTTATTTGATTATATTATTTCCGTTAAAATCGCTCACCTGAGATAAACATTTTTTTTCAACGTTTCGTTATCAATGTGATTACAAATTAAATCATAATGACCTTAATTGAATTACAACTATTTTCTACAAAAGAATAACTGCACTTTGTTGCTTTAACAAAGTCTTCGCCAGTCTTTAATTGCGTCCGCCGCAATCAGCGTTCGACTCCATACCATCACTTCCTTTACGTCTCCGTAGTTAAAACTAAACCGAGCTCAGTGCAGCAAATTGTTGCACTTTAACGACTAGACAGTCGTCGGGTCGGGTTGCAGTTTAGAAGCAATACCAGCCGAGAATCCCCCGCGCAGCCGGCTTGACGCAGCGGCCCCGCAGAGCGATGCCTCCGAGATTCCGGGTTTAATTGGAAACGCCTTATACAACCTTTTCTTTTAATTGTTTAAAGTTCCCATCTCATTTTTCTCGCATTCCTACGTCCGACCGACCCCTTTCATTAACGCACCTAATGAAAACTGTTGCCGTAATACACACTGGAATTCGCGCACAATTGATATGCACAAAACCCACATCGGATTACAGCTAATCATTCGATTAATTGTATGGAAATTAGTGATCGTACGCGCGGTGAATTTAACGCAATTCTATCAGAATGTAATTATAAACGTCGATGAGCGTGAAATACTGAATAATTGGAATACGTAATCGAATGAGACATTCTGCCCGAGGAAAACGCACAAATGATATGTTTTGATTGAAACTTATTGAGCGATATTGAATTCGGCCGACAAATGAAAATATCTTGTTTGACGAATCGCTAATGTGAATGTAGCATGATGAATTGGGGAACTCTTTGAACAAATGTAGTTCGTGGAATTGACAAAAGTTATTAGGCATTTGGTATACATTCAGATTCGAATGTTGATAGTGACTTAAAATCAATTACTCATTGTGATTGAATATTTCATGTCTGCGAATTATTGTAGGCAAAAGTTTGCTATGTATTTATTTTATTTAGGACTGCCATCAAGGTTTGTATCGATACATTTTATAGAAAAATTATAATAATTATGCACAAAAATATTAATTTTAAAAACTTTGTTTATTAGAAATATTAGAATAGAAAGACGGAATGGCCTACGTAGCCCTTTGCCCTGTAGTGGGACGGCCACGGCCGATAACGATAATAATAACTTAGTGAATATGTTAATTTTCGTTTCTTAGCCATTTAATTTTAGAACAGATGAAAGTCTGTGGTTCTTTCAGTCACTCGCTTAATAGTTACAAGAAAGCATACAAACTACAACAGGAAAGTTCTTAAGGATAAGCTATTTCCTTTACAGCGAGAGGCTAGACGTAATTTTGTTGTTTGTATACATGATTATACATACATATTATTATAATCACGACTATTATCCCCAAAGGACTAGTAAGAATGAGGAGCGCAAAAGCAGCCCTCTGCCATAGTCCACGTTTCACCAAATAGCAACTGCACATGTGCTCAGCGTGACAGGTGGTAAGCCCATCGTCGCTCTATGTTGTTGGATGTATGTCCAGTCTTTAGTTTATTAGTCGCCTTTTACGACACCCAAGGGAAGAGAGGGGTGGTAGTATTCTTATAATGAGCCGCTGCGCGACACGGCTCCTTGTTGTTTGTATAGGTTATGATTCAGACCGACCCTGGGCCTTCTAAGGCTTCCGATCATGGGTGTCTGAAGTTTCGCAGCGTTAAATCATAACCTATACCAGGGGATGTAACTCCGCAGTTTAGGTACGTTCGTTTGGCGCGCCTCCCAGGCAGGCCGCCTAGGCGTATGGCAGTAAAGGTTGCCGCGAGCCAACGCACCGAACATTGAGCGCCGAGTCTACAGTGGTCTGTGTCCGAGTCGCTTAACTCGTAATCCCTGCTCGCGCGCGTAAACCCTACGCTCTGTGACGTCATGACGTCAAATCGATATCGAGTCAGCGTTGCATAACGGAATATGAACGCTCGGGTCACACGATGAGTTTCAATTTCGCGTGAAAGTCGTTAGAGAGTGAACCTTCTGTACGGTAGTGCTATTAGTTATTCTGTACCTAAACTTAAATTCTATGGACTTACCGACTGGTCCGATGTTTGGCCCGCCTTGCAACCTTAGGATAAGGGGTTGGGGTTAGGAAGGAAACAGGATAGTCGCAGCCCAGCTGCCGTGATGTCACGCCGGCCTCGGTGGCGTGCCCCGCCTGCCGCATCCAAGAGGCTGTCCAAATCGCTCACACACGTCCGTTACACCGATCAGTGTCCTCTTATCACAGGGAACCGATTCCCATCCCACGAGCAATGTCTTCCCGCGAGACTAACAGTGCTTGACAAACGCGAGATAATGTGCCGAATATACGCTGCCGTCAACGTTAGTCCGTCCGATTAATTACACACAATAGTCTCCGAGGCTGTTTACAAGGAGATTGACAAGATATTATCCGATTTCTTTTTAATTCACAACTAATGCACGTGACCATATCATTGACATCTGACAGTTTTAATTTTACCGACCCGTGTTTGTTTTTGGTAGGCAACTTTGCCAAATCAGTTAAAGCTACTTAGCTTTAACTGATTTTAAACAGGTTACATGAAACCAGTTTTAAGATTTATTCTTATGTGTTTTATAATTGGCATCATTTGACCTTTGTTATCATACAACAGATCTCTTCTGTTCTGAGTTTGTTACTCTATTCTAGTGCACGTACGGAATCTGTAGATACTTCCACAGCAAAATGAAGCTATGAACTATGTTTGTTCAGGCTAGGTTGCTTCTGGACAAAGAGTATTATGATAGTGAAAGGGACCAATGGCTTAACACTCGACCCGACGCAAGACACTGCGATGTACCTATATAATATGGTTGGATACAGCATTTGTACTGTATTCCATACCAGGCGCGAGTCTATTGGTAGGTATTGTCTAGTCATAGAAATTTCCCTCGAACATTGCTCACTTGTAGATTGTAAAGCGTTGTAGATTGGATAATATAAAAAAAAACCACGAGCAGGATTCGAACCTATACCTTTCTGATATTACGGTTCAGGTGCTCTTCCAATTATTCATTTAAAACTATTTACTTTTAAAGCCAGAAGGCACACATTAAATAAATTTAATTATCATATAATAAATTTCAACATTTTCCAATTTGTAATTTGTTCGCAACAAAATTTTGTATAAAATTGGAGTTGCAGGTCTGTATATTAACCTAGTGTGGTAGCCTATAATACCCCATGTATTATATTATTATTACTCAAAGTCAAATGCTTTATTCAATATAAACCTTTACAGGTACTTATTGACGTCAAAAAATATGTATATAAAAAGTTAACTAACAGTAGTTAAATCTCATCAACTAACTTAACTACCTTCCCTACCTAATTTACCTACCTAACTAATCTACCGCCAGTTCGGATTTAGGGAGACCTTACTATTTTCTCCTTCTAAGTAACAAAAGTTACAATGTCGTCACCAATTCATGTAAAATACATTAAAAAGACGTATATTTATACAAAATACTAATAAGTTATGCTCGTACATGCACTATGTCCATACATATTTTCCATTTACATAATTTTCCAGTTTATAATAATCTTTACTCATGAGGGTTTTTTTAACATGGACTTTAAATGTATGTAAAGGCATTTCAGTATTTTAGTGGAAGTTTGTTATAAAACGTTACACATTTACCCAAGAAAGAGCCACCTGTTTTATGAAGTCTAAAACTAGGGTCGGCAAGCTTATTTTGCTACGAGTATTAAAGTAATGAAGCTTATGATTTTTAACAAATGTGTTTTCTACTTCTTGACATACCTACATAATGTTTTCAAATATATATATCGATTTTTTAAACACCTCTCGAGTGAGTCTCTAGACTTTAGGTTGTTTATGGTACTGACTGCCCTTTTCTGTAGAATAAATACATCATCAACATTAGCAGCGGAGCCCCACAATATCAATTTAAAGACACTGAGCTCGCACACGAGTATACGGCCTACCTGATGGTTCGCGTTCATATCACCCCGTGGACGCGCGTGACACCGAGGGCATACCGCGCGCGCTGCCTACTCTGAAGCTTCAGCTCTTTTGCCTGTAATTTTATTTACTTGATCTAGTTCCCTACAAATCAGAACACAACATTGTACAAACCTCCTTCTTGGCGGCAGTTAAAGTTACTATCCAATCGGATTCAGGGCCGAATCGTTCTACTGTGCTACTGTCCATGTGTAAAAGAAGGAACCCATGCTGTAAGCCGTTTATATGCTGATCATTCAAACTACTTTTAATATAATATATAAATATTATTTGTTTACGCTCACACCAATTATGTAGATCAAGATGAGTACCTATTCTTTTGAAACTCGTTAATATGGTAAGCTAACGGATAAATAAATATACTTAAACATAGAAAAAATTCGAATCAATTTAGAAAAACAGCTTTTCTCTAAATTGACCCGACCGGGAATTGAACCCGGGACCTCAGAGATGGCGCGACGCCAGACCCGGCGTGCTAACCACTCGACTACGGAGGTCGTCAAGATAATATATAAGTAATGTATGAGAGCCTATTAAATATAATCCGGTTAATGATTCGTAAATATATTTATATTAAAAAATAAAAGAATTCGTTCCAAAAGCTACGGAAAATGATACATATCAGATAGCAATGCAAGTGGAAATGATAATAATTGGGGCGCTCTTAATATTTCATAGTCCTCCGGATTGTAGATATGAAGATAAACGGGGTCGCGTCGCTGAAGTTCGTCGCTGGCCCGGTTATTAATTCTCATTTGACGCGGATAAAGCCGCCATGGCAACCGCCCATGGTTCCTTTTGTAGCGTTCCGGGTATCGTAACTTATGTTATTATTGATATTGGTGTGAGCTCACTGTGTGTGTTCAATTTGGCAACATTATGTTTGTATGTAACCGTGATACTGATTTTTTTTCATATGTTTTTTTTTCGTTAACTTTTTTAAATAGATTTGATTTTATAATATACCTAAAGTACATTAATTAATACAAAGTCTGCCAACCTGCGTAACTGGTAGTTGGCAGCAGCACGCAAAGAGAGAACATTACTAATTAGAATTCATAATAATATCTTTTCTAATTGAGTTTTAAGTTTGTTACAAATAACATATTGTAGGTAGGTACTTTATTACTTTTCTCTTTATTAAAAACATGTTTATGCTACTTGGGCTACACTTAATTATAATAATAGCAGGAATTCATTTTATATTGTATTCCAATTATAAGAGTCTAAGACAGCGCTACGCTAGGATACTCAAATAATTACGAAATCATTTCGTATTTTTAAGCGAACTTCGTTACACTTTTTACCATTTATTTAGAAAATATAACAAATTAATTTCATTGCGTAAACACGTATAAGGCTAAACGAACTTCCTTTTCTCCTTATATCGGAAAAACAGCTTAATAAGCAAGTATAATATTTCAAGAACACTCTCGGAACACGATAACTAATTTTTTAAGCTTATCGTATCGCATACGACATGAAATGCTTATTGAATTTTTCTCATCACAAAATCTTCAAATACAATTAAGTATGTTCAAAAAATATTTATTTGCCAACTTACTTTCATTAATTTTTTTAAGCTTATGTCATGAAAAGTTTATTCTCTCTCATTTTTGACATCACAACATCCTCACATATAATTCAGTATGTTAAAAAAATTTTGTTTACCAACCCATTTTCATTAAACTTCCTTATACAGTAATGGGACTCAAACAAATTGCCCGCGTCCGCTCCTATGGCAGGATATACGAATAACCGTCTCCGCGACCAATTTTCCTTTAAGTCTATTTATAAGGCGAATAAAAAATTAGGTCGCCGGCAGTCAATCACAGCGGATGCCCCATCGCGGGGCTGTTATTAATTTTCATTTGACACAGACGGCTGCGGCGCGCGGTGCGTGACAAAGGAGAGACGCTCACTTCGACTTGCTCAACCTATGCGCACGGCTTAGGCCCAATTCACATTGGAGCAGCATCCATAGGTGTAATTGATGTTGCTCTCGTTCTTGCAGTCAGACTTACTTGACACAAACGTCTGCAGCGCGCGGTGCGCTACGAAGGAGCCGCGCTCACATCGACTTGCTCAACCTATGCGCATTGCTTAGGTTCCTTTCACATTGGAGGTGCGTACGTAACGTAACAAAATGAACGTAGAATCATAATAATATGAAGGAAATTATAACTATGTTTTCTTTAGTACCCGATACCAAACGGCCAAACTGTGCCAATGTGGTGCCAATATATCGTATCTTTGGAGACTAGAAAAACATAACTATAACACGGTTATTATCAACTTTTCTTATTTTCAAAATTATACTATTTCTTTAAAACGTAACGTAATGTTAGACCGTGGTAAGAATAGCAATACCATGAACGCTGCACTGCAGCTTTCTAAATCAGGATGATATTGGAACTGGGTTAATCCTTTATTAGTTTACAGGTGCGGGTGGTAATATGAAACGTACGCGGATCCAACCCGCCGATTGTAACAACAATGGACCTGCCCACATGTTGTCTGAGCCGGCTAACACGCGGAATTATGTTCTTACTAAATTGTACAAATAGCTGGATGGTTATTACATTATAACAAACTAATCCTCATTAGAAGTTGAGGTTTCATTCTGAGCGACGTGTTTTCATTCTTTAATAATTATTATTCTTAAAGCGTACACTGGGGTGTGTGCGGTGTCCGGTGAACCAATATTGCGTGATGGTATTGCCGTGGAATTTCCAAAAAAAAACTTTCAAAACAACTTCGTCCTGATAATTAGACACACAACAAAAAAAGAACAAGCATAATTTACATTTCTGGGAATTAGTTTTTATTTATAAAGATGTCTGTTAAACTTTACTTTAGTGTTTAGCTAACTCTGTCTGCAGAATTAAAAAACTGAGATGGTTAATAGCGAATCGTGCTTTATGGATCTTTGTAGTCCGATTAACAAACATTTTTATTTATATTTAATATTTTATAGTAAACATTAGTAATGTCATCTATAGATTTTATATCAAGCTGTCTAAAGCGTTTACAGTAAACAAAAATGTTCTGTATAATTTCACAAAACGAACTATCCTTTTACGATTTCCGCATATTTATTGTTCAAATACAGAATGACATGTTTTCCCTCGCAATAAGGGATAAACAGTGTCGTTTTGTCTGTGTAGAGCCTTATACATTACCGTAGTACGACGTTGCTGATTTAGAAAATTGGAGGAAAACGGCATGTAGTTCAGGGGATTTGAGTCTTGATGAAAACTGTCTCGTTCATGTGACGTTATAAATAAGCTGGCCCTGGCTGGATTTGACACTATTTAGTCTATCATTTTGGGGAGAATTTCATTTTAAATAATATTTTTTAACAATTTCGTAATGCGGGCGGGTCTCCTACACTAGGTATTGAAATTCGCTAAATATTCATTCCCTTAAACCCAAGTTATGTGAATGTAAAACTATGCAGTCTTTGCGCCCATAATTCTCCACAGATAAAAGACGCCCTGAATGTGTGTGGTTGTGAGTAAAATTTTTTTGGACAATTCGAAAGTAGTTATTTATTGAGTTTTTATTGTCTTATATCAGATCAGATCAGTAGACACATAATATTATTTGTTTTCAGCAGGAAGTCCGTCATTGCCATTTGCATCTATCATAACTAATGTTTGAACCACGCAATTAAACAACCAATGTGATGTTAAACGAGTGGATCACAAATCAATGGAGTTAATAATATGTTAGTGGTCACTATTCGCACGAATTTAATACGTTTATTCGGTGTTTGCCATTTCAAAGCATTTTTTATTTAGTCAGTTAATTCTGTTTTTAAGTTTCTTTTAACTGTTTTATAGCGATTATTTCAAAGTAAGCTAGGGTTTATGCGATAACTGAGAATTTCAGAATATTCTATAAAGATCAGCTAAGAAATATTATGTCCTAACTAATTTAAAAAATAAGGTACTACCGGGTGACAAGGCCCACTTTTTTACAAATTGAAATAAAGCCTATATTTTATCATTTTGAAGAAAAAGAGTGTTTACAATGAAAGCTATGATTATTTCAAAATTCAAATAAAAGTAGTTATTAAAGCTACAACGATAATTAGTTAGGTTTTTAAACATTTTTAAAAAACCTTTTTTATTAGCTTTACTAAACATGGTATGTCCAATAAGGCCCGTGCCGTTTTTAAGTCTTTTGGAGCAAAAGTAAGCATTAAAGACCTTATGGATATATACATATCAAAATTGTAACATTCATAAACTTCGATAAAAGCAATCGGATACTAAAATTACCAATATTTTGTTAAAAAAAAATACTTTTCCACTGTGTAATAAAACAGCCGAGGTATCGAATTTTTAAGTGTTTATTGTATTAATATTAGATTTTACTTATAAATTATTGTTATTTATGCTAAAATTAAGTAATTATTGTTTATATTCTTATTAAGGCCTAAGCAACTACTTCATTGGGCCTTCCTAACCGTTGTGGGCTTTAACAACACAAATTGAATTTTTACAAAATAAAAAGCTATAGTAATGATCAAATAAACACACTAAATAAAAATCTACTAACAAATCGTAGTATAAACAAGTAAAAACTGACTTTTTTTTGTAGTTGCGGCCTAGGTTCGCGTACTTGTTCCGTTTGCGACTTTCAGCACTTACTGCAGCAGCCCCGACATGAAGCGAGGTAGGCTTATTTAACAAATAAGAATACATAATGATAGATGAACAAGAAGAAATTATAAACTCTCTGTCTTATTATATCTTACAGCGTCTAATTATCAAATAGTGATAAAGTAGAATCGTAGTTCAATACGCATTTCTACTGTATTGTACGCCCTGGTTGAAACAAATATTATCTCATAATAGAGCTAATTCGTGTTTCCATAACAAATTAAACAACAATAACTTTCAACGTTGCATTGAAATTTCAATTTAGCGAACGAACGGTTTCAATTCAATACTTTGGTCACGTTCACCTATACCTATATTAATTACGGGGCCAGCACCAATTGAGCGTAACTCAAACAGAATGAATCGCCGCCACCCAAAATTTTACGTCAATGCAATCGTGAAAAATTTATTAAATTCAACCTTTCCACATTAGCGGGATTGGCCGAAAATATTCGGTGCCCAATTGCCGGCGCCATTAATCGTTCCGATGTCGCAGTATGGGACGTTTAGTGTGACCCTTTTTATGCGAGCCTCCCCCGATTTACGCTCCTAATCGCCGAACGCCGAATGCCGAATGTCGAAGACCGAATGGCGAGTCGACGTGTCCGCCGGTTCGCCGCATTCAAATGGCAGATACTAATCGCCGCCTTTCATTGTAAAGGATTGTACAAATGATGGTTTAGTACATCATCGATTATGTTACCCATTTGTGCGTGCTGTATGGCCGATTAATTTTGGTTTTCTGGTTTGACTAGCTTCCTTAAACGGCTGTGGCTGAATTACAGGTAGCCCAAGTTACAGGATTAGTAAAGTTTTCCATAAGATAAATCTCTTTTTATAATGTTAAGTAGTTTTTAGAGATGATAAACCCTAATTATTACATTTGTTTTATCGACAATAAATAGTTATCTTAATAAAAGACAAATAATATCCGGATAATACGTATATTGAAATGAAACAATGAAATAAAGAAAAAGAGAAACCCTTTAAACAGATCGACTTGCGTTTATCTCCTTCCATCTCTGTTACCCTGCGAAAGGTTCGGAACGTCAAATAAAATAATATGTAAAGAAACAAGTGGATACCTACGTAAGTACGTTAAGTGTTTCATTCTAATAGAGAAAATTATAAAACGGGAGATATATTGTTAAGAAAACAAGTGTTAGTTCACTGACTAGGTACGGCAGATTTCATCGAACAGATTTCGACTCATTGCGCCAAAACTAATCTGAAATATCGTTGATTTAAAATCTTTCTTTTAACTTCGTTAATTACTAGCGTTTTTGAGGATTCATTTAATGGAAGTAGACCACTCGTAGAGCCAGCCGCTGCCGCTGTCAGCAGTTCGCCACTTTTGTTTGCGCAAGCATGACCCAATTTAAACCAATCTCCAAACCCAATTGATCCTGTATTTCTTTTGATTGTATTTGGTTATCGTTAAAATAAAGCTGATGCGGCTATGTAGGTATTGTAAATTGTGGGCTTGACCTGTAGCAGATTTTCAATAATAAACAATAGCGACAATAATGTTGATTGTGTTATTGTGGTACAAACTAATATTATAAATATGACAGTGAGTTTGTTTAATTTGTTTGTCTGTTCCGCCTGTTCCACATATCCCTACTGGTCTATCCCTACTGGTAGGGAAGATAGGATTTTTTTTCCACATTTAGCTACTATGGGGGATACATTGACATTTTATTTCCACATATTTCTACTAAGATGAAGTACAAGTAGATAGAAAAATCATTTATTCTAGGTACCCTTAAAAACAATCCTCAATATTATATCGGTACTGAAATTAATATAATTAAACTTCTTTAAAATTAGTAATTGTTACGCATTCACGCGATAGCGGTTGACAAACAACTAAAAACAAACAAATAAACACACTTTCACTTCTATAATATTAATTTGTAGGTACCACAATAACACAAAAAACGTTGTTTTCGCTATTGTTTATTATTTAACCGAATTTCATCGATTAGCAGGCTTGAGCTTAAAATTACCTAAAAGTATTCAAGTCGAATCTTTATTAAGTGTTTCTGGCCCCTTTCTCATGCTATAGACGTCTATTATACAAATACTTTATTAATATTAGTAATATAAAATAATAAGTTATAAATGAAATTTGTTCAATAACAGAACTAAAACTTTCAAGTAGACCGATTCTGACAGAGAAAGCCCTAATTTATTGCTCGTTCAATATTCGAAATTTTTTATTACAATTTTGCGTGGTATTTGTATTCCTTTTAATTATTTTAGATCTTTCACCCTTGATTCTAATCGTTTATTTTAGCATACTCAACAATGTTCATTCAATTCATGAAAGATTTTTATAACCGTATTTACATTATTTACATATTAGTTGTTTTACTTAAAGGTTCTAGAGAAATCCTATTAACGGTTATAGTTCTGTATTGTATCGATGAGATCAATTACTTATTTTGTTTGTGCTCCCTGTCAATCTCGATTCCGGTCTGGTCACAGTACTACTACTACTCTTATCAAGGTTGTCGAGGACATATGCGATGGCATGGAGAATTCACATCTTACTGTTTTAGTCTTAATTGATTTCTCTATGTAACGCATTCAACGCAGTAGACCATGACATAACTTTTTTTTTAATGTAAATGTCGTTGCCGTTCGGTCGCAATGCGCTGTGGTTTCTTGCGCCCGTTCTTAACCACAGTTAAAAAGTGACGTCCTGAGTGGGTGGAGGTTAAAAATTTGGACGATTCAAAGTATTTATTAATTGAGTTTATTGAATTAATATAGTTTGAGTTTTGAGTTTGACGTTCTCCTCCCTCTGCTCTCCCTGTATGGCTGCTTCTCTACCGCGTCTGCTCTTCTATGGTTTACCTCTTATCTTTGGGGGCGCCAACAAGCGGTGCGAGTCAACCAGTTGGTCTTCAACTGTTCCGACATGTCTGCTGGTCCCTATCTACCGACCTCAATATATAGGGTATCGCAACTGGAACTACGGGTCCGGTTGTGTTTTCAGAGGTACTACGGGGTTCCGGTTCAAGCCCCTCGCTGGTCGTGCCTTTAACCAGGCGCCTCCGGCGGGATCCGGACATGGGTTGGACTCGTAGTGGCGTGTGGTTAGCTGTAGAGCTTGGGAATGTTCGTCTGTCCTGGTATTGTGTGCCAGGACTTCCAAACTCGTGCACAGCGAGCGGGGCCTAGTAGCGGTCTCTGAGGGGCCAGAAGCGAAAAGTCCTGCGGGGAACGTGAGTTTCCCTTATAGTTGGCAGATTTGTCTGGTGGTTTTCATTGGACATTGGTGTTGACATCTCCGGTACTAGTCTGGAGAACTAGTAGAGGCGGCCTCCTAGATGCCGTAGCCTCCGATCCAGCCAGCCGCGTAGGACGTGGGAACTGGCTAGGCGCCCGGATGGGTTCCGAGAAGTGAGTGTGCTTACTACTCCGCTACCAAGGTGGACACTTGGGAGTCGACTTTAGAGTCGACGACCCTAGCAGTGGCAACTGCGAGTTGTGCCCTTCGTGCAACGAGAAGTGAGCGAGCTTGACAGCTCCGGCTACCTATCTGGACAATAGGCAGTGAACTACACGTGTTCACGGGAATACTTTCCCGAGACACTAGTCTTATGAGTACCAAATGAAGAGCGCGCTGCGGCGGGCACTAATTTGGCGTCAAGACCTAACGTTGGTGGTCTCCTGCGCGAGTGTTCTACTGGCGCAGGGACGTCTGGCACTTCTTGCATAACCTAACGGTTGGTCTCGAGGTGCCAGTACAAATAAACTTAGTGAAAAAGAGTTACAAATAAACTTGGAGAGGAGATGTCTGCTGGTATACCTCAAGGCGACGTGCTCTCACCTCTTCTCTTATCATTATCTATTAATTCTCTTATACCCATTCTTTCTTTATCTTATCATCTGTACGCTGACGACCTGCAGTTATATGCACAGAGTGATCTGCACAACCTCGACAAGGCTATAACTCTTCTTAACCTAAACCTGCCTAGGATACGTGAGTGGTCGAATACCTTGGGGATTTCTGTTAACCCGGACAAGTGTCAGGCCATCATTATCGGTAGTTCTCGTCAACTCTCTCAACTGAATTAGCGTTCAACACCTGGTCTGGCATACAATGGCGTTGTTATCCCATATGCTTCCTCTGTAAAGAACCTTGGGCTTGTGCTTGACTGCGGCTTGGGTTGGGAGGGTCAATTTCTAAATTTCAGTCAGAAAGTTCATGAGACACTTGAGCACTTTAGAAACTAAGGAATTTTATACCGTCCAGCACCAGAGTTTTGCTCATACGTGCTCTTCTTATTGATTATGCTAATGTTTGTTTATCCGATATTAATCAAAAATTTCTCGATAAATTGGATCGTCTTCTCAACTTTACCTTACGCTTTGTCTTCGGTCTACGCAGTATTAAGTAATGAGTATTTCGAGATTAGTTCAGTACAGTCCAGAAGGGCAAGTACGACCACATCTCTGACTTTCAAAACCAACTAAATTAAGTGGCTACCGATTCGTGAGCGTAAAAGCTTATGGGTGGTTTGCTTGCTTTTTAATATTCTTTTTGATCCATGCGTTTCAAATCATCTTAAATCCCGATAAAACTCCTTGGGTGCTTCTCACCAACGCAACGTCATCTTTGCTCCAGCAATAATCTGGTACTCCAAACTCCTTCTCATAGCTCTAATTTCATTTGCTTGCTTTTTAACTCTCTGGAATGCACTGCCTTTTAAAGTCAGAGATGCTTCCAACAGGGTTGCCTTTAAGAGCACGGGAGCACTTTCTCAAATCTGTCCAGTAGTCTTAAACTGTAATATATATAATTATCACTTATGTTTATATTTGTTATATTATATTATTATTTAGTATAAGTATGTGTATTGCTATTTATATTTTGTGTATAATTTATGGTTTATAAATTAATTGTTTTTATTTTATTTAATAAAGTAGTCTATGTCCTGCAGTGGGACGACCATGGCTGAAATAAATAATAATAATAAGTAGTCTCTAGATGTCACCTCCTATAAAAAATCTGTACATCTTCACTGATTGATTGGTAGAGAATGCCTTATGGCATTAAGTCCGCCATTTGCTGTAGGTTCTGTAGGTAATAAAGTTTAAATAAATATAATATCATACTATCTTTGTCTGCTACTCCGTTCGCGTACGTGTCATTTTAACTTCCGAGTCAAGAATAAAATTGTAAATTATTTTTAAGATTTTTATTTTTTAAGATTTTCATTCGACAAGATATTAATGCCCAGAGGGCAAGGATCCCCTTCCACGGGTTCATGTCCAACCGACTCCGTGGAAGACACCGCGAGTCAGCCTCTCAGAGGTCCCGTGTTTGATTTTCATTGGTGTTACACTCTGCACTCGACTAGCTTGGTGGATGGGTTCTCTAAAGCCTGGGGCCTAATTGTCTTACTTCCACACCTAGCGCAATACCTTTCAAGTACAAGTACGAGTACATTGCTTTGCTAGTTTGATGATTTAAAACAAATTTCAAAACAAAATAATAGAATAGAATGTTTTTTATTTATTTAAACAACACTGTACATACAACAAAGAGAAATAAACAAAATATTAAAAATGAAAACAAAAAAAAATAACCTAAAAAAATACATTTAAAAATAAACAAAAAATAAAACTCAACACTTAAATTAACTTAAAATAATGATACTTTTGTCTAGCATACGATGCTGCATGCACAGTGTTGCCAAACAGGGCCTGCACTCAGCATGTGCTACGAGATCAGGATCCGTAGCGCTGATTTTCAGTACAAGCCCAAAAGCAACCTAGAAAAGCATTGTAGTTGTACTGGTTCGCAATAGACGAGTAATATAGTCGTAGTAGGAGTACATTGCTTCGCTACTGTGCTCATATTAAACGAATTTTAAAATAATTAAACTCTGAATACGACTAATACACTTGCCTAACGCGAACAAGGTTTAATCGAGACGCTACATAAGATGCCACTACTACACAGTGTTCTTAATAATAATTAAGACTTTGCAGCTGGTTTTATAATGGGAAAATTTCTCTCTATAAGTACCAGCAACCTTCCATTAGCATTATTTATACAAGAATGTATTATTTAAGTTGACATTTCTTTGACAGGTCAACTTCAAGGTTCAGGGTACACAGAGCAGGAGCCAGAATTCCTGTCCCCGCTGGAGAACCTCACTGTGGCACAAGGGAGAGATGTACATTTCACATGCACGGTCAATCACCTCGGCACATACAAGGTACATTTTAACTAATTAATTAATTAATTTAGTTAAAACGGTAACAAAAAAAAATCAATAATTAAACATATTCTTGAGGTTTAAAGAAAATAAGGAACATTAAGAATAACAAATTATTAAATAATCCGTTATCGTATACAGACTACTAAAAACAGTTTTTTTTTGCGGTATAGTGAATTATTTGCTTTGAAAATACTGAATAAGTTGATTGTCAAGTAATTATTTTATAGTAGTCGTGAGTAATGCGAGTCAATTTAATAAGTCATTTAATTGATTTTTTTGTATTGGTCTACAAACGTTTCACCAAAATACAACTGCACATGTGCTCAGTATGATAGATAGCATAGAGTCATGCTGTTGGATGTATGTGCAGTCTTTAGTCCGTTAGTCACCTTTTACAACACCCTAGGGTAGAGAGGGGGTGGTCGTACCTATTCTTTAACTGAGCCGCTAAGTATTCAGTCACGGCTCAAGGATAATAAAATGTAAAATTATCCAGATAAAACAACTTTTTTTTATTTCAAGGACATGATTCTAAAATAAACGAGATTCGGTTTCACTAAACTCTAAAGCCATTTCTCTAATTCCAAGGTGGCGTGGATAAAATCCGACACGAAGACGATCCTCGCGATCCACACGCACATGGTGACGCTGAACCCGCGGCTGTCGGTCACCCACAATGGCCACAACACCTGGAAGCTGTACATCAGCAACGTGGAGCCGAAGGACTCCGGCACTTACATGTGCCAGATCAACACCGACCCTATGATGAGCCAGGTAAAAGCTACATACATACGTAACACGACTATTATGCCCAAAGGTTTAGTCTTCATTGCCTATTAGGCAATGAAGATCGCAAAAAACTTCAAAGTAAAAATTTTTAAAAACCTATGCTCCAATTTTAATGAAACTTTGCAGGCTTTGTAAAGTACAGAGATTTAAATAGTTTTTAAATAAAAAAAGAAGTTTAGTTATCTGAGTTGTTGCGATTTAAAGTCCACTTTTGAAAGGTTAAAATCGCAATAAGTCGGCGAAATAATTTTTTTCTAATGTAAAGCTGTGCAAAATGTCATGCTGTTGGATGTATGTGAAGTCTTTATTTAGTTCGTTAGTCGCCTCTTACGACACGCAAAGACGACATGGATTTGTAGTATTCTATTTATAATGAGCAGAAGACGATCTTCGCTATCGGCCTCTCTCTGCCCACCGTGATAAAATCCATGCTGAACAGTGAGAGGTCGTAGACAGCCTTTTGAGCTGGGGAGTGAATACCGTATAAAACCATGTGTGCCACCCAACGCGCAATGGTACTGAATTTTAAGTTTTACCGAGTAAAACAATGTATCGTTATATAATATATATACATTCGTTTATGTTTATTATCCCCAAGATCAAAAATTTTATATTTTTTTTAACATAATGTAATTTATTGACATTCTTGTTTTTAGACAGTGATATTTAATTTCATTCAGTCTAATATTGTACAATTGTAATTTTAATGAAATCTATAAACACTCTTTCGTAAGCATTCGAATCTAACAGTCTATCTTGACATAGTTTTTAAGCAATAGTTTTTTTGGCATATTTGAAAATCTTGTTGTAACTTGGATGCGATTTGGATACTCTTCAAGACTTCTCTTACAAGACTTTCTGAAATAAATAAATAAATAAAAAGGGTTATTCAGAAACAAGCACAGTACACGTTTCACTTAAGTGGGTTCAAACATTTCGGGTTCCCCATACGAACTTCCAAGTAAAAATGTTACAAAAAAATAAGCCACTTTGAATGAAACTTTGCAGGCTAAAGTAAATACATGCATACATATATACTACGGGTTAGTCAGAGACTAGGTAACAAGAACCGCAAAATCAGTCCTCTGCCATTTAGTACACGTTTCACCAAAAAACTATTGTACATTTGTTCACCTTGATAGGTGGTGAGCCCATCGTCGCTATATGCGGATAGATACATGCGCAATTTTTAGTCCGTTAGTTGCCTTTTATGTGAAGATAATAGGTTGGTATTCTTTTGATGAGCCGCCTGGCATTGCGAATTATAGGATAAAATGTTTACTAGAAAAAAATCTACCTGTCTCAGGAAGCTCGAATGGGATTCGAACCCATGACCTTTGGATTGCCGGTCCACTGCTCTAACCGTTGAGCCCCGGAGACCCCAGAAGACTCGCTGAATTTTTTCTAGTAGTTTTTGATTTACGCTGTGAGCCAGCGGTATTTAACAATCGATAAAGTCATAATTGCTTAGATTAAACTTTTTGTTTTTATCTAAGCGTAATTGCTTATCAATATTTTTATTATTGAAAGTTTGCATTCACAATGCTATATAGATATAGGATAAAGTGTTTACTAGAAAAAAAAAAGTTAAAGCAGTGGATCGGCAATCCAAAGGTCATGGGTCCGAATCCCATTCGAGCTTCCTGAGACTGGTAGATTTTTTTTCTAGTAAACATTTTATCCTATACTTATCTTTATAGCATTGTGAATGCAAATTCTCAATAATAAAGATATTGCGAATTATGTTCTACATATAACCACGACTACATTATCCCTGAAGGGTTAGTCAGAGATTAGGCAATGAGGACTGCAAAAGTAGTCCTCTGCCATAGTCCACTTTTCACCAAATGGCTGCACCACATGTGCAGCGTGATAGGTGGTGAGCCCATCGCCGATCAAGCTGTTGGATGTATGTGCAGTGTTTAGTTCGTTAGTCGCCTTTTACGACGCCCATGGGAATAGAGGGGGTGGATTCTTTCACCGCTACGCGACAAGGTTTTAATGTAAAAAACATATTTTTATAAAACAAATTCCACTCAATCGTTATACTTCTATATGTAGCAAAATTAACAAAGGCCCATCACAAACATTGCATTGACGTTTAATAGTGATTGTTTCATGAACAGATTTTATCACTTTGGTGCCGCTCATTTGGACACTGCTGGTGATTACGGCTAATTATAGTAAGCTATTGATGCTCTAATTAAACGGAATAGGGGTGTAAATTGTGTGCAGACATTATAATACCGGCTGAATTATGACGCAATGCTTGTTTCCTGTTGTCAATATGTGTTTAGGCATGTGTGGGAGCGGTGACTTGCAAATTATTAAACACACAAGCGGCCGCTCGCGGTTTCACCCACGGGGTTCCCGTTCCCGTGAGAATATCGGAATAAAAAGTATCCTATGTGTTAATCCAGGTTATAAACTATCTGTATACCGAATGTCATCCAAATCCATTCAGTAGTTTTAACGTGAAAGAGTAACAAACATCCATCCATACGTCCCGTGGGAATATCGGGATAAAAAGTATCCTATGTGTTATTCCAGGTTATAAACTATCTGTATGCCGAATTTCTTCCAAATCCATTTAGTAGTTTTTACGTAAAAGAGTAACAAATATCCATACATACAAACTTTCACGTTTATAATATTAGTAGGAAGTAGGATAACGTAAGGCGTAACAGTATTAAAATTCATTGATGGTACTTTATGTCTGTTCTAGATGTGTTTCTTTCAACTAATTTGGACATCACTCATCGACTTGACAGAGTAAGATTATTAAACATGAACATATTACAGAGCTGTGTGTGTAACCGCTCAATGAATACTATCGGACCTATCTCTTTTATTTATTTTTTATTTTATTTTTTAGGTTTAACAACGTTTGATTACAATATTACTTATTCTACTTTTATACTTATACAACCATTACAATCTAATTGTTCCAAACACTTAAAGGTGAACACAACATGCACTAAAAACTAACACAGACTAAAAAAACAAATCTAATATACAAATTACGCTAAAGACTTTGTGGGTTAAGCAATTTTAAAATAATTTTGCGGATCTTGGAAGGTGAGAAGGGAGGGCATCTTCCAATTTGCATTAACGCCGTAAAAGAAAGGGAGAAAAGAAATGCCCTTGCTGAGTTTCTTGCCGGTTCTTCTCAGTACAAGGCTCCCGCCCTATAGTTAGACTTACGAACCGATGGCATAGCGACATTCATATGTGCTCAATTCCGTGCATGGCGTGAAGAACTTGATAAGTCCAAAATGGCAATTTTACAGGGCAGCGATTTTAAAATTTGACATTTTCTTCAAAATCCGTTTTCATCTTGAACTCATCTTAGCTTGATTTATGGATAAGTTTAAGTGATCTTTCATATTATTTTACGTATTCTCGTAAAATCTGCTCATTTTGTAAGGTATTAGACTTATCAACATACTACCAGTGAAAACATTGTTGAATTTAATTCCTAAAACTTAGTTTTTAAGTGTAATTGAAATGTCTAAATTGATATAAGAGTAACTTTAGATAGTTTTTCAAATATGTTCATGCTTTTCTTTCTTATTATCTTATTAATTAACTTATCAGCATGTTCACCGATGACCCACACACACCCCACCCACATACCTATACTTGTCAACTTATTCACTATACAATTGGGTATACAATACACATTTATCGTTTGATTATCTCGTTTTGTCAATTTACGTACGCTAGGTCGGTTTTTGAGTATAAGTTGATATATGGATATATTACGATATTTTTTGTGACTCATCGCGTAGATATCTCGTTTTGTAAAGTAAAATACGCAAAATATAGACATATTCATATACTGTCACAGGCAATATCACTAAAAGTATCGTAGATATCGAGTTGTCAATTTTTTCCCTAGAAAACCGATGTCGCAGGAAGACATTGCAACGATAAAAAAAAACGTGTAAGTCGAGCTATTAAGTTCTTCACGCCAGGCACGGAATTATTGTAGCCTAAATTGAATAAATAATTTTGAATTGAATTGAAATGAGTCAAAGTGTAGTATTTTAAAAGTATCACTGTAATAATTTACCATCTTACACAACCTTGCTAAGGTGAGTTGGATCCAGAGACGGTTTTGCGAAACGGGAATCACTAGTGGGGTGATTTTCGTCCGTTGGATGACGTAAAAGGCGAATAACAGACTAAAGACTGCACATACATCCAACAGTGATGGACTCACCTCCTATCACGCTGAACACATGTGCAGTTGTAATTTGGTGAAACGTGGACTATGGCAGTGGACTGTTTCTCTCGCTCTTGAACTAAAACTCAATGAACCTTAGTCTCACTAAGCCTATCTTGCTATTGGACTAAAACGCAATGAACCTTAGTCTCACTAAGCCTATCTCGCTATTGGACTAAAACGGAATTGACCTAAGTCGCAATACGCTCACATCTCGTTTGGTCTTGGCATAACGCGACTTAGGCACACTGCGTTATAGATATACCGAGAGCAAAGGCTCATTGCCTAGTCTCTGGCTAACTATTTTCCATAGTCGTGAGTGAACGTATGTATGTGTAATTATATGACTACCAAGTTCATGACTGAACGATGATACGAACACGATGGAAATTGGGGCGCAAAATCCAGATTTACAACGCAGTTTAATTCAATGACGAATGATTTATATGCATTATCGTACCCAATAATGTTTGACTGTCCTATTAAAATAATACTGGGGCCTATTTTACAAATAATTCAGCGCATGTGTGATCTACCCCTCACCTGATGATCGCCACGACGTGCCTACAAATGTTCATCACCTCTCTGATTATAGGCACTTAATGCCTCCGTATTTCAAGTTTTTTTTCTACTTCGGTTTGAGTGTTTAGTGTCTACGGCTTGTATCGGTTAGCAGCACTAGCTGTCTAGTGTGAATAAACGTCAATAAAAACAGACTTACTTCGAAAAGATCTATTAAAAAATAAAAAAAATAAAAAATAACTCGATGCGGAAATAGTTGTTTTTCTTTACATTTTTCTATGAAAAGTTGTAAACTTTTTTATATATTATTATTACTATGTAGTAAGAGGTTACATATAAAGAAGAAAAAGATACCCTTATCGCGTTTAATTTATTAATATAATAAAATATATTAAAAAAAATATAAAAAAATATATATATATATAATTAAATATTTGTTTAATATATTTTAATCAAACCGCCATAATATTGAAGATAATTTATCTAGGAATCCAACGATATACAATATGTGTGGTGTTTAGAAAAGGAAGGCCACAAAAACCACTAAACACTACTCGAGTACCTGTATCAAATTACGCCGCGTCATACCCAAATCAAAGAAGGACTTGCGCGCGCGGTGACGTCATCAGTTAAGGGGGTAGTTAGACTTCTAGACCTAGAGTCTTAGACTCGATTCCCAGTGAGGGTAGGTACCATAATTTCATTGTACTTACTTGGTTTAGTTGGCGGTAGGGCTCGTTTTCCGTCTGATAAGCTAGCACTATTATTTCTAAATCTGTCATCATAAAAACAATGTAAGTAGCATTGTTGTGTTTTGACAGTTAGATATGGGTAACTAGATAATCAATCATTCAGGATTCCGGGTGAAGTGAGGAAGTGAGGCCCATTTCTCCCCCTCCCTACCCTCAAATTCCGACTCCTTCCTCAAATATCCCACTTCATCCTCAAGGCTTCTCAAGGCTCTTCAAGGCCTCAAATTTGGGTGTGCATGGGCGGTGGTGATTACTTTTTATCAGGTGATTTGTTTGCTCGTTTGCCTCCTTTTCATATAAAAAACCAGATATTCTTTTTTAATATTTACCTATTCTTTAAAAATGTACGTCGTTCATGTACCACAATGACATTAATGTCATAATAGATGACCGAAATCCAAATTTTAAGCACAAACTTTAATTGTAATTACCTATTATGCTAACAACTCATTTAAAATTTCGAAAACCTCGATTGTTTTAATAAAAAAGAAGACCCAAATTGCTCATCAATAAATGAATAGCAATTACGCAGTATCGCCGGCGAGGACCGGCGGCCAATATTAAAATTTATGCAATCTGTGGGAGCGACGGCACTGCACCAGCCTGCGTCACGTGCCGAGCGTCAGACAAATGCGCCATCTTTATTCTGATTCCGAAACTAAACTGAACAAACTAACTACAGGTGAATTTATTGAAGTTTGTCTTGTGCCACTGACTTGTATTGGGCCAGCTTTTAGTCAGCGTTTAAGTGCTATTACGGATTATCATACATACCTACAGTCTCGACTATTATCCCCAAAGGGTTAGTCAGAGACTAGGAAATGGGGACCGCAAAAGCAGTCCACTACCATAGTCCACTTTTCACGTGAAATGACAACACCACATGAGCTCAGTGTGACAGGTATAGAGCCCATTGCCGCTTAATGCTGTTGAATGTACGAATCTTTAGTCCGTTAGTCGCCTTTTACGACGACTTTAACGAAAAACTACTTAGTAAAGATATCCTACGCATACCTTTAATACCCGACGTTTCTTTTGTTTCAAAATCAAGTGGTCGCGCTCTACACCAAGCTGCTTTATTCGCTTCGTCCGCAGTTACGTCTCACACGCGGACAGAAAAACTTTAATGAAACACTCTTCCTAGGAAATTACCAGTACAATACAGTGCGGGCTCACCCGCGGCACAAAGCGCGGATCATTCCTGACAAGAATTCGAAATTCTTGGGGTATTTCGCTGAAACAATGCCGACAAAGCACAGGTGCGACTCGAAAATGTAAACAGTTGTCACCGGGTAGCATTTGGAAAGTTGTCTGTGTCGCATGAAGATGTCGCGGTGACATTCCTCCATCCCCTCCCCCCCTCGGTTTGGCAAGCGTGTTGCATTCCGCGGAGGAGTCGACAAAATTCCGACGTCGACCTGCCCTCCACAAGGGTAAATAACTTAATAAGTGTCACTGCTCAGTATTTACGGGAATGACTGAGAGTAGACTTAGTCGGCATTTCCTGCATTACAATGGGAATTTTAGGGCTAACCTACAGTTTTGGAGCAACTGTAAATGTTTAAAGTACTTAAAGATTTTACGTTATAATATTTACTCTTACCTACCAACCCGCATTAAGCCAGCATGATGGGTATGACCTTATATACCCATTTGCTGTTGTCCATGTGAGAAAGTCTGGCAACAACAGTAATAGCAATTTGTGCTTAAAAACCTTAGAATAAAACAAAAAGGGAAGATACGGCATGCTCCTACTTGTAGTCATTCAAAATATAGTCCTACACAACTACTTAAGCAAACACTCACACACGCACACCTATAAAGTTAAATCGAGCGAGCGAGACAAAGAGGTAAGTTTCAACGTCAGCGCGAGGGAGTCAGCGAGTAGCGCGTTGACGTGTTGGTCGCTTCGCAACAGACGAGTACGTACGACCGATTCCGACGCCACTGCGGAGTAACGTCTTTCTCTTTTTCACACAGTAGAATATCCGCAATAGTGCGATGTAGCCTGTTCGCTCGGCAAATTGTGACTGAAGTGAAATTGTGCCTTTAGGCCTAATTTTGGCGGCTCACTCACGAGACGCTAATGCCGTATCTTCCCTTTTTGTTTTAATCTAAGTTAAAAACTGAATGAGCCAAGAGCTAACATAGAAACGAGAATGTAAGAGTTAGTTGTGAAATTTTAACATACAAAGCTGGCTTTTAGGCATATATGTATAAAGCATGTTAAAAGAGTTAATGAAGTGTTTTATTAATGTTTTTGTTTTATTTAAAGGTAAAACTATTAGATAAATTAAATTGGCGCCTCATTATTGTTCATTGAATTTTTGTTAACTTGTTTGTCAGTGTCAGTGTCAGTGTCTGTCACTGTCAGTCACTTCGTTCCAAATTTCCGTTCTGTGTTGCGTTTGGATGTTGATGTATGTTTCTTTGTATGCCCGTTTTTTGTTTTTCTTGTTTTTATGTTATTAAACGTAGTAATTTGTATGTTCATATTTCTTTTCTCATGTGTTGTACCGTGATGTCACTACTGTGTACAGCAGAATACCAGTGCAGCAGGCCCCGCTTGCTGCTGAGTTGTGCACAGTGTTGGCATCACACAACTGGGAGCAATGTATTGTTTTTTTGTTTTTTTTTTTAAATTTTTATTTTTTGTTTTATAAATTGTTCACTTGTGTGCTTGTTGTGTGATGTTAATAAACTTTTTTTCAATTTAAATTTTCAAGTAAAAGAATTGTGTCAGAATGGAAAGCTGCGGTCACTTTCTACTTACTCCTCCGTGACAAGGGCGTGCATGATACGTCTATGTCTTTAAACCAGGTTTTTTAAAGCTGAAAAGCTATTGTTTTATAGTCTGTTCAATATAGCTTGATACGTATGACAGGTGTCAAATTGTCATGCCTAGGATTGAGACATTACAGACATAATCGAATCAAATTATAATTGAAGTTATAAATTGAATATCATATTCTGTCGTTAATCGTTTTTTGCTACAAATTATAATTTTGAATGCTATGTAGATCACTTAGTTTTTAGAAATACATTATTATAATAATATGTAAATAAAATTAGTAAGTAGATTTTGAATGTTTTAATAATTAACAAATTCTTAATAATGTATTGGTGTACAACCTAAATCATCACTGTAATAACTAGAGTCACTCGAACAGTCCTGTAAATAAATTATGAATTCTTGGTCACAAAAGTTGTCAAATTTGACTTCACGCTCCCAATCACTTTAATAATACTACCAACCCCTTTCTTTCTTTGGGTGTCGTAAAAGGCGACTAACGGACTAAATACTGAACATACAACTAATAGCATAGAGCGGCGAGAAGCTCACCAATATAATACAACCAACCCCTTTCTTCTCTTCGGTGTCGTAACAGGCGATTAACAGACTAAATACTTCACATTCGACCAACAGCATAGAGCGGCGATGGGCACATCAATATAATACTACCAACCCCTCTCTTCTCTTCGGTGTCGTAAAAGGCGACTAACGGACTAAAGACTGCACATACATCCAACAGCATAGAGCGGCGATGGGCACATCAAAATAATACTACCAACCCCTCTCTTCCCTTGGATGTCGTAAAAGGCTACAAACGGACTAAAGAATGCACATACAACCAACAGCATAGAGCAGCAAATGGCTCTTCAAAATAATACTAACAACCCCTCTCTTTCCTTTGATGTCTTAAAAAGCGACTATTTTCTTTAGCAAATTCATATTTTTATTTTTAGTTACTTTCCTTGTCGAATACAAGGAAAGTAACTAAAAATAAAAATATAAATAATGAAAAACAAAGTGTTTACCTCGGGTGAAAGACTTATTTAGTCCCTCGAACCCCGTCCCGATACTAAAATAAGCTACTTTCACCCCTAGGGTAACAATGTACTATTTTAACTTCGATATAATCGTCATTAAACTCAAGATAAATAAGTAAAGACTTACAAATCAATTTATTTGCTAGAATTATAAATACAAAATTAAGGTCAATCGATTAGTTATTGAACATCAATTGAACTAAAATTGATTTACTATCCCAACACAAGTATTTTTTTTGTATTGGAATGACCTTGTGAAGGGGTACGTTTTTTTATTGTAATGTTTAAAAATTGTGTTAAATGTGTGTTATGTGAGTTTATTGGGAAAAAAACCTAATCTAACGTATAATAAATAATCACAAAAAGTAATTGTAGTATGTTAAGTAATGGATTATAAAAAATAATATTAATTGAATGTTGTCAAATAAGTTCATACGCTTTTACAAAGTCACGTCGTCGTTTTTGATGACCTGTCACAAGTATCAAGCTATATTGAACAGACTTATAGTGAACACTACACATTGAAATGAAACTCACTATACAGATTCGTATAAAGTGATTCATTTGTAGCTAAGCCAACATGTTAAGTACTAAACAATCAAATTTGAAATGTTTAATTTCCGGGTGGATGATCAATAGCGCTCTAACAATTAATAGGGCGTGTAAATTAAACTGCCAAAATCTGGGTATCGTGAACAAAGGAAATTTTCACAATTTACGTTTAATTTTACGCCACTTCAGCTTTTTATATTCGTATTAAATTGTAATTTAATAATACATAACATGAGTAAACAAAAAGCAAAATACTACCTTAGACGACCTTTTTGCAACTTTTATAAAACTATTATTTTGTTTAATTTTTGTATGTAACGAAACGATAAATAAATTGCAAGATTTTATAAAAAAAGTTATAAAAAATCGTTTGCGAGCGATTAAATAGTTACACAAATCGTGGAAACTGTTTTATGTCCTCAAAATAATATAAAACAAATGCCGGTCAACGTTAATATTTTAATTTTTAATGGCAATGTCCTCCGTGTTCGGGATCAGGTCGTTCGCTTCAAGAATATTAATGCCTCAGGCTTCGGTTTAATTATATTTATTCTTCTGTATCTGAAGCCCGATATATCAGAAATTGCTGACCATACGATATTATTTCTCTGTGTTACCCTAATTATTGACGATATTATTAACGTTATGAATACATTCGCAAACAAAGGTATTTGTAGGAAATCCGACAATTGTATACGTAGTCTCCCGTCAGGCTGCACGGTAATTATTCGTATTTTTCATTCGTACTCATTTAGTTAGTTACAGTTATGAACGAGTTTAATAATAATATATTGTACGTATTGAAGTTAATATTCAACTGATAACTTCTTTCACTTCTTTCAATAATTGTTTCACCAATGAAGTGGTGATTAAATTTAGTAAGAAGTTATCAGTTGAATTGTAAACTCAAAATAGGTCATTTCAAGATTTAAATAAAGAGACTGTTGAAAAAAGTGACCCACTAAAACTTTATTGCAAGACCGCAGGCTGAAAGGGATAGCTTTTTTTTCCTATCAGTTATTTCGGATATTTCTTTTTATCTATACTAATATTATAAAGAGGAAACATTTGATTGTTTGTTTGTATTGAATAGGCTCAGAAACTACTAGACCGTTTTAAAAAAATCTTTCACCGTTGGGAAGCTACACTATCTCCGGGAGACATAGGCTACATTATATTTTCAAAAACATTAGGGATCCTTACTAAAACTCAAATAAATTCCTTAAATCGCGTGCGCTAAGAAAACTATTTATGATAGAATAAAATAATGTACTATGGCTTTGCAGAACACACCATTATCTATAAAAAGTGCCGCAAAAGCATATGTCTAACTATTTTAGTTACGTCACAATAAGTGTTCTTGGGAGGGGAGTCATTTTAAAAATTCGTCACTGGGTACGGGGTCCACGCGAACGAAAGCGCCAGCGGTCTGCTAGTTGTTAAATAAAATAAAAAGTACGGTAAGGGTAAAAGTTAACTAGGTTTACTTGTAATACAGTGCCATTAACCGGTGGACTTTATTAGGTGTCCAATTAGTCAGTCCATCCGAATTCTGCTGGCGAGTTCGACCAACTATTAAGCGCAATTGAGTCATAAATTCGGATGTCCGTCGTAAATAATGCTTGAACGAATATATAGACTTTTTATTTCCCAAATTCTGCCGGCTGCGATGAGACATTGTTAATGAGATTGTACTCGGCGTGCGTTCCACTTTGCAAAACTTTTTATAGGATCTGTCGATAATTGTATTGGAAGTTTATGGAGTAGAACTGCGCTTGTTGTACTCAATAATGAACAGCAATGTCTTTATTATGTTGTTTAGGTAAATTAATAATTCATGTTCAGGTATTGTCGTTATCATCATTAGCGTTTAACCCCTCAAACCCCAAGCGGTCGCATGAGACCACACCTACAAAAACACACTTGACTTTGTACCGTGTTTTCATAGACTTACAGACTACTTTAGTATGAACAAGTTTGGTTATTTCGGTTCTGTGGTTCATCTTATGTATTGTTATCGCAAAATATCGCATAGTCTTTGCTCGATTCTGTCAAATTTGACGTTGACAGTTAGTGTCAAAGTCAAATTTGGGTTAAACGTCCCACTGCTGGACTACAGCCTTCCCACTTAGACAAAATGTGGGGAGATTTGGTCGGGAGTTAACGCCATCATTAAAATTCGTAACAGACGATTTAACGTGCTTTCCGAAGCACGGAAGAGCTCGAGATATTTTAATTTGGTCACGCATACTTTTTTCTGCACTTGTGAAATCTTACAAGATTGCGTAGCCGCTACGCCAGCGAGCTCCTAAAGATGCTACACAATGTGTTCGTGAAAAAGCCTGTCTTTTCCTAATTGATTTATGTTACGGAAACTTTTGTAACTTTTTCAATAGTTTAACCTTTTTTTAAAAGACAAAGACTTTCATAGGTGTTACATTCATACCCGGCAACTTGTTTTCATACCAACGTAAGCGTCAGTCCACCAAAATGGTAAGTGATCACCGGGATACATAATTGCTAAAACTGTCTCTATGTCGGTGCAGTATATCACTTATGACTTGCACCCATTATGCACAGGGTCAGTTCATATTTTATCATTTCTCTTAAACCAGACAGAAACATGTTTGAGGGACCTCCATTTTTATTTCCAGAATCACCTTTTTTTTCAAAATCAAATGTACTGGTACCGGTGGTAATAAGCTTACCGTACATATCTCGTCTAGACTACCTAATCTAGACGCGATCTATGCGGAAACCCTATTACCGGCTCAATAGGTTAGTGTATTATACACAGAAACGATGAAAGAGGTTCTGTGGTATTATAGTTTCGATGATAGTACTCGATAGTGCAGCGACATGCGCGCTAACGTTATAAGATCTTGCAAACAATGATATTATATGAGGGTCATTGCTTGCAAATAACAACTTCGGTATGGGCCGATGTTAGTGTGACAGTGCATTATCTCATTAGTAGGATATTAATAGTAAAGTGAATAATATTAAAGTGAACAACTTTTTACGGATTAACTTGCGTTTAATTTGACTACATTACATAGTTTTTAGTTTCCTGAGGTTTCGAACCCTTTACAGGGTCCGTGGTCACAGGGAGACTGAGGTGTTGGTCGTCTCATAGTTAGAAGTTATTTGCCTACCGTCAATCATTTTTATATTTAACCGGATACGTTCAGGTTTAAGTTTAAGTCAAATTAAACGCGAGTTAATCCGTAAAAAGTGTTTCATTTCAATGTGTAGAGCTCGCTTAAACCTTAGAAAATAATATAATATTAAAGTTTAATAATATTTCGTTGCGTTAAAAAAGCACAGTCATAAAACCGTAAATTCAACGAAAAATCTGTTTACATTGTATACGCGGGTTCTTACAGACCATGCCAGACCTCATCTGTCATTCTGTATCTCTGTACAAATACAGCGGGAGTCCGAGACTGCTCACTCCGTCGGCCCCAGGGCTATTTGCTTAGGTTCGAAATTACAAGTGTGGGGCAAAGCAAAATGTTCAGCTTCATTTGTAAGGAGATGTTGAAACGCCTCTTAAGTGTTAAGTCAAATTTGTTTAAGAATAGAAATGCCTCTCTGGTCTCAGAGGCTTTTTGCAGACACAGATAAATATTGGTTGAAAATATTTTGCGAGACATTTTATTTGACACGAAAAATGTTATATCTTTCAGCAAATGTTTCGACTCAAACTCCATTTTATAAATTATATGAATCACGACTATTCTCTATACTATTTAATTTTTATATTTTTATAAAGCAAACACAAATTCGAAGGTTGATCGGTAAATCAATCACCGTGTGGTTTATCTCTCTTCTTCCGAGTCATTTTATTTAATTCAAGCAAAAATAAATAGCTATCAAAGGGTCATCATTCAGCGGGCTCGGTTTGGGCAATCAAATATATATTGACCTACTAATTGTTTTTGCGGCATTGACGTCGGCGCCTGTTGACACGGGCTGTGATGGACGATCTCATTTTTTTGCCCCCCGCAACCCTTTTTATTGGTTCAAGTTCACATTTCGATACATCGGATTTTAAGATTGCTTACCCAAAAAAACGAATTACATTTCAAGATATGCGTTGAAAACAGTCGGCTCTGGCCCGTGGTATGTGTACCTAGATGCGGACACCAACCCCGGTTATGTCAGCGTAATATACGGGCACGTTTAAATAAGCCTTTAGCCCGCTACTGGCGCCGAAGGGTATTTTCAATATGGGTAATTTCGCTTGGAACAAATACTTTAGCAGCTTTATTGCATACTTGAGGATTAACTCGATATGAGAGCGTTGAAAAACGAGCGCGCCCTACCAGTTACACACAAAAAAGCTGGTGGTGTTTTATCTTAATTACTTGGAAATCTTTGTGCGAGTAAATCCGTACCCTTATGTTGTCCATCGTCGCGTAAGTTTATGAGAGGATTACTTTTATGGAGGGGATTAAAGTCCCGTTTGCGAAATGTTTACAGCTGAGGGCTTGGACCATCTGTGCGATGGATCGCTGAGATGGCCACATTGTTGATGCGGATGGGATTTTTACTTAGCTGTTACATTAAAGGTATGTTATTCTTGTCCTTAAGTTTTATTGTGTTTCCATGAAAATCTTGGCTAATAAGAATCTTGTTAAGGATTGTGTTGCATTTGAGTAACAAAAGCGTATAAGATTGTTAAAATATCGTAATTTGTGTGTAAACTATTGTTCTTGTTGATTGTTTTTTCTTTATTATCTAAAATGACCAAAATGAAACTTTTGTAATTTAAAATTACAACATAGAATTTGCTTACTCTTTTCTACATCTGTATTTTCCGCATAGAGCGCAGTAAATTTTAATTTAGTAAAGGAAAAATATTTAAGGACTTAGGTCGCAGATGTTTTTGTTCAGTGCTATTCTTACGAATTGTCTTTAACACCATTGCAAGTGCAAGAACACGCTATGCCTCTATTACAATGAAGTACGGCGTATAAGTTATTGGGCGAGTTACCTATTAGTAGTGAGTTAGTGGGTATCCACATAAATCATGGGTCTATCTCATGACATTATGCTGAGTTGAGGCCCTTTGGTACCGATTAATGTATAAAAAAGCCATGTATTTTGTTAATTGTGTATATATATGTATGTTATGTGTCCATACTATTATATTTTAATTTTAATTTGTCAAACTACTATGTTTTAATTTTTTAAATGTACTTACCAGTAAACTTTTTGTGTTCTATTCTATTCTAAAAGTAACTAAATCGTATTGAAACTTATATGGGATTCATACGTGATCTTGCATTCGATCGCACTGTGTTACGTGGCTACGAGAAACTAGTTGGCCGCAGTCGCTCGTTAGTTGTTCAAACTCGAAATATTACATTCGACAAGATACCATATGGACGTGTATTGGTGAGTTTCGCGATGGAAACTTTGACAATGTAGAGATTAGTAGATAAGTATTAGTAGAATTTCACTAAAATATCTAAACGTGGTTAAACGCCAAAATGGAGTGCATACCTTTTTATACCCGACGTTCCACGGTCAGTCAATCCGTGACCTTGAACCCGGCGCAACTCTGACGAAACGTCGCGTATTGCGTAGGATACCTTTACTAGCAGTAAAACGCGATGTTTCATACATACGTACTCGTATGTATGAAACATTGTACTTACTGGTACAATTTTATCTCAAGTGCAACTTTTAATAACAGTCAACTAACCATGTGATCCTATATTCTAACGTGGTTATAACCTATGTAGGATTTGAATTAAGTATATTATTAATTATATTAGTATATTTAAGAGTGAAATATTATTAATATTTCACTCATACATATACATATTTCACGACAACTATCCCCAAAGGCTTAGCCAGAGACTAAGCAAAAGGGATCGCATAAGCAGCCCACTGCCATATTCCACGTTTCACCAAGTTACGACTGCACATGTGCTCAGCTTGGCAGGTGGTGAGTCCATCGCCGCGTCACCGCTCTATGCTTGTTGGAGAGGGGTGTGCAAGCTTTCGTCCGTTAGTCGCCTTTTACGACAACCAAGGGAATATAGGGGGTGGTAGTATTTTTTTAATGAGCAGTATCTGTGCGGTGACGGAGAAAGAATACCAATCGCCGCCCCTCTCTCCGTCCGGTGGGTGTCGTAAGAAGCGACTAACGGACTCTTTCGAGCGATGATCTGCTCCACTGGTGGTAGGGCTTGACCCGTCTGGTTTGTGACCACCGTACGCATGGTGTAAAACCCGTCAAGTGACTGCTTGTCGGTCGCGTTTCGGGATCAGCCAGCGTATAACCAGAGCTCGAGAGGATGATGCTGCGATGTATTTGGTCTGTGGAGGCTTCCGTCAAACCAGTGCCAGGAGGACTTCGTTAGCCTGCCGACCAGGGAGACCCGTAGAAACGGTTGTCCCGCTGGCCGCCCGTGGCACAGTACAGGGGCCCAAGCGAGCCTAACCAGCTCGTGAGGCTGCCTCACCATGCCACGGTGGTCCGTCGTGCCGGTTGGTGACCGGAAGGTGGGGTCCCGGCGGCCATTCCCGGGGGGGTTCGGGGGCCCTTCCGTTCGGCAGGTTAATAATACTCGTCTGTGGGCAAATTCCTGGGGAAACAGGCCACCACACTTTGACCATTCGCATCGCGGCATCATTTTCTCGATTCACGCCTCTCTCTTTCCACTCCTAAAATGACAGCGCCTAACAACAAAACTGGTTCTACAGCGGTGCACACCCCCACCACAACCTTACCGTTTGAGGTGGAGTTCGCTAACATCCGCGGACTCCATGCAAACCTCAATGCCGTCCACCACCATCTTGAGACGGCACGGCCAGCAATGTTGTTCCTGACGGAGACGCAAATAATCCGCCCAGCTGACACCACCTACCTGAACTATCCCGGCTTTGTGCTTGAAGAATCCTTCAAAGCCAAAGCCAGAGTTTGCTTATTCGTTCGGGCGGATGTTTGCTGTCGCCGTCTGCGCTGTCTGGAGGACCCTTCCCTCTCTCTCCTAGTGATACACGTCGACTTAGGCTCTCATTGCCGTGTCTACGTCTGCGTCTACCGATCCCATAACGGCGACATGGAGCCAACTCGACTAATTGAACATCTTAGTCGGGTAGCAGATGATGCGCAGGAGCGGTTTCCATCGGCGGAACTGGTGTTTTTGGGGGACTTCAACGCCCACCATGAGTTGTGGTTAGGTTCCTCCAAAACAGACCATGCTGGTAGAACTGCCCACGCATTCACTCTCACGCATGACCTGACGCAACTGGTGAACCAGCCCACCAGGATCCCAGACATAGTTGGCCATGCGCCCTCCTTACTCGACCTTCTGCTGACGAGTTGCCCAGCTGGATACCGGGTAGAGATTCGAGCTCCTTTAGGTTCCTCGGATCACTGCTTGATATTCAGCATAGTGCCCTTGGCATCGCGCCCGCCAACAGCGGTTTCGAAACGCCAGATTTGGCACTACGCGTCGGCAGACTGGGACGGGATGCGGGAGTATTTTGCATCCGTCCCTTGGAGGCAGCGCTGCTTTAGTGAGAAGGACCCGACCGCTAGCGCCACTGCCGTTGCTGATGAGATAGTATTAGGAATGGAATACTATATTCCACACTCCTATGTCATCAGCAAAGGCAGACGCAACCGCTGGTTCAATCGCGAGTGTGCCAGCGCTGTTGAGAGCAAACAGACGGCATACCGCGCTTGGATCAGAGGTAAAGCTCACGGGGCTCCCGAAACTCGCTCGCTAAAAGCAGCCTATAATAATGCCACCAAGTCGTGTAAGAGGGCCTACATTAGAGCGGATGCCCAGCGCGTTGCACGAGTAGGCCAAGAACTCCTGACGCATCCTACGGGCAGCCGTAGCTACTGGCGTCTGGCCAAAGCCGTGCAATCCAACTTCTGCCAACCCTCGCTGCCACCACTGAGATGTCTTGACGGAACTTTAGCTCACAAGCCGCAGGAAAAGGTCGATCTCCTGGCCAAACTCTTTGCGGCTAACTCCCGGATCGATGACTGTGATGCACAGCCACCCTCAATTCCTGACTGTGGCCACACAATGTCTGATATTAAAATCAAGCAGTGTGATGTCCGTGCGGAAATGCAGTCAATCGATGTCCGGAAAGCTAACGGTCCTGATGGCATCCCAGCAATAGTCCAAATGTGCGCAGCGGAGTTGTCCCCTGTGTTAACGCGTCTGTACCATCTCTCGCTCTTTTCGGGTTGTGTGCCGGAATCTTGGAGAGAAGCTAATGTGCAACCGATCCCTAAAAAAGGAGATCGGTCAGATCCGACTAATTACCGCCCTATAGCCGTAACTTCAGTGTTGTGTAAGATCCTAGAACGAATACTGAACAAACAGCTTATTCGATACCTAGAAGATCACTCCCTAATTCACGATCGTCAATATGGGTTTCGGCCAAAACGGTCAACGGGTGATCTTCTAGCGTACGTCACACATCTCTGGGGTGAGGCTATTGACAAGCGTGGCGAGTCACTGGCAGTTAGCCTTGACATAGCCAAGGCTTTTGATCGGGTCTGGCACAAAGCTCTTCTCTCCAAGCTCCCGGCATACGGTTTGCCCGCTCAGTTCTGTACCTGGATTGCCAGCTTCCTGCATGAGCGTAGAATCCGTGTCCTTTCGGATGGATGCGCTTCGCGGTTCATGTCAGTGAACGCTGGTGTTCCTCAAGGCTCCGTTCTATCCCCCACGCTGTTCCTTCTGCATATCAATGACATGCTTCCTCTTGGAAACATTCATTGCTATGCAGATGATAGCACAGTGCATGGGGGATATAACGGGCACCCAACGGCTGGGCGGGTAGACACCGAAATGAAGCGAGCAAATCTTGTCATTGAGCTCGATCGGGTGTTGGACCTCATTTCTAAATGGGGCTCCGATAATCTGGTGGAGTTCAATGCCAAGAAAACACAGGTGTGCGCGTTCACAGCGAAAAAGTCGCCATTCCTTCCCCTTTCCTCTCTTCAGGGTACATCTCTAGGCCTGCAGAACAGTATTAAAATGCTCGGTATGGATATCCGCTGCGATCTGAACCAAAAGGACTACATCGAAACCGTGATTAAAAATGCCTCACGTAAACTCGGTGTCCTGAACAAGGTGCGGCGATTCTTCACGCCTGATCAGTTGTGTCTATTATACAAGACACAGGTGCGGTCTTGCGTGGAGTATTGCTCTCACCTTTGGGACGGCTCCGCAAAGTACTTTCTCGATGCCTTGAACAGATTGCAGCGCCGCGCTGTGCGCATTATCGGCAATGTAGAGGTCACTAAAACTCTCGAGCCTTTGCAATTACGTAGAGATATTGCGTCACTCAGCGTCTTTTACCGTTTATACCATGGCGAGTGCTCTGAAGAACTCTTTGACCTCATCCCTCCTTCTCCCTTCCTCCATAGGAGTACGCGTGCTGCTCTCCGGAGTCACCAATTTATTGTCTCTAACATTCCATCTCGCACAAAGAAATTTGGTGACTCGTTTCTTTGCCGCACTTCCAAAAGATGGAATACTCTACCAGCTCACGTATTCCCTCCTATCTATGACATAGGGTCCTTCAAACGAGGCGTGAAGAAGCACTTTGTGGGCCGGCAGAGTGAGGATAACTGATGCTACGTCTCTTACGCTGCAGCAGTTGTCCTCGCGCCTGGACCTCATTTCCGCTTAACATCAGGTGGAGTGGGGTCATTTGCCGGGCTTAGTATAAAAAAAAAGAGCACGCGACACGACGGCTATTTCACTTATTACTTACATGTAGGTAAATATTGTTGTATTTTGAAAGGAGGTAAATGTTCTGTTTACTAAAAGAATAGACTAGTAAAGGTTTTACCAGTAATTTGATTACTAGTAAAAGAATCCTAGTACTGTTGAAAGCAATTTTGTGACTCGATGATTTTCAATCGAAAAACGAAATATTTTACTCATAAGAGCATTTTTATTAAAATATTTCCTTTAGGGTTATTAATAAGAAGGACAATTTCCGTTTTACGGTTATATACATTCCACCATTTATGTTAGGGTTGGGTCAAAGTATACGATTAAAATAATAGATTATTTAATTGTCTTATGTTTGTAAAAAGCTCGGTTTTTTCGTAATACCTACTTGAGTTAAGTACTTGTCCAGTAATATTCACAAAGAAATTATAATCAACCACTTTAAGTTATGATTATAGAAATCGATTACATTGCCTGTCTTTCTACCAGCTTAACAAACCAAAATTAAAAATTAGTGTCAAATTAACTAAACAAATATCTTAAACACAAAGGCTGCAGGAGTACATGAAACCAGGCCACCAACGATACCAACATTTTTAAATATCCAATAAATGTTTATCCTCATTTAGCACTGGAGCCGTTAGAATAGCTATTTCATTTCAAAATAGTAAAGTAGTTCATAAACATTCCGAATGAAGCAGCTCTCTAGCACTCACTGGCTTCGCTCAAAGTGAGCGCTAAACAAAACTGTGTATATAAAAGTTGTTCCAGCGCTGAATTATCTCCCATTTTGTTTATAAACGATAACATGGCACGGGCTTTATAGATAATCCTTTGAGATCGTAAATCCGTATAGGAAGTTAAGCTACAATATTTAGATGCTCGGGTTTAGGCATTAGTGGCACGGTCGGCTTTATAATATTAACACGGTGGCTTTATAATATTAAATTAAGATAATAAATGTGAGCTCCTGGGTTACCGTTTCGCAGCTAAAGGTGAATACTGGGATAGGGTTGCCGTTATGAAGAAACATAATTAATTGTAATTAAACAATTAACCGCGTCGCGTAGCTTTGAAAGAATACTACCACCCCCTCTCTTCCCTTGGGTGTCGTAAAAGACGACTAACGGACTAAGGACTGCACATACATCCAACTGCATAGAGTGGCGATGGGGTCACCACCTGTCACGCTGAGCACATATACAGTCACTAATAATTAGCGACTGTATATGTTTCTTCATAAGAGTTAAGAGTAGTCCACTTTTCACCAATATAATTGGTGAAAAGTGGACTATGGTAGAGGACTGCTTTTGCTGTCCTTCTTTACCTAGTATCTGACTAACTCTTCGGAGATAATAGTCGTGATTATATGTGTGTAATAAACCTAACACACTTTAAAATGCTTTTTAAAGGGACTTAATTAATAATAGCTTTAGGAATATGTATTTTGATCGTGTTTACTATAACACAAAACCTGATATCATATCACTATAAAACAAAAGTTGTGTTTATTTGAGTGCTTCTTAATGCTCACATATATTTTTAAAGTTAACCTGCATTTATTTTACTTTGTTAGTTAGTTTTAGTTCTTTATTACACTTGTTACGTTTTTCTAAAAGATTTAACAATAAAAAGACGCAACCATAAACGTAGGTCACACTATAAGTTTTGCGTAACTTAAAAAAACAACATGTTATAACCAAAATATTATGTTTATTGCTTTTACGTATACTCTCCTTTATATTTTAAACATTTTTTCATGCGATCGAATCATTTTTTAAAACAGGAGGACCACAGATTTGAAGGCATATTTTTTACGTGCTGATTGATCGCTATCACTGCCTCTTCGGAGTTGGTAAAAGTGAAACCTCTCATCAAATCTTTGATTTTGGGGAAAATACAGAAATCACAGGGTGCTAGGTCGGGGCTATGCGCAGGATGGGTGACGAGTTGTACTTTTTCGGAAGCTAAAAATGACTTTGTTTTGTTGGCCGTGTGTAAAGAAGCGTTGTCATGATGTAGGAGAACGCAGCTTTTGGGTCGTCTTTCACGAACTTTTTCTAACACCCTGGGTAAACAAATGGTAGAATACCACTCGGCATTAACACTTTTTTGATCTTTAAGAGGAATTGTATAGATGGGACCCGTAGCTGAGAAAAAAAACGCAATCATTTTTTATCAACGTTTCTCGCCTGCCTCACTTTTGTTGGCCTGTTCTCATTTTCAAACACCCATTCACAAGATTGCTGTTTTTTTTCGGGTTCAAAACAATAAATCCACGTTTCGTCTCCTGTGAAAATGTCATAAACAGCATTAGAATGTCCATGGTCGTACTTCAGTAGCATCTGTGAGCACCATTCCACGCGAGCCCGCTTCTGCTCCGCTGTCAGTTCATGAGGGATCCAACGACAACAAAGTTTCCGAACTATCAATTCGTCCTGTAAAATTTTCTGAATTTGGCCCATACCAATCCCCAATAGTCCTCGAATTGTCTCATAGGTAATCCGCGGGTTTTTTTCAATTAGCCGCTTAACAGTAGGCACATTATTTTCGTTGACGGCAGTTGAAAGCCGCCCTTCACGAAATTCGTCATGTAAAGAAACTCGACCTCTCTGAAATTCAGCAAACCATCGCCTCACGGTGCTCAAACAAAGTGCTTCTCTCCCAAAAGCATTTTGAGGACGAGCAGCACAGTCTTGCGGAGAGAGAGAACTTTTAAAATCATAAAAAATCATCGCTCTAAAATCTTTTCGACTTAATTCCATTGTCGTTGCGTACGTAGAACTTTGATGTGTGATAAAAAACAATTGACAAATGATTTCCCGCCAATTTTTTTTATTACTAAGAAGGTCGCAACGTTTAAAAAAATATGACATTGTAAATTCAAATAGTTCCGATTAGCTAGAAGTGCAAAACTTTTAGTTTGTCCCATGTATACCATTACTCAGATATTGCGGCGATTTGATTCTTGAAATCCTTTAAGTTGCACAATGAGTTTTGTAATGTCTAACTATTTGATAAACACCTACTATTTAAAAAGTCTTTGTTTTAAATTGCTCTCTAACTATATGAGACATAATAGAAACAATTACCTGAGGTAGATTAGAATAGAATAGAAATAAATTTATTCAGCTATAAGTATTTATTATTATAAAAAGACAACATAAAATTACAATTAACAATTTATGTGACTTTGAAAAGTCATCAACTCAGCTGATAGTCATTTCATTTCTTTCCACGTTTCGTTAAGCCCTACACTTTTAAGATTACGAAAAGCTTGAAATTCCAGCGACGGTCAAGATGACTCTCCCGAGAGTGGTGAGTGATTTGTTCCTCGCCTTCCTTCAAACGCGTGCCTTTGGCTATTCTGGAGCTGGGAAGATCTAATAGAGATTTTGAATACTTAAGAAAACATATTATGAATGTTACAAAACATAAATTGCATGACATACTTAAGAAGGTACAGCGCGATCGCAAAAATTGAAATAAGTTCATTATTGATATTTAAAATTAGAACAATTCTGCTTTGAAGTTTCAGACCTAGTAATTTGATTAGAGCAATGTTTTTATTCTGCGAAATGTACAAAACCATCACGCGCTTGTGTTAGAAATTAAAATTTACTTTTTTAAGATGGGAGCGACCTGCAAAATATCAATACAAATATTTTCATGTAAGAATTATTGTTTCATGCGTAAAAAGTTGTCGAAAAAAAAATGTTTTTAGGATTCATTCGATTTATGTATTGTTTGTTATTGTTTAAACAATTTGTTTTAAATTTCAACAAGGCCACGATATTGTGCAATGATCAGGCTAACTTACGTAAGTTCTTTTAATGTATTTAACAAATTCAGCGCATAGTACAAGTAACTTAAAAATACGTAATTTTTCACAATTTCGTGCAGGAAAAGTTTTTATAATCATCATCAATCAGGAGGTTTCCATTGGTGAGTATAGGCTTCCTTTTGCTTTTAGTACAGATCGATCGTACAGTCTCGATCTCGAGCCTCTTAGCTGATTTAACCCTTTATAGGATCATGTCAATATATTGACTTTGTCCCTTGAGGAAAAGTAAAAAAACTAAAAAGAATTAGTATGTCCGTTACATGTCTCCGCAAACGATCTTATATTATCATTCAATGTATTGATTATTTACTCTTTTTTTTAAACTATCATTCTATCGTTATGAACTCCAAACCAATAACAATAATAGAACCACTCAGTCTTGGAATTTAAATGCCAAAAATAATGACAGCAGGTGCGCCATATTTTTTTTGAAGTTGCGGATGACGTCACAAATGCCGCCTTCTGAAAAAAAAAAAAAATTACTCTAAAATCAAACCATATTTTGTCGTTCTGTAAACAACAATATACTAACTGATATCATATCTAACTATCCATCAGGTATCAAAATAAAGTGATGATTGCAACAGTTTATTTGTCTTAAAGTATTTCTTTAAAAATCACTCGGAAATCGGAAACATACTAATGGACTTTACACGCTTTATCTAGTAGTAATAACAATTTATTTCTTACAATTTATTATCTAAATACGATCATTATAGTCTCAATAATCATTTTCTAATAAGAAACAGTACTTACATTAGATAAATCCATTAAAAAAGCATACAAAACATAGCAACTAATTCACATGCGACCGCTTGGAGTTCTAGAGGATACTTTTACTTTCACTATTGACTCCAAACCAATTGGGTACGGAATCAATCAAATGTGTTTGTTTTAATAGGCCTATTACATCTCGACTGTGATTTTTGCATAAAACGGCCAATTTTGGCGCTGTGGATCTCAGAAACAGAAATACAGTTACAATTTTGACTTATTGAATAGTGTAGAATAGCTATTGGAATAGTACGTAGCGGCCTCAGTTTTTGTAAATTTTGCTTAACTTTTTAATTAAACTCAAAATTGCAGAGAAAGATTTTCATGAAATGAGCGAAGGCATTTTTTTTAGCTCCTAGATTGAACTACTGCTACTGATCTAAACAAATGAAATAAAAAAATTAGAATGTTATCCCTTATATAGTCGTATAGGTAGTAACGGCCTCGGATTTTTTAGATACCATTGATTTTATATAGAAAAAAAATCTTATTCTAATCCAAAAAACTTCGAAAATCGCTTTAAATTAACTGTGAATTTCTACTACGACAATATTATTGAGCAAAATGTATACCAGAATAATCGTTACTACATGAATATTAAAGATTTTTTAATGAATTTATTATCCTATTTCGATAAAAACGATAAATACAACTACAAAATTATTTCAAAATGCGATGCGCCGGCCGTCCAAACTCAGCTTATCCTCGCAGAGTGGACATATGTAATATTAAGCATGAATTTATTATCCTATTTCGATATAAACGATAAATACAACTGCAAAATAACAACAAAATTCGAAAATAGGCATTTTACGCAAAAATCACAGTCGAAGTGTAATAGGCCTCTTAATTGGTGATTATAAACTCGGGCAAGAGCCCGGGTTTTTCGATGTAGACATCGACAAATCCGAAACATAGTCCCTTGCTAAGTGACTAAGTGACGTAACTAGCAACGGGCAAATTTTACAGGGCAACCTATTTTCTGTTTAGAACTTGATATCTGGAGCTGTAGAAAATGCTAGGCGCGTCTTACATACAAGTTTATTGTATACATACAGAGAGAAGAGCATCAGTGTGCATACAGTATATGGTCCATTTACATGTATTTATTTTTTTATTGACTTATAAAACAGTTACGTCTCTCTGTGATAACTTTGTTTTTTACTTAGTTTTGGAAGTTGACACTTATGTCTAGTGTTTTGGTAGGTAAAATAAAATGTAACTGTTTATATCTTTAGTATTGAAATTTTTACATTCACAATGCTATAGATATAGGATAAAGGTTTACTAGAGAAAAAACAACTTTTTTTAGTAAACATTCTCTCTGTAACAGTTTATATTGTTAATTATTTTTGATAGATATTGTTGATTGATAGTGTCAAGGAAGAAATAAATTATTTATTTTTTATTATTTATTTCTATTTCATTTCTATTTGTCTATCTATTCTGATTCAATATTCCCACAAAAGTGTAGGTAGTTATAATTCTATATAAAAAATAAATTATTAACAATGCAAATAGTTTGACTAATATTATTTCAGTACCTAGTTCTCAAGTAATGCCTTAACTAATAGCAGCCCTAGATCAAAGCAGCCTGACAAATTCCAGAGGTGCTTTAGCTGAGTGTAACGGGGGCGGTTTCGACATCACAGCAACTATGTGTCGAAGAATGCGTTTATGTGCCGACAATGGAGCTTCTTAGCCGAGGCGCCGTTGTTCCCCAAACTTACGTGTTAATACAATTGCTGCAAGGGAATCTTGGGGCGCGTAAACTCGACAGAGAGAGAAAGTGCAATGTTCTGTCCTTGTCACGGCTTTAGTTACATAGAATAAAAACTGTTGTTGGATGTTCGTGTTATAATAAATGTATTGAATGAATAGTAATTTGGGGATCTAACTTGCTTTATAAGCTGAGAGAGAAAATTAGTCATTACTACACGCAATGTTCTATTATTTTCACGGTTTTAGTTAACTTTGGTAAAAACTGTTGACAGATGTTAGTCTTTTAATACATACATATAAACACGACTATTATCCCTTTTAAGGGTTAGTCAGAGACTAGGCAAGGAGGACCGCAGACGCAGTCCTTTGCCATAGTCCACTTTTCACCAAATAGCGACTGCACATGTGCTCAGCGTGACAGATGGTGAGCCCATCGCCGCTCTGTTGGATGTATATGAAGTCTTTAGTCCGTTAGTCGCCTTTTACGACATGCAAAGGAAAACAGGGATTGGTAATATTCTTTTAGTGTGTCGCTCGCTATACCACACGGCTCGGTTTTCGTTAACTTGGATAAAAACTGTTGATAGATGTTGGTCTTCCAATAAATGTTTTAAATAAATAGTAATTTGGGGTTCTAACTCGCTTTTATATCTTTTTATTTATGGTTATAAAAAGTGGAAGTAATATTTAACTAATTTCACATACTTTAATATTATGTAAACAACTTTAATAGCTAAGCTATTTTGATTTCATGATGACCTAGAAAACTCAGTTAGCAAGACGGGGCGAAGTCAGCAATTACTTCCCAATTCTTTACTTTCCACATGCGAAATTTTGTAAATTATTATCGGGATGAATTCTTCTTTATTAAAACCCTTAATTATACTAATTTTTAATTTTCCGAATGCTTCATTTTTCTTGTTATGGTTAGTATGATCGATCCTTCGAATCAGAATGAAATGAAATACAACCGTGCCAGAAACCGATGCAATACGGTGATAAAGGGACGCTCAAAGACGCCACATACATAAATCCTTAGAAAACAAAGATCCAAGTAGGCAATGGAAGTTTTTAAAATCGCTTGGGATCGGCAAATCTCACAACAACAGCTCCAACTTGAATTTAGATATTAGTCATCTTAATAGTCACTTCTGCTTTTCTACGTCTATTAATAACTACTGCAAATCTCAAACGTTGCAAAATCTTTAAATTTGCCAATACCCGATTCCTTTTTTATTTTTCGTCAATTTTCAGACTGTGATGTTAAGAGAACAATACTTTCTGTTAACTCTACTGCCGAAGAGGTAGATTCCATCAGTCGGAAAATGATCCTTCCCATCCTTGACGTCCTACTTCCCACAATTACCTATATTCTCAATACCTCTGTCTCAACTGGAACTTTTCCTAGAGCTTGGAAAGACGCAAATGTTACTCCACTTCCCAAAAAACCTAAGCCAACCACTTTTTCCGAGTTCCGACCTATTTCCATTCTTCCCTTCCTATCCAAAGTCCTTGAAAAACTTGTTCACCACCAGTTTAATGCTTACCTCAATACAAACAACCTATTCAATCCTCTCCAGTCTGGATTCCGCAGGGGTCATAGTACAACTATAGCTTTAGTTAAGATAGCGGATGACATACGCCAGGGTATGGAAAACCGACAACTTACTATATTAACATTACTTGATTTTAGTAATGCTTTCAACTCTGTAGACTATGACATCCTCCTTGGTGTTTTACGTTCTCTTAACATATCTCCAGCTGCAATTGATTGGTTTCAAAGTTACCTGCTAGGGCGTCGGCAGCGAATCCGCCTTGGAGATTCCTTCTCTGGCTGGTGCGACATTAGTGCCGGAGTTCCTCAGGGTGGCGTCTTATCTCCACTCCTTTTTTCTATATTTATTAACTCGATCACTGACTCAATTTCAAATTCCTATCACCTATATGCGGATGACCTCCAGATTTATACACAAGCTCCTTTATCTGAACTCTCATGCGCTGTGGCCATCACAAATTCAGATCTTGCGCAAATTGGAGACTGGAGCAAATCTTATGGTCTAACCGTAAACCCTTCTAAGACACAATGTATCATTATCGGTAGTCCTTATTTCGTTTCAAGGATCGATTTTGAACAGCTTCCTGCGATAACTTTCGATGGCACTGTAATACCTTACTCGAAATCCGTCCGAAACCTCGGTGTTGTTTTCGACCAGAACCTTTCGTGGAGACCCCAGGTAGATGCCGTTAGGAAGAAGGTTTTCGGTGCATATAGCTCGCTTAACCGCCTGCGTAACTTTCTGAGAGACCAGTACCAAAATAACTTTAGCAGAATCACTAATGCTGTCTATTATCGACTACGGTGACGTTTGCTACACTGATTTGTTTTTTTTTTTTTTATGATAAGCCCGGCAAATGACCCCACTCCACCTGATGTTAAGTGGAAATGAAGTCCAGGCGCGAGGACAACTGGTGCAGCGTAAGAGACGTAGCATCAGTCACCCTCACTCTGCCGGCCCACAAAGTGCTTATTCACGCCTCGTTTGAAGGACCCTTGTCCGAAGAATTGCTTGATAAAATGGAGCGTCTGCAGAATGTTTGTATTAGATTCATCTTTAACCTCCATAAATTTGATCACGTGTCTCACTTTTGCTCTAAACTTAACTGACTGCCTATTTGCCGGCGCAGGGACTTACACGCTCTTACGCTCCTTTATTCTTAAAAAGTTAAAGTAAAAAAAAAAGCGGTTAAAGTTACTCGCGTCCGTAGATTTACCCTTGAGACCCTACACGTGACCCCTGGGTGGTGCTAAATGAGTGACACTGACTGAGTGGTAGAGCCACGCTGGCGTAATACCACCCTCTCACGAATATCCGGCGTGAAATAATGGCACTTGGTGCTGTTGTGTTTCGTCCGGCCAGTGAGAGTTCCGGAGGCCCCTTCCCCTCCCACCCCTCCTCACAATTCCTATTCCTTCCCCTAACCCTATTCCTTTCTTAAAGGTCGGCAACGCATCTGCGACTCCTCTGGTTTTGCGGGTGTCCATGGGCGGCGGTGATTGCTTTCCATTAGGTGACCCGCCTGCTCGTTTGCCTCCTTCTCATATAAAAAAATTCTATTCTTTTCCTACCAACTTCTCCGCCTTATCTTAAAGACTGCTTTTCCTTCCTTTCCTCAACTTCACATTGTACCTTGCGTTCTTCTTCTAACCTTTCTTTAAAGATCCCTCAACACGCTATTGACTTCTTCTCCTATTCCTTTACTGTCCACGCTGTCCGCTTGTAGAACTCACTTCCTGAGAGCATCAGGAAAACTCAGACTCTAAGGTCTTTTGGCGATCGAGTCAGAAGCTATTTCCTTTCTTCGGCTCCCATCTAGCTAACTATAAGTATATATTTCTGTCCTTATTTTTCCGTATTTTTATAGATATTTATTTATTCTTAATTCTTTCTATCTTTATATGCACCTACTTCCCTATTACTCTTTACTATTTTTCTTTACTCTTCATCCAAGGTTGCCTGGAAGAGATTGCTATAAAGCAATAAGGCCGCCTACTTGTCTGTCTATTGTCCTGTTTTGTAACTTTTAATTTTTTAGTGTGCAAATAAAGTGTTTTGTTATTATTATTATATTATGAATTCCATTTTTTCATAATACAGTTAGATATAAAAAATATATTATTATTTAAAATTAATTAAATGTAAACAAAACAAATATTACGATTTAAAATGTGAACGGAATATTCTGCTTTGCTAGTTTAAAGATATACCTACACAGTTAGTTTAAACATAGTTACAAACAAAAAAAATAAAATGTAATTACGCAATGAAGCGTCATAAAATGTTATAATTTCATTGAAAGTTTATAATTTGCCTCTAAGATTTACATAAAGGCTCGTTTTACCTGAAACATCTCAAAGAGTCCGTTATGAGAATTCCTTGCATTAATCCCATGAGAAAGCGAAACGATTTATTGTAAACTTTTGGATTGTGAGCATTCTTTTACTTCTCGGATTTCATTAATGGTTTGCGTGCTTAAGAAATAAATTATACTTCCATATTGTTCGCTACAAATGTTTGTTTCAATACAGGAGAGAATATTTGTTGTTTTATAACAATACGAAAGTTATGAATAGAGCTCTGATTGAATACAACTGGTGCAGGTGGAAACTTCAAAAATGTAGCTATGCTTTGCTTATCAGAATAATGAATGGATAATAAACAGCTTTGTTGTAGAAATAAGAGCAATTAATGTTATTCTTTGCTTTTTATGTAAAAAAACGAGGCAAACGAGCAGGTGGGTCACCTGATGGACACCCGCAAAACCAGAGGAGTCGCTGATACGTTGCCGGCCTTGAAGAAGGTGTTGTATATTAACGCCAACTAGCGTAGACAAGGGAATTTACCTAGGAATGCAATATGCTCAATTATTGTTACAATAACTCAAGTCTCATACATCTACAGATAGAGGGCGCCAAAATCACTAATTACATTGTAGTTCCTATATTTACATACAGCGCCAATCCATTATAAGGATCTGCGCCGCCTGCGCGCCCACCACATTTCTACCGACTTGAACCCCCAGAGGGGGGGGGGGGGGGGGTTCGGAGACTCGCTTATGGAATCACACATCAAACACGGCTTGAGGAATCTTTAAGTTTCTCGCCGCCCCCAATCATGCCCAGTAACGCTGTATGTAAGGGTCAACTGCGACCGACAGCACTTACACAAAAAAAAAAGCGCCACACACTCTCTTTTTCGACGGCTGCATGGTCTAATGCAATAAAGCACCTATCTAAGTTACAGGTCTTCTAATTCTCCCAGTCCTCGCCACAGAAAGAGTAGGACCTTTGTGGATGGAGTAGGAATTGTGAGGGGAGGTGGATAGATGGGCCCCCGGTACTTTCACTCACCGGACGAAACACAACCGCTACGAGTTCTTTTGTTTCACGCCAATATTTAAACATCTGATCTGATGATGATTTAAACATTATTATCGTCTCAAAAAGGTCCCATTTCTTGTATAGGCTTTCCCACATTGACTGTTGTCTATGTGGGAAGGACTGTTGCACTTGGAGAGATTTGGCTACATCTATACGAGTATACACTCGAGAGCAAAGAATCCGGGTCACTTAAAGAAACCTATAAATTTAGGAAACTAAGAATGCTAGTTTAATGAAATAAATTGTGTTTAATAGACAATTAAATACTCCTTAAATGAAAGTAATGAAATTTATGAGTCACTACATTTTACTTACAAAAAATTACAAAAGGAAAAAAAAACTGCTGATCTCGCCTAAACATAAAAACAGGAGACATGAAATTTTTGAACAACATTCCGATTTTCTTGAATTTTAATACTTCGTATTGTCTCCTCGTGTTTCCATTACTGCGTTTGCGCGGTTTGGCATGCTGTACATCAAGTTCCCTTATAGTCTCGCTTTTTCAAATTAGATTTTTTTATGACATCACTTTACAATAAATAATAATTTCATTAAACTAGCTTTCTTAGTTTCCGAGATTTATAGGTTTCTTTAATAGGTTTGTTTCAGTGACCCGGATTCATTGCATGCTCTCGAATGTATTAGTGCTAGTTGCACTATTACACTCGATAGCACTTGGAGAGATTTTTGGCTACACCTAATGCGGGTGGGTAGGTTGTGACGATAGCCATCTTAAAAAAACAACCGGGACTTGACTGGCAATATTATAAACCGAACGTCTAAGCCGCTGCGCCATCGATCGCCTCACCCATACACATCTGATCGTCGTAATATCTCGATGTAGACCAAGATACTTATATTATGTGGTTATTTCAGGTTGGCTCGATCCACTGGCTCTTCAGAGAGACGTTGCGCCTCTCTGTATATTGTACCGCATATATCATGAAGAGTGTTCTGAGGAAATGTTCGGCTTGATCCCTGCTGCCGATTTCCTTTACCGCACTACACGCAATCTCATTCCATCCACATCACCTTGATGGTTGGCGGTCTACTACTGTGCGTTTTTCAAGAAATTTTATTGCCTCGAACTACAGTGCTGTGGAACCAGTTCTCGGCGGCGGTATTTCCGGACCGTTACGACTTAGGGATCTTTAAGAAACGACCTTATTCCTCCCTTAAAGGCCTGCAACGCCTCTGCGATTTCTTTGGTTTTGCGGGCCTCCATAGGCGGCGGTGATTACTTTCCATCAGGCGACCCGCTTGCTCGTTTTCCTCCTCCTGCTATAAAAAAAAATTATAAGTTCCTTAATCTAGCTCAAGTCTAGAAACACACACACATCAGTAACACCAGTAACAATTTGTTCTCTTTCACTCTGTATACATTCACCATAGAAACCTAAGTGACATCGAACGGAAAAGGTAAAGCCTAAAAATACTCAGCGACGTGTCAAGAGCAACGTTCTCAGGCTACCCAAGCTAACAGGATAATGTAACAAGTCGCGCTGGAACTAAAATAAATAATACATAAAAAGGGCCGTAAGTGGAAGTAGGGGGGAAGAATCAACAAGTGAATTATTTCTTAGTCGAAAAATCGGCAGGCATTACTCAGCGTTCTTTGTAGCGGGCTACAGGTGCGGTTGCTATTTGCTTTTCCATAAGAGTCGCGGGAGGTAAAAGCTTCAACTGTATTGTTGAAGTGACTGAGGTTTTTGTTTGTTTGGATTTAATATGGCGCTTTCTGAACTACAGCTTGTGTACGGGATCAGGTGTGTTGGCAATGTTGACTATCTTGTTGTGTTTTGTTCTGAACGAATATATTGGAAGTGTTTTTTTTAAAGATTATTGTTTCAACAATTGAATCTCTGGTATACTCGTATACTGGTAGGTATCGCTCAAAACATGTTATTCTACGAGTAGAGTTATAGTGTGAACTTTGTGCATGACCTGACCTGCAATATTTTGACGGAACAGATTAAAACATTGTTAAGTTAGCTTCTAACTATTTATAAGAATTAATAGGTGTGTGTAGGTATGCCCAGTTTCCAAATGACTCTCAGCCAAGGGACTGAAAATCCTACATTCCAAATCAGGACTATAAAAGCTATGACCGCAGTCAATACCTTGTTATGAAGACCACCATAGTTTATTTTATTTATAAGAAATACCAAAATAATACAAAGATGTACTTTTAAACGATACGGTAAAAACACAATAGCTGACATAGGTACATAATAAAATTCTGCGCCTTTGTCACACTATAGTTGGCGGGTTTAGAAATGAAAGGAAAATCTAATTAATAAATACTTTAATGTAGGTACCTACACAGTAGTTATTAATATGTAAATATAACTCATTTGCTGGAACAGGCGACAAAATAAACCAAAATAATATATCCTATTTGTTTCAAGTGAATTAAAGTTGTTTTATCATTTACACCTGACTCTGACGCTTCCACGATCGAAGGTCGTCCAAGGGGTCTGTTCTGTTGGTCAAAATTTCCAGAACGAAAAAGTTGGAACTATAAAGTTACAGCGTTTTTTCTTACAATATGTATCTTTCCCTTACACATCAGCGCTGGTGCCATGGTAGTAATCGTAAATAACGAGATATTTCAAGTTTTCCATATTATTTGTAGAAAGAACGATGTCAAAGAAAAATAGAATGGCGCGAAAACAAATGAATTATTAAATTCAAAACACAAGCCTTAATTTGAATTTGGAATTTCTAACCTAACGTTAGATATTTGTGATCAAAGTGGCCAGTTCGACAAAACGCCAAAGGGCCTAATATCAAAGTCAGTAACTAGCATGTCAACATGACTCTGGTTATCCTTTCTAGGAAACTAGCAGAGATCAGATTGGTCCAGTGCCAGGTGATCCGAAATAAACAGTCGTCGAAACGAACGACGCAATGATTAATTAATGTAGATAAGTCTTGTAGGATACATAACGTATTACTGATCAGGTGTACACGCTTTTAGATTTCAATTTCCATTTTCTGTCATTCACTAAGCATAATTTAAAGTCAAAATTCGTTATATTTGTTCTTTTGCGTTAATAACACTTATACAAACTCGAAGAAAACGAAACGTTAAAATAACCCTGTTTGGCAACATGTTATCTTATCATCTGTAAGTTACAGAAAATTTTAGATTGGCTTAAGTTTGAATTTTAGTTTTCAAAAACTCTCGACAATATCCGAATCTCAAATTATGTGCTCATTTATGTCATAGCACTGTATTGGATAATACTAGCAGAGACTGCTATAACATTGAAAAAGTTTCCAGTACTAGATATTTCGGTATCCAAATTGACCAAAACCTATCCTGGCAAAACCAAATTGAGACTGTTACATCTCGTATTACTAAAATGATTTGGCTAAATATCTCAGACACATTGAAGTTAAAAACTATATATATATTCCTAGTCCAGTCAATTCTGTGCTATTGCTTGCCAGTTTGGGGTGGTGCTCATAAAACTCACCTTTTGACGTTGTAGAGAGCACAACGCTATTTACTCAAAATAGCCTTGTTTAAAAATACGAGATTTCGTACAACTAAATAAGTAATGCGAAGAAACTGATGTCTTATTTGTCAGAAAATTTTACATACTGAATAATGTTTTAAGAAAACATAAATCTATAACCCTAGATCCTAATATAATTAGAAAACGCAACCTCATTTCGGTTATTGATCTTTCCAATGTTAAACCACATTTGCAACAATGCAGTTTTAAAATCAATCCGTGTTTCTATACAATAAAATAAATAGAATTCTTAACATATATTTAATGCCACTGATTAAGGGTAAAAGTACTGTTACGGCATGGTTGAAAATTTAAACTATGATGGTAATGAAGACCTGTTGAGACCAGCTATATAAATAAAAAGAATATATATATTTTACATAGAAAAATAAAAAATAAATAATAGAAATGCAATCAGTTGTTACCAAACTAAACATAAATACGTATAATAAGATTATATTTAGTTACATATTAAATTAAATATATAATATGTAAATGTATCTATTTATATTTGTGTAAGTATTACATTTTATTGAATTACCTACTCGTATTAAATTATTGTAAAATATTGTATTTTTTGGTTTTAGATTTGTTTCTATTAGTATTACCTAAATTAATTTTATAATGAACTTTAAATACAGTTGTGATGTATAGTATTAGTTGAAGAGCGGCTTTCTCCTGCTACAGGTTATTGTTTTAACTTAAAGGGAGGGAGTCCACTGTATTTGCCATAACCTGTATTTTTTGTGTATAAAATATTTTAAATTTTGATTTTGATTATTATAAAAGTTAACAAAGCTAGCTTTCTAAACATTTCCTTATCTCCTAACATCAGTGCAACCTAAATTCTAAACCTATAAGTTTAAAATATAAAGTAGAATCTCACCCAACCGATAGGACATTCCGTACCGTAGATATGAAGATAAACTGTTCATTTATATCCCACGGCCGCGATATTAAAGGCACAGAACAAAAGCTCGCGAATACTGACCCCGGATGATAGGTAAAAATGGAGTGGCATTTCTGCGCGTGCCCCTCGCCGCGCTCCCCAGCCTAACTCGAGGAGAATATTTCACTCGGAAAACAAATGACTCACTTACCTGTTGATGCTTACACGGCGAAATGAAGGTTCGGCTGAGACGGCCGTTTGACGCACCTCCCTTCCACGATTGCGTGTTTCTCTTTTTCATTATAATTTATATTTGTAAACAGACAGTTTTTTTTATCGGCAACGGGTAAGCGCTTCGCCTTTATCTCACCTGCTGGTAAGTGACGATAAGGCTGAAGGTGGAAGCGCGCTTCACCCGGAATCCTCAACCACTGAGGAACTGGCTATCTTGTCTCAAACTGTCGGAACACAACAATGCTATAAACATCGTTGTTATGGCGACAGACTTAGATAAGATGGTGGTAGCTAGCCAGGCGGACTTAACAGCCCAACCACCAACCAAACCGAGCATACATACATACCCCCCGCTGGGAATCGAACCCGGGACCTCTGGGTCTGATACCGGTGGCTTAGCCACTAGACCACAGAGGCGGTTAAACAAAAAGGCGGTTGTGTGTGGTAGCTCATTAAAAGAATACTACCAACTTATCTTTTCAATTGGGTGTCGTAAAAGCGACTAGCGGACTAAAGACTACACATACACCCAACAGCATGCAGCGGCGATGGGCATACCATGCTTAGGACATGTGCGGTTGTTATATGGCCAAACGTGGACTATGGCAGAGAATTGATTTTGCGGTTCTAATAGCTTAATCTCTGACTAACTTTAGGGGATAGAAGTCTTAAGTGTTTGTATGTATCTTATCTCTAACTGTCTGTAAACACACAGTTAGAGATAAGATAGCCAATCCTTAATGGCTGAGGAATCTGCGTGAAGTGGCCTGCCACCGTCGAAGTCATACGGCTGACAACGTGACTCGTCGTCGTCCGTATGGACGTTGGAAGCGCACTAGCATGGACGTTGGTTTTAGACGTTGATGCGAGGGGTTCCATTCACAGGTAGAGAACTGTATTCTTTTTTTATGATTTACCACAATAATAAAATCCTTTAACAACTTTGATATAAAATGTTACTAAAGTAAGCAGCTTATCTCTCCTACTTTTGGGCAAAGGCCTCCATAATTAAAATCAAGTATTCAAGTAATTGATGGGTTTAGGCCACAGAAATTTCAAATACGGGTTGGCGATCACAAACCCCGGACATGCATCGAAAAATGATAAACACACACTTTGATATAACTTACTAATACATACATATAATCACGACTATTATATCCGAAGGGTTAGTCAGAGACTAGGCAATGAGGACCGCAAAAGCAGTCCTCTGACATAGTCCACTTTTCACCAAATAGGGACTGCACAGTTGCTCTGCGTAACAGGTGGTGAGCCCATAGCCGCTAAATGCTGTTGGATGTATGTGCAGACTTTAGTCCGTTAGTCGCCTTTTACGACACCCAAGGGTAGAGGGGGTGGTAGTATTCTTTCACCGCTACCCGACACGGTTAGCATGATATAACATAGAGGTAATTAAAAGTTATATAGCGCCTGTTACATGATATTTAACTGTTCTGTGATAATATAACACAATATAGTATAGAATTATTCGAAAACACATCGCGTTAACGCCACTTGCACAGTTGAGTGCATACTATTGTTACGGTTCGTGTATAATTGAAATGTTATGTGTCCACAATCCATACTCAAGTGCTCATTAAGAGATTTGAGGTCAAATAAGTATACAGGGCGACCCACGGATATGCCACATGGAGGGAAAGTACCTTGAATATTGTAGATGGAACATTTTACTAAAAGAAGACATTATTTGAAAAAAGCAATTTAAACTGCATTCATAGATATTTAAATAATTACATGGTTAAACCGGGAATCGAACCCGTTACATGAGAAAAATAATCATCCTGTAGCTTTATCATACCGATCGAAAGTTTCATCATAAGGATTATTTTTTGCTAAATAACATAGTGTCACAAATAAAAGGAAGAGTATGAATTTTATTTTTTTAATACAAAATTAATTAAATGTATGTATTTATTTAAATGTCAGTTGGTCAGCTTTTCATTTTTCTGAACAAAATTTCACATCAAATGTTTTGTATACCAGTTTAAAAGACACAGAGAGAGATAGAGTAGCGTGTATGGACACGCTTCTCGTCGTTCGTGCAATTCACCGAGAGAAGCCTTAATAAATCTCGTATATTTCGCGGTTGGCCCTGATTATGAGGCGTAACAGAAAATAATATTAACCCGTTCACGTCCGTACTTTCTCCGCAAGAAATGTGTCCTTTACGTGCCTACGCTACAGTGTCTTTCTAATACCGCCGTTACAAAGGGGAAGACAATATTTATACATTAGTAAGGAGACAGGATATAAGGTCGCTGCAGCGCGCTTGCCAGATGTAAATCCAGCGATTCCCTCGCTTGCACCTAAAATCTCCATAATTCATGTGACATAAAACTGTCTGTACAAGAATTTACACTCCAACGAAACGTGGAAATAGGAGGACCCCGTTATATCACATCTCTTTGAAGCGCAACAAAAATGGCTGCGGCGCGGGGAGGGAAACGCTCCGAGTTTGTTTTCATGTATAATGCGATGTTTAATATTGCCGAGTTGAAATTATAACTCGTACATATTTGCATGGGGAATGCGACCTGTTTAGTGCCGGGCTAGGCGAGCGTGCAAGGAATTTTGTCAAAGTCGCTCACGTGACGTGTATCAGCTGGGTGGCTTCGGATCCCGACGGGTACACAATACGTTTCGTTCCTTCGCATTCTCGCGCTCGCAACGTACTGAATGTTATCGAGAATTTGCATAATACGTATCTGAAAGTATTTCTAAAATACCCCTGCAAGAGGTTCTCTCAGTTTCACTGTACTATTTACTTTGGTTTTGTTTAAATGAGCTTCACGCGTTATTGTATTTATGTGTAAGATGAACTGTAGGTACAATTTGAAGTTATTAAAGCTCTCTTCTTGACATTAATTTAAAATGACTTTAAAAGGTATTGAATTTAAAAAAAAATACCAAATCAAATCAAAATGAAATAAAAAATAATTTATTAATTTATCAAAATATGTTTATACACTAAGTGATCGACTAATAGAATAGAGTGCTATTAAGAGCTTATTGTACCTCTATATACCAAAAGAAGTCAAATATATATTTATGTATTGTTGTACAGGGGCCCTTACTTTGTCGCCAAAAAAATAATAATCAGATAGTCTAAAAAGTCGAAGCCTCAAGGATCCACATCTAATAGTATCGAAAGTACTTAAAACGAAGTCCAATTTTAGGTTTGATGGAACAAACAAAACAAATTGCTGCTGCTGCTTTACTTAACTGCGATTTGTAAGACACGACGATCGTGACTGGTCACTTTTTGCATAATAAGGCTGCCGAGCGCCTAAGGAATTTTGTCAAAGTCAGACTACGACCGGATAGGAACAATACATCTTCATACTGCATTCACGCCCCCTAACTCCATTATTAGATTGAGGGACAAACGGCTTGTACAAACTACGAGATTCCAATCTAACCCACTGATAAGGGTTGCTTAATCGATGTCGGTAACCATATAATTGTAGCGTTCGGTGGACGTGATCCTCAATTGTGAGATATCAAACCATCATGCTTAACTATAAATTTTACGGTTTAAGGTCAATTTACACATATCAGTGAAGTCACTGTTCCGGCACAGTACCAGCACAGTGAAAAATATTCTTTCATACATTCTCTATGAACGTATCCCCACTTATCAGTGTCAGTGCCGGCACCGGCAATCACAGACGGTATTCGTTGACAACGATATTTTTTGTCGGATCACTGACAAACAATGTTGCCGAACTGAACTGTTCAACTTAGAGTATTTTTCACTAAAACTGGTGGTTTCGACCCCCTTCTTAGTGGGGAAATAGTGCTTTTAGAAGCTGGTGGTTTTTCTAGTGGATTAAAAGAATTTAATTTTCAGTAGGCAAAATCACTCAACCAATCAGTAATTTTTTTTGGTACAAAGATTTGGTAATGTCAGGTGGTTGCAGAAGTCGAATCTGGTGGGTAGCAAGCTTAACCATTGGTTACACTGCCGGCAAAATGGAGGACGGTACTTGACGGCAGACACGTTTTCACTGAAGCAGTACTGACATGAGTGAATTGAACCACTGACGCTACACTGAAGCACGGATACTGAACTGTACGTCAAAGAAAGTTATTTTTACTTTTTGTCTACATTTGTTCTACATATTTTTTTTTACTCTTACGTCTTCCTGGTCGTGAATATAACCCACCAACCTCCAATTGGTGACCGCCAGCGGGTTAAGTGTGGCATGTGGAAATGCCTAATGCCCTTCTTCACGTCGGTGGACGCATCCGCAGACGTCATCTGCGGATGCGTCAGCCGACGTGTAGGGGGGTGATTTGCGCCTCTGTGGTAGGTATTTAACGTCTGCTGCGTCTGCAGCGGTTAAATACCTACCACAGACGCGCAAATCACCCCCCTAATAAGAATAGCATGGCCCATAGATGATGAACGACATAAAACTATAACAAACAACTCTGTCATAATGATAATCGTTCACCTACGCTACGATGTTCCATTAAAATAATCAGTTCCATGCGATAAACCAATTTTAGAGTCGCATCCACGCGGCGACATTAAGTTGTTTTCTCTGGAAGCGCTGTAATGACTGTGTTTTCCTTTGTGCACGCCGTGTAGCCAGAGCGTAATGCCCTCGATTAATATCGAACGAGTGGTGGACTCGAAGCACCTTACGTCACTGACATAAAATCTCTTTTCCGAACGAACTTTTCAAATGAAAAGCACTGGCAACATTGTGACTGCCGATTAAGAAAGAAAAGGAGCTGAAATAAAAAACGACGATAAAGTATTTTTTAAACCTGCTCTCTTGCATTTAAATGGTGCATGTGATATAAGGCTGTATTATATGCTCCTTGGAAAGTAAGGGTTTAATTTCCTAAAATGTTGCTTACACTTAATGGAAGTCCAGGATTCGACTTCGGCAAAATGTTCAATAAAAGACAGTAATACCGACTCTATCCTCTCAACGAAAATGAGGTTTGGGTACGACACACTTTAAGAACTTTCGCTGTGAGTGTTGTGCTTGCATGGAACAACATAAGTATTTTTCTTTGAAGGTCCGTAACAACCGTAATTTATGAGTAGGTATTCAGTTTTCATAATTTTCTCTTGGCTTAAGGTTTCTAGATACGACCACAGCTATTATGCATATCGTTGACGTTAATGCAGGACCTATTGTAAATGCAAAAACGAGTCACCACAGTATTATAATATGGTGTAGTCTAGTATAATGACGGATGTCAGTATTTATCACAATCTGTCAATATGGAAGTAAGAAATCTAGAAATCCGCAGTAAATACTGACATTCGTCAATACACTAGACTACTTCAGGGGACAATAAAAACTTTCTTACGAGCAATGCAAACATTGAGACAATACTTTCTTTACGTTTCGGGGCAAACAATTTTATAGCCGAGCAGCTAGTTCATTATTTTATCACTAGATGGCAGACTACTTTTTCTACTAATTTTTAACCAAAATTTGTAGTTAGGTCTTCCAACAATTTCCTGCATTGACTTCGACGATATGTACACTCACGATTAGTTTGCCCAAAGGGTTAACCACAGTCCATGTGTCACCAAACAACAACTGTAATGTTCTCCGCGTGACAGGTGAGAGCCCTTTGCCGCTATTTGATGTTGGATGTAAGTGTAAGAACTGCACTTTAATACGTTAGTCGCCTTTTACGACACCAAAGAGAAGAGATGGGTTGCTAATATTCTTTTTAAAATGAGTTTTCACCACTCAAGTATTATACCAAAATGTAATTTATTTGGTTGGTAGTAGGATTCTGCCAAGAATTTGACTGATGACGAGCACCTTATTTCTGCCGCCAAGCAGCAATGATTCCCTCCTTACACATGTGAAAAGTATTGTGAGTTATAGACGACATTTATTTATTGTTATTTATTAAAAGTAAGTATGTATAACTTGATAAAGGAAAATTAATGTAGAGCAACCTTCACTATATGTATTCGCATTCAGTGGTACGACGAGGAACGACAATTCCTTTTCCTGCCACTGGTGGAACGAGTTGGTGGCAAGACGAGGAGGAAGGGCTATGATTTAGGGTCCTTCAAACGAGGCCTGAAGAGGCACTTTGTGCGCCGCCGGCAGGGTGAGGGTGACTGATGCTATGTCTCTTACGCTGCACCAATTCTCCTCGTACCTGGACTGCATTTCTACTTAACATCAGGTGGAGTCATTTGCCGGGCTTGCAGGGTACTAGATCCTATTAAATTACAGGGTATAGTGGCGTAACCGTGTCGCATCGCGGTGAAAGACAACTACCACCCCCTCTCTTACCTTGGGTGTCGTAAAAGGCGACTAACGGACTAAAGACTGCACATACATTCAACAGCATAGAACGGCGATGGTCTATTCACCTGTCACGCTGCTGAGCACATGTGCAGTCGCTATTTGGTGAAAAGTGGACTATGGCAGAGGACAGCTTTTGCGGTCCTCATTGCCTAGACTCTCAGACCTTTCGGAGATAATAGTCGTGATTAAATGTATGTACCTATGTATATAGGCATACGAACTGAAGCTTCAGGGTCGGCAGCGCGCGCGTGATGCCTTCGGTGTCGCGCTTGTCTATGGGCTGTGGTGGCTGTTTTCATGCAGCGGGCTTGTTCGGTGTAATAGCACCAAACACTGTGACGTATTATGTTTGACGTCACAGCCCGCCGTTGCGCTTACATCGTTTGACATAGTTTTTAAGTCAGTGTATACATTTCGTGTCATGCCGTATGCTCGATTGCCAGCGATTGAAACCATACATTCATACATACATAATATTCACGACTATTATCCCCGAGAGACTAGACAATAAAACCCGCAAAATCAGTCCGTTGCCATAGTCCGCACGTTTTACCAAATTACAACAGTACATGTCCGCGTGACAGATGGTGAGCCCATCGCCGATCATGCTGTTGGATGTATATGCAGTCTTTAGTCCGTTAGTCGCTTTTTACGACACCCAAGGGAAGAGTCAGTAGTATTCATTTCATGAGCTATCACCACACAGAATAGAAAAAGTTGTTCAAAACAATTTAAAAAATCGTGTCATTATGAACAAAATATCATTATATTTAAATAGGTCATAAATCACTTACAACGATGTTCAATAAATAAAATGATTAACGTCTCCAATCTGGATAAATGTGTTTTCCTTTGTTCAACGCATTGGTGGGTAATGTCGATTAACTATGAGTTATTACGACGTCTCCATGCTGCGGTCAGTTCAGACAGGTCAAATTAGAACTATTAGGTACTCAGATAAGGAGGATAGGTGCCGTTAATAGAATATTCTTCTTATGGAGCGCATCTTTATAAATTTCCGATTATTTGTTTTTTAAAAACATACATATAATCATGACTATTATCTCCGAAGGTTTAGTCAGAGACTAGGCAATGAGGACCGCAAAAGCAGTCCTGTACAATAGTTCACTTTTCACCAAATAGCGACTGCAAAAGCGAGTTAAACATTAAAGGTTAACCGAAAGGGCTAACCAGCCCAGCTATTGTTGCAGCTAGACTTCACTTTTCAGCCGGGCTTTGAGGGGCGACGTAAGGCGACGTTAACACAAAAAATAAAATGTCATTTTACACATTAGAAAGTAAAAAATACAAGCCTTACAAAATGAAAAACGTTGAAAAAAAATGCGTTAATATGTGCTCTACTTGACAGGTTGTGAGCTCATCGTCGCTTTGTACTGGTCTTTAGTACGTTAGTAGCCTTTTAAGACATCCAAGGGAATAGAATATAAACAAAACAATACCATGTTGTGTGCTACATAGCTGGGTGGCTCACTACAAGAATACATCCAAACCATCTCTTCCCTTGGATGTCGTAAAATGCGACTAACAGACTAAAGGCTGCACATACATCCATAGAGTGGCGATAAACTCACCACCTATCACGCTAAGCACATGTGCAGTTATTATTTGGTGAAACGAGGACTATGAGAGTGGACTGCTTCTGCGGACCTCATTGCTTAGTCTCTGACTATCCATTTGGGGGTTATAGTCGCGAATTCTATGTAAACTCAACCGCTGCGTCATCGAGCTAAAACATAACAGTTCTCATTGTCTCCAGATGGGATTCCTCTCAGTGGTGATCCCACCAGACATCGCTGATGGCCACGGCTCCGCAGCCAGCGCCCCCGAGGGTGGTTCCGTGGAACTGAGATGTACCGCCGCAGGAGTTCCAGACCCTATCATATCCTGGAGGAGAACGGAGGGAAGGAACATCGTGTTCCGCGACGACGATGGAAAGGAGGCGAGATGTAAGTGTTTTCTGTGTATCTATGAGTTTATACTCGTGTACCCTATGTATGTGTTTGATCCGTGATCTAATTAACTATTAGAAACATATTCTCTCTCTCTCTCTCTCTCTCTCTCTCTCTCTCTCTCTCTCTCTGGGTCTGTCCAGCATCATCGTTGCATTTCGAGCGGATGATCTGCCTCTACCGGTTTCTGTCCAATGCGTCTCTCACGACTGTTCAAAATTTGGATAACGTTGAGTCTTTTACTTGATCAATGAAGCTTAAAATGAGTTTTATAAAAAAATATGTTTTAACAGTTTTTTTCACAAACAGTAAATCATCAGATGTATACTATACCTACAGTTTATCATTGCGCACGTAAAGGTGCCAAAATATAAAACGCTCAAAATCAAAAAATCAAAACCAAAATTTCTTTATGCAGTAAGCTTAAAATAAGCTTTTCGAATCGTCATAAATTTTAGTTTAAATTTACATCTCTATATGGATGGATGGGCACCCACCCACCCACCTCACCCATTCAGGACGTATCTTTTAGATGTGGAGAAGAACGGGCGCAAGAAACTCTACAGCTTTATAATACTAAAGAAGTAACGACATTTACAAAACAATATGTCTTTACCAAATTATACAATCATAAAACAATTATGTAATAAAAGAAAAGATAAAAACAAAAGTGAATCTAAAAGTTTTACTCGGGCACTATGAACGCATTAGAACAATATGTGTGTGCGAAATTAGAGGAATGTTAATTCCATGCATTTTTGTCATTGATGTACTTAATCGCTTACAGTGTAATAGCCCTTTTCTAAAAGTCTGTCCCTTAACATGTCTCTTAAATTTGTCAAAGGGCAAAATTATAATTTCGTTCTGGATTTTATTGTAATATATGACACTTTGGCCCATGAATGACCCTTATACATTCTGAAGTCGAAATTTAGGAATTACAAGTTTATACTTATTTCTAGTATTTAGTTTGTGTATATCGCAATTTTTTTTTTAAAAGTGAATCTAAAAGTTTTACTCGGGCACTATGAACGCATTAGAACAATATGTGTGCGAAATTAGAGGAATGTTAATTCCATGCATTTTTATAATTGATGTACCTAATCGCTTACAGTGTACTAGCCCTTTTCTAAAAGTCTGTCCCTTAACATGTGTCTTAAATTTGCCAAAGGGCAAAATTATAATTTCGTTCTGGATTTTATTGTAATATATGACACTTTGGCCCATGAATGACCCATAAACATTCTGAAGTCGAAATTTAGGAATTACAAGTTTATACTTATTTCTAGTATTTAGTTTGTGGATATCGCAATTTTTTTTTAAAAAGTGAATCTAAAAGTTTTACTCGGGCACTATGAACGCATTAGAACAATATGTGTGCGAAATTAGAGGAATGTTAATTCCATGCATTTTTATAATTGATGTACCTAATCGCTTACAGTGTACTAGCCCTTTTCTAAAAGTCTGTCCCTTAACATGTGTCTTAAATTTGTCAAAAGGGCAAAATTATAATTTCGTTCTGGATTTTATTGTAATATATGACACTTTGGCCCATGAATGACCCATAAACATTCTGAAGTCGAAATTTAGGTATTACAAGTTTATACTTATTTCTAGTATTTAGTTTGTGTATATCGCAATTTTTTTTTAAAAAGTGAATCTAAAAGTTTTACTCGGGCACTATGAACGCATGAGGAATGTTAATTCCATGCATTTTTATAATTGATGTACCTAATCGCTTACAGTGTACTAGCCCTTTTCTAAAAGTCTGTCCCTTAACATGTGTCTTAAATTTGTCAAAGGGCAATATTATAATTTCGTTCTGGATTTTATTGCAATTTATGACACTTTGTCGCATGAATGACCCATAAACTTTCTGAAGTGGAAATTTAGAAATTACAAGTTTATACTTATTTCTAGTATTTAGTACGCACGTAAACAATACAGTTATAGATAAATTGTGATGCAACTGTAAGAATATTTATTTCTTTAAACAGCTCCTTAAGGAAGTGTTACCTCAAGATAAATTCAAAGTATGCTCGTACACCTTAACATCATCTCCGTTTTCATTTGTTACGGTGTGATAGAAGTGCAATAAAACGAACACGTGACATATTTGCATCTATTAAGCTAGTAAGATACAAAAAGTGCTGCTTAAAAATAAATTTATTTCAACACGGCCACTACAAGAGAAACACAAATAATGTTAAAACCTCTAAAAATAATATATAAAACTACTTACATATTTCTGTTTTTTCATTTGGCTACTTTTGTATTTATCTAATTACAACGGTCGTAGATGAATTTACAAAGTTAATTGGATTGGTATGTAGGCATCAATTTTGTATTGTAATTAACGCTTACCAGTCAAACCTTAATCGCTCAAGATTATCGATATTACAAGCAATTACAATTGGATCAGTGTTGTATAACATTGGCTTGCGATATCGAATATCAGTTGCACGTTTGCAAAGAGAAAGGTCATTATAATAACCGAATTAGTGAAAATGAGAGCTTGGTGTCCTAAAAGACAAATAAAGGCTACTACTAAATGCAGTAAGCTATTACTAAAGGCCTTAAAAAGCAGTGAGTTTTTACTAAACTCATTAAAAAACGGTAAGTTTTTACTAAATTCATTAAAAAGCGGTGAGTTTTAACTGCCTGTGTGGTGTAGTGGTTAAAATTACTTTTCAGGGGTGTGTGGTCTCCGACTTACAGGTTAAAGTGATTTCTAGCAGGTCGTACATTATCTGCTGGTAGCCACTATCTTATCTCACACAACACATTGCTATAAAACACTTTGTATGATGTTTATTTCATTTTATTCATCAATGCGTATTGTAGGATATCTTGGTATTTTTATCAGCGGCAATATTAAAGTTGACGAGTAATTTCATATTAATACTAAGTAGAACGAGTATGTACAACTGAAATGATTGTCCAAGTTTAATAAAAGGAGAAAATTATATTATTTGGGAAAAGCGAGCGGACAATATCACTTAGTATTTTCTTAAGCAATCAATTTCATTCGTTGCGGGAATTTATTGCTGTCCCCCGCTGGTGTACTAAATTAAAGAGAAGAATAATCGACTCGTTCGCTCCGAAAGTACATAAAAAGCAGGACGTAAAGCGTCAATTTTCCTTTCAATTTCATTCGCATCGGTGAGATCCAACTAAGTGGTAAAAAAGAAACAAGACTAATTTTGCATTCAAAGCCCGGCGGGCGGGCGCAGGTGGCCGCGCGGTTAAAACATTGGAGTTTTATGGGATTTATTAAGATATTGCCGGTAGACATCGGAGAGAAACTCGAACCTACAAATGCGGAGACGGCTCAGCGTGTGACGAAAGTATAACGCCCCATTACCGAAAATGTGGCAGACTAATATACTTCGGAGCGCACGAATTTTACGTTACGTTTCAAGGAAAACAATTTTTACTTATGACGAAAACAATACAAAGGCAAATGCTCGGCTGGAGACTTGATTAATTTCTCCATTCATCATACAAAATGACAACTCTGTACCCTAAGTGACACAAAACAAAAGAACCAAAACAATTTTAATTTGTACTTGATACGAAACATTTTATTGCCGTTATATTTTATTGGGAAATAAAAACTGTATTATTGTATCCCGGGCCAAGCTTCAGTGAGCATCGGAGCACCTATTTTTCCTTTAGCTACATTCCTGCTATTCACCCGAATAGGCCGTTGACATTTTTACATTACAAAAGTAAGTGGATCCTGCTGCTATTGCTGGAATTCATTTCCTTGTAAAAATCGTGTTCAAAGAACTCAATTACTACTTAAACAAAATATTGTAGCTATCCCGGTTTCGGCAGGAAATTAAAGGAACGGCTTAGTGAAAATCAACATAACAAACTCTTGTTGCCGTCCATAGTTACAGTGACCCACCCGCACAAGCCAAACTGAAAACAGAAGGTGAAAAGACAGGAGTTTAAAGCAATTATAGGATTAGTCGTTCTAACACATACGCACTGTGTTGTCCTTTAATCGGCTATTATGCTGTATTCTAATTTATATCTTAAAACGTAGGCGTTAAGGGTGGCATTACAAGTCCACGCAGGCTATTTAAACCTTTTCAGGGTGGTGTTTTACGAATTTGACCCGTTTTATTTAAGCCATTAAGCGTAAACAAAAGACTGGCGCGCTTGTGTAAACGGAGAAAGGTTGTAATAGTTAACAGAGTGGCGGAGCGCCTCTGGCTTTGTATTAATTAGATGTGTTATACACGCTGTACTTAATGAGAAAGATTTGCGGTCGTACATATTTAGTTTGAAACGGTTTACGAAAGAGTATATTTCTTAAAAAATATGTGAACGGGTTCCGAATGTAAAGACTGACCTTTTCGCTAATATTTAATCGACAAACATATACCCTTGTGTGTCAAGAAAACTCCTGGAAGGTTTTTTTTATATATAAAAGGAGGCAAACGAGCAGGCAGGTCACCTGATGAAGAGTAATCACCGCCGCCCATAGACACCCGCAAAACCAGAGGAATTGCAGGCGCGTTGCCGTCCTTTAAGGAAGGAATAGGGTTAAGGAAGGAATAGGAATTGTGTGAAAGGGAGGAGGGGCATAGGCCTCCCGAACCCTCACTGGCCGGACGAAACACAACAGCACTAAGTGCCATTATTTCACGCCGGATATTCGTGAGAGGGTGCTGTGTGCAACGCAGCATGGCTCTACCACTCAATCAGTGTCACTCATTTAGCACCACCTAAACTTACGGACGCGAGTAACTTTAGCCCCCGTTCTAACAATTTAATTTCTATTATGTCTGGTTTTACAGCAGTTGAGCGATACTAGAGTTATTTTGAGACTTTAGCTAAATTAGTTATTTGAAGATTTATTTCGGTATTAAAGTTTAACTGCTTTACTTGGAGAGGTCAATTAATGTTATAAATCACTTTGTACCTAAAATTTGTCACTACAAAAAAGTTCTTACGAAGTCATTATTAGAGAAATTTCTACAAAAAATGTTGCTAAGGTTAATCATTAATGTGAACAAGTGGTAGTAAGTAATGTATTAAACAACTCTTGTTTAAGAAATCTTACATTAACTTTGGAATCCCGTTGAATTTTATAACAACATCAGCGCATATACGGGAATGATTGTTGCATTTTTAACTCGCTATCTGTGTGATGAAGCAGTTCAGTACAATTAAATCTGAATTCTCGCTACATATAATCATATAAACATGAAATTGTGCTTGAGGAGAGAAAATCGTATAGCATTTATTTCGTCCTACTAATATTATAAATGCGAAAGTTTGTAAGTATGGATGGATGTTTGTTACTCTTTCACGTAAAAACTACTAAATGGATTTGGATGAAATTCGGCATACAGATAGTTTATAACCTGGATTAACACATAGGATACTTTATATCCTGATATTCCTTCGGGAATGGGAACCATGCGGGTGAAACCGCGAGCGGCCACTAGTAAGATTTAAAGTACTAAGTTTGTATTCAACAGTATAGAGCGGCGATGAGCTTTTCACCTTTCACGCTGAGCACATGTGCATTTGTAATTTAGTGAAAGGTGGACTGTGGTGTGAACTGCTTTTACGGTCCTGATTGCCTAGTCTCTGAATAAGTAATCGGGATAAGTAATCGTTATTGTCTATGTTAAGTATATTTTTAAATCAGCGTTCGGATCTCCAAATCTATATATATTATGCCTGATCGCATTTTTATATCAATACTAGCGGCCACTTGCGGTTTCACCCGCGTGGTTCCCGTTCACGTGGGAATATCGGGATAAAAAGTATTATATGTGTTTATCCAGGTTATAAACTATCTGTTTGCCGAGGGTCCATATTGGCTCACATAAAACTATTATTCCTATTTTTTGTTTTCCTACCGATTTGTGTTCATAATAATCACTCTTCCTAATTTCTATCCTCATACTTTTTTGTTCATAAAATTTTACTACTAATATCGGAACTCATAACAGACAGTTATTATATTTTTTTTATAAATACTGTCATGACTAAGAACAAGTTTAAACTGATGATATTTTTTTTCATTCCGTTATTTGTCAAAAGTCTAACCTAATCTAACCTACAAAACTATAGTTTTGCATACTTAACTTTTTCTTTATAACGGGGGGCCTCAGGCCCCCCGGCCCTCCCGTGCAGGAGGGCCAGCCTCCCTGCACCCCCCGGCATGCAGGCAAGCATAGAGCTTGGGCATGCAAGCAAGCATGCAGCATGCAAGCAAGCATGCAGCACTCAAGCAAGCATGCAGCTAGCATGCCCTCCTGCACCCCCCGGCATGCAAGCAAGCATAGAGCTTGGGCATGCAAGCAAACATGCAACATGCATGCAAGCATGCAGCATGCATGCAAGCAAGCATGCAGCACTCAAGCAAGCAAGCAGCATGCAAGCAAGCATGCAGCTAGCATGCAAGCAGGCATGCATACAAGCATGCAGTAATCCAAAAAACAATGCAACATGCATGCAAGCACACTGCATAATTATATTAAAATTACAAAGTAAATTGTCACAAGTGTAACCTAACCTAATCAACGGAACTATAGTTTTGCATACTTAACTTTTTCTTTAAAGCGCGTGGCTCTTAAAAACATTTATGATCAAGAAATATATGAAAACAAATATTAGTATGAAACTAATTTATGAATATTGGCGTTATGTATTAAAATGATTAGAAGTTTCGATCGTTAGTATAAGAAAATATATGAAAAAAAATATTAGTAAAAAGAAGGTGTGTGATTAGAGATATTATGAATTCTGATGATTATTGGTTTCGATCGTTAGTATTAAATATTTTTATGAAGAGTGATCATTATGATGTAAAATGGTATGAGAAATATTTTCGGACTTCCGATAATAGGACTTAAAAAGTTATGTGAGAAAATGCGCACCCGTTTGCCGATTTTCATCTAAATTCATTCAGTAGTTTTTACGTGAAAGAGTAACAAACATCCATCCATACTTACAAACTTTCGCGTTTATAATATTAGTAGGATAGGATTTCAAGCCAGTTCGCAAACATACACAATCAGAAAAAAAACATGTCATATAGTAAATTGTCAGTGGATACTTCATCTAACGACTATGACAAAAAAATCCACGAAATAAATGTTGTGTTGTTTTAAATAATATTTTATTCTTAATATGCACACTATAAAGATGTCTTACGAACGCTGCACTCTTAATGAAACAGAAAATTAAACCTTATTTTAATAAGCAAGTGTTAAATATTCCAACTATGTTTTTTTTGTAAAACGGAAAAACTCTGTTCGTTGCTAATTTCACGTTCAGTGCTAATTACTGAAACTTCTTTTAAAATTTCCTTCACCCATATTTAGCTATGCTCACTCCGACCTTCTTGCAACTTCGTTCCAGCCATTCTATCGTTCTTTAAAAGTAATTTAAAAGTCCTCTGTAAACTGTTTATCGCTGAAAATGGTAAAGGCTGACTTAAATCGGAAAACAATTAGTCTGGCGGCTATAATAACGGAATTGCTAAGTCGTTTCGGCTAACAAGTCGCCAACGACATGTCGCAACCCAACTTTATAACCCGTTAATAAAACACAATTTCATACAGGGCCGCTTTTGATATTACGCGCAACGTAGTCGAGCAGTATTTTATGTCCGCCCCCGAGATTTAAGGCTCGTTTAGTAATATAGCGATTACGGCGGGCCGGAGTGAAGCGGAGCGATGCGGGGCGCGCATGGCATGTGCAGTCGAATGCGTCTGCTACGAGGGATTACAAATTTCTTTGCAACGTTTATTTAAGGAAGAAAAAAGTTTCGTTATAAAAAGCTGACATATAAAAGTTTTTAAAGAATGTTTTAATAAAGTTTGTTCTTTTTGTCCCCACACTGTAAGTGCAGAAGCCTTCCGTTTATTATTTCCACTTTTTTCTGTCCGACGTTATAGTGGTCCAATTTTATTATTAACTAGCGGCCGCTCACGGTTTCACCCGCGTGGTTCCCCTTCCCGTGTGAATATTGGGATATAAAGTATCCTATGTGTTAATCCAGATTATAAACTATTTGTATACCGAATTTCATCCAAATCCAATCAGTAGTTTTTACGTGAAAGAGTAACAAACATCCATCCATACTTACAAACTTTCGCGTTTATAATATTAGTAGGATTTAGACAACATATTGCTCTTTTGTTGACACTTGATAGTACATCTACGAGTACCTTCGAAAATGAATATCTTTAAAAGTTCGAGGTTAGGTTTCTACTTTCTTAAATCTTAATAATTTAAGATCATCGTCACCGTCCTTTATTTTAGTGGCTGTAAAAAAAGTATCTAAAATTACAAGACTGTTTTAACAAACACGAAATATTTTGAAAAAAACCTTTGTTTTGTTGGACAAGGCTCTACCAACGCCTATTTTGATCAGGTGACTAAATTTTCAGTTTATGCAACTTCACTACATTAAAATGATACTATGTAAGATAATTAACAGTAAAACAATTAGATCTAAAAACTACTGCTACTATGCGATAATATTTTAATACAATTAATGAGCACCGCTGTATTTACAGCCTCGACCTCCGAAAGGGTTATACTATTTACAATAAATTATTTCGCATTTAAATTTAACTTGACAGCGATCGTTAAATGCCGGATTGTGCAATGTTTTCATTAAACTGTAACGTGGAGATTAGCGAAGGCAGTTCGTAACATAATTAAGGTGAGAACGCGCGAATAAGTCAATCCAGCTGTGATATTGCTTTAGGCATGATTTTACTAAACATTTTGTGCTTGACAATACCTAATTGAGCTTAGGCATGTACTTATTTACATTATTTAATTATTCTTTATTCTATACGTTTTATTTACTATCGGTAAATACGAAGTCAAATGTGTTTATTCAAAATACTATACTAATAATAAGCTAACGGAGTCGCGTAGCTGTGAAAGAATACTACCACCCCCTCTCTTCCCTAGGGTGTCGCAAAAGGCGACTAACGGACTAAAGACTACACATACATCCAACAACATAGAGCGGCGATGGGCTAACAACCTGTTACGCTTAGTACATTGTGCAGTCGCTATTTTTTGAAAAGTGGACTATGGTAGAGGACTTTTGCCACTGCTTTATGCACATTGGTAACGACATTTACAAAAACAGAAAACGAACCTACCAACTAGCATTGGGCCAGAGTGTGGGCTACGGATCAATCTCATCACCTGCCGCTGTCCACGTTGGAAGGCCTGTGTCCAGCAGTGGGACGTTTTTAGGCTGATGATGGGATATGGCTTAACACCACGGGTGTTTCATGCCTTACGAAGAATAAACACATCCATACTTATAATCACGACTATTATCCCCGAAGGGTTAGTCAGAAAATAGGCAATGAGGACAACAAAAGCAGTCCTCTTCCATAGTCCACTTTTCACCAAATAGCGACTGCACATGTGCTCAGCGTGACAGGTGGTAAGTCCATCGCTGCTCTATGCTGTCGGATGTATGTGCAGTCTTTAGTCTGTTAGTCGCCTTTTACGACACCCAAGCGAAGAGAGGGGGTGGTAGTATTAAGAATAAGTACTACGTAATAACAAATCGTGTTACATTTTTAACTTGATACACCGACTGACCTGCATAACGAAGGATTAATTTCAAGTAGAATTTTCACCCTAGCAACCTTTTGTGCAGGCGATGGAACGTAAAAAAAGGTAATGAATGTGAGTAAAACAAAAGAAGAACGTTTAATAGGGTGAAACGAAAAAGAACGCTATTATAAAGTGGCATAAATCATAATGGCAATTTATGAAACGGTGCAATATTTGGAATAGACTTGTGACTACGCTTTCGCATACAAAAGGCTACTGCTGACTTTGCGAGTCGCTTTTGAAAGTTTTAATAATTTTTGTATGAGCCGCATAATCCTTTACATTTTTTATTTCTATAAAAAGATAAGAAAATTACACAAACTTTTATTTGCCGGAGTGTGGTGATAAAGGAGAAGTTGAGCAGTGTAATCTAAATCTTAAAATCCTTATCCAATTAACCTTAACCAAATAACATCTTTGAAACGAAAAAAAAATAAAAATAATGAAAAAGTTTATGAAAAAGTGTTTTAACAGAAGTGCTTACGTTTTGTGTTTAGGTAAATTAAATATTACGCGCGCGTCATAATAATGCGTCCGATAGGGTATATTGATGCAATTGAAATAGTGGTTGTTTCTTGTCTATTGAGGCTTATAACTTTCGGCCTTACGTATAAACGCTACTTAAAATTAAGTGCTATTAAGATATGACATCCATACAAATTTGTATACAAGTAGATGTTAAATAATTTCAACATAAAGCCTTATAGTCCCTAAGGGTTAATTCAGAGACTAGGCCACAAAAGGAGGAGGAGCGTGACAGGTGGTGAGCCCATCGCCGCTCTATACTGTTTGATGTAGTGCAGTCTTTAGTCTGTAGGAGAAGGGATGGGACGGTAGTGTTCCGTTAATGAGCCGCCATCACAAGCAAAGCACATTCGCTACAAGCACAGCTGAGCAATAATATGAATGTGACATAAAAACTTCTTATAAACTTATTGTTTTCGGAGGTTTAAGCGAGCACTACACATTGTAATAAAACACTTTTTTACGGATTAACTCGCGTTTAATTTACTATTTACGTAGTTTTTTATATTATCCTGACGTTTTGAACCCTTCACAAGGCCCGTGGTCACAGGGAGACTATAAAATAAAAAACTATAATAAACTATGTAAACAGTAAGTAAATTTAACGCGAGTTAATCCATAAAAAAGAGTTTCATTTCAATACTTATAAACTTATTTACGAAATTTCTTACCTCGAACTACAGTGTTGTGAAACCAGCTCTCGGCGGCGGTATTTCCGGACCGTTGCGACTTAGGGATCTTCAAGAAACGAGCCTATTCCTTCCTTATAGGCCGGCAACGCGTCTGCAATTCCTCTGGTTTTGCGGGTGTCCATGGGCAGCGGTGATTACCCTCCAACACGTGACCCGCTTGCTCGTTTGCCTCCTTCTTTAATATATAAAAACACTACTTAATGAATGTAAGTAATCTAATTTAAGTTGTCTAATCTTAAGTAACACTTTATTCATAATTCATAATTTTATTGTCTCTCGTCAGGTGTACAGATATTAAGTTACAGACACATTATAGGCATGACATGAACCCTGTTAAGGCACTACAATATTTAACAATTATTTTTAAATTACTTTTTATGTTATTCCAAAATCACGTTAAATAAAATATTAAAATAAAACATTTTAAATCAGAATAATTAATAAGATTAAAATTAACAAAACAATTATTATTCTTTTAACACGCATTTTAGTGAAACATGAACCCTAACGAAAATTAACTATTATTATTATAACACAAACGTACAAGTGTTCCATAGACATCCATACAAATATGTTTAAGTAGCTATGTAAAATTTTAAGTAATGTTTGAGGTTTGAGATTTAAGTAAGGTTTAAGTAACGTTTATAGATGCAGATGTTTTGTTTACCTACAATAAGTTCGCTAGATAATTCTTTAAAAGTGTTAACCTCACAGGTAAATTTCTAACATACATTTATACATTCTAACGTACATTTATTCCCAACAGTGGACAGTTACGTGGGCTCCACGCTGTCGTTACGCAACCTGCGCCGGTCTGACATGGGCACGTACCTCTGCATCGCGGCCAACGGCATACCGCCTACGAAGAGTCGCCGATACGAGGTCTCCGTGCTTTGTAAGTATTTATTTTATTAATAACTAGCGGCCCGCCCGCGCTTTCGTCCACGCTGACTTATAAACACCGTCATAATTCAGCCATTTTATACAAAATATCCACAAAATATATACAAAAACCATCCTCGGTTAACGCTCTATCTTTTAGCGAAAACCGCATAAAAATCCATTGCGTGGTTTAGAAAAATAGTGCGGTGCTATAGACACAGGAAAACGGCGACTTTATTTATAATGTAATTATTTACAAAATATAAACAAAAACCATACTCGGTTAACTATCTTTTAGTGAAAACCGCATAAAAATCCATGGCTTGGTTTAGAAAAATAGTGCGGTGCCACAGACAGAGGAAAACGGCGACTTTATAATGTAATTATTTAAAAACTAAAAACAAAAACCATCCTTGGTTAACGCTCTATCTTTTAGTGAAAACCGCATAAAAATCCATTGCGTGGTTTAGAAAAATAGTGCGTTGCCACAGACACAAGAAAACGGCTACTTTACTTTATAATATGTAATTATCTACAAAATATAAAGCAAAACCATACTCGGTTAACGCTCTATCTTTTAGTGAAAACCGCATAAAAATCCATTGCGTGGTTAAGAAAAATAGTGCGGTGCCACAGACACAGGAAAACGGCTACTTTACTTTATAATATGTAATGATGAAGTAAAGTGTAGCCTGCATACTGTCCCACTGCAGGGCAAAGGCCTTCATTATTGAAATAAAGTCTACAATTGATTTAATCACCACGATTTCCAAATGCGGGTTTCGGTCATCACAAACCGCAATCATGCGGAAAATCCGAAAACGTACTTTTACTTTGGAATTTAACCCAGGACTTTCGTATTTCGAGCCGAGCGCTTGACCACTATGACCACTCAGCCACCGAGGCGTTTTGCAATTGTTTTATTTTCTTTCGTTATTATTATTATATTCTAAATGGCTGCGCGTGTTACTGGATTATCTGATCGGATTATTTGAACGTTTAAATGCTTGTAATGTAAAATGTCAAATCTTCGAGTTACATGCTTTTCGCAGTACAACGACGATTTAAGTACTTATTGTTGCTTTTGTAAGTTTGTGTGTATTTTTAAAAGAAATTTAAAGCAGCAAATTGGCCATATTCCTCTTACTACTACCTTAATGGTACCTGACGGGGCGCTACAGATTATAACTTTTATTTAACCTTGTTTCTATCGTAAAATCTGTTGTAGGTATTTTTAATGTTTTATTTGGTAGCAAGCCAAATATGATAGGAACCACGTTTGTTGAGTCACGCTCTGATCCCAAATCCACATGAACAGTGAAAATTTGATAAAATAGGGATGGGCACGCTTTGAATGTTCCATCGCCAAAAAACGTAGCATTATTTGGAAAGAAAAACTGTACAAATTGTTGTGTCTCTGTCGAACAAAATATCAAAATCTTTTCAGTATCCCCGTCTTCGCAGATAAAAAAATCTTTTTTTAGTACTTCCGGTAATTGCATTTTATCTATTTTATCACTTTTAAATTGGTCACAATTAAAAAAAGATTTTCGAGCTCTATGTCCTAGTTAGTTAGTCCGTAAAGATTTCAACTTCTTTTCTACTATTCCCAGTATTGGAGATAGATCCTCGCACACTTCACTTCTTCAATTCAGCATGAATTTTATAAATATCAGCAGCTATCTGATCCTTTGGACATAGATGATTGCTGCTTCTTAAAATACTCCCCCTGTTCTCATCGATTGTCAATGTTGTACTGCAGATTTTCCTCTTGACGCATCGCCAAACGCTGTTGAATTTGATTTAATTTGGGTATTTTTGTTATACCTGTAACCCCCATGGTATAGGGTTTCGTAGCCTTTCTGATTTTTAATGAACTGCAATCGGTTAAACATATTTTAAATGAATCACACGCAAAATGCAAAATTAACAATATAATTGTCTTCATGGGTACGAGTGCAATGAATGACATTTACGTCAGCTGCAGCTATCATCATTAACAAAAAGATAAGAACATGATTATAAGTGGCCAGTGTAGTTGTTTATGTAAAGAGCAGAGTAAAGAGGCGAGAAAAACTATTTTCACAAAACTAGCTCTCCTTGCATCATTATCTCCCTGGAGAACGACTGTGTACCCATATTTCGATATCGGTATTAATATTACTATCTTTATTAAGGACAAATCTAATTCGTCTTTGTTTATCTACCTTAGATAGACTAATTTATTGCGTCATTGATATAGATCAATATGCGTAATAAGAAGATTGGTCAATATGCGAATTAGAGATTGGTCAATTCGTGTATGGGTCATTTTGCGTCATTGATATAGGTCAATAAGCGTAATAAAAAGATTGGTCAATATGCGAATTAGAGATTGGTCAATTCGCGTATGTGCTATTTTGCTTATTAGTCATTATGCGTTTCGGTCCTTTTGCGTTATTTTTGCAATATGAATTGGTAATTATGCGTCCAAACGCAAAAAACAATATACAGTGACAAAGTCATAGTCAAAAAACGACTTTGACTTTGACGACTTCCGTTGTCGAGTGATTAGCGCGCTGGTTCTGGCGTCGCGCCATCTCTGAGGGTTCAATTGCTGATATGGTCAAATTAGAAAAAAAAATGGTCTAGTCTAGTGTTACTTTTCTATTCGTATATAAAATAAGTACCTACTTACCTTAATCCATTAGCTAACCAATAAAGCCAGTTTCAAAAGAAGCTTAACTTAGGCTAGATTACTGAAGTGAGAGTCGTAAAGGTATTAAAAAAAAGCTCCAAATACAATGCCGTGGTGGGGACAATTAATTTCCCGACGAGCCCGGTGTTTTCCCCATGCGTCTTCTGACCCGTGCCGTGCCACATACTCGTGATAAAGCACGAATTGCCGTACGTCTGTCACGGTGACAGCGTTTATGTAAATGTAGTGGTGGCGATAGTTCATACGCTTAATGGCCCAGTATATCCTGTAGCTCTAGGTTTCTATACATTGTAGACAATCATAAGTAAATATATAATTATTGAGTATTTGACAAAATTTTATGTTCGTTTGTAAGTTTTTTCATATACCCGCTCTTTATCTGAGATTTGGAAAATCTGTACAATTAAACCTTAAATTATTTTAAATGTATAATATATTAGTCAGTTGTTATATCAAATGAAATTATATGAAATGAAATTATATTATCTGAACGGTAGACTATAAGTATTTGGCAAGAACTGGTTACCAAACTAAATCTGACTCTCGGTCGTGTCTCTAAGTGAGGATCTAAAAACCTGGTCGAGTTTAATGCTAGCAAAACCCAGGTTTGTGCGTTCTTGTCCAAGGTAACTCCCTTCCTTACACCTCCCTCAGGTGCCCTTGCCCTTACTCCTCAGGTTGCCCTTACTCCTCAGGTGTAAGGGCAACGCTGGCATGACAGCATATGCAGCATGTCTTGTTCTGGAGCGCCACACTCGCACTAGGCAGAGTTAAGAGCAGTATAACCCCACCGGGCCATATTTGATCTGCAGCGGCCCACTTGGGTCCGGAGTCGGTAAATCGACTTCCACGTGGGCCACGCTAGTTCATTGTCAGGGAGAGAAGAAGATGAAGATTTTCAAAAAGGTGCAATGGAGTTAGGTGGAGGTGCACATGTTTCCTGCCATAGTTTGCAGCGGGCCTCTCTAGGGTGTTCCGTTAAAGCTTTTACATCCCGGTCAAAACTAATTTGAACTAACATACGAGTATATTACATACAATGTTTCAGACAGTATCGTCATATTAATCCGTCTCAGTCAAATACATATAACTCACGCGGTATAAGTGGACGGCAACGAACACATTAGCAAGTAATATTCTAAAACCTATCCGTATGTAAAGCAACTTCATTTAACGATTCCCCGCACTCAATTTAATGAACGGAAAATAGAGGCTCACACGCTGGGTAACCACAAATAAATTCGCCAAAAGCACACTAAGCTTAAGGCGAATTTATTCAGAAGAAAATTTTGTGAGGCTTTGGAAAACAAAGCACCTATCTAACTTCGATCCTTAACGAAACTTTTGGACAGCCTTGTGTTAACTTAATTGAGTTGACTTAATTTATAGTTAACCTTTTTGCTTAGAATGTCTCTTGTACAAACTTTGACGGAAAGTAATCAAGGGGTTGGCATTAATATGTTTAGCTTAATAAAACACTGCGTTGCTTGCGACTTTGCTATATATTCAATAATAATTACATTATCGGACTGTTAAAGAGAATCTTTACAATATCAAACTTTGGCAGTTTTAATTACTTATCTCATACATTTCATACCAAAGATGGTGTGAGGTATCGGTATGGTAAACGAACGAGTAAACGTAGTAATTGTCTGACGATCTGTCCTCGTAATTTAATAGTAAGTCGGACTTTATTGATATACAGTCGTGGTCAACTAATTAGGGACATTCAAGATAGTGAAGAGCAATAACCGGTTATGTACATATAAATATAAAACCCTATTGATTTTTCAGCACCTATTATTTGCATAATTTGGTCCGATTACTATACTATAAATGGCTGTAAATAAGAGAATAATTAAATAGAAAAAAGTATTTAATATCAAAGGTTGAACATGTATTAAATTTTAAGGTATAATTATGTAGCTGGACATTTAATTAAGGACAGTAAAGTATAATGATGAATAGAGTTAAACAAAACGAATAATCTCCAGTATTATAATATTTTTAAAAGCTCCATTTTATTACGTGTAAAATCAGTACCCAGTAGCAAAACCTTTGTTAGTAATTACCGCTTGACACCGATGTGGCATAGACATTATCAGTTTCTGACATGTTTCGATAGGAATGTTTGCCCATGCCTCACAAAAAGCTTGATTAAGTTGATCTAAAGTTGTGGTACGATAAGTTGAAACTTTTTTCTTGATTTCGTGCCAAAGGTGCTCAATTGGGTTGAGGTCCGGGCTATTTGCTGGCCAATCTAGCACCGATACTGACTGACTGGTAAGAAACGACTTGACTGAACGGGCGGTATGTTTCGGGTCGTTATCATGCTGAAACGTCCATATAATAGGGAGATGCTCCTCAGCATAGGGAAGCATAGTTTCCTCCAATATTGTTTTGTATTGATGTTGGTCTAAGTTACCCTGAACTTTTCTCACAGGTCCCACTCCACGTCCAGAAAATGAACCCCAAATTTTAATGTTTCCACCGCCATGTTTCACCTGCTTTTTTGTGAATCTTGGATTCATTTCCGCTTTAACAGGACGCCGTACGTATTGCCTTCCATCTGAAGAAATTAAATTAATCTTGGTCTCGTCAGAGAATAATACATGTTGCCATTGGGCGTAGGTCCAATGTCCATATTTACGTGCAAACGCCAAACGAGCATTTCTATGTTCTTTCTTCAACAACGGTACTTTGCGAGCCACTCTTCCGAACAACCCTGCTTCTACCAGACGTCGTCGAACGGTCCTCGCTGATACACCGGCTCTTTCGTCTGCCCCAAACACTTCGTGTTTAATTAAAATAGAGCCTAGAAACGGATCTTTCTTAGCTAACCTGGTTATCATTCTATCTTCTTGCGGAGTTGTTTTTCTCGATCTTTTTGTCCTGGGCACATTTAAAGCTGTGTTATTGCGCCTGAAATGTTGCACTGCATTGCATATCATAGTTTTTGAACAATTTAAATGTTCTGCTATCCCTCGGTATGACCAACCACACTCGACAAATTTCATGATAATTGTTCGTAGTGTTGGATCGCAACTTTTATTTTTGCCCATATTTCTTCAAAATAATTCTCAAAACTTAAAATTAAAAATCTGGATTTCCGCCAAAACTACCACAAAACAATAAAAGAAGAAATAAAAAAGTATTGAGATTCAAATTTTGAAAATAGAACGCAATATCTCAGTGTCCCTAATTAAATGGCCAGCCAGCATTCTTTGAACAAATAGCACACTGATAATCTATCAGCTATACTGTAAAGAGGTTTAATGTTTAAGAAGTTGTTATTGTTTGTATAATCGGGCACATCAATGACTAATTATACTTACGTGTAAAAGATATGGAATATTGTTAAGACTCGTTGGAAAATAAAAAATAAATTCACAATTTGGCTTAACTAGAGATTGTCCCTAATTAGTTGACCACGACTGTATATATTATGTACTAGCGGCCCGCCCGCGCCTTCGTCCACGCTAACTTAGAAAGACCGTCATAGTTCAGCTAATTAAAAAAATATATCTACAAAATATAAACAAAAACCATCTTCAGTTAACGCTCTATCTTTTAGTGAAAACCGCATTAAAATCCATTGCGTGGTTTAGGAGAAGAGGAAAACGGCGACTTTGCTTTTTAATATGTAATGGTGATGATATGTTACGGTCGGCCTCAATAGTAGCTTAACACATTTGTACCACGTAGTACCAACTACTGCATTCAAATTGTAACAACCTTATGAGTAAAATGATAATGATAAATAAGATCATCTTAGAAATGTAAATGAAAATAGGGAAAATAGAAAATTTCAAGCACACTGAATGCTTTACATGTTAAATCATCTAGCGGTATATTTTGTTTCGGAAGAGGCTTTGCTCAGTATAAATGAAATTAAACGGCATTAATAATAAATCAATAAATAACTACCATCATCCTTCAAAGCCACTGTTGTCATAGGCTATCCACATGAGGACATTGGGTCATAGCCAACTACGCTGTTGGACCAGTGCAGGTCGATGGAGACTAACGGCTACAATCTCACGATAACAAAAGGGATTATAGTTTTAAGCGTACGCAGTGCTAACGTAAATCTGTATTTAATGTTTTTTTTGTATAAAAGAAGGAGGCAAACGAGCAGGCGGGTCACCTGATGGAGTGTAATCACCGCTGCCCATAGACACCCGCAAAACCAGAGGAATCGCAGACGCGTTGCCGGCTTTTAAGGAAGAAATAGGCTCGTTTCTTGAAGACCCCTAAGTCGTAACGGTCCGAAATACCGCCGCCAAGAGTTGGTTCCACAACATTGTAGTTCCGAGGCAAGAAATTTCGTGAAAAACGCACAGTAGTAGACCGCAATCCATCAAGGTGATGTGGATGGAATGACAGTCGGTTGCGTGTAGTGCGGTGAAGATGGTAAATTTTTTTAAATACTATTTTACTATAGAATTTTTTTGAAAAAATTTTAATTTTGATGATAACGAAACGTTGCAAAAATCACTACCTTTAGACAAGAACCCACGTCTACACGAATAGAAAATGAGAACTGCAATAGCAACGCAGTGCCGTAGTTCACGTTACTCCAAATAACACAAGTGCTCAGCGTGATATGCCCGTCTGTAAGTCGATCTCACCACACCCAATAGAAGAAATGGGTTGGTAGCACAGAATAGAAGAAACTTCAAACTCAAAAGATATTTATTCAATAAACTCAATTAATAAGTTCTTTGAATAGTCCAAATCTTTTTTAACCTACCACCCATTCAGGACGTATTTTTTTTACTGTGGCAAAGAACGGGCGCAAGAAACCACAGCGCACAGAAACAACGACAAAAACAAAAACAAATGTCGTTACCCGGTCATGAAATACAAAATATGGACTTCTTGGCGGGAAAGTAAAGCGTCATGTCTGCAGTTTTGTTTTATTTTCTATATTGTTTGTTTTCTATGTGTTTTGTCGAATATTAATGTGAAATAATGGTGGATTGTTTACTGTTAAGTGTTCGTGAACGTGCATGAGTGTTAGCAAATAAAACAAAACAGTGCAACATCATTTTTCAAATTCTCTCAAGAAGTCCGTGTGAGACCGCAATAAAGTCAAAAAAATAAAAAAATAAAAAAAACAAAATCTTTTACTCCCTCCCTTTAAGTTAAAAAACAATCACCTGTAGCAGGAGAAAGCCGCTGCTCAACTAATACTAACTACACAACTGTATTTAAAGTTCAATATAAAACTAATTTAGGTAATACTAATAGAAACAAGTCCAACCAAAAAATACAATATTTTACTTTCATTTTAATACGAGTAGGTACTTCAATAAAATCTAATACACAAATATAAATAGAGACAATATACATTTACATATTATACGTACATATAAATAATCATAATATACATATTTATGCTTAGTTTGGTAACAACTGATTGCTTATCCTTTTATTTTTTCTACTTATATACTTGTATACATTTTTTCCTATTTATGTAGCTCGTCTCAACAGGTCTTCAGTGTCATCATAGTTTAAATTTTTCAACCATGCCGTTACAGTACTTTTACACTTAATCAGTGGCATTAAATATATGTTTAGAATTCTATTTATTTTATTGTATAGAAACGCGGATTGATTTTGAAACTGCATTGATGCAAATGTGGTTTTAACATTGGAAAGAGCATGACCGAATTGGGCTTGCGCTTTCTTATTATATTAGGATCTGGGGTTATAGATTTATGTTTTCTTACAACACTATTCAGTATGTAAAGTTTTCTGACAGATAAGACATCAGTTTCTTCGTATAATTTAGTTGTACGATATCTCGTCGTCCATCTTTATTGAGTCTCGAGAGGTTTGGGGGAAAATAATTTTGTCATTTACCATTAAACGTTCATTATCACTCATTATCATCCACTTAATGTAAAGAAAATAATAATTACTGTTAAAAACTTGACACTGGCTAAATGTGCTGATCGCACGAAGCAAAAAGAAAAATACAAAATATGGATTTGAATGTAAACTATGTAACTGGTACTCTATAATTTACTTCGGTTCGGTGTGTTCTGTTCAGAAGTTTCTACTGTTCTGCGGTAGCTAGTATTCATTTAATATTGAGCTGCTACAGCCCTCTATAACAAATAAATAGGGTAATATAACACTGGATTTCTTGTTTCATGCAGTCCAGCCAGCGATACGAGTGGACAGTCCGGTGGTGCTGCGCTCCGTGGACATGCAGGTCAACCTTCAGTGCTACGTGGAAGCGTCCCCGAAGTCACTCAATACTTGGCAGCGAGGCAAAACGCAAGCAGGTTGGTTGAGTTACCTCTTGTTTATTTATTCATTCATTCATTCATTCATTCATTCATTCATTCATTCATTCATTCATTCATTCATTCATTCATTCATTCATTCATTCATTCATTCATTCATTCATTCATTCATTCATTCATTCATTCATTCATTCATTCATTCATTCATTATTTCAATCATTCATTCATTCATTTATTTATTTATTTATTTCAAGAACGCCACACAACACACCATCATCAGCTTAAAAATGTCCTACGGGCAGAGGCTTTTCTGTAAGGATAACAGCAGATAGGAGGTTGTGCCATAACCTGGCCTAGTTGGTGGATTTTAACGACTGCCATCTTACGACTACCTTCCTTCCAAATCACGAAAGGGTTCAAGGTGTTTTGGATTTGGTCACCCATCCAGAAATCTGACAATGCGAACTGGCAAAAAGCAAACCGCCTTATCCTCTGCGCCATCGGGCTGATGATCACCAAGTGAAATGTTTTTGTGTTAAAAATAAAGATAATAATTTATCTTCGCAATATTTGATTGGTTGCGTTAAAAACGCTCAAATAAACTCAAAGATAACGTAACGTTAAAATAAATATCTACCTCAGGCGGGAATCGAACCCGCGTCCTCCGCAATCCGGGCGGCTGCGTTGACCACTGCGCCACCAAGGTATTGGTTAGACCGACGAAATTTTTCAACGCTTTTTGACTTATGTTTTTATAGGAACAGTGTCTTATCAATTTATACAATGTGATAGGGTTGGTACTTCTTACCTGTTAAGGCTAAGTACTACATCTAAATTCATCGACAAAAAATTAATATGGACTTAAAAAAAAGTGATTTTAAATCACAAAATAATTAAGTACCTAATGATTTTTTTCTCACCAAAATAATTTCAAACATACGAAACAAAGTAATTTATTAGTTAGCCAGTGTCATTAGCTACCGTTTGCAATTTTTTTCATGTTTCTCCGACGTATGAAACCTTTGATGTCGCATAAAGTAAAAATAGTCATAAATTACAGGGGGAGGGGGTAGGACCTCCCATATTATTTTTGTCGATGGATTTAGATGTAGTACTTAGCTTTAACGGGCTAACCTCTAGCTCTAAAGCTAAGTACTACATCTATCATCATAGTACCACCCCATCACATTGTATAATGCGGAGGACGCGGGTTCGATTCCCGCCTGAGGTAGACATTTTTTTTCAAAGTTTTGTTATCTTTAAATAATTTATCTATTTAGAATTTTCTAAGACTAACGAGAGGTCGTAAAGTCCAAAGTAGGTAAGTGGGATTGCTTAAGCTTAAGCATTATTTCAACCTTGTTTAATTAATCAAAAAAAAAAACTTTGTCCTTACTTGATCCTGTTGCCAAATACGTTATTATCGTCTAAAGATTCGTGTCGATATAAAGGGGCAAAGTATAAAAATCTTCTTCTTTGTCATAGGTGGTAAGCTGCTCAACAGTTCCAAATACGTGTTATCTGAGCAAATTATGAGCGAGTACTCCCTGCGAATGAACTTGACCATACACCGGCTAAAGAAGGCCGACTTCGGGGAATATGCTTGCTCATCCGTCAATGGGTACGGCAGAGATGAAGGCATCGTCACTTTAAAAGGTACGTTTAAATTGGTAGTTAGTTTAATGTGCGGTCAGATTCTGAAGTAGCTTAACCACGTTAGTACCATAATCACGACTATTATACCCAAAGGGTTAGTCAGACTGACAATGAGAACAGCAAAAGCAGTCCTCTGTCATAGTCCACTTTACACCAAATAGCAACTGCATAATATGTGCCTAGCGTGACAAATGGTGAGCCCATCGCCGCTCTATGCTGTTGGATGTATGTACAGTCTTTAGTGCGTTAAAATGCGATAAAATGTTTACTAGAAAAAAATCAACCAGTCTCAGCAAGCTCAATTGGGATTCGAACCCACGACCTTAGGATTTCCGGTCCACTGCTCTAACCGCTGAGCTACCGAGACCCCAGAAGACTCGCTGAATTTTTCCTAGTAGTTTGATTTACGCTGCAAGCCAGCGGTATTACGTCACTGTGAAGTCTACCCTCACAGTCGAAAGAAATACTATTGCAAGTATTTAACAATCGATAAAGACGTAATTGCTTATAAATATCTTTATTATTGAAATTTTGCATTCACAATGCTATATACCTAAATATAGGATAAAATGTTTACTAGAAAAAAATCAACCAGTCTCAGGAAGCTCGAATGGGATTCGAACCCACGACCTTTGGATTGCCGGTCCACTGCTCTAACCGCTGAGCTACTGAGACCCCAGAAGACTCGCTGAATTTTTCCTAGTAGTTTGATTAACGCTGCAAGCCAGCGGTATTACGTCACTGTGACGCAGTGGACCGGCAATCCAAAGGTCGTGGGTTCGAATCCCATTCGAGCTTCCTGAGACTGGTTGATTTTTTCTAGTAAACATTTTATCCTATATTTATATACCATTGTGAATGCAAATTTCAATAATAAAGATATTCTTAATTTATATGATCAAATCATTTAATTTCAACTTTACTGAGATACAATTATTGACTTAATTACATTTCCATTTTCAAGTGTTGTTCGTAAAACTGGTAACTTTTACTACCAGAATATTATTAAATTGTCAAGCATAAAGCGTAGTCTTATTGTATAATGACAAAGAAAATATAATTCCAATATCTGAAAGCGTAAGCCAGATACAAAGCTAGACAGTCTGAATTCAGTCTAGATTGTATATCTTCGTTTCAGATTAATTATTTTTGATTTAACGATATCTGCGTGCATTTTCATTTATTATCTATTAGTATGTAGGTAATATTTATTTATTATCATATCATTTTATTTAATCTAATATTAAATTTAGTCAGCCAATGTAATTTTTAAGTTTCTATTTTTGTTTAGATTTCGTTTTAGCCTTAGTCAAAAATTATTTCCTTAAATATTTACTTTAATAATAATTATGAAGTTATTGGTGAGCTATTTATGTATTCGTATCTATTATAGCTATTTTCTATACCTAACATTATGGTATTTTTAAATTTGAAAGAGTGATTTTCCTTTTTACATCGAACGCGAAAAGTTCGAAATGGAACGGTCGCGATTTTTCGCATAGATATCAGAAGGGCTATGCTGACATATAATACGCTTATCCGTAATTCCCCCCTGAATGGAGGGACAAACTCTCAACTTTTCAAGCTTCAATAGATTAAAAAACGAAAGTATTTACAGATGAACTTTAATATTAAATATTACATTATTGAACGTCTATCTTTCCATTATCAACAGAGACGCCGCAGCGGACGACAACCACCACAACAACCACGACCACAACAACAACAACAACAGTGGCACCAACAACAACCATCGCAACAACAACCCGCCCGCCGAAGCGTCATTTGAAAAAGCAACTGGAGCGCGGCCAGAACTCGCTCGACGCGGACCTCCGACACCCGGAAATTAACAACGCGTTGAATTTTTACAACGCGTACGGCCTGCCCAACAACACGCACAACGAGTACGCCCAGCGGACCGAAAAGCAAAAAGTCCGGCCGTCGGGCCCGCCCCGCCATTACGTTGTTTACAGCGGTGCCAACAAAGCGTGCACATTCACGTTCGCCGTGTTAGCCGCCACACTAAAAGCTCTCGTATAAATTGTACACTTTTATATATACACATACCCCGATTAGGATTTTAACATAAGCCTAAGCGACTTCAAGAATCGACAACGCGTTAAACTTTTACGACGCGCTCGCTCTTCGCCAGCCGGCGCACCGATGCATTCATCGAATTCGCCGAGCGCAACGCAAACAAAGGGCCGTTGTTCGAGACAATGGAGCTGGCGCGAACGCCGCGATCGTACCTAGTTTAATTGCCAAACTACTAAAGTTTGCCGTTTAAAAATAAATAACGTAAAATGCCTACTGAATAAATAGTATTGTAGTATGCCAAGTTTATTTATAAACTTTAGAGACGGTACTGTACCTAGGTAGTGATAAAAAAATGGCTGTTGAAAATTTTTGTAAGAGTACATATTTTGGGGTTGTTATAATAAGTAATTTTTACGACCTAATGTTGAAATGTTGTTAAACAGAAGTTTCGATATCAGCCTTAAATTGTAAAGCGTGACAATAAAACACATACTTAATTGTTTTGATCCTAAGAATTGACATGTAAGCTTTTTAATGTGTATGCTCATGTTATTGAACTTTGGTAAAATATCAAAAATATCATATCAACTTCGATACATTCTTGTAAAATAATTACTCTTCATTGTTTTTTATGAATCTTCTTTTTGTGATTTTTACTGATTTGACGTACGTCAAAACGAAGTTTCTACATAATTTTAAGATTGTAAAATATATGGATATTTAAAATTATGATTAGAGATAAGAAATCATATTATTATGTAATAATTCCTGTATGACAATATGATTGTAAAGACAATAGACCGTAGCATTAAGATATCTAGACCAAAATATTATCATTAGGCGGACAACATTAAGCGTGATTAGAAGCAATTACATATACTTTATGCCAAATGTTTTAATGAAAATAAAGTATTAACTAAAAATCATGACTAATGTACAACGAAAATCGACCAATTGGTGGTCTGAACAAGTGTTATATGAATTAAACTGTCATGTATTTGTCATAATAAAATTAAATTTAACGCTCGTGATTATCATAATTATCCTATCAAAATTTTATCCTAATAGGAATGAAGTGGCAAAGCATTAAAATAGACAATCTTGAGTTCCACATTTTTCATTGGTAGATTTTAGCCAACATTTATTGTAAAAAATAATGTATTTTACTGCTATCATCATAATAATGTATATAAAAAAGGGATTATCTAGAAAGCAACAATCACAAGTTTTTTTGATGCTAAAATATTAAAAACTTTACTTCCGGTCTAAACTAATGAGAATTTATTTTTCTTGTCAATATTTCGCTCCTAATACTTTGGGTACTAAAATGAATGTGCTAGAGTATAAAAATTTGATACTTGTATTAATAAATTTGTCTTCCGAATAGTATATTAAAATAATGTATTCGGCTCATTCAAGTTTATATACCTATGAGTTAAAGAAGCGTAGATTGTGAAGTTCCTTTTGGGCTTCATATAAATCGTAGTATATTATAAGTAAAAATGATGAATTTATAGTAGATATAGATCTATGGACATGAAAATTGCATTTTGATAAGAATCAATTGTGTAAAATATTCTATATTTGTGTATTCAGAAACAATCAGTCAAGCTATGTATACATTTGGCAACAACTGACGCGCAACTTATAATGCTCAAAAATGTCAACGTTGAGCAACAACGTGCGACGACCGATGTTGCAAAACATATCTGACTGCAGAGAAAAACGTCGTGAAACGTCTCGCGATGTGTTGCATCATTGCATGCTTAGTGTCACCTGTTGCGCGTCAATTGTTTATTAGTGTATTCATGGCTTTACAATCAAACAATCTATTCGTAGTATTAGCACAGAATAATTAATTGTACTACTGGTATTAATCTTGCTTACATAATCTATTCTTTGTTTTATCGTGTAATTTGTTATAATGTACAACAGTGCTTAGCGCGTTTTGCACAAACGATGCTGGATATAACATTTTCAAGCTTTTTGTTAACGTCTCTTAATTTTAATAATATTAATTTGTTTGATAAGTTATAGCTACTTTGTTCTCTATTTTCGTAACTGTTGTCGCTATTTGATATAAGCATTGTTGTTTCCTATTGTAATAATGTAAGTACTTACCTACTTAATTGGTTTTGTAATAAAGACAATAAAATGTAACATTCGTATTTGTATATAATTAAAATGAAGTTAAACCCATGTAATAGCATGAAGGCAATTCTATTTATCGATGTTAACCTTAAGATGTTGATATCATTTTATGACATTTTAAAATAAAATATAATCAAAATACCGTTTGTTTTCAATAACTCTATTCAATATTAAGGTGGTAAAATTACATTATCAAGTTTATGTAATTCATTTATTCGTATCACTGTTGTCACTTCGTTATCTATCTATAACTAAGTTAAATCTTACAATTTTTCTGGTACAACCTTCATGTAACATATTAAAAGTTCGACGCAAACTATAACAGCAGTTAGCTGCTGTTATAGTTTACTAAGCTAAGCTACTAAGCTACAAAATGTGGATAGCCAAAATATTTACGGAGAAAAGAAAATTTTGAAAGAACTATTTAACACCGTACTTCTTATTCCATTGTTTTCAAGTATTTGGCTTAACTAGGAAACAAACACAAGATGGCGCTGTTATTAATTACATAATTTTAGTTCGATTCACCCATCATCAACAGGTGGACCTGAAGTAATTTGATCTTTGATACTATTAGGTATATCCCCATTTTATTACACTTTACAGATATGAAAGCAAACCATTTAAAAAACTATAATTAAAAATATCAGGCCTACAAAAGGAAACATATGGAATGAAAGAAGAGGTGACTCACTCACCTAAATTATAGATACGAAGCATCAAAGGAGGTCATTATATAATTTACTGGATAACATTTTTCCGTTCTCTGTTACTGATAAATAGAGAACATAAAGAAATGCAGAAATTGGCTGTGACACTATGAGGTTGTGTGGTATGAACGAACTTTTGTGATTGCAGTTGAACTATTGACGAATGTCAATGTACAGTCTCTGTGGTAAGTATAGTGATATGAACACCGGTTTTCGACCCATAGATTCCACGGGTTCGATTCCCATTGGGAGGGTAGAAATTTTACTTGGTTGTTTTAAGTCCGCCTGGACAGCTGCGACCATCTTATCTAAGTCAGTCGTTATTACAGCAATATTCACCTTTTTTATTGATTACGTTAACTTTGTATGTAATCTTCGACAATTCATTTGTCAATAAATTTAGAAAATTTATATATGACAAACAACCTACCCTATTCTATTTATATATGACAATCAACCAGACTCAACTGGTGAACCAGCCCACCAGAATCCCAGACTTAGTTGGCGATGCGCCCTCCTTACTCGACCTTCTGCTGACGAGTCGCCCTTCTGGATACCGAGTGGAGATCCGAGCACCTTTAGGCTCCTCAGATCACTGCTTGATATCCAGCACAGTGCCCTTGGCATCGCGCTCGCCAACAGCGGTTTCGAAACGCCAGATTCGACACTACGCGTCGGCAGACTGAGACGGTATGCGAGAGTATTTTGCATCCGTCCCTTGGAGGCAGCGGTGCTTCAGTGGGAAGGACCCAACAGCTAGAGCCACTGCCGTTGCTGATGAGATAGTGTTAGGGATGGAATACTATACTCCACACTCCTATGTCATCAGCAAAGGCAGACGCAACCGCTGGTTCAATCGCGAGTGTGCCAGCGCTGTTTAGAGCAAACAGACGGCATACCGCGCTTAGATTAGAGGCAAAGCTCATGGAAATCCCGAAACTTGCTCGCTAAAAGCAGCCTTTAATAATGCCACCGAGTCGTGTAAGAGGGCCTACATTAGAGCGAATGGCCAGCGCGTTGCACGAGTAGGCCAAGAACTCTTGGCGCATCCTACGGGCAGCCGTAGCTACTGGCGTCTGGCCAAAGCCGTACAATTCCACTTCTGAAAACCCTCGCTGCCGCCACTGAGATGTCCTGACGGAACTTTAGCCTACAAGCCGCAGGAAAAGGTCGATCTCAGCGAATCATCACAGCGAAAACGTCGCCATTCCATCCCCTTCTCTCTCGTCAGGGTACATCTCTAGGCCTGCAGAGCAATATTAACATGCTCGGTATGGATATCCGCTGCGATCTGAACCAAAAGGATTACATCGAAACTGTGATTAAAAATGCCTCACGTAAACTCGGTGTCTGAACAAGGTGCGGCGATTCTTCACGCCTGATCAGTTGTGTCTATTATACAAAGCACAGGTGCGGTCTTGCGTGGAGTATTGCTCTCACCTCTGGGACGTACTGGAAAGTACCTTCTCGATGCCTTGGACAGATTGCAGCGACGCGGTCACTAACACTCTCGAGCCTTTGCAATTGCGTAGAGATATTGCGTCACTCAGCGACTTTTACCGCCTATACCATGGCGAGTGCTTTGAAGAGCTCTTTGACCTCATCCCTCCTTCTCCCTTCCTCCATAGGAATACGCGTGCTGCTCTCCGGAGTCACCAATTTACAGTCTCTAATATTCCATCACTCACAAAGAAAGGGAATCGCCAATTTCGGCCTTTTTTGAACAAGTTGCTCAGTAAAAAGTATTGTTACGAATAAATATACTAAATTCATTAATAATTTTTGGCGCAACACTTTTATAGTTGCAGACGTTGCAGTTGCAGCCTTGCAATGCAAGCCCAATTTTGGGTTCCCACACGAACGCTAATACGATAACATTAGTTTTATAAATGAATAACCGATTTCTAGTACCTACTGAAATTAGAAAATGTTTTTTTTTGTTAACAACTTTTACTGATTAGGTGTTTGGTACATATTGTAAAATAATTTCACTGTAATTAGTTTGCCTGGCAGGCCGAAGAACGGTGGGTTGTGCTGTGCTCACGTTATGACAATAATGTGGTATTTAAGCTAGGCAAGGCACGAATATTATACTTATTACACCACCTGCCCAGTTTCTAGACAATATTTTAATTACATACGATTCTAAATAAAACCATAATATACGAATTAATATTGTTTTATTTTATCCGCTAATTAGATTTTTAAGTATCTTTTTCTTACTTAACTTATTTTAGAAAGAAATATATATTTTTAAAAGTTTTAGTAACAAAATCACAATATTACGCAGCATGCTATATGTGGCATGTTTGTCATTTAATTTCTTTTAGGTATGAAATATTTAAATAGGAATTCATTTAATAATATAGTTAATGTCCACGAAAGGCCAAAGCACCCTAACAAACTGATCAATTCTCTTTGGTGACTCGTTTCTTTGTCGCACCTCCAAAAGATGGAATAGTCTACCAGCACACGTATTCCCTCCTACCTATGATATAGGGTCTTTCAAACGAGGCGTGAAGAAGCACTTTGTGGGCCGGCAGAGTGAGGGTGACTGATGTTACGTCTCTTACGCTGCACCAGTTGTCCTCGCGCCTGGACTTCACTTCCACTTAACATCAGCCGGCGTAGCATGCGCAACACGAGAACTCTTCTCGACCCATTTTCTCGTGTTTTATTCATTTATCTCTAATGTCTATCGACACTAAAGACACATATATGGATGCGCTTAGATCTCTACATAATATGTCAAAAATAGACTTAATAGGAGTTTTTGCATAAACTGTGGTATGTTTGTCGACAAACCTTAACATGACAACTTAAAATGATTTGTCGTCTCTCGTCCGCGACATATCTCGTGTCGCGCATGCTAGGCCTACAGGTGGAGTGGGATCATGGAAAAAAAACCTCCTTCTTCTCACTCTTTACTCCCAATGGTGAGTATAGGAATAGGTTGTTAGCCATATTTAAGAAATCGCCTTAAAGCGTTTTTCTTAGGTTTTTTTAAAAATATAGGACTGTGAATGAAACATTTGTTGGAGAGCTGCCTTTCACGCGTTGGCAAAAGATCGACAGAGGGTTTAGATATAGATAGACTGATTAGAGATATTCATTTATAGGTAATGTAGGTATACAAGTTATTAAATTGTACTTATTTTTGTGACCGATAAAAGCTTTGAACTCTATCGAAACGAAATGGGTAGATTAAGCGTGACCTTAGCTAATTGAAACTTATTTAAAGGATAGGGAAAACTTGAGGCTGTGTGAGGAAGGATTCAATTTTATAAGTAAACGTGTGTGACTTTCTTTGAAGTCCTGTAAGGTATGACTCAGTGTAGTAGGCGGTCTTCTTATTCAGCCCGACTAACTACATACCTACATACATACGCAACATACACTGGCCTGCAAAAATAAGTATCACACTTATAAAATTGCAATAACTTTTTAAGTAGATGCACAAGAAAAACAAGACACACAAGACTTAAAAATATTACTAATGTATAATTTACAATAGTTTCAAAGTAAGCTGATAAAAATTGCTATACTTAAAACGTTTTTTATTTTAAATTTCTAACTTGCATAGTTTAGAAAAAAAAAGAAATTTTAAAAGTGTGATACCTACTTATTTTTGCAGGCAAGTGTATATTAACGTCTGTTATCCCCGAAGGGCTAGTCAGAGACCAGGCAATGAGGACCGCAAAATAGCCACTCAGTCCACTGCCACAGTCCAAGTTTCACCTAATGATAACTGCACATGTTCTCAGCGTGACAGGTGGTGAGCCCATCGCCGCTCTATTCTGTTGGATGTGTTCCGTTTGTCGCCTTTTACGTCACACAAGGGAAGAGGTGGAGCGGTAGTATTCTATGAGCCGCTTCAGCATTCTATGAGCTTCTTCAGCACAGCAGCCCGCTTAAGTGCCACACTACGCACACGGCGTCGTATCGTATTACGAGAGAAATACAATGTCTCTTACGATGCTGCAGCAACGCTTCGTTTGCGGACTTGTTTGAACATGTACGCGCTCGCTCGTATCGCTCTCGCCCTACGCGCGTATTACGATAAGTTATTATTTATTAATAAGTTATTATTTAACGTCTGCAGACTCTGCAGACTCTGTATACCTACCACAGACGCGCAAATCACCCCCCTACACGTCGGCAGACGCATATGCCGTCTGCGGATGCGTCTGCCTATGTGAAGAGGGGGCAATACACTTACGATGACGCCGTGTGCGAAGGCACTATCTTAGTTTTTGTCATAACGGCAATGCATAAATAGTACCAGTAAGTAAATAAGATACAGAGATATAAAACACAAATCCTCATAATTATAGTACTTCCTACCTTATCGTCCCTGCTGGGGAGACAACAAACTCCATTGTGGAATATAAGAAAAATATGTTGGTTTTAAAAATAATTAATCTCTTACAATTAAATAGAAATTCTAAGGCAACTAGAAGGTGTAACTGTACAAAACACTTCCATCAAGCGAGTTATGGAGCGAGACGCGCCAGAGGAATTTTTAAATTCATTATCCGCTCTCAGTCTTTACACTTGTATTGCGAGAATGTGGAATACACTTTCAATGTAATAATAATGTAGGTACATACTATTACATACACACATAGACTCACACTCACGACTATTCTTCCCGAAGGGTAAGTCAGGGACTAGGCAATGAGTCCACATTTCACAAAATAACAACTGCATAATAATAATTATTATGTGCTCAGTGTGATATATCGTGAGCCCATCGCCGTTTTATGCTGTTGGATGTGGGTGCAGTCTTTAGCCCGTTAGTCGCCTTTTACGACACCCAAGGAAAGAGTGGGATTGGTAGTATTCTTTTAATGAGACATTAAATTAAATTAATAAAACTTTTCTACAATCACAACCAATTATCTAGCCCAAGAGAAGCTTCGAAGAAACTCGTTAAATGGTTACTAGACAACGGATAAACATACTTAAAAAAACTTTAATAGCTACTTATTATACATAGAAAACACCCAGACCCGAGACAATTTAGAAAAACAATAGTTTCTAAATTGACTTGACCGGGGATCAAACCCGGGACCTTAGATATGGCGACACCATGAAAACCGGTGTACAAACCACGCGACCAGTCGGTCGCCCATATACTTACCACGGGGAAGCAGGCTGAAATACACTTTCAATGTATACTGGCAATAAAAAACCTTAATTAATGTGTTACGTTTTTATTATGAGGTTGGTATTCTCACAATATGTCCAGCTCCCTTTGTGTCACTACCTAATTGAAAATTCTACTTGGAATTTCATTTAGGTTCAATTCTAAGAAGAAAATAATACTGTTTTACTTGTGATATATTCATGATTCATATTTCCAACACCGAAATTACATGTTACAGCTTACGTTTTATAAAAAAAATATATGTTTATTTATAATTATTAGTTTATTACAACTCTCCATCCCGCATTGAGCTTGCGCGGTTGGTCATGGCCCCTATTTGTCCACGTCGAAAGACCTTATTAAACATCATCATATAAGCCTTTACGTTTATAAAAGATGATTAAAACAGCGTCCAACTGTGAGGTTTGGCGTTTTCTTAAATGGCTTGTAAAGGGTGCGACAGCAACGACCGATGTGTCCATGTGGAAGCCAGTAGGACGTTTAAGGGGATCCTGCTCGAAATTGTGAAAATTTACGTATTTTTAAGTCACTTGTACTATGCGCTGAATTAGTTAAATACATTAAAAGAACTTACGTAAGTTGGCACGGTTATTGCACAAGGTCGTGGCCTTGTTGAAATTTTTAAACAAATTGTTTAAACAATAACAAACAATACATAAATCTAATAACTCCCAAAAACATTTTTCTTCGACAACTTTCTTAATTTTACGCATGAAACAATAATTCTTACATGAAAATATTTGTATCGATATTCCGCAGGTCGCCCCCATCTTAAAATAGTACCTAAATTTTAATTTTTAACACAAGCGCGTGATGGTTTTGTACATTTCGCAGAATAAAAACATCAAAACCGCCTCTGTGGTCTAGTGGCTAAGCTACCTGTTTCAGACCCAAAGGTCCCGGGTTCGATTCCCAGCGGGGGGTACATCTTTGTGTGCTCGGTTTGGTTGGTGGTAGGGCTGTTAAGTCCGCCTGGCTAGCTACCACCATCATTTCTAAGTCTGTCGCCATAACAACGATGTTTATAGCATTGTTGTGTTCCGGCAGTTTGAGATAAGATAGCCAGTTCCTCAGTGGTTGAGGATTCCGGGTGAAGCGCGCTTCCACCTTCGGCCTTATTATCACTTACCATCAGGTGAGATGAAGGCCAAGCGCTTACCCGTTGCCAATAAAAAAAAAGAAAAAGAAAATTTGGATGTTGCGCGGGGCGGGGTCCGCGGTAATTCGTAAGCGCCATCACATTTTTATCAAAAAGTTAATAAAACTGTACTTATAGTTTTCTGAAAATCCAAATCAGTCAAGAAATCGAAAAGGTAAATACCTATGTGTTTATGATTTTATAGGAATTATTATTTATTTATTTATTTATTTAAGGACAGTTTACAAGTCACACACCAAAAATATCAAATACACATGATTAAGCATTACAATGTTGTAGTGTGGCCTTAGTTACAAACTGCCACGACAAGCACAGATCACTTGGAAGCATAAGTAAACTACTTAAATTTAAAATATTGAACTACTCAAATTTAAAATAATGAACTACTTAAACTAGTAATAATGAACTACTTAAATTTAATTATTATTGTAAAACACGGTCGTAATGTGCATATAAGTAAAATTTTTGAAGGTAACTTCAGATTTATTTTTTATCGAGCCAAATGTTTCCAATCGTGTTTTGGCTTCGTCCATCCCCTCACACACACGCTCTGTAATAACAGCTAATAGAAAACAGCCAATTTTTCCGTTTTCACCGCCTATGGCCCCTTAAGGGGTGATTTTACTTTTTTGTATCTAGGACTGTGTCGCGTAGCAGTGAAAGAATACTACCACCCCATGTCCTCCCTTGAGTGTCTTTAAAGGCGGCTAACGGACTAAAGACTGCACATACTTCCAACAGCATAGAGCGGCGATGGACTCACCATCTGTCACGCTGAGCACATGTGCAGTCGCTTTTTGGTGAAAAGTGGACTTTGGTAGAGGACTGCTTTTGCTGTTCATTACCTAGTCTCTGACTAACCCTTCGGGAATAATAGTCGTGATTATATGTATGTATGTGATAGCGTCCAATTTCTTAAGAGGGTTTACGCATTTCGGTTTCCCTTACAAACTTCCAAGTTGAAATTTTTAAAAACCAATAAGCCAATTTTGATGAAACTTTGCATGTTAAAGTATAACTCAGGGATCTAAATTGTTTGTTGAAAACATTTTTAAAAAAGGTTTATTTAGCTGAGTTATTGTCAGTCCACTATGGAAAGTTTAAAAGCGCAATAACTTAGTTAAATAAACGTTTTTAAAAATGTATTTCAACAAACTATTTAGATCCCTGTGTTTTACTTTAGCATGCAAAGTTTCATCAAAATTGGCTAATTAGTTTTAAAAAATTTCTACTTGGAAGTTTCTATGGAAAACCAAAATGCGTAAACCCTCTTAAGTGGCTTGTAAGGCCAATACGGAAGCAACAGCAACGGCCGATGTGTCCATGTGGAAAGGTCTGTAGAACGTTTAGGGGGTTATTTTACTTTCCTTGTAGCGATGACAGAATACTACCACCCCCTGTCGTCCCTTGGATGTCGTAAAAGGCGACTAACGGACTAAAGACTGCACATACTTCCAACAGCATAGAGCGGTGATGAACTCACCACCTGTCACGCTGAGCTCTGTGCGGTCTCTATTTGGTGAAAAGTGGACTACGGTAGAACACTGCTTTTGCTGTGCTCACTGCCTAGTCTCTGGCTAACCCTTCGGGGATAATAGTCGTGATTATTTATGTATGTATGTACGTAATCAAGGAGATCTAGTGCTCAGCAGCTTGCGCGTAAGGGTTAAACAACTTTTGCAGTGCCGGGTGACCAGAATAAAAATATGTCAAACTCTCCGTGCTTAGTAAAGCACGTAAACAGATGTTCTTATTTGTTATTGTAAGATGGCACCCGATAAAACTCACCAATCCGCGTGGGTCCGCGTTCTTTCTGGGTTTTGACTTGATCTCCTTATGTGCTTTTGTTCACATGTGAAAAATTATCTAAGTCCAAATGCTGTGGACGTTTCGGACAATGATGATGGTGCTAATGACTTAAAATTGATGTAGTTAGATCATATTTCTGTACAAACTTTCAATAATATGAAAAATAGATATTGAGCTTTATTTAAGTAAGTATCATTAACCTTTTTCGTTGTTAAAAGACTAAATAATAGAAAATTAGTGACAAATTGTTATATAATTCTACGCCAGTATTCCCTTTGTTAGACCTACATTTAGGTAAACAATGTTTTCAGACATTTATTTAACATAATATATTTAAAAGAAATAATACGTTGATTGATTTCATAATTTGTATTATTCTCCACACTTCATAAGTTAGACACTCTTTATGACATGAACATGAAAGCGAAAGCTATCCAAAGCCGCTACCACATTTTTTATTTACTAATCAACAATGTACAATACCCACACCCAACGTGGATTAATAAAATTTCCACAACGGTATATGTTTTAATAATTACAAAACACACTTGTGCTACTCACTCGTTACGGCGTTGTAGCGAGTCGAGCAGATTTATTTGAAAGTAATTTCCAGCGAGCATCTGGCGTTGCGGTATGAGAGATTCAGCTGATCAATATTCTGGAAGTCGCCCGAAGAACTCTGAAATATGTCAGTCTCTCACTCAATCCGACTGCGAGTTATTCGTGAGCGAATTGTGTTTTGGAACTCGCAGGAATCGGTTGCTTGCGTTGAGCGCGTTCGACATGGCTTTCCAGCAGGAACTTATTGCCTTTTTTGAAACATCTAAAAGTAGAAATCGGCCATTTTGTGAAAATTACACGCTTTTCATTATATTGTGGACTGAGTCAAAAGGATAAATATTTCTGTGTTAAACAATATACACATCATTCATTATTGTACCTAACTCACCAAATATTAAAATTTTATTAAGTTTAATTAAATAGGCCCGTGATTACCCAACCTAAAAATTTGGACTTTGTTTGTAAGTAATTGATCAACTTATTTATATAGGAGACGTAAACTTTTAGTACTATAACAAAGTTTCCACCAATATAAAATATTTTATATATAATCCTTTGTTCATCTGCATTATCTCAAAGGGTCGCCGCAAAAGCCCCGTAGGTATGCGGCGCAATTCAACGAAAAAAATACTCTAATATATCAATCAGAAGTTGTCAATGTTCTTTTCTCTTTACAAAAAAATTCTGGGCATTTTTCGTTCATTAGGCGAAAGCATTTGGTGAAAAAAATATTGGAAGCATTCACTGGGTATCCGATGACGTGCGTGGGTACGTAATTTCTTATGAGAATTACTAGATTTAGGCGAAAATCTGTATACAAAGCAAATAATACTGGCTGAGCTAGTATTAATATAAATATTATTGAGTACCAAATCGTATGAGGTTCTGTTTAGAAATATCATTTAGAAATGTTTGGGATTAATAAAGATTAGAGAAGACGATCCCGTGTTGCTAATGTCGATGTGGAAAGGTCAGTTTCCAGCAATGGGGCATTAATGATATTGTTTTTCTTTTGTATCTACATTGGTAGTTTTAATCATAAAATAAAATAACAATAAGTACCCATAGTTGAAAAACGATTTTATGTTGAGTAAAGAAACAAATAATTAGTAGTTTAGAACATTAACACTTAATTACGCAAGCAAAATCTGCGACAGCGATACAAGCTCATTAATACTCTTATCTTAATCTTAAGTCACGTCTTGTGACTGAAAATACAGCCTTAATAGTTTCCAAGACGCACTGTACCATGCACATATGAGAATTTATAGCGCCCCGTAATAATTAAAGGTCGTAACTTCTGGGTGAAGTTTCTTAAACGATTAATAGTACCCTCCACAAATATTAGACTGGTGTGGTTACAGTGAGATTCGATCGCAATTTCACGGGAGGTTTTGTTTAATTTGAAAATAAATTTAGTTTGACGAAATTTTTTAAATATTTTTTTACTTTTTTGTTTATGTTTCATATTTTTTGATGCTTAGCCGGTTATTCCCGGTGATCGCCAACGAACATTTTGCAAGGGTTTTGATGCAATACCCATGAAGTGGCGATGACTTAATTTATAGGATAGATGCCTTTGCCTACCAGACAGTTTAGAGGCAGAACTTTACTTTTACTTATATGGTGGTTCTACCTTTTTTGAAAGGAACTGCTAAACTTCTTAGACTTTAAGGCGTAAGTTGGTTTACCGGAGATGCTGACTAGGGTACTTCCTAGATCGAGTAAAATTAAAAGGTATAGAGGCATGAGAACTCCAGGCTCCAGGGTCAACAGGGCGCGCGTGTTGCCTTCCGTGTCGTTCGCGTCCAATGGCTGCAATCAAAGAACAGTTAAAGAAGATTTATCTATTCCATGACTGCGATGTTCACTTTCCAAGAGGTGTATGTTTGCCGGCTCATAATTAAAAACATTATGGTTACTCAAGCCGTAACTGATCTCTGAAGGTTTTGGAGATGTCAGCATCACGCGAGCGTTACCTACGAATACGAACCTACGAACTTTAGTCCAATGTTTTTTTTTTTTATACTAAGCCCGGCAAATGACCCCACTCCACCTGATGTTAAGTGGAAATGAGGTCCAGGCGCGAGGACAACTGGTGCAGCGTAAGAGACATAGCATCAGTCATCCTCACTCTGCCGGCCCACAAAGTGCTTCTTCACGCCTCGTTTGAAGGACCCTATGTCATAGGTAGGAGGGAATACGTGTGCTGGTAGACTATTCCATCTTTTGGAAGTGCGGCAAAGAAACGAGTCACCAAATTTCTTTGTGCGTGATGGAATGTTAGAGACTGTAAATTGGTGACTCCGGAGAGCAGCACGCGTACTCCTATGGAGGAAGGGAGAAGAAGGGATGAGGTCAAAGAGTTCTTCAGAGCACTCGCCATGGTATAAACGGTAAAAGACGCTGAGTGACGCAATATCTCTACGCAATTGCAAAGGCTCGAGAGTTTTAGTGACCTCCGCATTGCCGATAATGCGCACAGCGCGGCGCTGCAATCTGTCCAAGGCATCGAGAAGGTACTTTGCGGAGCCGTCCCAAAGGTGAGAGCAATACTCCACGCAAGACCGCACCTGTGTCTTGTATAATAGACACAACTGATCAGGCGTGAAGAATCGCCGCACCTTGTTCAGGACACCGAGTTTACGTGAGGCATTTTTAATCACGGTTTCGATGTAGTCCTTTTGGTTCAGATCGCAGCGGATATCCATACCGAGAATGTTAATACTGCTCTGCTATCATCTGCATAGCAATAAATGTTTCCAAGAGGAAGCATGTCATTGATATGCAGAAGGAACAGCGTGGGGGATAGAACGGAGCCTTGGGGAACACCAGCGTTCACTGACAGCGCATCCATCCGAAAGGACATGGATTCTACGCTCATGCAGGAAGCTAGCTATCCAGGTACAGAACTGAGCGGGCAAACCATATGCCGGGAGCTTGGAGAGAAGAGCTTTGTGCCAGACCCGATCAAAAGCCTTGGCTATGTCAAGGCTAACTGCCAGTGACTCGCCACGCTTGTCAATAGCCTCACCCCAGAGATGTGTGACGTACGCTAGAAGATCACCCGTTGACCGTTTTGGCCGAAACCCATATTGACGATCGTGAATTAAGGAGTGATCTTCTAGGTATCGAATAAGCTGTTTGTTCAATATTCGTTCTAGAATCTTACACAACACTGAAGTTACGGCTATAGGGCGGTAATTAGTCGGATCTGACCGATCTCCTTTTTTAGGGATCGGTTGCACATTAGCTTCTCTCCAAGATTCCGGCACACAACCCGAAGAGAGCGAGAGACGGTACAGACGCGTTAACACAGGGGACAACTCCGCTGCACACATTTTCAGAACTATTGCTGGGATGCCATCAGGACCGTTAGCTTTCCGGACATCGATTGACTGCAGCTCCGCATGGACATCACACTGCCTAATTTTAATATCAGACATTGTGTGGCCACAGTGAGGAACTGAGGGTGGCTGTGCATCACAGTCATCGATCCGGGAGTTAGCCGCAAAGAGTTTGGCCAGGAGATCGACCTTTTCCTGCGGCTTGTGAGCTAAAGTTCCGTCAAGACATCTCAGTGGTGGCAGCGAGGGTTGGCAGAAGTTGGATTGCACGGCTTTGGCCAGACGCCAGTAGCTACGGCTGCCCGTAGGATGCGTCAGGAGTTCTTGGCTTACTCGTGCAACGCGCTGGGCATCCGCTCTAATGTAGGCCCTCTTACACGACTTGGTGGCATTATTATAGGCTGCTTTTAGCGAGCGAGTTTCGGGATCCCCATGAGCTTTACCTCTGATCCAAGCGCGGTATGCCGTCTGTTTGCTCTCAACAGCGCTGGCACACTCGCGATTGAACCAGCGGTTGCGTCTGCCTTTGCTGATGACATAGGAGTGTGAAATGTAAAAAGACGGTAGACTTGAAACAAGTAACATCATCTCTCTGATATAATTTATTTTAAATATTTATTTATCTAATTAAATTCGATTTTTATTACAAGAAGTTATTAGTATCAGTGAACTACATAACATACTGTGTGGGATACAATCCTTGATGTGTGTATAAGTTCCATCTGCACAAACCTGCCATCACACTGTCACTTCACTTAAGGTAACTTACTTCACTCACACTAATTTCTCAACATGGCCAGCGTGTCTGCAGTCCTTGAAACGCAAAAATCCCTTGAAGCAATGCTGCTGAAGAAGATGGATGACTTCCAAGATCAACTAAGGTCTACGTCTCCAAGGAAAGATAAGTCAGACAAGGTTGCTCAGCTTCAAAATGAATTTAGCATGTTTCGGGACCATGTTTGTGATATATTGAGGATGCTGCGACAACAGATATCTGAGATCTTGAGGTCTGTTGATGATATTGAAATGAGACACCGGCAGAAGTATCTCCTCATAAGTGGTGTCACCGATAAATCAAATGAAGATCTGCCCGTGACAATTGTCAGCATTCTCAATAGACATTTTGCACTCACTGACTTATCAGCGGACAGTCTAAAAAACTACTACAGGCTTGGACCCTATACAGAGGGGCGCACTCGGCCCATAGCGGTCTGCTTTACTAATTACAAAGTGCGGTCCACTATTTGGAGAAACAAATCGAAGCTTAAAGGCACATCCGTCGTGGTTCATGAGTTCCTAACCAAGCCTCGTCAAGCACTGTTTCATGCCGCACGCAAGCACTTTGGCATCTCCAATGCATGGTCGTCCGAAGGAAACATATTTGTTTAGACTCCAGATGGAATCCGTCAACGCATTTCCACGTACGATGAGTTGACGACCATTACTACAAAATTTCCTGTAGCGATTCAACCCACCGATGTTGCAGCTGAACGTGTGACTCCTGGAGTTTCTACTAAACCGGCTCCAACAAGGTCTAAGCGTGCCATCAGGACCATCAAGTGATTCGAACTTTTTCTTTTATTGTAATGTAAGTTTGTTTATTGTCAGTATTAGTCTTATTCGACCACTGCAAGCAATTTGCATAATAATTTTGTTCACTGTAATCCAGTGCCGATGTTTCAACGTATGGTCAGTATGTAGTAGATAGTCCATTGTTGTTTCTTTAATGTCCTACCATACCACAAATTTAATAAAACATAGATTAATTTACTTTTATCGGGTAGAATTTGACACATTTATACAAGTTGCTGTGATTTGTTTGACAGCTGCGCTGTCACCTAACTGTCTATTTTGGGCTGTGTTCCATTACCTCAAATTTAATACTGATATTACTATAATCAATTTTGTGAAAATGTGCTGTAGTTATGTTTAATGCGTCTGTGAGTTATGTTATATTTTGGTTTGTTAAACCTTTCGATTGGTAAGGTGTGCAGTTTATTTTAATTTAAAAAGTGTTTTTTTTTAGTTAGTAGGTTTAATGCCTATTGATTGTTTTTTTTTATAACTCATATGATAATAATTGCATAGTGCACAATATTATATTTAGGAATATTATTTTTTTTTTTTTTGGTAGGTAGCTATCTAATTTTATTGAGTATTTTTATTTATATATTCTTTTTTTTATTTTAATGTCTGATGATGATGATTTTCTTTCTGCAAGTGACAGTGGTTCTTCGTACCATTCTCTCGCCAACTCTTCTGACCATTCCTACGCTACAGGCACGTGCCTCACACATGAACTTGACCTCCTTCCGAACAGCTTAAATATATGTCACATCAATGCTCAAAGTGTTCCATGTCACTATACCGATCTTCTTGACACCTTTTCATCGGATAGTGTTCATGCTATCCTTGTTTCGGAGAGTTGGTTTAAGCCATGCTTGAGCTCCACATCCTTTTGCCTACCCGGGTTTGTGTTAATTCGCAATGACCGCGTTGGAAAGGGCGGTGGTGGAGTAGCTATTTACCTCACCTCTCATATTAGTTATAAACTTCTGTCTTCTTCTTCTTCTCGGTATGGGTGCATGGAGTATCTCTTTATCGAAATTGATGTCAAAGGTGTCAAGGCCGTTCTTGGAGTCGTATACTGCCCTCCTTCCATAGACTATATCTCCGACTTGGAGTCTCTCCTTGAATCCTTCTCTTCTGATTACACTCATCACATTATAATGGGCGACTTTAATACAGACCTTTTAAAGGACTATAACCTCTCCCGCAGGTTGCGATATATTATTGAGTCCGTTAACTTCAGCATTCTCCCTCTTGGTGCTACTCATCGCAATCTTACAACCATTGATACATGGATCGACCATATTATCACATCTTCTGTTGCTCATGTCATTAAACACGGCCAAATTCTAGCATCTGCTTTCTCTAGGCACGATTTAATTTTCCTCGCCTATAAAATAAAACCCCCTAAACCCAGGCCGAAAATTATCTGTATGCGTAATTTTGCAAGGATGGATGTGGAGAAACTTGAGCATGACGCGCGTGCGATTGACTGGGCCCCTGTCTGGGATGCGTCATCCACTGACGATATGATAGCGTATTTGCAAGGTGTTACCTTAAGTCTATTCGACACTCACGCACCACTGAGAAGTGTTAAGATGAGACGACCGCCCGCGCCATGGATTACGCCTGGTGTTCGTATGGCTATGAGGAAGAGGGACAAGGCCTTCCGAGTGTTCAAAAGGTGTCGAACGGACTGCAATTGGGAAGCCTACAAGTCTGCCAGAAATCGGTGCAATCAGTGGGTAAGAAGAGCTAAACGTCACTACATTCACAACAACTTCTTGATTCCACACCTGCTGATACCTGGAAGTTTCTTCGTTCGCTTGGCATCGGTAAGTCAGTGGGTTCACACAAGCCATTATTTACACTGGATGAACTTAACAATCATTTCTCCTCTACTAACACACTTTCTGAAAACGTTAAACGTTCAACCATTTCTACCATAATTTCGTACACTCCTCTTTCTGTCGATCAATTTTCATTCACTCCGCTAACCGAGGAAGAGGTCCGCAAGATTATTCTCTCTATTAAGTCTAAGGCAATAGGAGATGACGGTGTTGGTAGAGGTATGATTATTTTTATTTTAGAATGTATACTTCCCGTTTTTACCTACATCCTTAATTTTTCCCTATCTTCTGGAGTATTTCCATCATCGTGGCGTAAAGCTTTTGCTATCCCTCTTCCAAAAAATTCCAATCCTAGCATTCTCAGTCACTACAGACCTATTTCCATTTTGCCATTCCTATCCAAAATCTTAGAAGCTGCCGTCCATAAACAATTATCATCATTCGTTCTCCGGAACAACCTTCTTAGCCAATATCAATCCGGATTTCGTCCTGGACATAGTACCTCTACTGCTCTCTTGAAGGTCATGGAGGATATTCGGGATGGTATGGAGCATGCGCGGCTGACTGTGTTAGTTCTTATTGACTTTTCTAACGCATTTAACGCAGTCGACCATGACATCCTTCTCTCCATTCTGACACAACTCGGATTCTCTTCCTCAGTGTGGACGTGGTTTTCTTCATACCTTCGTGATCGCCAGCAAGCTGTTCGACTAGACCAAACCGTTTCTAACTGGTGTGACTTAGTTGCTGGTGTTCCACAGGGTGGTATACTTTCACCTCTTCTCTTTTCGCTTTTTATAAATACTCTTTCCACTCATCTCTCTTCATCTTTTCATCTGTATGCTGACGATCTGCAATTATATGCACAAGGCGATGTTAGCACCTTAAACAAAGCCATCGTGTCTATTAACCAAGACCTTCAGAAAATTCACGACTGGTCAGCCAGTCATGGCATATCTGTTAATCCCAGTAAGTGTCAGGCGATAATTATTGGCAGTTCCCGTCAACTATCCAAAGTGGATGTGGCTTCTGTGACCCCATTGAATTACAGCGGCCAGGTAATACCGTACTTGTCAAAAGTTAAGAATTTAGGTTTAGTTATTGACAGTACTCTCAGTTGGGATGGGCATATTGGAAACATATCTCAGAAGGTTTCAAACACGCTCAGATCTTTGTACAGATTCAAACATTTCCTTCCTTCTAGTACAAAGATTATCTTAATGCAGGCTCTCGTCCTTCCCATCCTTGACTACGCTGACGTATGTTATACTGATGTCAGTCAAATTCATCTCAACAAGTTAGATCGTCTCCTTAACAACTGCATACGGTTTATTTTTGGGCTGCGTAAATACGACCACATTTCAGATTTTCGGCATCAACTCAAATGGCTTCCTATTCGGGAGCGCAGGAAAGTGAGAGTTGTTTGTTTCCTCCACAACATCATCAACAATCCACTTGCTCCGGAATACTTGAAGTCTAGGTTTCAGCTCCTGGGTGCGTCTCACCAACGTAATCTTCGCTCTTTCAGCAACCTCCTTCTTGAGACCCCAGCCCACCATTCTGGATTTGTATCCAACTCGTTTACCCTCACTGCAATACGACTCTGGAACGCCTTGCCCTTGCACATAAAAAAAGCTACCAGTAAATTTATGTTCAAAAGAGTGGTACGCGAGCACTACTCTAAATCTCTGCATTAATTTCATAGTCTGACATTATATGGTATTTTTTTTTAATATATATTATTGTAAGTAAGTTTATATAATAATATCATATTTCTATATTTATTTATTATTTTGCGTAAGTATATTTTTCTTATGTTACGTATATGTATTTATTTATTATTTTATAAGTATTATATCTTAATCATGTATTACATATATTTGTCTACAAATAATTAGGTTTTTAGTCTAGTCTTTTTTTTTTTGCAAGCTAGCTTTTCTCTAGACACCCTTACTGGTCGACTGGCAGAGAATGCCTCAGGGCATTAAGTACGCCTTTTGCTGTAATTTTGCAATAAAGAATAAATAAATAAATAAATAAATAAATATAGTATTCCATTCCTAATACTATCTCATCAGCAACGGCAGTGGCGCTAGCGGTCGGGTCCTTACCACTAAAGCAGCGCTGCCTCCAAAGGACGGATGCAAAATACTCCCGCATACCGTCCCAGTCTGCCGACGCGTAGTGCCAAATCTGGCGTTTCGAAACCGCTGTTGGCGGGCGTGATGCCAAGGGCACTGTGCTGGATATTAAGCAGTGATCCGAGGAACCTAAAGGAGCTCGAATCTCCACCCGGTATCCAGCTGGGCGACTCGTCAGCAGAAGGTCGAGTAAGGAGGGCGCATGGCCAACTATGTCTGGGATCCTGGTGGGCTGGTTCACCAGTTGCGTCAGGTCATGCGTGAGAGCGAATGCGTGGGCAGTTCTACCAGCATGGTCTGTTTTGGAGGAACCTAACCACAACTCATGGTGGGCGTTGAAGTCCCCCAAAAACACCAGTTCCGCCGATGGAAACCGCTCCTGCGCATCATCTGCTACCCAACTAAAATGTTCAATTAGTCGAGTTGTCTCTATGTCGCCGTTATGGGATCGGTGGACGCAGACGTAGACATGGCAATGAGAGCCTAAGTCGACGTGTACCACTAGGAGGGAGAAGGAAGGGTCCTCCAGACAGCGAAGACGGCGACAGCAAACATCCGCCCGAACGAATAAGCAAACTCCGGCTTTGACTTTGAAGGATTCTTCAAGCACAAAGCCGGGATAGTTCAGGTAGGTGGTGTCAGCTGGGCGGATTATTTGCGTCTCCGTCAGGAACAACATTGCTGGCCGTGCCGTCTCAAGATGGTGGTGGACGGCATTGAGATTGGCATGGAGTCCGCGGATGTTAGCGAACTCCACCTCAAACGGTAAGGTTGTGGTGGGGGTGTGCACCGCTGTACTACCAGTTTTGTTGTTAGGCGCTGTCATTTTAGGAGTGGAAAGAGAGAGGCGTGAATCGAGAAAATGATGCCGCGATGCGAATGGTCAAAGTGTGGTGGCCTGTTTCCCCAGGAATTTGCCCACAGACGAGTATTATTAACCTGCCGAACGGAAGGGCCCCCGAACCCCCCCGGGAATGGCCGCCGGGCCCACCTTCCGGTCACCAACCGGCACGACGGACCACCCCGAGATTTTGCGTGGCATGGTGAGGCAGCCTCACGAGCTGGTTAGGCTCGCTTGGGCCCCTGTACTGTGCCACGGGCGGCCAGCGGGACAACCGTTTCTACGGGTCTCCCTGGTCGGCAGGTTAACGAAGTCCTCCTGGCACTGGTTTGACGGAAGCCTCCACAGACCAAATACATCGCAGCATCATCCTCTCGAGCTCTGGTTATACGCTGGCTGATCCCGAAACGCGACCGACAAGCAGTCACTTGACGAGTTTTACACCATGCGTACGGTGGTCACCAACCAGACGGGTCAAGCCCTAAAACGTGGGTGTATCTTAGGAATTATAGTCCAATAACGTGGTTGTAACTAATTAAATGGTGGTACCTAACTACTATTGAATTTGGACAAACAGAAAATTATGTACACACGTTTATTACTATTAATTTTAATACGGAAAGGCGTTTGACCTCTTTCGTACATAAAAGTTAAGTGACTTCAGCTGGAATCTTTAATTAAACAGTGAGATTCTCTCATTACTGAATCACGATGACTTGTAACGAGTTTTAGATAAGAATGTGCTAGCTAGCGAAGAGTACAAACCATTGAAACCATGAACAATATTTACCCTCTCAGGAAATCAAACCCGGTACCTACTTGTGGATCTGAGATATATAGATGGATTTACCAATAGAAACATATTAGTAGCAGCAGTATAATTATATTATATATTATAGCAACACATTGCCAGACCTAAAAATATTGTTAGTTCGTATTGTGTAAACTTGAACGCACTCGATTAAATATAAAAATGATTGACGGTAGGCAAATAACTTCTAACTATGAGACGACCAACACCTCAGTCTCCCTGTGACCACGGACTCTGTAAAGGGTTCGAAACGTCAGGATAATATAAAAACTATGTAAATAGTAAATTAAACGCGAGTTAATCCGTGTAAAAGTTTTTCATTTCAATGTGAAGTGCTCGCTTAAACCTCAGAAAACAATAGTAGTATAATGTTATTTATTAATATTGTAGTAATCATCTTCATTGTAGTTACAACAGTATACAACAACACAACAAAAACCAGAACCAGTTAAAGCATAACAATACAGTGTTTCAAGATAGGTAGGTATGAACTAATTAATTCCAAGACTGGTACCTAACTTGAAAGACTTTAGAGACTGAAGCACATTGGTGCAGACAATCCTAACTTACATTACTAAGAAATTGCCACTCATTCCATTGTCTCTGTAACCCAAGTTCATCGCTTTATCAGCGATAAAGTTGATAAAGCAGTCGCGAATGATCAACTTTCCCTATAAAGACAATATCTCAGTACGGGGTATGACTGTTTTATCACAGTAGGTGAACGGAGCTCAGCATGGAATCTTTATGCTTATTAACCGTCGAAAGTGAACTTATCAGTACAAACAAATATGTAACCGAGGCAAACTGCCGTATGTACTGATTTAAAGAGATGAGTTTGCAAATTAGAGGTGCTAACTTAAATGTTTTTCTAAGAGGAATCATAGGCACCGTTTAACCATACAAACGTATTTTACTGTTTCTTCTCTGGATCTTATCTTAGATAAGAGAAAAAAAGATTAGTTATGAGAAGATTCTTCTCTGAATGATGGCACAAGAAATTATGAAAAATATATTTAGGTATATTTACTAGATATTGCCATGTTTTAAATATAAACGAATCAAACCAAAATTACCAAAATTGTCCATTCATCATACAATATTTGTAATACTCGACTTCTCTACATTGGTATAGCCAGTTAGTGCTATAGTTGTCTCACTCGTACACAATTAGGGAAGTTTGCCATACTTCTGTTAAAACCCTTCTAGTGAAATGCCTTGTCGCCCGTGTTTTCTTTTATGAAAAACTTTTTAATACGCACTCGTGTGTAGATCGAATGCCGTGAGTATTTATCCACTGTGGTATTATCAAGGTGGCGGTTTCTGCCCACAGACATGAAATATAAGGCACTTACGGCACCTCGTAATATTGCGTTCTCTTGCAATATGAAAATTTATTGCAATGTATGTGTACGGAGGAATAGGCGAATAACTTGGAAAAATGTTTATCGCTCTAATAATTCACACTGGTTTGACGTTTCGAGAACGCTACTCCTAATGAAGGTATAACTGAGTTTTGAGATTGATTTGAATCTGTGTTGTAAAATGGCAAAATATGAAAATCTGTATAACAAAACGAACATGTTTTATAAACAGACTTGTTTACGCTAAACTGAGAATTTGAAATCTTCATAATAGGTATGGCATTTCATGCCTAAAAAAGTTGAGGTGATGAAACGTTCATTCTCATTTCCAGCTCAACAAACCTTTATGTGCTCCTGTTAAGCTTTTATTAATGGTATGCAGATAAAAAAATCGTGTAACATGTTTTCACTTTAAAATAATGCACTATTTATTTTAAAATCTATTGAACACATATATTTATTAAATATTCCGTTCGCAGAACATGTTTCTCACAGATTCATATTAATACGAGTATACTTAAAAATTCAAAATAGACATCCAGTGTCTTTTGATAATACAGACTTTATATTTAACAAGTTCAGCTTAAGAATTAGTCAAAGCGAATGCAACATGCGTAGCAAAGTGTAGGTTGTTATTAAGCTATCTGTAAGACAGCTTTTAACATTAATAAAAAAACTAAAATTATGTATTTATATATTTAAATCAGATAGCGCAGGTCAATAGGTAACCTTCCGTACAGACTAACATGTACTCGTTAAAATGTAAACAATAAACTCATATACTTACCACAAAGTGTACCTCTCAAAGTGATTCACTTGTAAATCTCTTGAGTGCGAAAGTCTAAGGCGCAAGACAGACAGGAGTACAGCGCTTTTATCAGTGCTGCACAGCGCCAGTTCCATACATTTTGTATGAAAGTACCATAAGTACATTGAAGGCGCACCCGTAGCGTGACACAAGCGCATCTAAGTCGCGCCTTATGTGCGCTAAGCTCGTCTGTCATACGCCTTAGGAGATTAGACTTTAGGGAGTTAATTAGGCGTTCGTAACGAATGTCAATTGGCAAGTGGCTTATGAGATTAGTTTGGCGGAGTAGGTGTTCGCGGATGATAATTGGAAATAATATGTAGGTTAAAATGTAGGTATACATAGTTTTTTTCATGTTAACTTCTATTTTTCAGACTGGTCTACTATTTTTGCAATACTATAATGACGCTTTCTATCTAAAACATACAAAGAGAAAGTATAAAAACACATACTTAATAAAATTGTAAGATTTTTCAGTAATTATTTAATGCATCAATTTTGTTTCCCATTTTTATGGTGATCTAAATCTAAACAAAAACATCATTTACAATTTTAATAAAATGTTAACAACAAAGATTTTTATACAAACTTATCTTTTCAGGTTATTTTTTTTTTTAGAAATTGTAGGTTCAGCTACATAATACATATAAAACAATACTAAAACAAATCATACGGAAAAGTTCAGATATATAATAGCATTCTCAAGGTTAGGTTGGTAGATAAGTACATGTTTTATAGATTCATATTGTTCTCGTTTTAATTTAGAAGTTTTTCATAACCCGTTAAACTGCCTCCTTAATATTTCACAACCAAATTAAAGTTAAGGTATATAAACCACTACGCTGGTAGTTCGCGAACTTTAATGACTTCCTTATGATGGATGAAGAAATTACGCAATACATTATTAATGATTGAAGCTGGGTGACTACTTACCTAGTCTGTTAAAGTCAAAGTCAAATAATTTATTTAATATAAGCCTTCACAGTCACATTTATTGAAGGTTTTAAAATATTTTACATTATATACACCCTTAATTTTTATTCGTTTAAAATAAATGAAGGGTGAGTTCCACCCATGAAACTGAACAACTTTCCCCAAGAAACTTATGTGCAAAAATTACAAAAAACAATTCGACTTCCTATACAAAAGTGTCCGATCAGCTGACGACAACAGTAAGGGAGGTCGAATTTTTTTTGTCATTTTCGCACATAGGTTTCTTGATGAAGTTCAATTTCATGAGTGGAAATCACGCATAATTCTTTAAGACGAATAAAAATTAAGGGTGTATACCGGGAACTTCCTCTGTTCATGGTCGACCACTTTTGGGCGATAATGCCATAGAATACGTACAAGTACAGAAGATTCACTCCGCTAAGTCAATTCAATAAATAGCGACTCTTGCTAAGACACAATAAAGTGCAATTCTTGGTGCTGTTGTGTTTCGTCCGGCAAGTGAGGGTTCTGGAGGCTCATCCCCCCCCTCCCTCTCACAACTCCTATTCCTTCCTTAACCCTATTCCTTTCTTAAAGGACGGCAACGCGCCTGCGATTCCTCTGGTTTTGCGGGTGTCCATGGGCGGCAGTGATTACTGTGACCCGCCTGCTTGTTTGCCTCCTTCTTTTATAAAAAAAAGTCGCACACCGCTCCCATACGACGACCTCCTTGGTCGAGTGGTTTGTACACCGGTTTTCATGGTGTCACCATCTCTGAGGTCCCGGGTTGGAACCCCGGTCGAGTCAATTTAGAAATTATTGTTTTCTAAATTGTCTCGGGTCTGGGTGTTTTCTATGTATAATAAGTATGTATTTAAGTATTTTAAGTATGTTTATCCGTTATCTAGTAACCATTTAACGAGTTTCTTCGAAGCTTCTCTTGGGCTAGATAATTGGTGTGATTGTAGGAAAGATTTATTTATTTATTTATTTATTTATACCTACAGTTAAATTCACCTAAAAGTTGCCTCTCTTTCTATCGTGTACTATCGCGTAGCTCTTATGTCTTCTAACGACTGCAGGGTGTTCGCCGGCCTCCATCCGGTCGGCTACTTGTAGCTTCATACCTAAAGCGCGTAGTGCGCCAGGCCTGATGATAATGCTTGCTCACGATCTACGCGTACAGTACGCGCTTCGACTAGGAACTTCCTCGACTTTATCAGTCTAAAGGCCAAAATCCCTTGCACAACGCGTCGTCTATTTGGTACGGGCACGTACCCGGGCGGACGGTGCGCTTCATACGAAAATTTCTGCAAACAATTTTACGACAACAAACAGAAGAGACGGGTTGGTAGTATTATTTGATGAGCCCATCACCGCTCTATGTTGTTGGTTGTATGTGCAGTCTTTAGTCCGTTAGTCGCCTTTTACGACACCGAAGAGAAGAGTGGGTAAGTATAGCATTATTTTGATGAGCCCACCGCCGCTCTATGCTGTTGGTTGTATTTGCAGTCTTTAGTCCCTTAGTCGCCTTTTGCGACACCGAATGGAAGATAGGGATTAGTAGTATTATTTTGAAGAGCAAATCGCCGCTCTATGCTGTTGGATATATGTGCAGTCTTTAGACCGTTAGTCGCCTTTAATAACACCCAAGGGAAGAAAGGGGTTGGTGGTATTATTTTGATGAGCCCATCGCCGCTCTAAGTTGTAGGATGTATGTGCAGTCTTTGATCCGTTAGTCGCCCTTTACGACACCCTAGGGAAGAGATGTGTTGTTAGTATTATTTTAATAATTAGTCACAATTACACATCTCAGAAAAACAATTCTACCTAGGGAGGAAAAGTACTACTTTCCTCCCGCTCCTCAGGCAACTTCAGATCTACTTTCCGTGAATGAGAACAGAAAATATTATTTTTTATTCTAAACTACTGAATCTACCACAAGTGCAGATTTTAGGATCATTTCATTTATCTCATTATCTGAGAAGAGCTGTTGAGAAAATCAGGAGGCTTTATTTTTGTTAATAACGCTAGATGGAAAATAAAAATATTTTGAAAGTTATTTGATTTTCAGAGAAAGAAATCATTAACTTAATCTTTATTACTTTTAACACTTCGCAGTGGGATTAACATTTTGTTGTTTAACAATAAAATGTACCAGATGATCTGACAGTAATGCCGCGCGTTAAATAAAGGTGCATACAAACTGGTAAAGGATCTATTCAATTCTTATCACTTTATTAACTGTGTGTGTGTGTGTTTGAATACTTCTTCATTACATACATTTGTTCTACATAATCTAAAGTTTGCGCGAACATTACGTACTAAACAATGCAATAATAGTACATTATGATACTAGTGTGCTATGTTGGTCATTACAACCAAGGCGGGTTATGAGCCCGAGCCGAAGGCGAGAGCTTAATGGAGCCGAGGAATAATACTACCAACCCCTCTCTTCCCTTCAGTGTTGTAAAAGCCGACTAATAGACTAAAGACTGCACATATATCCAACAGCATAGAGCGGCGATGGGCTCATCAAAACAATACTACCAACCCCTCTCTTCCCTTGGGTGTCGTAAAAGGCAACTAACGGGCGAAAGGCTCACCATCTAAGCACATGTGCAGACTGTGCAGTTGTTTCTTGCTGAAGCGTGGACTGTGTGGGCGTGGTCTGTGTTGTCCATAGATTCAAGTGATCACAAATTATACTATAAACTTTAAATAAATAACTCAAAAAAGTTGTTGATTTATGTAAACAGTTTTATTCGTGATTATTCTACTTATGACTAAAGACTTTTTCGTTTTTGTTTGTTTGTTTCATTGTTATTTGACAGACAAAAATTTAAAAAAAAACTTTTTCGCTAGTGGAAGTAATGCTATTACTTCTTCGCTCTGTTCGAGATTCTATTTTTAAACTACATTACCGCACTAGTGTGTAATAAGCTACATTACGATGCTGAAATCGGTGTAATAAGAGCCACTTTACGAGCAAGTGTGTTGAAAAGTACTTACTTCAGTACCTTACAAAGAGCCCCTAGTTTAATTCTTCTTAATTAAATTCTTTGTCTTAAAAGAATATTACTAACCCATTTTTTCCCTTAGGTGTCGTAAAAGGCGACTAACGGGCTAAAGACTGCCCATACATCCAAGACCATAAAGCGACGATGAGCTCACCACCTACCAGGCTGAGCACATAGTTGTAGTTTGGTGAAACGTGGTCTATGGCTGTGAACTGCTTCTGCTGTCCTCATTGCCTAGTTTCTGACTAACCCTTTGGAGATTATATTCGTGAATCTATGTAGGTATATGTGTACGTCACGAGCAAAAATACTTAAACCATTGTAACTTCTAATATAATGAAATAAGAGTCAAGGATGACATCAAGAAGGTGGCCGGTATCAACTAGTCCTTACTGCCCAGGATAGAAATAAGTAGAGAAGTTTAAAGGAGGCTTACACCATGTCTCTGGTTGATGAAGCTGAAAGGAAAAGTCCAAAATGTATACATATTGGTGCTTGTGACTACGTCTTAGCTGTTCTACTGCAAAGGCTTTCCTCCTTTTTAAATCAGTAACAGGTTCCTGTGAGGTAGTGTAGTCCCCACGAACGAATTCGTAAGCAACAAACAGTTAGTGTAAAATAAATGCAAAATACATGATAAGGCGGTGCTTGTTCTATAAGTGTATGCTCCAGTATGTTCGCACCTTCGCCTTTCCTCCAGGGAGTCCGGGCCGAGATAAGACTCCTTTGACCTCGGATTAGTCTCGTTTGTTACGCCCTATTATTATATTATTATAACACGGCCATTTAGAATATTGTTTCCACATTGTTGGCTTGTGTCGTTTTCGTTTATCCTGATCTGCATCCTGGGAATTCAGTGTTTTTTTATCAGAGAGTAGTGTGGAAATGTAAGTTCGTTTTAAGTGAAACGGGATGCAACCGATTAAAAGCAGTCACAAATTCACAAATTCGTTTCAGAATCAACCTCAGTCTCTATATGACCAAAAACTCTGTAAAGGGTCAAAAATGGATAGGTAGTAAAGTTAAGTAAAATAAACGACTTTTGTATGTATAACATGTGTTTCATTTCAATGTAATGATTTATGTGTAAAGAAAAACAATATAAAAGGAACGACTATTGCGCTCATTGAAATTGTAATACTTACTTAAAAACAATCAAAAGCCTTACACGGCCCAATGCGAGTGCGTGGACCTAGTACACCTCACTTGTTAAGAGATGAACTTGGTCTTTCCTCACAGTTACAATTTTTTTTAATAAGAAGGAGGTTAACGAGCTGGCGGGTCACTTGATGGAGAGCAATCACCGCCGCCCATGGACACCCGCAAAACGAGAGGAGTCGTAGATGCGTTGCCGACATTTAAGAAAGGAATAAGGTTAAGGAAGGAATGGAAAGAAATTGTGAGGGGAAGGGGGAAGGGGCCTCCGTCATCTTAACTCTTTAATTTAAGCTAATTTACCAATTATTTATCATTGGGTGGTACTTTTAAGTTAAAAACAATCGTTGACGTCATTAAGTTACCTAAAACTTTTAAACAGAATATTATTTCAATTGTTAGTATTTGTAGGCTTTCTCACAGACGAGAGGTTAATCACTTTGTTTTGTTAAAACTTTTCGTTGACACAAACCAACGGCCAACGGCGTTAAGTGAGCGAGTGTATTAATGGCAGTCAATACGATATCCGCACCATATTTCTCTCAATACAAAATTGCGGGGCGATAATAGAGGGAGTCGGTCACATGAATCACAGGGCTCTTCGCTGGCGAATCTTTGTATTCAGTTTGGCGGATGACGATAACCTTAATGTAAGCGGCGTCACGGCTGGCGGTCCGAAGAAGGATCGCTATTGTCGCCGTCCCTTCCGCGCGCTCCATTCTTTTTCTTTATACATTTTCTCACTCGAGTAATTCGAGGACAATAAACATTTATTGTGCTCGTTTATTTGACAGACGATGAAGAAATATCGAATGAGCGAGTTCGTTAGATTACGGCCGCTGGCGCTGTTGTTTATAACGGGCGGCGCACAAAAGACGTTGACGTATCCGACGTTGCACGGCAAATTGTGGGGAACGAAATGATTCGGTCACCTCCTAGGCCGAACGTGAATTGGCGGAATGTCTGAGGAGACGGCCAACTCCCCGAGGGCCGCTCTCAACGGAAGACCCGTTCGCTTTTTGCGTTTCATTTCTGAACAAAGAATGGAATTTTACGACTTCCCCTTTTTTTGTAATAAACCTTTGCGATGCTCTCTCGCAGTTTGTGGTTGTGCACGACATTTTTTTGGACGTACACTAAACGTGTGTTTAAATTTAACCTTTCAAAGCTTGTCATTTACTAATTTGTTAGTTTTACCAAGAAACAACAAAAACTTTCGTAGCAATTGTTCTTAGCAGTCATCTTAACTAAATATTCCGCTGCGCTCCAATAACTAAACTACATTATGTCAGCTACCAGGGTTTTATTTCTTGCACTTACATAGTTATTTAAAACAACCACCCTGTTGCTTTAATAGGAATGTTAGTGTCATCCTGTGCGCTTCTCTGTTGTGGAATAAGTAACGTTAAAATAAAAACCTTTAAAATTCTGTGAACAAGATAGTTCTATAAATAGTCTGTATAAAAAGGCCATATCAATAAACCAAAGTCGTCGAAATGTTTCCGATAAGGCATAACACTAACTAATCATCGTTACACGGCACAGAGCCGGCGTCGTCAAGACAAACCTGCATTTGTATTCAGCTGGGCGCGGCACGATAACTTTAATCCGGGTGAGTGTCACCTTGAGTGGCTCAAACTGAAAGAACCTTTGTCCCGAACACCGTACTCTAACCTTCTTATTTTTTGATCTGGTTTTTCCATTGTCGCTGGCTGGAGTGAAAACCAGCTACGCAGATAAAAAGTAAGTTTCACGTCAAACGCTGAGAACCAGCCGGCCGCAGCGACTCCGCTTGATGGATGGAGATCGAACGGCTCGTTGATCATATGTTTCGTTTGGTCATTCGATGTTGCGACGTATACCAGTAGTACGTAATTGAAATTCGTAGCGCATCGACAAAAAAATCTTACCCCTACAGTTTCGAATGCGATATTCAATTTTTCTCCCTAAAAATCTTATAATCGAACATTATTCAGACCAAAGAATTAATGCGCGAGCAAAACTTTCAACAAAAGGTGACGAAATGATACGGTCCCCTTTTGTAAAAGTTGCAATGTACGTGACAAATCTTCTAGTTTCGAATTGGGATTGAAAACTGCGATAGAGTCGGCCCCAACGTGCCTCGAATCTCTTATTAGTTTCCCATTTAGAAATAGGTGCACAGACTTTATCGGTGTTATGTTAGGAATGTTGCTGGACCGAAGTTACTTCGCTCTATGTCGGATTGTAGTCACGTTCGATATACTTCATCTTACGTAGTCTTGTTTTAGTCCAATACTGCAATGCAATTTAGGCGACTGATTATCAGAATTAACACTATTAGTTCCACCAGTCAGTCAGTCGGTGTTTAATCGAAAAGCAACGAAATGGACACAATCGGAATTATAAACGATTCCACTGTTTGCTCGATAGCTGAAGTAACAAGCAAAGTCAGTCTTGCGGATGATTTGAAGCTAAGACAAGACGAGACTTCTTGAAATGGAATTGAGAACACTTTATTTTACTGTGAAGCTACTTTTCGTTCGGAGTACTTACAAGTTGTGTACAAATAAGGTTTCACGCTACTGATGTGAGGTACGCCAAACACAGAAAGCCTTTGAAAAAAATGTAAGCTGATTTACCGTGGCTGGCCAGAGGCCTCTCGTGCCCGCTCGACCGGCAAATAAAGGCGACCAGACAAATGCTCGCAAATTGACTCGACGTTTTTCACTGTATACCATATTTTTTAGGTAAGGCGGAGCCTATTTGCTGAGACGTCAAAATTAAGGACGCAACCAACCCGTTTTATTAGCTTAAACCTAATTAGGTAGTTTTATTTGGACCCTTGTATGGCCGACTGAGTACGGCTGACTTTCTCTACGCTACTCTATTGAAAAATTCTAAAGGTGTGCTACGTTTAGATTTTTATTCATACAGACATACAAATAATCACGACTATTATCCCCGAAGGGTTAGTCAGAGACTAGGTTATGAGGAAAAAAAGCAGTCCTCTACCATAGTCCGTTTTACACCAAATAGCGACTGTACATGTGATGAGCCCATCGCCGCTCTATGCTATTGGATGTATGTGCAGTCTTTAGTCCGTTAGTCGCCTTTTACGACACCAAAGGGAAGTCAGGGCGTGGTAGTCCGCTACGCAACACGGTTAGATTAGTTTAGATTTTTATTAATTATTATTATAATGAGACTATCTTTTCCCACTGCTGGGCAAAGGCCTCCCTCCCCTCTTTCCATTTTTCGCGGTCTGTTACTTGTGCTGGCCAATCCTAGATTTTTATATAAAGCTATTTTTTATTTCGTGACAGGAAACCTTCAACACATTTTAGAGTAAGTGGCATTAAAACCAATTACAGTAAAAATAGTTTTACTGTATTTTTTTTTTTGATTATCAAAGTGATTTCGGTTCTATGGAAAATAAACTTTGTTAACATTTTAAAGTTAATTGCTTTTTTTAAATATTTTAGACAATATATAAAAAAAAATCTTTTTTATAATTATTTTTAAATGAACTGGCTAAGATTTAAATTAAAAGGCAGCTCACAGTTAAATCACGATCACGTACTGTGCTTATAATGAAAACTTCTACCTTTCCATGGCGTTTCAGAAACTGTGTCTCTGCAACTTTGCTTCCCAGTCGAAACCTTCTTTCTTCTTTCTTTAATAAGAATAATCTAACACAGAGTATAAAAAGTCTTAATAGAAAATCCTCATTTGTTTGAATTCAAGTAAAGAAAGGAAAGGGCCATTCGGCGACAACAATGATGGGAATCGAATAAGAATGGGGCCTTCATAAACCCTCATTACAGAGCCTGGAAGTATTAAGTCGGTATAACGACCAAATAAAGCTAAGATTACAAGTTAACCTCATGTTAGTGGGGACCCAATGATAAAACATCTCAGGAAAATCGAGCTCGGGTTGGGTACACTAATCCCTCTTTAGCAAAAACGCTACGTTCCAAAAAGTGATGGGCGGCTCACAAGGGAAGGATCTTCATTACCCAACCGTGTTGTCAGTTAAGCCTAAGGGTCTGAGGATTACCCACTGCTTAATAAAACTTAAAAAGCTGGACGCGATGCCTCATGCGTTTAGCTTAAGTGTGTCAAGGAGGACCGTGTGGGATTTGAAAAAGTGCCTCCTCATCACATTTGACTTCGGTTCCGTAGCTGTAGCACGAAAAAATAAAAGTCATACTGTAACCTGGAAATAACCTTTAAAAAGGCGATTGCCTTGTGTGGGATGTAGGTAAAAGTTTCAGGATCGTTTTATAACCGTGACGCGTAGCGGTAAAAGAACACTACCCCTCTCTTCCCTTGGGTGTCGTAAAAAGCGACTAACGGACTAAAGACTGCACGTCCACGCTAACTTAGAAAAACCGTCATATTTTAGCCATTTAAAAAAATATATCTACAAAATATAAACAAAAACCACCCTCACAGTTAACGCTCTATCTTTTAGTGAAAACCGCATAAAGTTCCATTACGTGGTTTAGGAGAATAGTGCGGTGCGGTAAACAGTAAAACGGCGACTTTACTTTATAATATGTAATGATGATAAAACAAGACTTAAAAGGGTGCCGCGCGATCGCAAAACCTGACGTAAGTCTTATAATGAACTTCGAGGCAAAATCAATCATATTGATATTAAAAATTAGAACTATTCTGCTTTGAAGTTTCAGACCAAGTATTTTGATTAGAGCAATGTTTTTATTCTGCGAAATGTACAAACCCATCAAGCGCTTGTGTTAGAAATTAAAATTTACTTTTTTAAGATGGGGGCGACCTGCGAAATATCAATACACAAATATTTTCATGTAAGAATTGTTATTTCATGAGTAAAATTAAGAAAGTTGTCAAAAAAAAAAATTTTTAGGAGTCATTCGATTTATGTATTGTTTGTTGTTGTTTAAAGAATTTGTTTCAAATTTCAACAAGGCCACGACCTTGTGCAATAATCAGGCTAACTTACGTAATTACTTTTAATGTATTTGACTAATTCAGCGGATAGAACAAGTAACTTAAAAATACGTAAATTTTCACAATTTCGTGCAGGATCCCCTTAAATAACTATTATTATTTTACATTACTAGTTGACCCGACAGACATTATCCTGCCCTAATGTGATTAATGTGATCGTTTTCGATTTTGTAAAAAACCCTTGGAATACAAGCACTACCATTAACGCCATCTATTAATAGTAATCCGAAGTGGCGATGGAAAAAACGACAGTTTTGTATCGCACCTCAGTAAAACGATTATTAAACATTTTATTTTTTGTTTTTTATCCATTTTATCCTATATCTACATTACAGCATTGTGAAAGCAAAATTTCAATAATAAAAACAAAAAATATTCTAATTAGTCAAACAATTTTTTAAATATACCCTAGACTGATGAACAGCAATGATTTTAGTATATATAAATAGATTATAACTGTAAATAATATTATTATAATATACCAGGTTAAGAGTATAATTTAAAACCGTACTACGTTTAAGTACAAAAGATTCAGTTTGCCCTTTTGTATTACAGAATTTACCTTTGGAAATTTATATTCCTCATGGGTGGGGGAGCGAGACCAACATATTATACACAATGGCCAATAGAATTATCATATCATTATTGTAAGGTAGAGGGAACTTTCAATATTTATTTACCGACTATTTCGGCACTGCCGGTAACCCAGTTAGATAAGGGATACGGTACGAAGATAAAGTAGTTTGCGTTTATGTGAAGTCCTTAATGTTTTATCATCAGAATAGTCGTTCTAGGGCGGGAAAAGTGTGTTTCTGATTTTTCTATATAAAGCCACCTTGACAACCTCCTTGGTCGAGTGGTTAATGCACCGGTTTTCATGGTGTCGCCATCTCTGAGGTCCCGGGTTTGATGACCGGGTCAATTTAGAAATTATTGTTTTTCTAAATTGTCTCGGGTCTGGGTGTTTTCTATGTATACCTAATAAGTATGTATTTAAGTATTTTAAGTATGTTTATCCGTTGTCTAGTAACCATTTTAATGACTTTCATAACGAAGCTTCTCTTTGGCTAGACAATTGGCTATTTGACAGTTGTAACAATAAAATATGAAATATGTCGGAAATGGTAGTTTATGTTTTAACGATAATTATCCAATAGTTTTTTTTATTAAGATAATTTGTCAATATTTTATTTTTACAAAATAAATTTGCCATTTTTTATCTGTGGATTACAAGACCCGAAACACGGGCGGCAAGAGGCGGCCATAATGGAGCTTCATGTGACGTCAAATTTCACAAAACTATAAGTAAGGTTTCAAGTTAAGTTTCTATATTTAGTGAAATGTGACGTCACAGAGCAAAATGTCACGTGACCAACCGTTTTCTTGCGAAATTTGAAATCAATAAAGAAAAATATGTTTTTTTTCTGTTAAATAAAGGTTTTTTCGAGAAAGAAAATACTGTACAGGGTATAAAATAAGCGTTTGTAACTTTTTAAATACTTTTTCGAAAACTGTCAAGTAGCCAATTGGTGTGAGTGTAGGAAAATTTATTTATTTATTATTGTTTTCTTTAAAAAGCCCGGATTTGTGATTACTAAATCGCATTTAGCAAGCGTAGTGATTAAGCTAATTAGAGGAGGATCTTTTCAAAAGGGGATATTTACATGTTAAATTATTTTTCAGGAAATAGAAAAAACTGTTAACAGTGACATCCTTCAGGGCACAAAAAAAAAGTGTTGCTGTGTATCTAGCATATAATTAAATATTAAGAATCCCACTTTTGTTTTTTTAAATAACTTCTGATTTATTGACAGTAAGTTCATAAAAAAATAATATACTTATCCTTTTTTTGAAAGGGCAAAAGCATAATATCAACTTCTGTTAAAATGTTATATGTAAATATCCCCTTTTGTAAAGAACATAAAAAGTTTCCTCGCATTTAAAGAAAGTTCGAAACATTTTTCAATATAGTTTATTTACATTTAAATAAAGTATGGTGATGCCATTTTGTTCGAAAACTTTTTGCCATCTTGTAGGTAAGGACATGATCGCATTGCTATAGAAATTTTGGGGCTTCTGATCAAAATACCGCGACAAGTGGTTTTGGCAGTCCTCTAGTGATGTTAACCTGACACTACCTAAAGAATTCTGAAGAGAACGAAACAGGTGGAAATCTGAAGGTGCAAAGTCAGAACTATACGGCGGATGCATTAACACCTCCCAGCCAAACTCTCTTTATTTTTGCTGAGTTGCTTAATATGTGTGAGGTCTAGCGTTACCATGATGAAAAACCACACCCTTCGTAATACCAGAGCGACGTGCATCGTTGACATCAAATTTTCGGGATTGAAAACGCTTAAACCAAATTTGTGCTACTCTCACAGTCACTGCACTAGGTCCATAAACTTTGCTAATTTTTTTCGCGGCTTGTGTTGCATTTTTACCTTTTTTGTAGTAAAATTGTAAAATTTATCGAATTTCTTCTTCAGATTCACTCATCTTAGCAGTAAGAAAAACAAATGAAGATCTAACATTTTCCTGGTTTAAATTTGGAATCATCTTCTTTTAAATTTAAACTTTTAATGATACCTAAACCAGCCAGATACAAATAGTATTATAGCCAAAGAGATTTTATTACAAGCTCATACATTACTATATGAGAAAAGACTTTTTCCCCAACCTAATATACATTTTATTCCCTATTGATTTGTACATTCTATTTATAAGAACAGTAAAATAAAACGAGTTACATAGTATGTAATTTTAGTAACTTATTTTTAATTGAATACCCTGAAGCCGCCATCAATACGAAGACGTTATTTTTATTTTTTCTCTTTGTCAGTGAAAATTGATTTGAGACTGACATTGACTATCAGAAGTTACAGAAAAAAAAGATGCATTTAGACGGAAACGTAGAGGCTTCCTCACCAATATCTTGCGGGTCTACCTTTTATCGCAGAACTTTTTGTGTTATAATTTTATTATGCATAACAGCGGAAAGCATCAACGTCATTTGGCAGAAAATCATTTGGCACACACTCATTAATCATACATTCAAAACCCATAATTTTATAAGTCAGAATCATCTTTAGGCATATATTTAATATCCATAATAATTAAGAGGCAGAACTATCATATCGCAGAAAGTTTAAATTCAGAATCATCTTTATGCATAAATTCGATATCCATAATATTAAGAGGCAGAACCATCATATCGCAGAAAGTCAATATTCAGAATCTTCTTTTAGCATATTTTTCATTTCCATAATAAGCAGCATGCAAGCAAGCAAGCAGCATGCAAGCAGAATGCAAGCAAGCAGCATGCCAGCAAGCAGCATGCAAGCAAGCAAGCAAGCAGCATGCAAGCAAGCAAGCAAGCAGCATGCAAGCAAGCAAGCAAGCAGCATGCAAGCAAGCATGCAGTATTCAAGCATGCATGCAGCATGTAAGCAAGCAGGAATGCAGCATGCAAGCAGGCAGGCAGCATGCAGCATGCAGCAGGCATGGTTTCTGTCATGGCTCCGGGGCTTAAATTACACTCTAGCGTAGGGCAGACAAGTCTACGTGGAGTCGGTTTTGCCGCGATTCACTTCTGTCACTGACTTTTTTTAGCACAACCTTGAGAGGGTTTACGCATTTCGGTTTCCCATACAAACTTCCAACTCGAAATTTTTAAAAACCATTATGTCAATTTCAATAAAACTTTGCATGCTAAAGTAACATACAGAGATCTAAATAGTTTGTTGAAAACATTTTTAAAAAACGTTCAAATAGCTGAGTTATTGCAATTTTAAACTTTCTATAGTGGGCTTTAAATCGCAATAACTAAGGTAAATAAACCTTTTTAAAAAATGTTTTTAACAAACTATTTAGATCCCTGTGTTTTACTTTAGCATGCAAAGTTTTATCAATTAAGAAATTAGTTCATACGTCATTATATAAAATGATACGCACCCATAAAATTCATTAGAAATAAGTAGTATGCCTAAAGAAATTAATCCAAAATTCCAAATGTAAAACTGCTATCATCGTAGTATGCCAAGTGAAATTATGCCGAGTAATCGTCGCACTAAATAAGTGTTATGCTAAACGAAATTATGCGTAATGAAATTTTGCTAAATGAAATTATGCCTAGTGATAATCTGCCATCTTAAAAGTATGCCATTGGGAATTTGGACATATAAACATTCGACCAAATAATAATTATACTAAATGATTTTTATGCATTGAACATATTCGTTTAAAGAAAATTATGCCAAGTGTGTTATGCCAAATGAAATTCGGAACAACAAAATTCTGCCAGATAGAGGGAACCCATATCTTGCGTTCTATTCTACGAAATTATTGATTCCAAATGACGTTTAAATTTATGAAAAAATAAAAAAAGCATAAATTACGTGAAACAAATGGTCGAGTTTATGCCAGAAAAATCCAGGTTTGTGCATTCTTGTCCAAGATAACTCCCTTCCTTACTTCTCCCTCTCTTCAGAACTCTCCTTTACCCACTTCAGTAGACCTCAGCATTCTTAGTATGGATATCGGCCAGGAACTGAATCCAAAATGCTACATCGAGTGTGTTATTTTAACTACCTCCCGTAAGTTGGGTATTCTCAACAAGATTTGGCGGTTTTTCACTCCCGCGCAGCGCTGTTTGCTGTACAAGACTCAGGTGCGATCCAGTATGGAGTATTGTTCCCATCTATGAGACGGCTCTGCTAAATACCTCGATGCACTTGATAGACTGCAAAGACGAGCGGTACGAATTATTGGAGATGCTGAGGTTACAGCCTCTCTTGAGGACCACCAGCTGCGTAGAGACATTGCCTCTCTCAGTGTCTTCTACCAAAATTACTACGAAGGGTGTTCTAAAGAACTTTTTGATCTAATCCCGCCCTCTTCTTTCCTGTCCCGGACTACACGTGCTGGTCTTAAGAGCCACCATCATTCTGTGCAGACTATCAGCACTCGTATCAAAAAATTTGGCAAGTCGTTCCTGTGTAAGACCATTCGGCTTTGGAGTTCTCTGCCGGCGCATGTGTTTCTCAGCTACTATAGTCCCGGGTCTTTTAAGCGGGGCGTGAAATGGCATTTATGCAGGCCGTAATGAATGGGTGCTCTTGTTACCGTGCTTGTTCCACGGTGAGGAGAGCTCTCGTTATTTTTGACTGTATCGGCCGATTACCATCAGGCAGGATGTAGTCACTAAGATGCGCCACATTTGAAAAAGTCCCTTTTTGAATAATTTTACATGCTATATAACTGACACACGTGTAATATATCCTCTTTTGTTACGATTGATTTAATATGGTGATTTTTTTGATGAAATTATCCTGTTTTGTTCGAGTCAACTTTTTTGAAGTCCAATTTTCTACGTAAAATATCCCTTTTTGCTACCGTTCAAAGTGTTAAAAGATTTATTTTAGCATAGTCAAGAAGACCTCATACTCAGATAAAAAAATTATGAGGAAATATCTGTCTTTTGAAAAGACCCTCCTCATTAGTAGTGATGACATGATTTTAATCATGGTGGAATTTTTACAGCAGTGGTGACAATTGGTGGTTAAGTTCTTTACTTTTAATTTGTGTTTACTATAAATTGTCATATGTACAAGAAAATAACATAAATAAATTTTTATTTTGTAAGTAAGAAAAATTTTTTTTTTCATTTTCCTACACAGTCCCATTTCATTATTGGGCAGAGCTTTCTCCAAGTCACTAGACCAGCATGGCGAGTAAAGGTCATATACCATTCAAAAAAGAAAACTTTAAGAAAGTATGAAATATACGCGTTCCGAATTAAAAGGCCGCCGCCGTCGTGCGGGGGTGGTCGTGCGCTCCACTGCTCAAACCGTTCACTCTGTCAGACGCAGATTGGTTTCCAAAAGAAGTTAGACAAGCGAGCAATATCCGTTAGTAACCGCGGTACGCTCGCGAAGGTCCGCTCCTTTGCTGATAAGCCGATATTATTAGCTGCTAGCCGAATTATTTCGATTTATTTACAACACAGTCAACACAATATGGGTGGAATATAGACTTAAATTCCATAAATAAGGTTACTATATTTTTTTTGGATTTTTATATCTTACAAGTGATGTTAGTGAGCATTATAATAAGTTGTTTTCTGTTGTTCTCTCTAGGTGTCCGTGAAAGATCAGCGTCGGAACACCTATGGTGTCTTGACAAATGCTGAGTGGAGCTTTTTTGTGTTACATCTGTATGTAATTTTAGGTTAGACAAGTGAGCAATATCTGTTAGTAACCTAGCGGAGGTCCACTCCTTTGCAGATAAGCCGATATTATTAGCTGCTGGCAAAATTACGTATATATTTATTTACAACACATTCAAAGGATTCGAGTTTAGTACACGATTTGGTGGAATAATGACTTAGCCACTATAGCCACTTTTCTGCTCGTAGTCTTGAAGTCAATTTAAATATTTTATTTTCCAATATATATCAGACACAAATCCTCTTGTAATATAATTTTTCGGGCGTTTTTTCGTTAAAAAAACAACAAATCTGTCTAGGAAAAGCCGTGCCTTTTAAGGTGTTAATGTTTAATTGAAGGCTCTTTTAAAGCTCGTGCCGTTTTATTCACTGACGGGAAAAAGTCATAATTTAGCGCTACATTAAACACGATGGCGAGTATGAGTTGCGATGCGTAATTGCTCGTTTGTTTTTTTTTGTTACTCGATGTTTGTTTCGATTTTTAAGAACAATATTTTAAAATTGTTTACCGGTGTGTAAACACCTCTGTAAAGATAAGCTTAGGGGTACCTTTTTAATTATTTGACGATGTTTCTGCCAAATCGCACAGTCCGTTGTCACGAGCTAACTGATAGTACAGTGTTTACTATACGGAACTATACTAATTGCAGAAATATTTAAAAATGTGTGAACCTTATTCGTAAACCTTTTACGTGAATATAAACTGACCAAGTATATAAAGAAAAATTTTACGAGAGGGACGCAAAATTTTAAAAGTGTTTAAAGAACTGTTCGTTACCTTTTATTGCGTGTTAAAACTGGCAAAGTAGATACATCCCTATATAGTCCCTAAACGTACACTTTCATCACATATCACAACAGAATAAAAAGGAATAAGATTCGAATTGTCAATAGCGACATTTCGTGCCCCGCAGTCATTGTCAGCTTTGCTCGCGCCGCTGCTGTGTAATTGAATGAGACGATTGCTATCTACGAGGAAAAGAATTTAATAACACGCCGTATAAGTATGCCAGATACATACGAGCTCGCATTTAAACGACGCATTCGGAGCGGCGACGGTTCAACGCGTGTATTCCCAGTCATCCGCCAATAGTTTTTATTTAAATAAATTCCCAATAATTTTGGCGGAGGGTCGTCGGGCGGGTGCCGGCTCGTTTTTTTGTCAGTGCCGTTCGCTGTGACTGATATTCATCTGTTTGTTGTTACGACGTTTTTGGGTACAACTTTTTATTTATACATTTATTTTGATATAATGTTAATTACAGATATCCATATTTTTAAATAACGAACCTGATTAATTTAGGTTCGTTATTTAAAAAGATGGATATCTGTAACTAACAGTTTAGTTAATAATGTTTTTCCGGGGATCTATCCGTAATTGAGAAAAACTTAAAAATAAAACCTTTTTTTTTTTTATATAAGAGGGAGGCAAACGAGCAGGCGGGTCACCTGATGGAGAGTAATCACCGCCGCCCATGGACACCCGCAAAACCAGAGGAATCGCAGACGCGTTGCCGGCCTTTAAGGGAGGAATAGGTTTAAGGAAGGAATAGGAATTGGGAGGAGGGGGGGGCGGAAGGGGCCTCCGGAACCCTCACTGGTCGGACGAAACACAACAGCACCAAGTGCCATTATTTCACGCCGAATATTAGTGAGAGGGTGGTATTACGCCGGGCGAGCCGGCCCAATGTGTGCTGCAACGCAGCGTGGCTCTACCACTCAGAAAAAGTTAGTTACCTGTTTAGTTAAAAAGTTATTTAATTGGCAACACTTTGTCGCTATGTGTGTCTATCTGAGGTACCAAAAATAATTGCAGTAATTTTAATTTTGATTTTTGTAAAATGAATAAATACTTAAATAACTAAGCTGTTTTTTGCACCTAGCGTTTTCCTCGCTGCATTGAGGTGAAAAAATGTGTGTTTCACTCGTACCCTTGAAACCCTCGCTGCGCTCAGGATTCAATAAAAGTACTCGCACCAAAAACCAACTTTGCAGCCTTGCATAACAAATAACTATTATTGGTTGAATAGCAATTTTTGAAAAAGCACTTCGTCATGTTGTAACAGCTACTACCAAACGGAATGCCCTAAACTTCTTTCTAGGTAGGTACTCTCTTAGGGCGGACGTTTTTAGAGCGTTGATTGTCCATCTAGTTTTTTTAAATGACCGAATGTTTGATAATTATTTTCTCCTTATTAAATCAATCTATTTATCATAATATTATTACGGATCTTTTCATCTTAGAAGTTTGTACTAGATTTGTTTATGTTCCCACTAAAATATTATTTACTTAGCTATATTTATATTTATAGGCGAAGACCTTTTGTACTGTGTATACAATGTTAATATAAAATTACTTGAAGCTGTTGCTTTTCCAAAAATTAAATATATTACATTACTTACTTACCTACTATCATAATTTCATTGATTCAGACTAAAGTCGCATAAATCCGAAATCCACGAACGTCTAATGTCAGTAGTTAATTTATTAGTTCGTATTACTTTGTTGAGTTGTAAGTTGTAATATCCTATTTTGATCAATGGTTTCCTTTGGGAATTGATCTACTGGACTTGCGACGTTTGCTTCGTATTCTGTCATTTGACTTGTCTTAAGTCCATTTGGTGACCTCTCTGAATGGACTTTCTGGCTAAGGCCATGGCCATTCTTATTTGGCGGCCAATTCTTCCAGTAAAGTGCAAACATACAAACAAGTTCATTGTGATCTTTATCCACAGTAATAATTCATGTTTTCTTTATAATAATAGAAAAATACCAATATGGAATGACGTCATCATGTCATCAACATGAAACCGAACTGATATTCCGAACTAATTGTCTACTCTTTTTTATTAGCATAAAATAAATACTTTTTCTTTAGTCTGGTTCGCCTTAATGAGAGTGGTGAATGTGACAGACAGATTTGGTCTCAAAGAGCCTAGGCACTCATTTAAATCCTTGCTGTAAAAATAAAATTATGGTAAAAATACATACCTACCAATTTCATTTACATTTCTAGTTGCTTGGCAAGGCAAATAATTATGTAGAACCTCGTAGATTATTATTGATAGCATAATAGAAAAAAATATATAAAAAATTCTACATGATTATTATAATAATAATAATCATGAAGAATCACACATCAATCAATGAAGAATCATGAGAAATCACAAATCATAAGGTTTTACTTTTGTCTGGCTACTGGACGAATTAGAAATCTGCGAAATATTAAAAAAAATATTTGGAAGCACTTTAATGAACGACTTTAATGAAGTTACATTTGGGAATGCAATATTTGTAAACAAAATTACCCATAAACGTTATGAAACTGTGTATGTTCTTAATAAGAATAATTTAAAATAACAAAAAGCATGGCAAGTCAAAAAATCCTGTAAATTAATAAATCCTTTATTAAACTGAGAAACAATATTTACACACAACATACACAAAGATGAGCTTATCTCTAATCTTAAAAGGGATCTCTTCTAATTAACCATAGCTGTGTTAAAAGTAAGTAGACGGGACTTATAAAATGTTAAATATAATATACATACATAATATACTAAGGTCAATGATAACGATAAAAATAACTGCAACTAAAGTAAGTGAAATCGATCGTTAAAAATGTTACTTTAAAAAAAAAGAGTTTGATCATTTCATTCATTTTAGTAGTTACACATGATCGATTGTCCCAAAAATCACACGAAAAAAAAAATATCAACCGTATACGCCTGCTGTGATAAATGCAACCAGAGATAAATCCGACACAGTTGACAGTCACTGATAATGTGAGTGAGCGTGTAAAGCGAACGGTCAGCACCTGACTGTTGCGATACGGTTCCATGTAATGCCACTCAATAACTTTAAACAGAGCAGAGTTGTCATATTGGATTTTTATTTATTTATTTAAACTTTTGCAACATTACATAACATGGCGGACTTAATGCCTGAGGCATTCTCTACGAGCCAACCATAGGGTGGTGCAGAGATGACAATGACATGGTAGGTGCAATTATCTGCGGTGACCAAAGTTTGATGAGACCATTAAAAATATTAAAACATATAATACGTATATATTAATAAACATAATATACATACTCCAAATACATAAATATATTATAATATACCTACATACACTACTTGATAATATAATATATAAATAGGACGTTATTGAGATGATTCGGCTATGGTTCTGTCGAAAAAGAGCAAATGGACTTTCTTTTTGAAAGCGTCACGACTCGTAGCCATCCTGACTTTCTGAGGTAGCGCGTTCCAGAGGAGTATGGACTGGATATAAAAGGAGGAATGTACAAGGTTAGAAGAGTGGGAAGGAGAGAAAAGGAGAAGGTTATTTGAGGATCTAAGATTCCGGTCGTGAGATGAGCAAAGACATTGGATATGGGGAGAAAGATAATGGGTTACGCAGGAGCGTATGCATATGTTGGTATTTTTAGCCGACGAACGAACAAAGAAAGGGTGACTCGTTTCATTGTCATACCGCTAAAAGATGGAATAACCTATCGACACACGTATTCCCTCCTACCTAGGGTCCATTAAGGTGAAGGGTAAGGTCGGCTGACAGGCCTGGCACCGCACAGTACGGCAATGTCGCATTCTATACAACTAACCGCCTGAAAACTTAATAGGAAAAATAGATTTACGCTAAAAATCCTAATGTTTAATTACTGTTCGTAACAAAACAAATGGAGTTACAGGAAAAAGGTACAAACTGAAGAAATATCTACACCGAGTTTAGCTTTAAACGGATTTGTCAAACTGATAAAAAATGTGTGCAAGATAAATACAATCATTTCCAACTCGACAGATTTCCAACTCGACAGATTTGCAACTCGACATACTGTATATGTAGAGCTTAGCATTTCAAATTAGTTCTGAATAAAGCTAACAGCAAGTATTTCAAACTTACAGGTAGGGCTTCAGGATAATGGTTAAAAGAACTAATTTACAGATAAGATAGCCAGTTCCTCAGTGGTTGAGGATTCAGGGTGAAGCTCGCTTCTACCTTTGTCCTATTTGTCACTTGCTATTTGGTGAGATGTAGGCGAAGTTCTCACTCGTAGTGTAATAAAAAACAAAAAGTATCTCTAAGTCCATCCGCGACTTCGTTATTCGTCGTATCTACATAAATTACTAATAATATATTGTAACTTTTCGTATAAGCAAGTCAGTTTTGTTATATTTGTAATGCAAAGCTAAAAAAAACCTTCTATTTTAAAATGACGTGGGGTAACAAAAGACGACCCGTAAATCAGCCTAAACGAAAAAGGAGTGATAACGGGTGATTTCTGGCCTGTTCGTTTGTTAATAACCGGTCGACACCTGGTGTTTATGACGACTCCTTGGGCGTAGCAGGTTCAAGGAGTCGTCAAAGGCTAACGAAAGGAATTAATGAAATATTGATAGTTGTTTTTGACATTCTTAATGCGTTGTCATTGATTTTATTCGGCTAAAAAAACATCGTTAAAATGTTATTATATGTTTTTATAGCATTATACTATGGCTATTAAAATAACGCCAAACGTAACCGAAAGAATATAATGAAATAATTAGTGACTTTTGACGTTCGCAATGCGTTGTCATTGATTTATCTGGTAAAAAACCTTAGTTAAAATTTTATTAAGAAAGTAAATGTTTTATAGCATTATAAATACTATAATATGGTTATAAAGGTAACAAATAATTGAAAAGGAGAAGATAGAAATATTCATAAGTGTATACATATCGATACATATAATCACGACTATTATCCCTGAAGGGTTAGTCAGAGACTAATCAACGAGGACCGCAAAAGCAGTCCTTTGCCATAAGCGTCGATGACACGGGGCTAGTTTACGAGCTATAAGCCAGCGAGTTCGCTAGCAGCTTGTAAACTCGCCCCGTGTCATCAGATTTTTTACAATATTCTAGTTGACTATCCGATTGGCAGGATGCAGTCACTATGACGAGTCGAAATAAAAATAAAATAAAAAAATAAACTCGCACACTCACACACGTTAGCTTTGAAAATCGCCGACTAGCCGTTCGTAAACTAGTCCCGTGTCATCGTCGCTACGTTTCACCAAATAGCAACTGCACATGTGCTCAGCGTACAGCTGGTGAGCCCATCGCCGCTCTATGCTTTTGGATGTATGTGCAGTCTTAAGTCTGTTAGTCGCCTCTTACGACACGACTCTATGATCGAATAAATTAACCAACCAAATATTGCTTAGGTAGGTACCTACTTATACTTACCTACAAAGTCTACTACTCGACTCTGTACTCATTCTCAAAAGTAGTAAATTTTTTGCTCGTCAAGTTAAAAATAATAAAGTAAGTGGATAAAATGTTTACTAGAAAAAAAATCAACCAGTCTCAGGAAGCTCGAATGGGATTCGAACCCACGACCTTTGGATTGCCGGTCCACTGCTCTAACCGCTGAGCTACCGAGACCCCAGAAGACTCGCTGAATTCTTCCTAGTAGTTTGATTTACGCTGCTAAGTGATCAGCGGCTTAGTAAATGGAAAAAAAATGATAAAATAAATTGTGTAATTTGTGGATAGCGTTGTGGGCTGCATTATTGTTAAGACTTGTTTTAATAATGTACTATTTTTTGTATTATGGTATAATGTAGTTGTTTGCTGTTCCTATTAAATAAAAATAAAATAGAATAAAAATAAAAAAGTCAACATCATCATCAGCCTATAAATGTCCCACTGCTAGGCGCAAGGCTATCCACATGGGGAGATCGGACCATAACCCACCACGCTGGCCCAATGCGGGTTGGCGGGTTTTAACGACTGCCATCTTACGACAACAACCGGGAGCGACGACTTATCGTGCCTTCCGAAGCACGAGATGTTTGTTCGAGATGTTTCTTTTAATTTAATTCGGTCACCCATCAAGTGACCCAGTATTGCGAAAGTTGCTTAACTAACAAGATCGTAAGCCGAAAGCCTTAGCCACTGCGCCATCGAGCTCCTCAACCTATATTAAAGCTAAAAAGTAACAACGTAAAATTATTTAACGCGAATTTATTAAACATTGAAGAGCACGAATACGCTGTGCATGGAAATATGAGATTTTTTATGAGTTGCATTATTTTATACGCACCCTACCGAGGGGGTCTTTGAATAACAAGCGGTATAGTAGAATTGAGGAGCCGGCACTACTTATGATGATTGCACGCCTATAATATATACTACGTGAGATATTATTTTATACATAAGCAAGTACGTGAGATTTTGTATACTTGAGAAAATGTTTAAAAATACATGATAAAGGAATTCATAAATATTAACAAAGTCATTGCAAACAAAGAGAGAGGGAGACCAAAGGACAGATGGTTTGGATTGTGTAAGGCATTGGATGGTGTAAATGAAAAAGCAGTGACTGTTCTGGTGACAGCTGATAAAAGAGAGTGAAAGAAATAGACATTTTGAGGGCTTCCAAGTCTAACGGACCAGAGTAGGAAAAAGAGGAATGACATTGCACAATAGGTTTGATTCCCGTTATTATTAGTTTAATAGTAACAAAAAAAACTAAAGTGAAGTATAGCCTACATAACGGCTCACTGCTAGGCAAAGGCCTTCATCATTGAAATTAAGTCTTCCCTAAAATTGATGAGTATTGCCTTGTCACCACGCTTTTTAACGAAAAAAAACTAAAGTGAAGTATTTAACCGCCTCCGTGGTCTAGTGGCTAAGCCACCGGTTTCAGACCCAGAGGTCCCAGGTTCGATTCCCAGTGGGGGGTACATCTTTGTGTGCTCGGTTTGGTTGGTGGTAGGGCTGTTAAGTCCGCCTGGCTAGCTACCACCATCTTATCTAAGTCTGTTGCCATAACAACGATGTTTATAGCATAGTCGTGTTCCGACAGTTAGAGATAAGATAGCCAGTTCCTCAGTGGTTGAGGATTCCGTTCCGGGTGAAGCGCGCTTCCACCTTCGGCCTTAGCGTCACTTACCATCAGGTGAGATGAAGGCCTAGCGCTTACCCGTTGCAGAATAAATTAAAAAAAAGTCTATATAACAGCTCACTGCTAGGCAAAGGCCTTCATCATTGAAATTATGTCTTCCCTAAAATTGATGAGTATTGCCTTAATCCACGCATGCCTAAATGCTGGTTGGTGATTACAAAACCGGGCTAATATAGGACATTGCATTTGACAATGTTAAATAAATAAATCCATGCAAATCTAGCAGTGCCATCCATCTTATGTATGTAATACACGCTGGAGTTCTGGACTTTATTACAACGCCGTAGTGTTCACCTTTACTGCCAAAATATGAAGGCGTAATAAATACCTTCAACCAAAACAATTTATTGGACATACGAGTATAAGGGCAGTCAACGTGATAAATTACCATTAACATCGCGTAATGTCAATCATCAAATTGCCATAAATATTTTTAACAATTTTATATTGTTACCCTGGCGTATTTATATAAAGCATACTTAAGTAAGGTAAAAAATGTTCATAAACGATTCTTCCTTCTTGAAATTTGTAACAGTATACGTAAAACTACGAGAACGCTGCATATAAAATCCCTTATATTGAAAACACCCAGACTGGAAATCAATTAAAAATTAAGTTATTTCTAAATTGAGACTATTGGAAATCGAACCAAGGACCTCAGAAATGATGACGAGATAACCGGCGGCAGCGTGCAAACTACTCGACCACGGAGTTCGTCAATAATATTTAATATTTTTTGTCTTCATTTGTGAAATAATTTTTATTTCGTAATATTCGATTTGATAGACCCGAGCGGAGTGGTCAACGTGGACGCCCGGATTGCGCAGGACGTGGGTTCGAATTCCACCTTTGGGTTTTTCATGATTTTTTGTCATAGGTCAATGGTCAACAAAAATTCCATCTCTGATTGCCATCACCCAGCCAGAGTACGACGACTACGAGTCTGTATTTATCTTTTTAGTAAAGGCTGTTCTCTCACCTACCTCAGTCATTTCAGCAATTTGCGCAGTTGAAAATACCTTTTGTACAATCAACTAGACGTGAAGTTACAAAGCGCGTTTAGAACGCTTATATTTCGTGTAAAATGCATAGAAAGGTAAAACCGAGATGATCCCGTTTTCTTTTAAAGATATGTAGCCAATTAGAATAACTGGGCAAGTTTTATTTTATATTCGATGACGTTCATGAAAATGAGAATATGTCTGGTATAGAAGCATTGTCTCCTGGTGAAAAATAAGGTGAGCCGAGAGGCGAACAATGTTATTAATAATAATAAAAGTAAAGGCAGAACACTCCTTGACACGTCATGTGTTGTCAGGAATTTCTTAACTCTGCAGCCCTAATCACCGATAGCTTGGGTCTATCCCCGCTGCCGGTGGCAACCCACGTTAAGTTTTTTGTAATATTTTATATACCTAGTAAATATGTTTTTTTCTTGTAAATTATTGTAAAAAAAATTCTTAAGATAATATTTTTAATAAAGGGAATAATAACAATAATAGTTCATTTTCTCTCCACAAACTTTTACAATGTACAATAAGTTGGTTTTAACGTTAGCTTATTGTCTGTGAGAGACTGGATTCTAATATGGACAGTAATCTGCTTGTATTTTAGAACACCAGGCCCCTAATCCTCAAAAGACATCTTTAAAACATAACTCTTTTCAATGTACATAGGTTTATCATTTAGAGAAGAGAATGGAATACAAAAATATTTCAAAATAACAAAGTACCTGTGTGCGTGTGTGTGTGTGTGTGTGAGCGTTTATTTTCAGTGTTTTTTTTATTAAGTTTTTCAGTGTCATTGACATTATTATTATGCCGCTAGACTTTAGATAGGATGGTGGTAGCTAACCAGGTAGACTTAACAAGCTCTTAAACTAATACCTACGTAACTGTTGTTTTGCCTACTACAGTAAAAAATATTACATACGAGTAACTAGCGGCCGCTCGCGGTTTCACCCGCGTGGTTCCCGTTCCCGTAAAAACATCGAGATAAAAAGCATTCTATGTGTTAATCCAGGTTATAAACTATATGTATGCCGAATTTCATCCAAATCCATTCAGTAGTTTTTACGTGAAAGAGTAACAAACATCTATCCAAACTTACAAACTTTCGCGTTTATTATATTAGTAGGATATTATGGAGCTCAAGTGAAATTGACTATGAATAGAAAAAAACAATAAATTAATGGTCTAAACTTTCTTATGCTTATGCCTATCCATCCATAGTAGTAAAATTAAGTTGAGACGATTCAAAATGCTTATTTTAAGTTTACTGAATAAAAAAATGTAATTTTATTATGTGAAATGAAATGACGTGCCCCCAGAGCAGCGGGGCGAGGCGAGGAGCCCCGAGGACTCTTATGATCGATTACTGAATCTTAATATTGGACAGAGACGATTGTCAGCAGGTACGAATGGTTGGTTGATGCGTCTAATTTGGAGTCTGCTGTCCGCGGTCCCAAACCACCCTGGCGACAAGTAATGGGATGGTACAAGGTGTTTTAGTGGGTAAGGCCCGTAAAAGGATTTCACATTGTATAAAAAAAGGGTGGATGCGTCTGATTGGTGCGGTTCGTGCCTTGGTAGCCGTCTGTTACGCCCCCGTCGTAAGACCTTTTGGCGTACTTGGGGAAGCCGTTGTATTTGCAACCGCCGCAGCCCTGTAGCGCAGTAAACATAGACACTGTATTCGTAGCCGTGGTAGCCACCGTCGTAGCCGCCTTGGCCGTAGCGTAGCCGTACCGCTGGCTGCCATGCGCCAATTCACCAGTATAAATATAAAAGTAATGCAAGTATGTAATGCATTTACTAGTGGAAATGTTGTATTGTTTTCAGAACTGTTGTTTATTTTTGTATTCCTGTTTACTGCTTATTACAACTTTTATACTTTTCGGTATCCCGTACAAACTACAAAGTTCAAAAAATCAATAAACCAATTTTAATGAAACTTTGCATGCTGAAGCTTTTCCATTTGTTTGTTACAGAGATCTGAATAGCAGTCAGAAAACATTTTAAGAGGGTTTACGGAATTCCTTTTCCAACTTCCAACCGTATCCGTAGCCGTGGTAGCCACCGCCGTAGCCGCCCTGCCCGTAGCTATAGCGCTGGCTGCCATGTGCCAATTCACCAGTATAAATATAAAAGTAATGCAAGTATGTATGTGTTCACTAGTGCAAATACTATATTGTTTTCAAAATTAGTTTATAATATTAAAACGAATTAGTTTAGAATACTAAACCATAACATACTAAATTATAATATAACATTTTAAATTATTTTTATGTCATAAACAGTCCAATAACTCATGTTTTAATCAAAAAGAAATACAAAAATACAAAATACGTATAAATATCCAAAAAAAAAATAACAAAATAACACAGGCTCACAAAATGAAAATTAAACAACAAAAAAACAGGTGGTTAGTGTGTGAGGCCAACAAGGACCCTGTCTCAGCAATATGCTGCCACGTCCTTCAAAGTTGGGCAGAGTGACGAAGCAGCGCTGATATTCTGATGACAGTGTACTTGGGGTAGCCATATTAATCGTAACCACCGCAGCCCTGTAGCGTAGTAAACATAGACACTGTATCCGTAGCCGTGGTAGCCACCGTCGTAGCCGCCTTGTCCGTAGCGTAGTCGTAGCGCTGGCTGCCATGCGCCAATTCCCCAGTATAAATATAAAAGTAATGCAAGTATGTAATGCATTTACTAGTGGAAATGTTGTATTGTTTTTAGAACTGTTGTTTATTTTTGTATCCCTGTTTACTGCTTATTACAACTTTTACACTTTTCGGTATCTCGTACAAACTACAAAGTTCAAAAAAATCAATAAACCACGTTTAATGAAACTTTGCATGCTAAAGCTTTTCCATTTGATTGTTACAGAGATCTGAATAGCAGTCAGAAAACATTTTAAGAGGGTTTACGGAATTCCTTTTCCAACTTCCAAAATCAAGGAAAATACAGAAATCTAAATAGTATAAATAGACATCAGAAAATATTTTAAAAAACGTTTCAGCAAAATTTATGCGACTTAATGTCCTCTATAGAAACTTTAAAATCGCATAAACTTACTCAGCTGATTAAAAGTTTTTTCTTCTTTTTGAACTTGGAAGTTGTAGGTTTTGTTGCTGAAGTGTGTGATCCCTCTTAATACAGAATGCTTTCGCCATTATTAATTAACAATGTCAACATAAACATTTGCTTTTCAAAACAAATACAAATCAGGTAACATAACATCGCACGTTTACTGTTCAATTAGTAATACCTATTAGTTTTGCGGTGAACTAACATTTATTATGTACGAATTCTAGTTAATATAACATTATACCTACGCATTACCTGCAAATGTTTATACATTGATTTGTAGCTAATTGTACGGAGCATGAGTAATTTTAGTCGTGGTACTCATATTTAACCGTGTTGCGTAGCGGTGAAACAATACTACCACCCATTTTCTTCCCTTGGGTGTCGTAAAAGACGACTAACGGACTAAGGACTGCACATACATCCAACAGCTAAGAGCGGAGGTGGGCTCACCACCTGTGAAGCTGTGCATATGTGCAGTCAATATTTGGTGAAAAGTAGACTACGGTAGAGGACTGCTTTCGCTGTCCTCATAGCATAGTCTCTGACTAACCCTTTTCGAAGATTTAAGTCGAGATGTATGTGCTCATATTTAATTTAAAATAATTAGAACTTTCTTTATTATTTAACCTGTCTTGGGCCGGTGAGGGTTATTTATGGCCCTATCACCTGTTTTAATCAATATTAAGAACAATGTTCTTGTGAGAAGATTTGAGCTGGACAGTGGAAAGTTTATAAATTGCAGCTGATGTTAACAATATCTTTAACTTTCGTTTTTTTTTTAAAAAAACATTAGAAATTCAATAGTTAGTTGTGGTCATAGAATTACGAACGGCTCGTACCGAAAACAATGTATGAAATCTATTTTTAAATAAATAATTTAATAATCTAGTTTTGAGGGTTCTGTACCCAAAGTGTAAAACAGGACCCTATTACTAAGACTCCGCTGTCCGTCCGTCTTTCGTTTGTCTTCGTCTGTCAACAGTCTGTATCTCATGAACCGTGAAACGTCAGTTGAAATTTTCACAGATAATGTAGGTATTTCTGTTGCCGTTAGAATAACAAATACTAAAAAACAGAACAGAATAAATATTTAAGGGGGCTTCCATAAACCAAACGTGATTTTTATATTTAATGGTACGGAACCCTTCTTGCGCGACTCCAACTCGCACTTGGCCGGTTTTATTAATTATTTATTTATGTCTTGAAATTTTCACGTCACTAAGATACTAACCTACCCGACTTACTAAATCATATAACATTTTATGTAATACAAAGTTCGATAACTCATGTTTTAATCACTGGACAAATAATTAAAGACACAAAGTGAAACTACATTATTAAATTAAATAATAATTAAATTAAATGAATTGAATAACGTTAATGTAGGAGGTATTACTGTAGTTTATAAAAATAAAAATAAATATTTGGTAGGATAACCATTGTTTGTTTGCAATTACATCACTGCATCGACTAGGCATCGAGGATATTAGAGTTTGGCAAGTTTCAATAGAAATGGTGTTCCACGATTCCACAAACGCATCATAATATCGTTCATCGTTTAGATAACTTGTTATTTTAGCGGATACGCTCTTCTTCACTTTGCGCCACAATTTTTCAATGGAATTGAGATCAGGGCCATTTGCAGGCCAGTCTAGCATCGAAACGGGTTGGCTTTTGAATCAAGTCGCCTGAATTTGAAGAAACTAACACTGTGGGGGGGTCTAAGGGGTTCTTAAATAAAGGTTTATTAACATTTTAGCTGCCGCCGTTGCGTTAAAATATTAAAAAACCACTTGAAAGTTTTGTCAAAATCGGCTGTAATCACGAAAAAGGACACGTTTTTAGGTTATATAGTACCTACCATAGTAACAGAAGCGAAGCGAGGGGACAGGGAGGTTTTTAGTAAATTTCCATATTTTTCAGATTAATATAACTTAAAATTTACTTGTCTGCAGCAGGAGGGGTAAGTGGGGGGTACTCCTCCCTCCTCCCCTTCCCTTCCCCCCAATTCAGGCGTTTCGATTCAAAAGTTTTATAACAATACATAACCTCAAAATACAAAAATTAACATAACTTTAAAACTACTTGTTTGTGGCAGGGGGGGTAAATGGGGGGTAGTCCTCCCCCTCTCCCTCCCCCTCTCATTCTCCCCTCTCCCTCTCCCCTCCCCTCCCTCCCCACCCCAATTCAGGCGAGTTTTTTCATCAGTTTCGAGGTAAAAGTTTCAGAAAGTTTTACCTCGAAGCTGATGGCTCCCTAAGAATTTTTTTAACAGAATGGGAAGTGTGTTTGGGGTCATTATCATGTTGAAATATCCAGGTCACGGTAACGTTTCCTCAGCGTAAGAAAGCACAGTTTCTTCCAAAATGATTTTGTATTTAAATAATTGATATAGATTACCTTACATTTTTTTTCACGGGGCCCACACCATATACAGAGAAACATCCCCAAACTTTAATGATTCCTCGTCCAAGCTTTGTTTTGTGGTGTATGTATTATTCAACACTTGCTTTGCAGGACGTTGCACGTAGTTTACCATCAGAACTCAGTCTATTTATCTTTGACTCATCAGAAAATAATACCATCCATTGTGTTTCCTTCCAGCTGCCATACTTTCGTGCGAAATCCAGTCTCGCTTGTCGGTGCTGCCTGTTGACGACCAGTACTTTCCTTTCTATTCTTCAAAATAATTTTGCATCATTTAATCGTCTATGAATTGCACGTGCGGATACTCCTTACCTGCTGCCAAAAACTTCCCTTCTTATCGTTTCTGAGCCCCTAAAGGGATCAGCCTTTGCTGCCCGAACAATCATATAATCCTCTCGAGATGTCGTTTTCCGAAATTTAGGGTTTCGAGATACGTTATTGGTAGTGTGAAATTCCTTAAAATGATTGACCGCGTAAAAACTTATATGATCAGCAATTTTTTTGTAAGACTAATCAGTTTCATAAAATACAATTATAATTTTTCTTCTCAAAGATACGCAACTTTTTTGCTTTTTCATGTTTTGTAATAAATAATATTAAATATTTAACAACTTGTAATATTTATGTAAATGGCGCCAAAACACTCCCTATTTATATTATAAAAAAAATCATTTCGTCTCTCAGAGACAGCAATTGACAACTATGAAAGCACTAAAATGGCTGCCAAATTGTGAGTCTGATGTTCTACAAGAGTAAAAATACAAGTTTTTCTAAAATATGTTTCACGAATACATTACAAGCCTTGTAAATAACAATAATAATATGCCATTTTACAAGTTCGATTGGACGATCTGTCTGAAAAACTGACGACGATAACTTCGCACAGAGATGATTGAAATCGTTGAAAGTCTCCAAAGAGATTTAAACATAAACTAATACAATTGTATAGTAGTAATTACTACTACTACTATACTATTGTATTAGTTTAATGTCTTTGAAAGTCTCAAACAGAATTTAACATGAAACATCACGAGTGTGATACAGGCACCATTTTATTATTTACCTTTTTATTTTAAACTAGCGACCCGCCCCTGCTTCTCACGGGTGCAATGCTGTGATACTAAATATACTACATTAGCTCTAATATAATCAAGAAGAAAAGTCAATCATATTTTTTTATTTTTTTTATTGGCAACGTGTAAGCGCTTGGCCTTCATCTCACCAGATGGTAAGTGACGATAAGGCCGAAGGTGGAAGCGCGCTTCACCCGGAATCCTCAACCACTGAGGAACTGGCTATCTTATCTCAAACTGCCGGAACACAACAATGCTATAAACATCGTTGTTATGGCGACAGACTTAGATAAGATGGTGGTAGCTAGCCAGGCGGACTTAACAGCCCTACCACCAACCAAACCGAGCACACAAAGATGTACCCCCCGCTGGGAATCGAACCCGGGACCTCTGAGTCTGAAACCGGTGGCTTAGCCGCTAGACCACAGAGGCGGTTAAAATAATATAGGCATATTTGGTATTTTTATTTTTTATATTTTGATAAAAATAAAATAAGTAACTAACAAAAATGTATTTATCATCAAAGCATCTTATAACTACATGTAGGTAGGTAATTATATCTGTTTTTTATTGGGTAATAGACAGTAAAATACAGGTATAATCGTAGCTGTTGTTTCCATTGTACTTTTACGTGGTTAAAAGTAATTGGTAATAAATCAGTGCAAAGTTATTTGAACTAGAATTCGTAAAATTGAATTGAATGCTACCCGTTCCTAATTATATGTCCACAATATATACATAAATTTTGTACAAATTGGCTGAAGTATGACGGTGTTTCTAAACTAGTTCTACCATTCTTTGTGTATCTACTTTTATTAATCTACTTTAATTAATTGACTTTTTTTCGACTATTTTTTTTCCTAATTTAATTTGGCGTAACGAGTTATTCATATTTTTGTGTCATAATAATATTTTGACATAATTGTTTTTTGGCATACTATTTCAGTAAGCATAGGCTAATGTTTTTTGCCCTAATTTTGATTTGCATAAAGTTATAAGGCATATTGTTTATTCGTCTAATAGTTATTAGGCATAAAGATAGTCTGGTAGATTAGACAAGACATAAGGTGAGGTTATCGTTTAAAAATCCACTATAATTTGGATAAGTTTTTATTAAGATTTGTCTTTGCAATATTTTTTATTTTATTGATAGCTATTTGAATTTGAAAAACCGAAATAGGTATTAGGTATATCAAAAATAAATTGGATACCGTAGTATAATAGTAAGTTAGGGATCCAACCTGTTTATTTTATATACGAAAAGTGTTCTATTAAATGCAAACACAAAGTTTCCAAAACTTGCTTTTTCCCTAATTATTATGCCTATCAAAATTATGCTTAAATATCATTATGCGTAAGCAAATTTAGGCTTTAGAATAGTATGTTTAACAGTTATTATGCTTATAGTAGTTATGCTTAAATAAAATGTGCCTTATAAGTTATGCCTAATTATTATTGTGCGTAACTATTATTAGGATAAGTAAAAGAATGCCATGTTAAATTATGACATAAAATTTTATGCAAAAAATAGGGAACCGTCTTACTTCACTAGGTTTTATCGATTTTATGTACGTAATGTGTGGGATTCCGATTTCAAAACCACAAACACATGATTCGGTAGTGTTAAAGTTAAAACAAAGTTAGACTTTATTATTTTTTTAACTGTTCTGTGATTATTTTAATGAATACAGGTTTTGGAATATAGTTTAATCTGCAAAAAGAATTGCCGGCGGTATAGTGGTTTCAGTTGGTGAATAAGAAAGTGTAAAATTTATTTCGTTTGATTCGTTTATTTATTTGGTTTATTTCAGTTCATCAAAGTTTAATACATTTAACAATCAAAACAAAAAAATATACTTAAATTATATAAACAGTTTCAGTGTAGCGGTCGCATTTTTAACAATTTGAAAAAATAACAACATTGCTCTAACGAAAACCTCCGAACAACATAGTATAATAAATATCGACGCGCAACGAATAAGACGTCGAACCGATTGAGCGACTTAGACAAAAGGCCTGCATTACCCTTTAAAGTGGCCCGATCCGGCCTATCTGAATCCCTATCACTATTATGAGTCGCGACGATTTCTCACGAGTCACACCAGCTATCTTGTAAAGGAGTCACGTATTTTTTTGCGACGATGGCTTTGAAGCTCGAGCTCAGCTCCTTAACAATATCATAACCATGTAGGTCGGCGCAGTTGCTTATTGAATTTCTCAGTGAAAACGGTTCGGTGACTGTGAATTTCTAGTTGCGTCCGTTGTATGCCGCTGTATGCCGCTTTGGTTGTAAACATTATATTGTATCGAGACAGACGTGGTAATGTGTGTTAGATGGAGGGTCACCGACTTAAAAAGTAATTGGTTTTTTTTAGTACTTGAAGAACAGGTACAGTTTCTATTTTCTATGTTAGCTAAGTTGGCTATGCCAAGGTTGCTCTGTATTTGAACTGCGCTAAGTCGTTTCGGACTAGGTTTTTTTTAAATAGCGGCCCTTCACGTAGGTAATAGTAAATAATAAAACGTTAACATTTAAATAAAGGTTGTTTTTCACATAAAAATAGCATTATAACTTTTCCCGTTAATTTTTCTAATATACTCTTTCCCAAAATTAACCTTGTCCTTTATAATAATTACGAGTACAACGAAAAATAAAACAAAATTACTCGAGTCAGTCTCAAGTGATGCTCCATCATACATGATTTTTACTTGATATAGATAAGGGTCATAAAATAAATCGGAAAACAATTTTACGTTACCAATTGGTAGGTATATTGGTAGATATACATCCATAGTATAGCATAGAGCGGCGATGGGCTCACCATCTATCTATCCGTGCTGAGCACGTGTGCAGTTTATTACAACTGAAACTTTGACTATGGCAGTGGACTGCGGCTGCGGTCCTCATTGCCTTGTCTCTGACTAACCCTTTCTGGATGAAAATATTGAATCTATGCATGTTTAACGTATAACAAGCGTCAGCAAACTTAAAAAAACCAACAAAGCTGGAATAGTTAGATCTCAATATGATGCAGCGCAGACAAGTCAAACATTACGAGCGTATCCGCCGCTGATCGGTTATTTGAATTCAGCGAGCACGCCCGAATGTACGGTTACAAACTAAACATGCTCAACTTTTAAATACTAACAGATCCAAACGTAATTTTAACTTTGCACACTTTAAGTTTGCACAGACCGTTCTAAAGGAAGTAATTGATTTTAATTCCGGCAGGCAGTACGTTGAAACGCAGCGGAGCGTTAATGAAAAATAATTTCCCCATCTGAAGTTGTAAGTTAAAGAGCTGTGCGAGTGCGGACCGGGCGCCGACCGAAGTTACAGCTACAAGAAATATTGTCCATTAAAAATTCCGCTTCTAGAGAATATTAGACACAGAAGACTGCATTCACATAAAAACAATGTAATTACTGCACTTGTAGTTAGCTTCATTAAATGCCGGTAAGTATCTGATAGCTTATCGGTTGCTTATAATCTCTAAAAAGCTGGAGACAAAAGATTTGAATAGACTGTATAATCAAGATCTAGTCCAAAATTTATGATAATTAGTAGTCATTTACTTTCAAAATAAATAAATTCATTAATGTATTAAATTTTAATTTTTTCCATGGCAAAGCACACTCGCTATATACAATGGTCAAAAAATGACATTCACGGATGACGGAATTCACCGGATGCGGCTGGCACAAGACCGCAATGATTGCCGCAATGGAGAAGAGGCCTAAACCCAGCAATAAGTTGATAAGGGCTAAGAGACAGAAAGAGAGAGAGCGCGACAAGGTTATTACTGGATCGGCAACCCTTGAAATACCTACCTCTGGTGTTGCAAACGTCCGTTATTTTTAACTATTGATTGTTCGAAATTCCTGTATTAGTAAACGTGATCGAATGCTCAATAAAACTGGCTAGCCTAATATCATTGATGGCACAAGCCTTACGCCAGCTATGGCCAGCATGTGCGCCGTCCAGTCATTAAAATATGCCATTAGGTGTTTAGATCTCAATAGATTGATGGGTCGCGCCGACGTCGTCATTAGGTCCAGGGAGTTTTTCCCGGGGCCCGGTCTCCCCAGATAATTGGGCCGAATGTTTTCGTCCGCGCTCTCTAATGACTGGCATTTCTGTTTACCGACGGGACAACCCGCCTTTATTGAGCCGTTAGCGTTTAACTCCCGAAGCCACCGGTTTTAGACTGTTTTAAAGGGGACCTCCTTTTTTTTGTTTTAAAACGGTAGTCGCTGCGACGAATCTGATATTAATGAATGTGTCCCTATAGCTGTTCAGCCAGTGCTTTTACGACGGTGACGCTGATTCTATTTTCGAGATGAGCACGTACTGATAAATTTACATGTTTCACTTTAACCTGACGGTGGAGTTATTTTTACTTGGCTCATTTGAATTGTTGGGCTATTTCGAGATGGAAATTTAGCAATCCAATGGATACGTAGTGACTATGCTTGCAATAGCAGATTGGATATTACTTCATAATTTAATAAAGCATTAATGAATTAATAAAAAATATATTTTGAGAACACATAGACCATCAACAAAAGGAAGCAAGAAAAAAACAACAAAATTTTGTGTTGGTGATTTAAGGATAAATAATAAATTTAAAAAAATTCACAATAGAACTGTCACACCAATCATTCTGCCCCAAACTAAACATAGTCCGAACTATACTGACTGAATAACGGATAAACCTACATAAATACTAATAAATATCCATGACTCGGTCACAAATGCTCGCGCTCACCACAAAAACATTTTCCCCTACCGGGATTCAAACCTGGGACCGTGGATTGCGTAAACAGTGTCGCTGACCATTCGACCACCCGGCCGTCTAATAAGTAGAATGTTAAGGAGTAGGCTATTTAGTTGGAAAACTTATTTTAATAGAAGCATTTCAAGAAGACATTCAACACCACTTATCCAATGCTACAACATCGCAATTAGTACAGATCTAAATTGTTAGCCAAAGTTTTGTATGCAAGTATCTAGTAGCTTATTAATAAGCTAAATATTAATTATCTGTTTCATCTTAATAATAACAACAACACTTTACACATAAAATCAAAACTCGAATATTCTTATCATCTTGTAATAAAACTTAATAGATTATCGCTTTAAGCTGCCGTGCAAAAGGAAACAAATGCAATTCTCCCATTAAACCTATTTTCCTTTATTTTTAAATTGCGCAATCACTCCTTTTCCATTTGCAATATACAGCGCCCAACTCAAGGAACAATAAATTACCTACATGTACCTTTTAATTTTTGCGTAGGGTCAGCGGCTATCGACATTTTTCGGTGTCCATCGATGCGTCACTTCTGTTCGACGATAGATTGATCACCGCAGTGAATGACGTTCTCATTCCGGGCCGGTGTGCCTTGGACGGACGGTTTTATTTTAGGTATACGAGTAATATATGATCCGAATATTGAGGTCTGAGTATTGCACATTTGTGAAGTTAGGTACGCCAAATATTTTGTCGCTTTTGTTTATTGTATTATGCACAATGTTTAAGACTGAAATCTTTAATTAGAACGTTCTACTCATATTGACCTACGGAACCGAGACGTGGACACTAATAGTGCGACAAGGCTATAAGTACTTATATAGTCAAATAAGCTTATATAATAGTGTAAGGGTGGATTCGAAAAACTGGATTATGGCTATACCTAGATTAAACGCCGAATTTGTATAGAGTAATCTCGGAGTAACTCATATTCCAGTTTGGTCGAATCCAGCCTTAAGTTTATGTGGGCTATGTAAAAACTCCGAGTTTCAGTTTTGGAATAGATAAGACATGAAGATATTCAACAGAGAATCAAAATTACCAATATAGACGATTAGGAAACCAAAGTGGGCTGGTCACATCTGTCGCAGAACCGATAGTAGGTGATGCCTCCTACCACTACAAAATTAGCAGCATTCTTAATGTAACATACTAATTCGATCTCAACTATAACTGAAGTTGTACCAATAAGATAAGATAAAGATAATTATACTTTATTGTACACCACAAAAAGTAAAAAAAAATTGAGAAAAAAAAATCTTATTAAGTTGACGTACAAAGGGCGGTCTTATCACTAAAAGTGATTTCTTCCAGACAACCTTTGGATGGACAAGATTAAAATTTTAAATAGTTATGGTTTTAGCCGTGTCGCGTAGCGGCTCATTAAAAGAATACTACTACCCTCTCTCTTCCCTTGGGTGTCTTAAAAGGCGACTAACGGACTAAAGACTGCACATACATCCAATAACATATGCGGCATATATAGCGGCGATGGGCTCACCACCTGTCACGCTGAGCAAATTTGTGCAGTCGCTATTTGGTGAAAAGTGGACTATGCCTGTAACGGACAGATTAATCGGTGATCAAATTAATGGTTAGGTACGTAGAGAGAGAACGAACAAGTTAATGTAACTATTAGGTTCGGAATCAATTAGGGATTGGAATTTGTATAATGATTGATTTGATAAACAATAGGGCGATACCGCATCGCATCCGCTTGCGTTTGATTGTATACGCATACAATGTGAATAAAATAATATCTTAAAAAATTTTAGCCGCGGTACTTATGTAACGAATAAAAAATGTTACCATCGCCTTCTAGAAACTTGCACGTTTGCTACAGCGCCCTCTCTTGATAAAAAACTGAAGCTGCTATTTACGTAATTATGAAGTTTTACTTATTGTTACGAAATTGATTGGTATTGATGTTCAAATTAACAAGTAGCTTCTGTAGAGGATAGATATTCATACCATGTAAGCATAGCCGTTTGCGTGTGATCTGTGATTGTATACGAATAAAAGAAAAACTTAGAAAATTTTAGCCGTCGTATTTACGTAGCGGTTAAAAATGTTACCATCGCCATCTAGAAATTTGCATGTTTGCTACAGCTCCCTCTCTTGATGAGTAGATGAAGCTGCTATTTACGTAATTTGAAAGTTTTAATAATTGTCACGAATTTGATTGTTATCGATTGTTATTGATGGGCAGCTTAACAAGTAGCCTCTCTAAATGATAATTAGTCATACAATGTAAGCATAGTACGAACGGAATAACAATAGGAGATAAAACTAACATGGCGATCGTGGTAAACTTGTAAATGTTTTATGGTCGGACAACGTATTGTATTGTTCCTCCGAAACGGCTAAGCCCACGTGAATGGCGTTTATCTAAAATTATGGTAGACATAACGCCCGACGTGGTGGTGAAGTCAAAATTAGCCGCGCGGAATTATTGTAATCTGCACGTAGCATTGTTTAGGAATAATTCTCGCAAAAACTAGACTAGCGCTCTAAGATATGCAATTGCTTAGATGTGTTATAACGAATCGCATACGCAAATATATTTTAAGATAGGTCTAGACTTATATTTTGTTGTATAACTTAGAATCAGAGCGTTTGGATATAAATGGAATTTTAGTCGATTTTAAAGTGTCAGTTCATAGTGGATCTGAATGTGCATTCAGAATATTTTTGTAATTAAAAAGGGGCGACTACCTCTACTTCTCTGCTCTCTAATTGGCTAGAATAATTCAAATCTTCTAGAAGCTTTTTTGTATAAAAGGGCCGAGCGGGATTTCGGTCTTCATGTTCACTTCAAGCAGTCTACCGAGCAGCAACTAGCTGGAACCTTTGGAAAATCAGAAAACTGAAGAAGTAATTGAGATATACCTAGAGCAGTTTAGAGCCAGTGTGAAAGTTGAGTATTTAGGGAAACTTTATAAACACTGTATAAATTGTGCTTTGTGTGTGTTCACTTCAAGCAGCAATCCGAGTAGCTTATAGTAGCTAATGAACCAGAAACTAATGGAAAATCAGAAAACTAAAGAAGTATTAGATATACCTAGTAAAGTTTAGAGCCAGTGTGGGAAGTTGAGTATTTTGGGAAACTTTATATACACTGTATAAATTGTGCTTTGTGTATCTGACTGACGTGTAATTACCAGCTTGGATTTGACCATTTATGTACCTGTGTGTGTGTGCGTGTATATAACCTTGTGCGTATAACCTTTGTGCCTGACTTTAATTTGCATGGACCTTACGTGTATTGTGTGTGCATGACCATATGTGTATTACCTACTGTGTGTGTGTGTATTACCTTATGTGCGTGTAACCTTGTTATATATTGTGTATTGACTATTGTGTACATAGATGTTTTGTGAGTCAAAGAAATAAATCTCCGGTCGAGGGGGTATAAGTTGCATTCGTGTTTTGTTCATACTTATTGGCGGAGCACTGACGTCGTGGTTCTGCCAGGAGCCCTACCCTCGACATTGTGGTCCTTCGAGCCGGATCCTGCACAGGAAGTGAACATCAAGTGAACATCAGATCGAAGACCTTGACCATAGGATGCCGCAGACAAGGAGCGGTGTTCGCCGGAAGGAGGATGCAGAGGCATTATTGGAGCAAGCTGGACGAGGTACGTTCGAGTTACCACCCGCCTCACCCTCAGTGCCTGAACCGAGCATCGAGCACGAGGGGGGTCGACCCCTACCCCGGATCCATGGAGAGGAACGACCAGAACCTAGTGGGGGTGCACAGTCTAGGCTTACCGACGCTGCTGAAGAGCAACACGCGCCCGCAGCATCACGACCAGCTGCACGAGCAGCTTCAATACGATCGACGACAAGCATCACCTCCCGCCTTAGAAAGTCGGAATACGAGGCGGAAAAAATGCTGATGGGACTGAAGCAAAGGGAACTTCAGATGGAACTGAAGCAAAGGGAACTTCAGATGGAACTGAAGCAAAAGGAACTTCAGATGGAAGCGGAGCTTATAAAGAAGAAGCTGGCATGGGACACAGCCGTCATTGAAGAAGATGGGGTTGAGAGCGTGGCCGATAACACGAATTTGGAAGATCGTGTTGACACATGGCTCAACCAGCATTCATCGACGATGCTGCCAGAATCCAGAACAGCTCCAAATCCAGAATACTGCCGCGACCCAGGCCACATACGGGGGGAGTCAGAACGACCCGCGCCGCCGCCGAAGACTCAAGAGGACCTTCGTCGACGACCATCCCCGACGCCCGGCAGGAATAGAGGGATTGATCGACTGGCAGATCTCTTTCAGAACATGGTACAGACGAGGCCACGCCCAAGACAGGCCACCGAGTTGCCCATATTTACGGGTGCAGCTACGGAATGGCTTCCATTCAAGGCGGCTATGAGAGAGACCTCTGAGATGTACCAATTTACGCCAGTAGAGAACATTGCCCGGTTACGCAACTGTTTGCAAGGTGAAGCAAGAGAGTGCGTGTCGGCGTTATTGGCTACAACTACGGACCCAGCTGTAATCATGCGGACTTTGGAGCAGTGTTACGGGCGTCCGGAAGTTATTATAGATCGAGCCTTGGAGCAGCTAAGAAGATTGCCAAGGCCGGGTCCCGCCGCACCAGACTTGAATAGTTTTGCGATGAAACTACAGAACGTAGTATGTGTACTGATGCAGGTGGACCAAAGAGGCTACTTAAGTAACCCAATGCTGACCAGAGAAGTGGTCGCGAAACTAAGCCCGCATATCGTATCCCGATGGTGTGATTATGCCGAAGAATACGGATCGTATACGGAACCTGAGATAGTTACGCTATCGAAATTTTTAATGCGTGAAGCAGACCGCGCTTTACACCACGCCTACTCACCGGCACCCAGCACCCTAATGAAAAGAGACGAACGCAGAGAGGAGCGTAAGCCGCGCCCAGCTGTTACGATGCGACGTGCTGCTACGTATAACGTTAGTGAAGAGAGCGATAAAATGCGTTGTTGCTGCTGCCAAGGTGAGCACGAATTGACTAGATGCAAGAAGTTTGCCGCTTTAAGTCTGAATGAAAGATGGCAAGTAGTTAGAAAGGAACGGTTGTGTTTTAAATGCATAGTTAGCAATCATCGACGACCATCGTGTCAAGCGAGGCCCTGCGGCGTGAACGAGTGTTGCCGGCCTCATCATAGACTTCTACACTCAGATGTCGCTCCATCCATTCCATGATGCGTCACCGCCGTAAACTCCATTTGGCTTGTGTAATGTTCAATATTGTAAAGGATCAAGCTCCTGCTTATTTATATAACAAGTTGTCTTGGGTTTCGAACCGTAAGCCTTATGGGGTCCGACGACATGCTTTACAGCTGTCAACTCCACATCACGCATCTGCTGCTTTCCGAGGAAGTTTCCGTTATGCAGCGACAAAATGCTGGAACAATATTCCTCCACCGATTAGGGACCTGCAAAGCAAAAACGGTTTTAGGCATAAACTAAAATTGTTTCTAAGCAACTTTCAGAGTTCACAAGAGTTTTTGCTACAAGATACGAGCGCATTGTCATAAAACCCTTACCTTGTTTGTATGTCCTGTTTGGTTGTGGGGCGTCTTGTGTTGTTGTCATGAATTTGTGTTGTGCTGGCTATCACATTAATTGTCAAAAGCACTATGATGGTACCGTACTTGTTAAATTCTAATAAATGTTTGTGTTTCACTCTTTTTCAAAATTCTATCCATTTATTTCATAACTGTAACTATATTTGTATTCTGTCTCACTACATTACAAGGTGTATTTATTATTTTGTGAATTTTTATGTTGGACACACGTCTATTAATTCTTTTTCCTCTTTGTTGTAGTTTTTTTTTATTTTTTTTTTAATTATCTGTAATATTTTTAATAAGGCGAAGGGGTTTGCTGTATACAGCTACTAGTTAAGAGTTCATGTTTTAATTTAAAGTCTTGTTTTGTTTTTAATTTTTGTCATCGTGTTGATGTTATCGCAGCATCACCGAACCGGTTCCGACGGAAGATCAGCGCTGATCGCAAGGCCAGCATTTTGCTGAGTCGGAATCCGTTTTGGGACGTTTTCTGTATGTTTTTTAATTTTATTTTTGTTTGTAAATTACCTGTTGTGTCCCAAATAAATGTTTTTTCTTTCTTTCTTTCTTCTTTCTACGACAGTCGCCTCAACTGGAGGTCGACAAGTACTGTTGAAGGTTTGCCCGGTTATAATAAAGGGACCGGCAGGCGAGATGGAGGCATACGCCTTATTGGATGAAGGATCAACGATTTCACTGATCGACAAGGATGCAGCCAGAAGTATTCAAGCCGATGGACCTGTCCAGAATATACACCTGCACGGGGTGAACAGCGTGACGAGGGAACCAGACAGCCGCAGAGTCAAGTTTCAGATTAGAGGTATAAACACTGGTTACTTTGATTTGGAAGCAAGGACGATCGAGGTCATCAGCTTGCGTGGACAAACCGTTCCTAAGTCCGTACTTAGATATCCACATTTGAGCAAGCTTAACGCAAAGGAGGTATGCTACGAGATGGCACGACCGCAGCTGTTGATAGGTGCCGACCATTGGCATCTTATAGTGACCAGACAGCTGCTAGCCGGCAGAAGATTGCAACCCGTAGCATCTCGCACCAGCTTGGGGTGGGTACTGCTTGGACATATGCCTCGGACTACCTTCACTGGAGACCATGAAGCAGTGGTTCACATCCGACTGTCGGATTCATCACGATCCAGGAACACCGATGGCGTTGAAGAGGAACACCTAGACAATCTCATCAAGGAACACTACGAGATAGACGCCCTTGGAGTATCTTTGAGGAAGAAGCCAAGGGCTGAAGATGGACGTGCCCTCGAGATCATAAAGAGGACAGCCTGTTGCGTGGGCGGTAGTTACGAGGTAGGTTTACCATGGCGTAAGGATCAGACTACCATGCCACCGAGTTATGGCAATGTGTTAAGGCACCTGAAGGGAATCGAGAAGAAGATGGACTGGGATCCAGTATTCGCTTCGGACTACAGTGCTCAGATAGAGAATCTGCTAGACAAGAAATCCGCAGCGCTATCTGACCGCACCGACAGGAGCAGTTCGAAAAGTTGGTACCTACCGCACTTTGCCGTAAGAAATCCGAACAAACCAGGGAAGATACCTCTGGTGTTCGACGCAGCAGCTGTCACGAGCGACGTGAGCCTGAACCAGAAGCTATTGGAAGGACCGGACCTCTTGACATCACTGCCAGGGATACTGTACAGGTTCAGGGAAAAGCCTGTTGCAGTAACCGCCGATATACAGAAAATGTTCCTTCAGGCCAAGATAAGAAAAGAGGATCAACCGGCGCAATTCTTCCTATGGCGAGGACGAGATCGCGTAAGTCTGCCGCCCATTTACAAATTGTGGGCTGAACTACTTCAGGCCTATGAGCGTAACTGTTGGACGACGGCACGAAAAGCGGTGGTGAGCGTTATTCACCTGCCTCACTACAAGGGCAGTGCATATGGAGCTCGTCACCAGCTTGAGCACCGACTTTGCGATTATGGCCCTGCGTCGCATGGCAGCGCGACGCGGGTGGCCTCATCGTGCTGAACGTCGCCGATGACTGCGCCTCCTCCGGACCAGAGGGGAGGGACCAAGAACCATCCGCGCCTACCCCAGATGCAGAGGGGAGGCTGTGCTGCGGTCCTGAGCATCTGTAGCCAGCGTGCCAGGACCTGCCTACCTGCGCCTCCCCCGGACCAGAGGGGAGGGATACGCTTTGCTCCTGAGCGCCGCTACACAGCGAGCTAAGAGCCGCTACACCGCGCCTCCCCGGATGCAGAGGGGAGGCTGTGCTGCATCCTGAGCATCTGTGGCCAGCGTGCCAAAGCCTGCCTACCGCGCCTCCCCGAATGCAGAGGGGAGGCTGTGCTGCATCCTGAGCATCTGCAGCCAGCGTGCCATGACCTGCTTACCGCGCCTCCCCGGATACAGAGGGGAGGCTGTGCTGCATCCTGAGCATCTGTAGCCAGCGTGCCAGGACCTGCCTACCTGCGCCTCCCCCCGACCCGAGGGGAGGGATACGCTGAGCACCTGAGCGCCGCTACACCGCGAGCTAGGAGCAGCTACACGTCGAGCTAGGAGCCGCTACACCGCGAGCTAGGAGCCGCTACACCGCGAGCTAGGAGCCGCTACACGTCGAGCTAGGAGCCGCTACACCGCGAGCTAGGAGCCGCTACACGTCGAGCTAGGAGCCGCTACGCCGCGAGCCTGAGCACCATTAACCGTCATGCTGTCCTACCGGGACGAATGGGCTTCGAGAAAATCTTCGCCGGGGGGAGAATTGTAACGGACAGAATAATCGGTGATCAAATTAATGGTTAGGTACGTAGAGAGAGAACGAACAAGTTAATGTAACTATTAGGTTCGGAATCAATTAGGGATTGGAATTTGTATAATGATGGATTTGATAAACAATAGGGCGATACCGCATCGCATCCGCTTGCGTTTGATTGTATACGCATACAATGTGAATAAAATAATATCTTAAAAAATTTTAGCCGCGGTACTTATGTAACGAATAAAAAATGTTACCATCGCCTTCTAGAAATTCTGCACGTTTGCTCCAGCGCCCTCTCTTGATAAAAAACTGAAGCTGCTATTTACGTAATTATGAAGTTTTACTTATTGTTACGAAATTGATTGGTATTGATGTTTAAATTAACAAGTAGCTTCTGTAGAGGATAGATATTCATACCATGTAAGCATTAGCCGTTTGCGTGTGATCTGTGATTGTATACGAATAAAAGAAAAACTTAGAAAATTTTAGCCGTCGTATTTACGTAGCGGTTAAAAAAGTTACCATCGCCATCTAGAAATTTGCATGTTTGCTACAGCTCCCTCTCTTGATGAGTAGATGAAGCTGCTATTTACGTAATTTGAAAGTTTTAATAATTGTCACGAATTTGATTGTTATCGATTGTTATTGATGGGCAGCTTAACAAGTAGCCTCTCTAAATGATAATTAGTCATACAATGTAAGCATAGTACGAACGGAATAACAATAGGAGATAAAACTAACATGGCGATCGTGGTAAACTTGTAAATGTTTTATGGTCGGACAACGTATTGTATTGTTCCTCCGAAACGGCTAAGCCCACGTGAATGGCGTTTATCTAAAATTATGGTAGACATAACGCCCGACGTGGTGGTGAAGTCAAAATTAGCCGCGCGGAATTATTGTAATCTGCACGTAGCATTGTTTAGGAATAATTCTCGCAAAAACTAGACTAGCGCTCTAAGATATGCAATTGCTTAGATGTGTTATAACGAATCGCATACGCAAATATATTTTAAGATAGGTCTAGACTTATATTTTGTTGTATAACATAGAATCAGAGCGTTTGGATATAAATGGAATTTTAGTCGATTTTAAAGTGTCAGTTCATAGTGGATCTGAATGTGCATTCAGAATATTTTTGTAATTAAAAAGGGGCGACTACCTCTACTTCTCTGCTCTCTAATTGGCTAGAATAATTCAAATCTTCTAGAAGCTTTTTTGTATAAAAGGGCCGAGCGGGATTTCGGTCTTCATGTTCACTTCAAGCAGTCTACCGAGCAGCAACTAGCTGGAACCTTTGGAAAATCAGAAAACTGAAGAAGTAATTGAGATATACCTAGAGCAGTTTAGAGCCAGTGTGAAAGTTGAGTATTTAGGGAAACTTTATAAACACTGTATAAATTGTGCTTTGTGTGTGTTCACTTCAAGCAGCAATCCGAGTAGCTTATAGTAGCTAATGAACCAGAAACTAATGGAAAATCAGAAAACTAAAGAAGTATTAGATATACCTAGTAAAGTTTAGAGCCAGTGTGGGAAGTTGAGTATTTTGGGAAACTTTATAAACACTGTATAAATTGTGCTTTGTGTATCTGACTGACGTGTAATTACTAACTTGGATTTGACCATTTATGTACCTGTGTGTGTGTGCGTGTATATAACCTTGTGCGTATAACTTTTGTGCCTGACTTTAATTTGCATGGACCTTACGTGTATTGTGTGTGCATGACCATATGTGTATTACCTACTGTGTGTGTGTGTATTACCTTATGTGCGTGTAACCTTGTTATATATTGTGTATTGACTATTGTGTACATAGATGTTTTGTGAGTCAAAGAAATAAATCTCCGGTCGAGGGGGTATAAGTTGCATTCGTGTTTTGTTCATACTTATTGGCGGAGCACTGACGTCGTGGTTCTGCCAGGAGCCCTACCCTCGACAATGCCAGAGGACTGCTTTTGCGGTCTTCATTGCATATTCTCTGACTAAGCCTTCGGGGATAATAGTCGAGTTTGTATGTAATAGTTTTTAACAAATCTGATTTTGATAGTCCTTCGAAAATGATGGTCAAACATAACCTGTAAAAAAAACTTGATAGTAAATCTGGCACTTTCGGGACTGTATTGCAGAGTGTAAGCAGTTCATTAATACACACATTAAATAAACTAAAGCTATTATAGAGAAACAATATGGACGATAGCCCACGACATACCAAAATGGCGGCTCTTATTATCGGAAGCTAAGACCAACTTTGGGTCGCTGCGCCATCGTAGTAAACTATAGTGATTCAGATAAACCTGGACCTTCTGGTCTCCGATCAGGGTAGCCTGTAGCTAGCTGCGCTTCGTAGCGTTTAAGACTCATAAACTAAATTCTAACCTTATATGCTATGGGCTTATCGACTGGTCCAATGGTTAGCCCGCCTTGCAACCTTAGGAGAGGATAGGGGTTAGGAAGGAAAGAGGATGGTCGCAGCCCAGCTGCAGTGATGTGACACCGGCCTCGGTGGCGTACCTTGCCTGCCGACTCCAAGAGGCTCGACTAAATCGCTCACACACACACACGTCCGTTCCACCGATCCTCATCCGTGCCACCCAGTCCTCAGCCCGCTGATGGCTTCTTAGTACAACTAGCACGCAGCACCTTCCGAAACGCGTGCCAACACGCGGAGGATTTGCGATGTACGCTGCCGTCAGCGTTAGTCCTTCCGATTAATTACACACAGCAGCCTCCGATGGCTGTTTACAAGGAGATTATTAAGATTTAATCCGATTTACTATCATCTCACAAACTCACGCGCCGATGCGGAGATGGTTTCCAACCGAATCGAACAAAGTCAATCAACGCGCTGCGAATTCTGAACGCCGGAATTACATGCGTGCCCTACAATCGCGGTGGTTTTCTAACCGATTTTGAAGATCTGGCGCTGTTCAACCGATGCAATCAACCAGCTCACAGATATCTACGCCATTTCAATTTTCCGAAATCCGAATGAATAATGATGACGACAGACAATGTCACCTGACAGGTTTTATTTTACCGATCCGTCAATTTTTGGTAGGCAAAGTACCACACCCATACGGCTTTAAATTGATTTTAAACAATAGAGAAACAAAAGAACAACAAAGTGTTTATATTTATATTTTTATACCTAACTGTATACAGCCAATAAGGCTACGAAGCAAAGTGAAAAGTACTGTAGTATTTAAAATGGACGCAGCAGTAAAAAAATATTGCCAACTTAATTGTAATAAACGGAAAAAAGTTCTGATCTTACACAAACGCTGTCTTACGTTTAGTTGTTTTCATTTTTATCCGGCGTGAAATCTTCCCGCCATTCATCCGGATTTTCAGATTATTTTTAATGTTTATTTTCTGATTTACAAATTTCGGGTGACAAAGAGATTTGCTTTTGTTGCTATGCGAAAAGATTTACGGAGAGAAACGGGAAACGTGCAAAGGATTCTTTCTTTTATTTGCACGTCTTACCTTGACGAAATTGGAACAGAAGAGGTGAATGAAATAACAATAAAACATAATTTACTCCCTGACATACAACTAATTGAAAAAGATACAACCGTGTCGTATAGCGGCTTATTAAAATAATACTACCACCCCCTCTCTTCCCTTGGGTGTCGTAAAAGGCGACTAACGGACTAGAGACTGCACGTACATCCATCAGCATAGAGCGGTGATGGGCTCACCACCTGTCACGCTGAACACATGGCAGTCGCTATTTGGTCAAAAGTGGACTGTGGTAGAGAACTGTTTTTGCTGTCCTCATTGCCTGTCTCTAACTAACTCACTAACCCTCCTGGAAAATAGTCGTGATTATAAATGTGTGTATGTGAGTAAAAAGATACAATACCAAAATAAAACTAAATGCATAATTATTGTAAGCATAATGATATACCTACCCTTGGTAGTTTTAGGGTCAAAAGAATAGTTCGCCTTCCGTGTAAGTCGGGGGGTTTCTATGTCACGACCCAGGTCTTTTAGTTATCTTCAAGTGACGATAAGGTCTAAAATTGAGCTCTTCTCACACCTTCAACATGGCTAAAAAAATTTATAACAAACTCCCTGCCACAATATCTAATGAAGAAAATGACAAGATATTTGAAAACCGTTTGAAGGAAATTTTAATTAATAAATGTTATTATAACAATTAAAAAAATAGAAACCTTTACCTAATTTAAGTACTTTAATTTAATAAATCGCCCTCCTCTCCTTTTCCAATTGCAGTGCCCGACAGGATCTACGATGTACTTAAAATTCTTATAACATCTTTCCATAACACATGGATAGCAATAAATATTGAGTATTGAGTATTGAGGTAGAAAGTGAAAATGCATCATTCCAATAATAATTCGTCTGTGACTAAGCATTGCGTTCACCATGCGTTCACCAACGTAGTCCGCCGACCGACGCTGTTGTGAGATATTGACATCGACCTCTGACATTTGCTATGACACAGTAAATCCCATCCGAGTACACAGCAGCGCGGAGCCCGCGGCGAAGCTGTCAGCGGCAATTTCAAAAAGAATTTACCGGCAACTCTAGGGTGGTACTAAGCCAAAGAAAAAACGGGACTGTACTGTTTGTTGGATGGGGTTTTATATGGAGGGGGAAGCTTTTATTTTTATTTTCAATTTGTTCGTGGAATCGCATGGCTATTCCACCTGATGGTAAGCGACAATGAAATAAAAGTGAAAGATAATGGAATCCCGGAATCTTTGACTGATCATGAATTGAATATTTTACCAAACTGCCTGTATACAACCTATGCTATGAGTTGTTTAAGCTGTTAAGGCGACCGATTTAAAAAAACATGACAAAACTCTATAATTAGAACAAGTCATATCTACCACTAAAGTGAGTCTAAACGAATGGTATCGTATTTCGTTCTATATCTAGTTTGTTTTCTCACATTGCTTTTTATAAGTTTCTGTATAAACGCTTACAGATTATTTTTATGTAAGTTTACCGATTGGCCACTAGGTACCGCTGAATTTGCGATGCAGCAGGAGTTACTCTGTTCATTGCGTTCGTAAGACGTTCGTGCTTGTAGCTTGTTGGTATGTAGTATTGACGCCTCGGTGGCCGAGTGATCTAGCGCTCGGCTCGATTTCCGGAGGTCCCAAATTCGGATAACGTTAGAATTTCCTCATTCGGAGGGTTTCAATTACCAGAGGGTCTACTCTCTCTCTCCGAAACGAAATTTCGGCCGATTTTCGTTTGCTATTTGTACCGCTTTCCATTCTTTCGGAAAATTCAGTTTAAAAAAAATTATGAATCTAAATGTCTAACCTATTTTGTATGAACGAAATTTCGGAAGGAATGGAAACCGCTGTAAATGGCAAACGAAATCCAGCCGATATTTCGATTCGGAGGAAGAGAGTTAGTCGGCCCTCAGGTCGGGCAAAGTGTGTTTTCCGATTTTTCGATGCATAAGCCCGGGTTTGATTACCAACTCGTATTTGGCAAGTGTGGTGATTAAGTCAAAACCCATCTATTGTAGCGATAGCTTGATTTCAATGAGACCTTTGCCATGCAGTGGGACCGTATGCATGCTGTACTTCACATTCTTTACTTACTATGTCTTATTGTATAGTAGCTTGCCATTGACATCGAAATACAAACCATTCATTGTAACGTAGCGTTACAAACACTTAAATAGCTTAAATCTACTTACTTGCTAAACAATAAAACGTGTGATATAAATATTTAAATACTTACCTTTTATTATCATAATCTATTTACATTCATTAATAATTTTAAATACTATTTACAACATTACCATCTAAAATAATCATGCGCGCAGACAAACAAACTACAGATTGTATTTTATAGTAATACGCTGGCCGCTGCGTTCTATTGTTTTCGCGTCAGCCCCCTTTCCCCACTACACCCAGCCCGCGTTGGCCTAGACTGCGTGCGACGCGGCCGCTCCAGCTGGACAGACTGATTTTTGACTCGAAGGCGAAGCTACGCCGGTTTAAGTCGCGAGCGCACAATACCTTACGCCGCGATCTTTAATTTCATTTGTTGTCATCTTAACATTATTTAATTATAAGTGTTTATTAGTGTTCCCATACTGGGTAAGTTGTGCAAATGATTATCTATGCTTTATTGTGTTTCTGTATTGTGTGTGTACCTAACGGTTTTAAAATCAAAATGTAATTTGAAATAACCGTTACAGATGTTTTTATTTTTCAACGTAGGAATTTGTGTATCTAGTTGTAGCCTAGTTTGATTACTATTTTCTTTTTCTTTTGCTAAATGTTTAATGTATACTTTTAGTTTTATTAAGCCATCTGTCTAGCCGTTGCTGATAATTTTCATATTAAACTGCCACCTAGATTTTCTCCCTTGTACTAGCTAAATCTTGTAGATCTGGAGTGCCTCATAATCCATAGGTCTAGGCCGTATCTTCCTAATAAAAGATCATAACGAAGTTGGTCGTTGCGATTTCAGGAACTACCTTAGGAGCAAGCCTTACTCCAAAGTCCGAGGCCGAGTTCTTGAGAGCTGCCTGCATACTTGTCAAGAGTGAAGCTCGGCCTAGTACGCTGCATCGCCTGCCACCTGACCCTGGAAGACCGAGGAGAGTGTGGTAACTCTAGTCCTAGACAGTTCGCGTTCCGTTATGACCTAGGCGACCTAACTTACCTACCCACCTTTGTAAAATTTTATAAATTATAATTAAACTTGTATAAACTTAAATTTTGCCGCATTTTAATTTCTAACTCTTTAATAAATGCGACATCATACAATTAGTTGCATGACTAGTTTTTAAAGTATTACCACTCGTTACAGAGGGCCTACTCTCTTTCTCCGAAACGAAATTTCGGATTATGTTTGCTATTTGCAGCGGTTAGTAGCCTTGCTCAACTAGAAAGTCTCTGTTCTTTATCTTTATTTTATTCCATTAGGTATGGTAAGTAAGTACTTGGCATTAATCGCACCTGAGGGCCTACTCTCTTTCTCCGAAACGAAATTTCGGCCGATTTTCGTTTGCTATTTACAGCGGTTTCCATTCCTCCCGAAATTTCATCCATACAAAATAAGTTTGGCATTTAGATTAATAATATTTAGAAAATTGTTTGAAATTTCAAAAATATTGGAAAACGCTATAAATAGCTATTGTAAAAAGTTGAGTTCCCTAGTGGGCAGCAGAACTCATGAAAGACAGCTTCATCTACTAACAAGAGTAAACTAAAATTGACCGAAATTTCGATTCAGAGAAAGATAGGCCCTCAGAGCCGTGTGTTACAGCGGCTCACTAAAATAACACTACCAATCCCTCTCTTCCCTTGGGTGTCGTAATAGGTGACTAAAGGACTAAAGACTGCACATTACACCCAACATCATAGAACGGCGATGGACTCACTGATGGACTGGCTGAGAACCTGTGCAGATCTAATTTGGTGAAACGTGGAAAATGTCAGTGGATTGCTTGTGCGGTCCTCTTTGCCTAGGTCTCTGACTAACACTTTGGGGATAATAGTCGTGAGTCTATGTTGTACGCATTACCACTCATTCAATGTCCGAACGATATTGTTACATTTAAGATTTTGTCCCTTTTGGGGAAAAGAAAGAAAATCTCAAACGCAAGCTTCAGTGGGTTGTTATAAAATAAAACCATAAAATGTTCAACAGCTAGGCAGTATATTGTAAAATCATAACTTAACTTATGATTTTATAAATTTTTGAAATTTTATATTGTAAAAAACACACACCCAAATTTTGTTCAACAACAATCAAATAAAATTATAAATTTTATTTCACTACTATTATTTAAAAGAGGGGGTTAGTCACAATTTTTGCTTATATTATGTTAGGTACTAATCATTTACGTTACTCATTTTAATTTATTAAGCTGAAATAACCAAAAAAAAACTATCAGTCGAAATTGACCCTAGGGTCAATCTCAAATGAAAGTCCAACAACCTTATTAATAATTTTGCCAACTATAATTTACTGTTTAAATTAATCTAAACCTTCTTACAAAGCTATATCACCCCCTAAAACACAAGAAAATCCTAAGAGTCAAAAGTGACCAAGCGGGTCGGTGATAATTTTAATATGGTTCCTACTACTACCTAACCAGCCAGCTAATATTTCAGTGGTAAGAGCTATGGTCGTGGGGTGGTTGGGATAAAACCAGTACCGTCCGGAGTATGTGGTTGAAATACAAAATTAAATTACTCCGTCTATAAAAATATTAAATTAAATGTTTTAATCAGTTTAACCGTATCAAAACCATCAAACGATAAAAGCCAATATACTAGAGAACCGTGGGGTTACACCGATGTAAAATTTGACATGTCATGTCGAACTCGCAGATCCTCAAATGTTTCACAACTTCACCAACGCTTGGAGTAGTTGGATGTAAAAAGAAAATACAGGTTAAGGTTTCGAAACCTTAATTTAAAAAGGTTCAATAATAATATAAAAAAAACAATGATCCCAGAATTATTGGGTGAAAAAAAAACCGTCAACGCCTGCTCATCCGCTAGGCGGCGACAGCTCGTCTGGCAGCAGGTGGCCGCTGGTACCCCGAAGAAACAGGTCTCGCGTCCAGGCTTTAGGGCCCAGCTCTAAATCCTGGCGGCGAGACGGGCCTCTCGAAGCACCTGGAATTATCAACACGGGGCCTCTTTATGACAATGCCTAGGTCAGAACTGTTACATGAAATGGGGTCCCGCAGTCTGCTATCTGTAACCGGAGTTGCAACCGATCATAATAGGGACTCGCAGCTCAAAGGGTTCTCAAAAGCTTCCCAGCGTTGTTGTACAACTATAAACTAACACTATATCAATACTATTCAACACCATGTTTTAATTTTAGTGTTGTTTCACATTTAACTAGTACACAAGGCACAACACGGCTACGATATTCCACTAAACAAAACTTAGCAACGCTAGACTATTGTTGGATGATGCAATATCCACTTTCTAAAGGGGTCAGACACGTCTGCCACATGGCTAAGAGCCTTGCGTCGCCTGGCGACCAGGCGCGATTCGGAAACCATCAAAAATCGAATGTCTGCAATTCGGGTAAAAGATGACAGTCTATTAGGTATCAGCACTCCAGGAAAACATTTAAGAACAATGATATTGTAATACTTACGCGCTGTGATATCTTATCTTTGCGCGTGGCTGCCGGCGACAGGAACTTCGTTTTGAGCACGGATTCCTATAATTAATTAAACCATTGTAGATCACAACACGCTCCATAACAACAAACCTTTCACTTCCCTAACATCATTTCACAATAAAGTTCCACCTCGTTAAAATGATTCTCAACACATAACACAACAACTCACGCCAGAGAATAAATCATTTCGGCCTCGTGTCTCTGCTACTTTCCTTTCGCCGGAAGTGTTCTAAATCGAAGGCCAGCCTAGGAAATCTACCCGGAATCTTGGAAATAATTAACAGGGTGGCTCCTTGAGAATTTTTCCTTCAAACTATCAAAACGTCAAATATGACGTTTTCACCTCTCGTTCTGACACTGAGAGAATCTGTCAACAATCAAACTACATTAACTAGAGACAAGTTAACGTTTACAAACTGAATTTCGTCCTTTTTTAAATTTGGAAATCAATGCCACTCGAGTTAATACCCTGTCTAAATGGCAGAGACAATATCCATATAAAAATAATTCTCCCGTTCGAATGTTCTAGATAAAAGTCCTTATAGAAAAAATAGTTCAATTTCCGGATTTGTTTGAATTTAATTTAATTACTTAAAGTAAATATTATACATATTAATTTATTATGTAATTTATTATCGGAACTGTATCGGCTACTTTTAAAATTGAATTGATAGGTCCAAATCTTTTTTTTATAGCAACATCGCCCCTCCACTATGTGTCTATGGGCGGTCAGAAATTTTCTCCGGCAAATGTCAAATACAAAACGTAAACACGAAATTACGTAGATCTCCTTAGATTTAAGTTTATATCTTGCTAAAACTGATTTAGAAAGGTGTATTATTGGAAATGCAAGAAAATGTGTCCAGAACTGTATCAGCCAAGGCTCCATGTCTTTAATATAAAGAAAAATGGATTCATTTCAATCAACCTACAATGATTATACCAACAATGTCTACAGGTAATTGTTAAGTTTAATTACTCCGAATCTTTTTCTAAAGGTAGACAGGGACCTGAATTTACAACGTAACAATATGATGATGATGTCCTCCCAGACGTATCCGTCGACGGCGACACCTTTAGCTAGTGTTAGCGTTAACCAGGACCCTTGCATGGGCGCGAGCGTGACTTGCAAAACCAAATTTGGTTTTGAAAGTCCTGTTACAGGAAGCACAATAAAGAGACCCACTAGCATCATATGTATATTTGTAAGAGGGCTTGGGTCGAGTTTTTCGAATCTGGCGTTTGGCGTCAAGATCTTCAAGACGGGCACGTTCGAAGTTTGACAGCAGATCGCCAGTTCGATCTCTGAGTGGCAAGCTTCTCCCACAACTCACCAGGCATGCCAATAGCAGTCAAGTGGCGTTTCAAGACGTCCCTGTAACGCAGATACTGGCCTCCCGGTTTGCGTTTACCTAAGCTAAGCTCAGAGTAAAACACTTAAACGTTACAGAACGAACGAACGATATAGAACGTATGGAACGCTCAGTCGCTCGACGCCATCAGTCCAGACGAATGTAACGAAACGCCGCAAATCACAATGCGAGTTTGTTTCCACAGCGCGATTTATTGGTTTGTGTACAAACGGTCATGACGCTCGTGACTACGCGCAGTTCCACCGATATTTATTCATTCTTTGTCCGGAATGTATAGATAGTGTTACGTTGACGGTGTGAGCGCACACCTATGTTTAGAATAAAAGCGCACCTTTTTAGATGACTTATGGCTTTGCATATGGTGAAAATGTGGTCTGCTCCTTATAAATTCATGAGTTGCTGTTGATAAAACTGCCACATGTTTCTTAGTTATTTATTGTTTTAAAGAATTAAAATGTAAAAAACCAACGACAAAACTTATGTTAGGTATTTATATTTAATTATTTTCAATCATATTATACAAGTGTATAGCTTTTAAGAATAGCTCGTGTACCTATGGGTAATTTTTTACTAAACTAAACGACTTAGTGAATCAGATAGATTAATTAATAGATAATTTTATTTATTGAAAGGTGTTATTAATTTTATTAGTGTCTTATTCTTGTAAAGATAAGATAAAATATTCTTTATTGAACACCATACAACAAAAGGACAAACACAAATTAACATACATTTGGCGGCCTTATCGCTAAAAAGCAATTTCTTTGTACTGTATTTTGGCTCGATTTGTTAGATGAAAACCGAACTGTAAAGTCAAAGGGGGTGTCAGGGTCAGCAATAAGCTAGTTATATAGTTATCTGTCTATTCTAAATCACACGATTGACAATCGCCACCTATCCATACGTAAGTACGCGATCCGTGTGACATTATTAAAACTCAGGCGCATCTCGACCGGACGGTGAGAAACTACGTGACTACATTGCACAATTCAAGCTTTTCCCCTCTGAAAAATCGGCCATCGGCAGCGCCGAATTCGGCGGCTGACTGAACGAATAAAGAAAAAAATAACGGTCGCCTTAGCGTAGGCCACTTCGCAGAGTGGCCCGCATAAATTATGTTGATGAAACTTTTAGTTTGAGAGTGCGATGCGCACTCTTTTTGATACTGAGCCGATAATAATGCATAACGAATGGTATGTGCTTGACTTAAGGTGCTGAATTGGAGTTCGAACGCTTCGAATACGTCATGGATAATACGATACGTGCTACAGGTTAAAGCTACAGGTTATGGTCGTGGTTTTTAGTTGGGCTGGAATTTGATATCAATATACAATTAGTTTGTCTGTATATGTATAGAATTTGAACTTCTGACTCTATTTGCTGAGATCCAACCTCATAATATTGATCACTAAAACTGACTTGAATTTCATATAATAATATAAAAAGGGATGTTGCATTGTCAAGTTTTATACAATAATTTTAAAATTATAGTTATAAATTATTATGCATAACTTACTACTACTAAAATTTGTAAAGAAATTGAAGAAAATAAACTGTTCTTATGAATAGTTATATGTAGCATACTTCAGCCATCGACCAATCACAAAAATAGCACTGCTTCAAGACATTTCCCACTTCATGAGTAATCGTCGCCACCGTTCGTAATCCTTCAAATTCTATAAATTGGACAGCCCAATAAAAGGGTGAAGTGTACCGAATGGATGTCTACAACTTAACCTTTTTACGGTTATTAAACGAGCTCGGTTTCGACCGGAGCCGGGTAAAGGCGCATTAATTCAAGTGCAACACGAAAAATGCATTAGCGAAGTACGGTCATTCGTCATTGTCCTGAAATCTAGTCTGGCCTAGAGGATTTTAGTTGCGCCATTTTTTTATTGCTCGAGGAAACTGTTTACTTTTCTCTTAAAGACCGTTAGTATTCAATCTACTTAAACAATGTGTTTATCACTTAGAGTTTGTTATTACCGTCTTAAAATAGGGTTTGTTTATATGTCAAACTTCACAATCGGATGCTGTTTGAATCATCTTTTATAGATACTGATGATGATGACGTTGAAAAGGGTTTGTAGAGGAGCTCGATCGCGCAGCTGCTTATGGTCCAATTTTGCGAGATAAGCAACTAACACAATTTCGAGTCACCGGATGGGTGGCTAAGTTGAAAATGTATTGAGTCTGTCCGTGTTTCCACAATCGGACGCTGTTTGAATCATCTTTTATAGATTCTGATGAGACATACTTATAATCACGACTTATATCCCCGAAGGGTTAGTCAGAGACTAGGCAATGGTGACCGCAAAAGCAGTCCTCTGCCATAATCCACTTTTTCCCAAATAGCGACTGCACATGTGCTAAACGTGACAGGGGGTGAGCCTATTGCCGATGATGATGATGATGTTAAAAAGGGTTTGTAGAAGTGCTCGATCTCGCAGCTGCTTAAGTTGCAATTTTGCGAGTTAAGCAACTACAGCAATGCTGTGTCTAATTGAAAATATATCGAGTCCCTCCGTGTTTCAAAAGACACATTAAGCCGTCGGTCGGTCAAAGTTGTTGTCGTAAGATGGCACTCGTTTAATTGGTTAACGTGTGTCAAATTCCAATGGAAAGTGTCATAGGGAGGATATTTTCCAAGTTTATTTGACGTTGTGAAAAAAGACGAAAAAGAAAACACTTGATTAGTTTCTTCACGGCTCTTCTCAGTACAAGGTCTGATGCCCTTGACTCACGAACCGACGGTGTTGCGTCTTTCGTTCTCATATATTAAGTGCTCAATTATTGTCCACTTAATTGAATTTAAACGACAGCAGTTGTTAAATTAAATACCTTTTTATTTATCGATATTCATTTTTGCCGTATTATTGCAGAGAGCCGCGCGCGTGGCATAAGCGGCTCAATAAAAGAATACTACAAACCTCTCTCTTCCCTTGGGTGTCGTAAACTTTGACTAACTGACTGACTAAAGAGTGCACACACATTCAACAGCATAAGGCTGGCAGCAGCGAGGCTGCGGTGCGGAGAAGCGGAGAAATATTAACCAATAGGATTGCGTTAAATCTCCGCTCCGCTTCTAGTGGACAATCTTATTGGTTAATATTTCTCCGCTTCTCCGCACCGCAGCCTCGCTCCGCTTCAATGGACAGGCAGCCGGGGCAGGGCGGAGTAAAAATAGTTGTGCACTTCCACTAAGAAAGAGTTTCAGAATTTGCCTTCCACTGCCAGCGGCCATGAACGAGGAGGCGCAGAAAATATATTATTTTTTATCCCCATGACGATAATCTTTGTGGTTGGTTTCCCACAACAACGGGTGCTGCCGCACTGTTTCAATGCGAAAGACGAAAGCGGGCGAGGAAAGAGGCAGGGACGGTGAAGGGGCGGAGGTGTAAGTAGAGTCCATTCAAAACTAGCGTGCGACGTCATGACCATGACGCAGCGGAACCAATTTAACTCGCTCAACCCGCTCCACTTCCTCGCTCGCGGTGGAAGCATTTCTAAGAAATTGTGCGTTGCGAGTTGAGCTGAGTCATAACGGAGTCCGGTAGAAATCCGCTGACCACTTTTGTAACTCTTTGCACTCTTTTGATCCGTTTAATCCGCTCTTTCACAGTGGAAGCACTTCTATGAAGATTGCCGTTGCGAGTTAAACGGAGTCCGTACGGAGCCCACTCCGCTCTTAGTGAAAGGCGGACAAAATGCCCGGATTCAGCGGATTTCTAACGGACTCCGTAATGACTCAGCTCAACTCGCTAAGCAAAGTTTCATGGAAATGCTTCCACGTGAGTGGAGCGGGTTGAGCGAGTTAAATGGGTCCGCTGCGTCATGGCTTCGCACGCTAGTTTTGAACGGACTCTGTTTACACCTTCGCCGTCCCTGCCTCTTTCCTCGCCCGCTTTCGTCTGTTTTTCTACGCCACCTCGCTTATGGCCGCTGATAATGGAACGCAAGATACTTGCTCGTCTAACCCCTCTCATTTCCCACCTCACTCGCTCCGCAATGCCCGCAGGCAGTGGAAGGCAAACTCTGAAACTCTTTCTTAGTGGAAGTGCACAACTATTTTTACTCCGGTCCGCTCAAATTATTAGCTCAGTTCCCGCTCATTACCCATTTTTAGTGCAAGCCGGGCAAAACTGTGTAGTTTACAACTACCACTTTTGTTTACTATTACTATAACGAGTCGTCCAAGATGCTGATCGTGGTAGTGATGATCGTTGATCTGATCGTCCATGCTGTCCTATCAGTGGATATCTTTACAAAGATCCCAACTCGGACTTTTGCATAGATATCTACTTACGTATCTACTCGTCTTACCATCTGCTTTCAACAGCGAGGCCTGGGGCGACCTCGAGTTATGTGGGACTCTCCTCCTCCTACCCCGCCCTATTAAAAAAGCTCGACGGGGAAAAGGAAGACCTAACCACTAAAAACTTAGTACCATTCCGTCTATCCCACGTGGATGATTCGGTAAGGCGAACCGAAAGCACCATGTACATTAGTAACAGTTCCCGAAATATTACTATTAATAATAAGAATTAGTGCAGTGGTTTCCCGTCTTCCTGCACCAGGACTTTCGGAGAGTATTTGATTCTCCAGGCTACTGAGCCTCTTCCAGATACGAGTCCAACTGGGTGTTAGGTTATACCGCCTATGCTCGTTCGCCATTGTCTCGTCCGTTGTCTAGCAGGGAGCACCGCGACTACACTTGGCCGCCGCCGCTAGCTATCCTGAAAAGAACTACTAACGCGTGCAGGTGAGGATGACAGTTGGGTCGGTTGAGATGTTATATCCGTTCGCCCCTTACACCATTGCTGTAACTCTTGTGGGGTATATCCACCAAGTTACACATATAAAATAAGAAAAGCCAACTCGTCTATGTAGGCTTTACCCTATCGGCCTTAAAAGGAACAAAATAAAAATATTTATATTGTTTATAACAAAGAACTGTTTTTTAATCATTTTATAAATAATTTGTATTTATAGTCTGAGTTTGATGTTAAGTAATTGTTACTCTGCTACTGAAATTTTATGTTTTAGTAACTTAATAAATACCTTTTTTAAGAATATTTATTCAGCACAGTTATTTTTAATACTTAATTATAATATAGCAGATATGCAATAATGGGGATTAAATCTCACAATTTCTAACATTTAACCACAGCTTCAGAAAGCGCGTAAAGCCGTTGGTAAAGGTTGTCGTTGTAAGATGACAGTCGTTAAAACCCGCCAACCCACATATTCTTTTAAACACGTTGAATAAGTTTAATAATAATTATGTGCCGATCACAAAAGTTATTTTAGTTCGTCCTTTATTATATTTTATTTTATTTACGTAATTTTGGCGGAGGTTTTTATGTACTTAATATTACATTAGTGAGACAGTCCAAAGCCTGTCAAGTGTGATGGGAAGCTTATCACCTTTCCTGTTCGCTGATGTACTTACCGACACCTATTAATTACGCTGCTATATAGGTATTAACGTTGCCTTTAATGCGAGACATTAGTTTAACTTAATTTAGTGTAAATAAATAGGTAACATTGAATAGTAAAATAACCACTTAAATAACAACAACATAACATAGGTTATACTTATCACAATGCTTTAGGCTGTTTAGTTGTCGAGGAAATGAAAGGTCATCTGGTCATTTGGTTTGGAGTTAGCGGCAAGTGCCAAGCGTGCGGACGCGACATTAGATAACTACCCATTGATCTTTCATTTGTAAGGAAAGATAGTTGTAACTTCTCATATTGTGTGGTGTGATAGATTTTTACTAGGATTGAATTGAAATTACGTTCATACATCATAACACTAATCATAATTACAGTTAAAATGTGGCCATAACATAACTTGATACTATTGATAGTCGTTGGACTTAACTGCACCTTATACCTACGCACATTTTAATTAAAGGAAAGTAAATGGGGTCTAATGATTGCAGACTAACGTAGGTACTTATCGCCCAGCTGACGACACGGACGGGTCAACAGTCGGCCGGCCAGCCGTTCGTTGCCCGCGCGTTGTAAATAATCGTTATTTTTAATTGTTTTTCATTTTATTTTTCTTATGTTATTGGTTTAAAATAAATTTAATACTCAAAGACAATCTAATTAAAATTTACAAAATAAATTATTTAATAAAAAATAAAAAAACACGAATTCTTTTTTGTTATTTTTTTCATGATTAAAACACTTGACCTGACCAGCCCTAGAAGTTTCTTGCGGTTTCTAGCAGTCACCTTACATAAAAAGGGTTGTTGTACATTGGCCACAGTCTTCCTAGTACATCATTTATGCATAAAGTACCGGTACTTTCCTTGCAAGTTCGTTTTGAGCGCTCGAAATGAAAGGTAGTTATTTTATTCTAAAATTATTGATGTAATCAATCAATCAATCAAAATATCTTTATTCAGTAAGCCTAAAATAAGCATTTTGAATCGTCTACATTTTTTTTTATGGATGGATGGCTATCCATCCATAAAATGCGCAGGAAGTATAAAGATAACCTACGAAAAATAATTAGAACTAAGTAACCATAAACTAACAGAAAATATCAATAACGAATAACGTACGTTTATTTTTAGAGTATCTACCTCTTTTCATTTATGTCACCCTGGTACTTTTAGCACAGAATGAGTAATGCCCGTTTGCACTAAACTTAAGAATCGCCTAAGTTCTTGCCTAATTTGTTTAGGCTGCTCCTAGTGAAAAATTTGCTTGCACTAACCTTAGGCAATTCCTAAGTCCACTTAGGAGATTCATAACTTTATGAGCCCGAATAGGAAGCGCCCAACGAGTAAGGCGATACTTAAGTAGTGTTTTTTGTGTTTCAGCATGGAGATTTCCTTAGCCTGTCCAACTTCGGTTGGCAAACAACAAAATAAAAAGAGTATTAATTTTATGTCATTTTCTGTCTGTCACACTCACAATCAAATCAATCAATCAAGCACTTTTTGATGTGTTTCTTGTTTACATTTCGATTGAGTTGTTCAGGTTTTTTAGAAGTAGTAAAGCATAAAAAAGCGTAGAGATAAACCACGAAAAGATATTGTCACGCCCCTCCACAATTTGTTTTGAATGCGTGTGTGTATATACGTCACATTGTACAGTAAAGCAAAGTAAACAGCAAAGTAAAGTACTAACTGCTGAAAAGATGCATGCAACCAATGTACCAAGAAGATGGTTATTGTTATGGATAACGCATCTCAATACTTTAGCGAAGAAAACACCTACTTCAAATAGCAATGAACCGGAAACGCATAAATGGCTAAAAATAAAAACATACCTACCTACCTATTGACGAATCCATGAAAAAGATCGATCTTTACGATATCATTATAAGGTACAAATAGGACAAAAGGGCTTTTGCTATTGACTTGATTGCAAAACAGTACGAGTGTTTTTTTAAATACTAAAAAAACAAAACCGTCTATTTATTTAACTTTATTATAAATAACAGCAAAACTACAAAGAGGAAATATAACTAAGCAACCATGCCGTATGTGAATGATAATTACATACGGCATGGCAGACCAAATAATTTCGAATTAATTTTGATTTATGTGCTGACAGCTCGCTCGTTGACAGTACCTAACTTTTAAATTCTCGTCGATTTATTGCTCGACTCAAAGCTCGACCACTCATAATTAAAGGACCGCTCGATGAGGCGGGCGTGTGTCAGTCATACAAAAATGGCAAGAGCTCCCATACTGATAAATTAGTGACTTAAGTTGACTCAACCTATCGAGCGACAGATCCATGTTTTTGTTCATCTTCGGTCTACAGTTGCCATAGTAACAGAATTCACACATCTTCATTGAACACCGATACATTGTAAATATTATTATGCACACACCTAACCATCTGACAAAATTATGTAGTTGATCCTCAGAATAATATTAGTTATTATTCTATGGGTTGATCTCAAGCTTAGTAGCTTATTTATTAGATTGTCAAGACAAGACGTTGACAAATTCAACCAGATTTTGATTTTTCATCATTCACTTTACTAGGCAATTCCTTAGTTTCGTCACAGCTGAGATAGAACTGTTAGTGCAAACCAATTATTTTGTTAGGTTGCTCCTAAGCTTAGGTGTATCTTAACTAAGACAAGCCTAACCCAAGTTTAGTGCAAACGGGTGTAATAGTTCTACCGTACTTTTAGTTCAGAGTAACTGTCATGATTCAATTTACTATTGACATAGTAAGTTGCAGCACCTAGTCCTACTCGTTTATTTCTTTTTCCTGATAGTTAAAGGTAAGTAAGATCGCTAAGGCCTATCTACCTCTTTTCATTTATGTCTCCCTGGTACTTTTAGATCAGCATGACTGTCATGATTCAATATATTATTGACGTAGTAAGTTGCATAAGCATCTAGTCCTAGTTTCTATCGACATCAATATTACGAATCTTTTAAGGTCCTCTCTATTTTTTACGGTAGGTGCGCTTCGAGGAATAAAAATATAATATTTTAATTACCTATTCTGAAGCGCAGCCAACGGGTGCGCTTGGTCTGGTGCGCTTCAAAATGGGTGCGCTTCGAGGAATACCCCAAGCACTGGTGAGCATGGTGTAAGTATTTTTTATAATTACTTACTATTATTTTGTTATCTAACTGTCTAAAAAATAATAAATAACGTTTTTACTTCACTTATTGTTTGATTTTTCTGCTGTCTGTGTCGAAAATAAAAGTGTGGCGAATCAACTTTACAGAAATAGAACTGTGGCGAATGTACACATACTTTTTTCTGTGGCAAATCAACTTAGTGGCGAATGTACAACAACCCCATAAAAACTATGTAAATAGTCAATTAAACGCGAGTTAATCCGTAAAAAAGTGTTTCAAATAAATAAATACTCTTTTTTATGCTGTAATTTATTTTTGTTCTAACAAAATGAAAAAATACTTTATTCGTCTTAAAAAAAGGTGGCAACATTAGTTATGATCCTATCTTACCATGTGCTGTTGTCCATGTGGGAAGGTCTATGCCCAGCAGTGGAACGTTTATAGGCTGATGATGATGATTATGATACAATCTGTTAGACTGTTAACAACGCTCCTTAATAGGCTTGCGTCCACTAAGAAGAAATCGGATGGATTGGCGTTTCTAATGATCAATTATGATCTAAAGAAACAAAATATCTAAAATATTCATTATAAAAAATTGGGATTATTAATATTTAAAAAAAACATCGACAATAGTACGCATTCAGTCATATGAGACGCCGTGACGTAACGCAGCGTCAAATGTAATTTTATTGCTGTGACATTTCTATAGAACAAGCGTCGAACGAAACGGATGTTTGGCACGACGTGACGTCATTCACCCAACATGGCGGTCGAGCGTTTTTGCGGTAAATTTAAATCGGAATATAAAAACGCAAAATAAATATTGTAAGTGTTCGATTATTTTGAAAAATAATGTATTTTTAGCTTAAAATAGGTAAATAGGTATCGTTTTAATTTGATTTTAAAATTTAGTCAACTAGCCTATTATCTGGTATAACTATTTATTTTTCTGCAAGGCACGGGGGTTGCATTGTTTCAAAGAAAAAATGGTGGTGACACAAATTAATGGGAACAAAGGATTTTTCAAGGGACATTTATTCAATATGATATTTCAGTAATCATACATTACACATTTATTGTCAAAGTCAACAAATAGGTATATTATTAAGATTTTTATGTACACGTGCGTACCATTAAATTGTTTCCACACGAGGGAGTTTTACAAATTCAATGATTAAGTACTATGTGATTTGATTAATGTTTCCGTACGCAAGTGTAAATTAAACAACTGTGATTATGTAAGTAGGTATTAATTGAAATTTTCATACGTTTCTTTTATTCTACTTATGTTTAATTAACGGTAACTTAATTTAAGTCAATAAATATTGTTTAACGTTATTAATTCTAAGTATGAGTCGTCACTGAATGCTCTTTAAATTGAAATTTTAATTATTTTAATAGTTTCAATTTCTTACTTTAATAGCTATTGACTAAAAATATAAATACAACATCGTAACTAATTTTATAATTATAATATATAAACATTACACTTGATTTACATTAACTTCAATATAATTATACAAAAAATATCACATTGTACATTTCCATACCGAAAACAATGATTATGGAATAAAAATATGGAATGAGCAGATAATGGTACAATATTTTTTTTGTCATACATAAACATAACACATACAGCGTAAATCTATTGTGTAGTTATTATGACACATTTTGAAGATTGACAGTGGTAGTAATAAAAAAAACTGCTTTCCTTTGTAAATCAGAATATTTAATAAAATCAGATTATAATAATCTGTTTGATTTTGAAATCTCCCTATTTTCAAGTTGTCAAATTATTCTCGTAGAATCGATAAACATAAATATACACGATTCATGCAATAACTAAGCAAAATAACCATTATAATAATATAATTATTTTAAATTCTAAACGGGAAATTCAATGAAATGATATAGAATACCAGTTATTACAACTTATATTTCTGATCTAATGCCTTTTCTGTTTTAATATGAACATAGACACATACAGGGTGGCCAAATCATTGACAAAATAAAAAGTTAGGTCCTTCGTGTCAAGGGGTATCCGAATAGTTTTCATAAAGTTATGATTTTTTTCTAAATTTTTGAAATATTTCGACATGTCCAACGTTAAAAGAAAAATCTAAAAAAAGTAAAAGACTCTGTCGAGACTTTTTTATTGCAACCTATATCTTCATGAGTACCACTCATGAAGATATAGTTGCCTCCAACTCCTCCAAAACCTCCAAATGTTTGGATCTTAGCTTTCCTGCAGTCATTTTTGGTTAGTTAGCAAACTAATTAACGTTAGGAATGATAAAGTGGTCAAAACTTTATTTAATCCCTAGGCTAATTTTAAGAATTTTTCACTTTGCCGTTTTTGAAGCCAAATTTTAGCCAAAGCAGCCCCAATAAGTGCTAATTTTTTAAGTGTTTATGAAAGCCAAGAGTCTGGCGCATTTTTGAAGCCTACCTTAGTAAGCATGGTTCATAAGAACCATAAAGTCACCTGTTCAGATTTTAAATTTAAAGTAGAAAATTTAAGATTTTAATAACTTTTATCACAGCTGTTACGAAGCAGATTATTTTACCCATTAAAGTATCACTCATGAAGATATAGTTGCAATAAAAAAATTTCGACAGAATCTTCTATACGATCGACCCCCCGTTGTGCCGTACGCAGGTGTCGATACACCCCCGATTCAGGAGTGAAAGACCAACCTCGACAGACCAGTCGACCACTACATCTCCACGAGCATTGGTGGCTGGAGAACCCCACGCAGTCGCCTTAGCGTTTAAGTCTCCAATTACTGCCACCTGTAGCGGCGAAGCACGCCTAACTACTGCGCCTAGTTCAGCCATGAAGGCCTCAAACTCGGCAATGGACTTATTTGGGGAAAAGTAAACGCTATTCTTTTTTTAGATTTTTTTAAAAGTTGGACATGTCGAAATATTTCAAAAATTAGAAAAAAAATCATAACTCGAAAACTATGAAAAATCGCGGAACATACATAGGGATAATTCGGATACCCCATGACACGAGGGACCTAACTTTTTTTTGGACGTCAATGTTTTGGCCATCCTGTATAGTAGGTATCGAAAATACTACTTACTTAACTGCATGTAATTCAGAAATATAAACAAAGGCCTCAACAACTGAAAAAGTGACATTGGTTGTAAATGGTTAAAAGTTCAAAACAATCCAGCTGAATTCAATTTATGAAGTAGAAAAAAATAAACACAAATTTCAAGACAATGTTTTATGTTAATGCAGTCAATTATTATAGTTGATTTGAGTGACAGACAAGTTTCACAGACAGCTGGTTCCGAAAGTAAAGAAAAAGTATGATAACAAATTAATTTTGTAGCATATTGCGAGCTGAACCTATCTTTGTACTTACTTGAAATTATATTAATAAGTCTACCAGACTGTAGCTTCGTTTTTAATTAAGATTACAGTGTCTTCACGTATTACAAAGCGCAAAGTTGTAAAAGTTATGTGAGACTTTTTGCTAAAACTAGACAACTGATTAAAAAGCGTTAGCAACTGAAAATTCTTAAACAAACAATAACACTACAATAAACTTATTATTGCTGACAGTGAATTTAAAGTTTTTCTCCGGGCTGTATAGCAGCACACATTCTCAGAATACTATTCTGAGCATACAAGAAAATCAAAAAGTAGACTAATGCTTCAAATTCGCAACAGAATATAGCGGGGCGTATATCGGTGCAGCGAACGTTGTGCTTTTATACATGTAGAATATTTTGAGGTGTCTTTGTCGCAGCGTTTAAGACGTGTTGTTAATTGTAAAATAGCTGGATGTATAGTAAGCCTGCTTATTGTTACACTTTTTAACGTATACCAACGCGCAAACGCGTTTTTGCGATAAAGAGTTGAGCGTTACTGCGTTTTCCTTCAAACTTCTTCTGTTAGGTCAATACGTTAAACGTCCCACTTTATTGACAACTGATTAGTCAATAGCCTGCTCCAGCGAAACTTGTGCTGCACACTGAAAACGCTCCGTTACACGCCCTGCTATTGTGAATTCGAGGCTTTATGCCCGAATTAAATAGTCAATCCATCTGTTCTTTATTGTACTAGACTTAGAAATTAAAAAGGTAAGGAGCTTAAGTCAAATTTATAACTCTAGTAAGCAATACAACTAGAAATTTTTTGGCTATTTGTCATCAAAGACATTTCCAAGCTTATGGCAATCATTTTCATTGAGGAGACAGAGTGATAGGACGGGGTTGCACTAAAGATCCCAATGGGTAGACGTGCTCTGCTAGAGGGAGGCCTATGTGGGCCCTACTAAGATGAGATAAAATAAAATAAGCAACACAACAGATAGATTCATTATTTTATTTCGACCGCTAGTCTTCACAATTTGAAATTTCTTATGCGATAGTCAGCTTCGCGCTTTAGAACGAAGAAACGGTAAACAAACGAACGACGCTTTAGAACGATCAGTTTAGAACGTGGTGACGTATCTCAGTGCGGTCAACACCAGCGCGTACAGTTGTGGCGGTAAATGCTGTGTGAGGTACTGGTGTGCGTGGGAGGCGGCAGGGCGAGCACGTGCTGAAGGAAGGTTGCGCGCGCGTTGCCACGCCGCGCCTGACACCATCGGCTCTTCGGCGCCGAACCCGTTCATGCTTAGCTGCAGTCCTGTTTGGAAGATCCTTTTTAGGGCTCAGACATACAAGCGGCACGATGCCGACGGCAGAGTAAATACAGCTGCTGTCATGCTAGCCGCCGCCTTTACGTCGTCTAAAAACTGCCGTTCGTGTGTATGAGCCTGATCATTCTATTAGATGATCGAAGGTAAGGGCGCTTAGTTTTAAGAAGTATTTAAAGATTCCGAGCACTAATGTTGACTTATTTTACGATCTAACAGGCCATACCGAGAGGCAGGTATATTATAACATAGTTTGGTCGGTGGTAGAACTCCTGTAGTAAACGATTCCGGGTCAAGAACATTTCTACTTGCAACCTAATTATCACTTACCATCAGGTAAGATTATGGAATAAGAAGAATTGTAAATAAGCAAGCAGTAACTATATACGAGAGGTAATTGTTTAATGTAGCCCTAATAAAGTATCTCTTCAAACGTTTTAAACCCCACACGAGGCTGATAAAATATCTGGAACGTTTCCCCTACTTGCACATAAACCGAGTGACAGGGACAAAAAGTCTGGAAATTATCTTGGCCACTCATCAGGAAATTGTGACACCGCTCCGGTAGCTTATGCCTTAGATACTTACTATGTTGAGCTGGAGCTGTATGGTGGCTGTATGGTTCACTATTAAAAGAATACTGGAATATTAACAACCCATCTCTTCCTTTGGGTGTCGTAAAATGCAACTAACGAACTAAAGACTGCTCATACATCCAACAGCATAAAGTGGGCGTAAGGGTGAGCCTGTAAGCAGACCACATGAGATCCTCGAATGGAATTCGAACCTTTGGATTTCCGGGCCACTGCTCTAACCGCTAAGCTACCGAGACCCCAGAAGACTCGTTGATTTTTTTTTCTAGTAAACATCTTATCATATGTCTATAAAGCATTGCGGATGCAAAATTTTTTTTATTACATAATCACATGAGATTGTTTTTTGATGAAATTTAAATTGTTTGCACTTTTTTGATACCACTGATAAGCACTAAGCCTTCTCCTCACCTTACGATAAAGCCGAAGGTGGAAGCGCGCTTCACCCGGAATCCTCAACCATTGTAAAACTGACTATCTTACACTGGCACTACTTCTGCCATGCGATTCACTGAGCGACACATAGACGCTGCGCGCATGGCTGTGATCCGCTGTCTTTTTCCAATTCTATGAATATGAAAGAGACTCAGCGCTGCGGCAGACACTGCTACCAAGGCTTTAGCTTAGAGAATCGCATGGCTGTGGTCTTCATCACTTTTAACCCTTTGGGGAATTATCCCAAGTATTAACAAGTATTAACTTGTGAGGGTATGTATGTATGTACTTACTATGTAAGCTGACTTGGCTCTCCATCTTCCCAAGCGCGTTCACCGACGCGCACACGTAAGTGCCGTAGTCGTTTAACGACAACGACTTTATGGTTAAGTTCATCCACCGCGAGTAACTGTTCACTATGGTCTCTTCTATACGGAGCTTTGGGTTCTCCAGTATTTTATCTGTCACGAGAGCTGTAAACAAAATTAACGATTAGATGCAGAGAAAGCTTTTTCTCTTGAATAGTTTTTATTTGTTTTAGTTGAACATTACTGATGACGTCAATGAAATGCCTTTGCTGATTTTCTTTTATATTGAGTTCTTTTCAGTACAAGTTCTCTCGACGTTGACCTTGAACCAAGAAGGCTGCCGGCTTAGTGACTTTCATAAAAGCTCAAATAATCATAATATAGATTTTTATTGACTTAAAATATAAGTAGGATAATATATAAAAAAAAAAGTTTTCTGAAGATGTTAATTTAATGCACATCGTTTTTATAAACAAAGAATAGGTAATGAAATGATATGCGAGAACTAAAATTTTTCATAATTTCAAATTTATATATCATTTATTCAATTTAGGCAAAATAATTGAGTATGTATGAATGTCGCTATGCCATCGGCTCGTCCTAACTATGGGCGGGAGCATTGTACTGAGAAGAACCGGCAAGAAACTCAGTAAGGGCATTTCTTTTCTCCCTTTCATTTACAACGTCATTACAAATTGGAAAACGCCCTCCCTATCATAAAAGGACATTTTCCATTACAACAAAAAACATTTAAGTTATACGATTACAAGATAAATCAAGACATACAAAAGAATATCCAATAAAACTCTCGAAACTCAGAACTTATGTCCAATGAGTTATTAAGGATAAACGGCGGGTAATTCCTTTTTGTTTTTTGATTTTGATATCTAATAATTAACTTGTTTTAGATAGCTCAATGTCCACAATGTATTTTATATTTTGATCAGCTACTGAAACTCAAGCTATTTAATGACCAAAAGCTATTATTTATGAGGTACACTTGTTAAAGACAAAGTCCACGCACAGTTGTCACTACTGTGCGTGGAATTTACATTTTTTACGGACATTATAAAAATTTGCATGAACAACAACAGGCTTGTAATTAAATGATAAGCCATATAAAGCGTATCGGTCTACTATCATGGCATCTGCTACAAAAACATTTACAAAATAAATAACTTAATAAATCATCTTATGGAAAACAACTGGATTACTATTATTCAGCTCGGCTTGTCTGAATCAACTGAAACTTAATTTTAATTTATTTTATTTTAACCATATTTAAACTCTTCTGTCTTGAAAATACACTTGCAACAGCAACCAAAAGTCTTACTTACAGAGGCAATTTTCTTATTCTGACTTAGTTTGTTACAATCAAGTATTTAATTATAAAATTCATCCCCCCATTTTGGGGAAGGAGATAAAGATATCTACCTCGTCAATGATGTTACAATAAAAAGAGGTATATAAGTTACATGTGCAAAAATCTGGCACCATAAAACTATGCTAATTGGCTTACCTTACCTTAGCGTAGTCGCAGAAAAGCGTTGTTGACAGTGTCCGATTGCGTGTATTCGTTTCCGTAAAACCTCAGAGCATTAAATCAATTCAATGCTCTAAGCGTAAAACAGTTTTAAAATGCCGTCCTGTGTTATTACACAGGACGGCATATTTGACACTGCAGAAACTACACAAGTAAGACTAATAAAATTCATGGGAATAATTACCTCGATCGTACGACGCTTTGGTCCATTATTGACATTACATTATTACTGACATAATACCTCTGATTATGTCAGTAATAATGTATTACTGACATAATCAGAGGTGAATGAATGAACCTATCTACCTCTTTTTATTGTAACATCATTGTACCTCGTTGAGACCCTATACGTGAGCCCTGTGTTGTGCTAAATGATTGACACTGACTGAGCGGTAGAGCCGCGCTGCGTTGCAGCACGCATTGGGCCGGCTCGCCCGGCGTTATACCACCCTTTCACTAATATCTGGCTTGAAATAATAGCACTTGGTACTGTTGTGTTTCGTCCGGCCAGTGAGGGTTCCGGAGGCCCTTCCCCCCCACCCCTCACAACTCCTTTTCCTTCCTTAAACCTATCCCTTGCTTAAAGGCCGGCAACGCATCTGCAATTCCTCTGGTGTTGCAGGTGTCCATGGGCGGCGGAGATTACTCTCCATCAGGTGACCCGCCTGCTCGTTTACCTCCTTCTATTATAAAAAAAAACCTCGTCACCTTTTTGCATTCTGTCGGCTCCACTCCTTTGAGATCTTCATCAAAAGTTTGCCCAAAATGCGTCATGCATGCTTCGATCACTTAAAAACATGATGCACAATTAACGCTCTCAAAACGTCGGTTTCGGCATAAAAAGAGTACCTATGGAGGTAGCGAGATGCTTAGGTACTTATTATTTTTAAGTATCTTAATTAATGGCTTCGCGTTTAGCATTAAACCAATTTCAAATGGTACATTTTTTGAAGTACATTTAGTATTGTATGGTAGATCGAAATAAAATGGAGTCTTCCAACACGTGTTGTTGCTAAAAGAACGCTGTAGAAACTCTTTTAGGTACAGTCAGCATCAAAAGTAGCTTAGCACATGAAATTTTCAAATGATTGTTACGGTTGAAATGACCAGAATTGTCTGACAAAGCTGTTAAGTCAAAAGTTCATGACAATATACTTTTGCATTATTGCCTTAACTATTTGTTATGAACACAAAAAATGTCATATAATTCTGAAATGTTAAATGATGAGTATGTAAAGACACTTACACGTGACTATTACTTTTGCCACCTTGTTTTTGTTCAGTTACTTTTGATGCTGACTGTACTTATTTCGTTTAGTAGTGTGAGAGCAAAATGTCAACGTGACGAAGCGCTCCTTCAAAAATTGCTATTCTGCGAAAACACATACGTCAAATGTTATGTAAAAGCTGTTACTATTCCGCTACGATTTAGTATAGAGGATATTGTGTCTATTTATTTTATGTGATCGAAGAATGCATGATAATAAATATAATTTAGAAAAAAAAGCTTTTTCTTACATTTACCGTCCTCGCGGTACCAGGAATTCATAGCTTTGGGAGAAGCTTCGATGTAGCACTGTAGCTCGACGTCGCTGCCGAGCGGGGCGCCCACAAGCTGGTTCGTTACCTTCACTTGCGGAATAACTGGGGGCAAGATCAGAAAATAATGCAATAGTACTTTTTTAATAACCTTGTGTGTTAGCAGCTCACTAAAAGAATACTAACAACCTATCTCTTCCCTTGGGTATCGTAAAAGGCGACTAACGAACTAAATACTGCGCATACATCAAACAGCATAGAGCGGCGGTGAGCTCACTTACCACGCTAAGCACATGTGCATTTGTAATTTGGTGAAACGTTGACTATGACAGTGGACTGCTTTTGCGTTCCTCGTGCATAGTTTCTGACTAACCTTTTTGGGAAAATAGTCGTGATGGGTTACTCGCATAATGGCCCATTTTGGTAGCCCAACGCACAATGACACATAGTGTCTACGCAAAATGACATACGCAAATTGACACATATTCTCATACGCGAAATGACACACGGGAACGACTACGCAAAATGACATACGCGAATTGACACATATTCTCATACGCGAAATGACACACGGGAACGACTACGCAAAATGACAGACGCGAATTGACACATATTCTCATACGCGAAATGACACACGACAACGACTACGCGAAATGACATAGGTACATTTACCACTGTCAATCTGTTTGTTTGCATGTGCAACAATATTGGTATAATCGTACTAACCGAAATGAAATCTAACGTTAATGCATAAATAAATATAGAAATAGATTGAACTATTATTTTTAACAGGAATTGAAGTAAATACTCTTACAAAACAAATGCAAAATGCACTGTAACAAGGAGACACTTAGTTAAGGTAAGATTCTCGAGTAAACATTTTCTATTTTCTACCGTTACTTGCGAGACGCTCTTTGGTTCTCTATGAAACTAAGTAAGCGATGCCACGGTACTCGTCTACTAGCATCCATAGTCGTCCAATTGGAAAGTTACGGCTTTACTTAAAAACGTAACTTAAATTCACATACAAACATACATTTATCAAGACTATTATCCCCGAAGAGTTGGTCAGAGGCTAGGCAATGAGGACCACGAAAGCCGTCCTCTGCCATAGTCCACTTATCACAAAATAGCGACTGCACATAATTATGCTCAGCGTGACAGGTGGTAAGGTAAGTCCATCGCCGCTCTATGCTGTTGTGCAGTCTTTAGTCCATTAGTTACCTTTTACACCCAAGGGAAGAGAGGGGGTGGTAGTATTCTTTCACCGCTACGCGACACGGTTCCTTAGTTTATGTGTTACTGTACAGGTTTGTATAATATATTCCCAGGTAAAGGCTGCCTGTCAATTGAAGAGGAGCGAGGCTGCGGTGCGGAGAAGCGAAGAAATATTAACACCAATAAGATTGCATTCAATCTCCGGTGATGCAATCCTATTGGTTATTATTTCTTCGCTTCTCCGCACGGCAGCTTCACTCCGCTTCATTGGACAGGCAGCCAAAAGGTATAAAATCCCGCAACGGGGCCATCCTACTAAGTGCAAATAACAACTATTTGTACGGCAGAAAACTTAAAAAGCGATATATATTAACGCAGTTCCATACAAAACGCGTGGACGATGCTGCGGGCGGGCCGCTTAGTCATATTATTGTTTATATAATTTTAACGCAAATTTTTATGATCTAGAGACTAGGCAATGAGGACTGCTATAAGTTAAAACCACTTACAGTGAACTTCGACGTGGTAACGGCGGCTTACTGTGGGCGGGACGCCGTTGCTGGCGATGCAGTAGTAGGCGCCCATGTCTGTCCGCTGGACGTGCAGCAACTCGAGAATTTCGCCTCTGTAGCTGCTCACCACTGTGGAAGAAACATAGAATCAATAAAAAAACAGAAGATGTTTCACATTTTTATTTTGGTAATATTCCAATATAAGCGCTTATTAGGTATACCAATACCTAATAAGCGCTTTGACCATAACTTGTATTTATTATTTCATAAAAAAGTTTGCTGGAGGCTATATATTTCTACAAACTATTTACATATTATGTAAATAGTTTGTAGAAATTTGGCCTTTTAACCATAACTTTTTTATGTATGGAATAGGAATAACTTTAATATTGATAATAAGTAGATGATTATAGTTTTATAGGAAAATATTCCTACTCACATAAATGATACTTCGTAAATTAAAACCTTAGCGAATACTTGATTTAAATAATGCCTTTTTCCAGCTGTAGAATAGTGCTTCATAAAATTACATTTTTATAGGGTAGGCCATTTTTTCGATTGTATTATGTACTCTGTAAGCTCGCCCTGGAATCGCAAAAAGAGAGACATACAGTTTTTTGTTGGAAATACTTAATAATAATAGTACATTACAGCATTGGGCCAGCGTGGTGGGTTATGGCCCAATATTCCCACATGCTATTGTCCACGTGGGAGGCCTGTGCCCAGCATTGGGACGTTTGTAGGCTGATGATGAATAGTACATTATAATTCAATGATAATAATGGAGTTATTTTTAAAAAAGCATTACATTTAAACTGTAACAGTAATATAAAAAGGATAAGTTAATTTTGCAGTGATGAAAGCACTTGCGAGCCAAATCAGAATCAGTAATATTTTACTAGATTAAGTGGATGCTTCAACGGTACAAGCAAAGTCACTCAAACCTAATATTTTATTTAAACTTTTTATACACAAGCCCTTGTGGTAAGTATATAAATGCATTACATATATTATATGAGTGTATATCGCCGTCGTCGTTGATACTAGAAAGAAATTCTACGCTAACGAACTGCCACTCAAAGGCAAATTATGTACAAAAGTAAAACTTCAATGAAACAAAATTTAAATAAAAAACATTATCACAAATACATACTGAAAGCTCTTAACTCTACTACAAAAAATATCAGAAAAACGCAACAGAGCATTCGAATAAGTAAGCTAAATAAAAATGCAAACGTAAATATCCCTTTATTTTTTTCTTAATACTGACATTTGGAGCGTATAACACTGGCGCCAGCTCTAGGAAACTTTGCTGCCGTGCGATGAAATTGCAGTTACATTTTCTGTTTTATTAATTTTAAATAAGCCTCATGAATATGAAAGAGCGTAGTGTGGGGGAGTTTAACATGTCAATAAATGCAAAACATAAACGTTGTGCATTATGAGGACTCCAAATAAATTACACGGAATACGGTATACTGGGTGGCGGTTGGGAAGTGCTTAAGGAATCTAAGTGTTATTTGTGTGTGGTGTTTTCCCAACTTTCCGAAGGGGATGGGGGCTCGTTCGAGCGCGAAAAAAATTATTCAGAATCTCCGTAAGAGACGAAGCGCCCTCGAGGGCGCGTTTCTCGCTCCACGGAAATATAGTCCATTCTGAAATCGCTTTTGAGTATAAAATCTTTTATTATGCGAACACGGTTCATTTAACGCGGCATTAAGTGAATTTGTCGAACAACGTATTTTAAAAATGAACGGGTAAAAGCGGCGGAACAGGGCGCGCGAGATGGGGCGTGCAAACTATTGTATTCCAGTTCGTTTTGTGATAATTCATTAATGATTTCATAATGGTCTCTGTCTTTTTAGTGCTTTCGTTCATTTCTATTTTAAAGTTCATTAGTGTAGTGAATCACCACTTGGTTTCACACTGTTTTATGACATACATACGTCACGTCCGTTCCCGGATGGGTAGGCAGAGGCTACAGAATTGGCTATTTGACGGTTGTAACAATAAAATATGAAATATGTCGCAAATGGTAGTTTATGATTTAACGATAACTATCCAATAGTTTTTTTTATTAAGATAATTTGTATTTAAGTATTTTATTTTTACAAAATAAATTTGCGATTTTTTAACTGTGGATTACAAGACCCGAAACACGGGCGGCAAGGGGCAGCCATGATTGAGCTTCATGTGACGTCACATTCCACAAAATTATCAAAAACTACCTGTCAGGTTTCAAGATAAGTTTCTATATTTATTGAAATGTGACGTCACAGAGCAAAATGCCACGTGATTAACCGTTTTCGCACGAAATTTTAAATCAATAAAGAAAAATATGTTTTTTTTCTGTTAAATAAAGGTTTTCTCGAGAAACAAAATATTGTACGGGGTTTAAAATAAGCGTTTGTAACTTTTTAAATACTTTTTCGAAAACTGTCAAGTAGCCAATTCCATTTGCTACGATCCTGACACACATCCTTTGCTTCTCTTACTTACCATACATTTTATTATGTATACCGTGTAGGTAAGGTTACATTAAAATTTAGTGGTTTTAGGTAGTAGTTATACGCCTAAATACTGTTACACTGCTTGGCAAAGGCCTTCATCATTGCAATGTAGTAATCGCTACAATTAAGGAGTGACTTTTTTTTTTAAATCTTTATTACTTTGGGGATTTTTGTCTTTTGACATGTCAATCCCATTAAAACTACACTAAAATCTTAAACCTATTATAATTCTAGGGAGGAAAGAGTCACTCACCACAAAACTTCACTAAATTTCACATAGTTATAGCTACGAGGAGTAACTTTTCAAAACGGCTTATTTCAGTATAATCATTTTAACATTGAAAATGTTTTTTCGATCGCTCCGGTAGGGCCCCATTTTCGCTGAAAGTGTGTTTGCCCGGTGGTATATAGTAGTTTAGGGATATTTTGTAAAAGTCGATTTTTTTTTTAATTGAAAAAAAAAACAAAAAAAAACCTTGATTTTTTAACATTTTACCTCGGAATATCTTCAATATCTCGTGAACGAGGTCGGAAATCGAAAAACTGAGAAAGATGTCTAGAGATATTGAGACGGGGAACATTTTATGTCTATTTTTTGTGGGAGTGATAGGGGGGAGCGGTATGCTCCCCCTTAGCGGCGCGTGGAGCGTCGCCGTGCGGTATTACTCGGGCGTCATAGCCCTGTGGAACTTCGCAGCTTTGAGATACGAAGATCTATTAGAACTTAATAGACGCGGAAAATTAAGAGCTTTAGGATAGTGTAAACAAATTTTGGAAAAGTCGATTATTTCTTTTGAAAATAAAAAAAACAAAAAAAATCTATGTTTTGTACGAAGATCTATTAGGACTTAATAAACGCGGAAAACTAAGGGCTTTAGGATAGTATAAACAAATTTTGGAAAAGTCGATATATTTTTTTTTGAAAAAAAAAAATCATTAGGTAATAATCTATAATAGCTAGGTTCATTTTCAATGCCATTTCAAGTCGTATAGAGCACGAGATCTGTGATTTTTTTTAGTAACAACCAAAATAGGAATACTTATTACATTAATAAAAAGGTTTCGCAGCTTTTTTATCCTCATTTATACGAGTTATCATCATAGGATTTAAATAAATAAACCATTTTATTGCAAACTTTAAGAAGTATGACGTTTTGTTTCAACAACAAAACAACATTTTGTTTTAACAAAACGTCATACATTTTGTTTCGGCGCTCGTAAGACATAAGCCATTTTATTTTGGCACTCCCAGAAATAATTTTTAAGAGCTTGTCGCTATCGCTACTTAATATGGAATAACTAATTATTTGGGGACATTACAATTAGTATGTATGCACAACAGACAGTTCAAGTGGATACCATTTCCAAGTACAAAAGTACAGTTTATCTTTAAAAAGAGATTTAGTCTTACAGTAGACCATAGCGACAGCAGTCAGCCTGTGACTACGACCGGTGCAACTCGGTCGAAATGTCGGGCATTAAAAGATGCCTTTTATAAATAGTTAGCGTTTATACCCGTGTAAATGTAAGTTTATTTTAAAAATTTTTTGACTGCAAAATTTTAAAAGTGTATAAGTGTAGCATAGTACTAATATAGTAGTAATATCCTGGGTCCAAGAGTGCCACGTTTATAGGCCGACGATAATGTTGCAAGCGCCTAAAGGCTCCATAGACCATAGACCACTTAGGCGATCCGTGCTTTCCGAAACGTACAAATAATGAAACGATGTTGACAATCAATTCAGATTGAAATAAAGCACACAAATTAGCAAACACTCGGTGCGCCGTCAAACCGTCGAATTGGCGCAATTAAGATATTTGAAAAGCGGCAATTGATGTTAACTAGAGGCACATTATGTTCGGTGCCCGGCTGGTTCAAATTACCGACAATCGGACCGTGGTGCACATTCGAATGCACTTAATGAGCCGTGGATAAATCTGCGTATTGGGAATCAGAGAACTCTCTCCCTCATTCTGTATGTGTCATGTATATGTCATGAAATAAAACTATATTAATAACATATTGTTATTAAGAAAATTGTAACTTAAACATTGATGGCTAATGGATTAAACGAATAGATGAACCTGTATGTATGTATTGGTAATCAGAAATCTCTCTTTCTCTCACTCTGTACGTATTAATAGGAACTCAATTCGTCACAATAACCATTTATTATATTTAGAACTAGCAGACCGCCGGCAACTTCGTTCGTTTGAACCCCGTACCCCGTGACGAATTTTCAAAATGACTCCCCACACAAGAACACTTATTGTGACGTAACTATAATAGTTAGACATATGTTATTGCGACACTTTTTGTAGATAATGATGTGTTTTGCAAAGCCATAGTACATTATTTTATTCTATCACCAATAGTTTTCTTAGCGCACCGATGTTAAGGAAATTATTTGAGTTTTAGTAAGGATCTCTAATTTTTTGAAATTATAATAAAACCTATGTCACCCGGAGGTAGTGTAGCTTCCCCACGGTGAAAGATTTTTTTTAATCGGTCGCGATGTAAGGAATTTATTTGAAATTATAATATAGCCTATGTTACCCGGAGATAGTGTAGCTTCCAAACGGTGAAAGAATTTTTAAATCGGTCTGGTAGTTTTGGAACCTATTGAATACAAACAAACAATCAAAATATGTTTCCTCTTTATAATATTAGTATAGATAAAGTTTAGTTTAAACAACTACAAAAATAGCGGTTAGTCAAGTGTCAAAAAACTCCAGCAACTAGTGCTGGGGTATGAAACGCGGTGAGAGTGGGGATGTGCTGATCGATTGATCCAATCGTCTAACAGTAACACATATAAAAAAAATTGTTTTGCACGACTCGAAAATACTTATTTATTATGTTTACTTGAATAAAGAGATTATAATTACACCAATAGTAAGAAAACTGTAACTAAATCGTTTATTCTCTTATCATCCTTACATATTATAAAGTAAAGTCGCCGTTTTCCTCTGTCTGAGGCACCGCACTTCTCTCCTAAACCACGCAATAAATTTTTATGCAGTTTTCACTAAAAGATAGAGTATAACTGAGGATGGTTTTTGTTTATATTTTGTAGATATATTTATTTAAATGGCTGAACTATGACGGTCTTTCTAAGTTAGCGTGGACGAAGGCGCTGGCTGGCCGCTAGTTACATAGTATAAAGTTAAGTCGCCGTTTTAATAGATAGATAAATCTGCGTATTGGTAATCAGGAATCTCTATCTCTCTTTGTACATGAGTACATAAAACAAAAAGATATAAACAGTCCCAATGTTAAGCTAACGTAAGGTAAATTAAAATAAGTTTTTTTTATAGAGGAAATAAGCGTTCGTTCGGTAGTTTGTATACAAATACAAAAAAAATGTGGCATTTAAGTACCTTCAATTGGATTGTAAGTTGTAAGTAAGGTGTATGTTATCTTTGTTACAATTTAATCTTTTTAGCAATATCTACTTGTTTGTTATTATTCGGATCACTTCAAAACTTTGTATTCTTCTAAGCATCTCCTTAACGTCTTTGTTCAAATTCATCTGCAACGGACATTTTAATCCGAAAAGGCAACGGATACCGCTTATAAACTCGCACGTGACCAAAATAAAAAACCATCGGATTCAATGTTTAATATAGGTACTTTTTTACAAGAATAAAATGTCAAAACAATGTTTCGTTCCGTTCGTTTGACTTCACAATAAAGAAGACTTTTTTTTTATATTTGTAAAATTAATTACGATCTGATTAAAAGTTGGGTTCACCTTACTGCAATGGAAAGGCCGATTTCAACAATATCTGCTGCTGTCTCCAATTACATAAATTAAATTTTTTAGTTTGTTTGGATACCTACTATAAAAAGTGGTGATATTATAATGTCATGATAAGTTTTTTCTGTGATATATATTATCATAGAATGTGTGTCAGAAACGTTTCTGTAGTAGAAATTTAAAAAATGTGGTCACTGCCTAGCTCTCCGAGAAATGGGGGTGACGTTATATACAGTTGTTTTTATATAAATACATAATAAATAAATAAACTTTCCTACACTCACACCAATTATCTAGCCCAAGAGAAGCTTCGAAGAAACTCGTTAAATGGTTACTAGACAACGGATAAACATACTTAAAATACTTAAATACATACTTATTATACATAGAAAACACCCAGACCCGAGACAATTTAGAAAAACAATAATTTCTAAATTGACCCAACCGGGGATCGAACCCGGGACCTCAGAGATGGCGACACCATGAAAACTTGTGTACAAACCACTCGACTAAGGAGGTCGTCAAATATGATCGATCGAAATAATATGATCGAAGTAAATAATATACATATAATCACGACTATTAGCCCCGAAGGGTTGGTCAAAGGCTAGGCAATGAGGACCGCAAAAACAGTCCTCTGCCATAGTCCACTTTTCACCAAATAGCGACTGCACATGTGCTCAGCGTGACAGGTGGTGAGCCCATCGCCGCTCCATGCTGTTGGATGTATGAGCAGTCTTTAGTCCGTTAGTCGCCTTTTACGACACCTAAGGAAAGAGAAGGGTTGGTACTATAAAGTGGTATTCTTTCACCGCTACGCAACACGGCTGTTAAATAACATTTTTTTTTAAATCATTGACATCTTTTTCTGCATTAAATTTGATAAGCAAACACATTTACAACATTTATTAATGAAAAAGGCTTTCTTTGAATACCGAATTTTATATAATATAAAACAATAAATAACGTGTTACAATGAGATCAACTATCAGAAAAGCTTAAACACCTTCAATTCTCAAACGTAACCAAATGACAAACCATTCTTCCAATCCAGCCTAAGCCTCGAAGAAAACTAATTTTCTCAGCCGGCTTTTAGTCGGCGACTACGAGAAATTAAACTGTTTCTATTTGACAAACTGGGGGCACTCTTTCAATTTACCCTCTTGGCTTCTCCATAATAAGACTCTTACTTTCCCGCTAAAGTTCAAACAAAAAAGTAATTAAGACCGGTTCCTACTGCGACATTAAATAAATCGAAACGAGTGAACAATGAAAATCGTACCTATAGGTAAGTAGTTAAGTTGTCTAGTCTACCCGGCGGAATTGCTTAATCGTCTAGAAATGGAAAAAGGAAGCAGCCGATTGTTTACTTCTGGTCGAGGTTTCCGTTGATAAATATTGTTGTTTTAATTCGTTTTGTACAGTGAAGTGCATAGAGGTATGTACTTTTCGCAGTTTATGCTGGTATCTTAAAGAAGGCAGTAAAGTAGAAAGTAGAAGGCAGTAAAGTAGAAAGTAGTTTGGGGAGAATGTGATTTCTTTCGCCATTGGCTTTTACTGAGTAACTGGGCTTACTGGTGACTTGGTGGTTCCTCCAACTGTTTGGACTGATCATCAAAACCCAGGAGCTTTCCAGGGAAGATTATTTTTTTTAGGTTTGAGCATGAGGTTGCTATTAATTTAAGGTCAATATAGACTAGATTCTTCGGGGTGTACCTTTCGGATATTAGATCGAAATATTCGGATGTATCTCTAAAGGCACACGCCCAGTCGTTACGCTTAAAGCGCGCGTGTGAACCGCGTCTTCGTATTCGTCAGCGAGAAGTAGAATAAATTGATTCTACACTAATGAGCATGTCTAAAATATATGCTTATGTAGTATTGGCATTGCATAAAAAAGGTATTTTGCCAACACGTATAGTTTTTTCTATAAATTCAATCAGTATGGTAACACCTCAGTAGCCGAATGGCTAAGCGCTCGGCCCGATAACTGGAGGTCCCGGGTTCAATTCCCAGGACGGGCTAAGTGGGTTGCGGGTTTGTGATCACCAACACGCATTTGGCAAGCGTGTCAAATGCGGGTTAAAAGTCAATACATACTTACATATAATGACGACTATTATCCCCGAAGGGTTAGAAACTAGGCAATGAGGAACGCAAAAGCAGTTCTCTGCCATAGTCCACTTTTCATCAAATAGCGAATGACTGCACAATTGCACATCTACTCAAGTCACGTGATAGGGGGTAAGCCTATCGCCGCTTTATGCTACTGGATGTACGTGCAGTCTTTAGTCCGATAGTCGCCTCTTACGACACTCAAGGGAAGAGAGGAGGTGGTAGTGTTCTTTCACCGCAACGCGACACGGATAATACTTACTACACGGATAAGCCATTAGGTAACTCATCAATATTTATTGTAATGAAGGCTTGATTTCAACGATAAAGTTCAAATTACATTGACAAAACTACAGTCTGATTCGTAGTACTAACTAAAATACATAATAAAACCATGATAATACATAATGTATTTCAAATTACATATATACTTATTTGTTTTTTTATCAAAGTGTTGTTGACGGAGTTCTTGTTGTGTTCTTATTACTTCATCGTGTAAGTTATTTGAAATAACGTAAAATACAAAAGCAATAATGCCTCTACGAATACCTTCGCGAAGGTCGGTTCCTCCACGAAATCAGGACAAAAGTTTTATCGGTAAACAATTGTGCGATAATATTTTTAATAATAAACATGTACACTGAGCTTCATATATTTTTCCTTGATATTGGAACTTCAATGAAAGTTTGTAAGTCATATAATATAATCAAAAGCCTGGCAGATTCCACAAAATAATACATTTCTGTACCTACTTATTTCAGTAATAGCAAAGAATATATACCTACACTACAGTAGGTCGTTACAGTAAGTATCGGTGACTTAAATGATTCAAAAGCTTTCTTATATAACGATCATCACGAAGTTATATTTTAAAATACAGGATGATAGACTAACAAATATTATATTTTGCGAGGGTACCATTACGAGAATAAAGGAACAACGAAGAGCAATCCTATTTCATTCTCATTAGTTAAAGTTACTAGCGTCCGTAGGTTTACCCTTGAGACCCTACACTTGCCAAATGAGTAACACTGACTGAGTGGTAGAGCCACGCTGCGTTGCAGCACGCATTGGGCCGGCACGCCTAGGGTAATACCACCCTCTCACGAATATCCGGCGTGAAATAATGGTACTTGGTGCTGTTGTGTTTCGTCCGGCCAGTGACAGTTCCGAAGGCCCCTTCCTCACAATTTCTGTTCCTTCCCTAACCATATTCCTTCCTTAAAGGACGGCAACGTGCCTGCGATTCCTCTGGTTTTGCGGGTGTCCATGGGCGGCGGTGATTACTCTCCATCAGGTGACCTGCGTGTTCGCTTCATCATCATCATCATCATCAGCCTATAAACGTCCCACTGCTGGGCACAGGCCTCCCACGTGAACAATAGCACGTAGGGATATTGTGCCATAACCCACCACGCTGGCCCAGTGCGGGTTGGTGGGTTTTAACGACTGCCATCTTACGACAACAACAGGGACCAACGGCTTAACGTGCCTTCCGAAGCACGGAGGAACGCACGCTTGCTTTTATAAAACAAATCATGCTAACCAATTCCCGTTTTTATTTGTGTCAAATAAATAAATATTTTTTTTTTTTAATATATATCAAATAAATGAAAACTCTTCTTTAGTTTTTTTTGTATCGCAAATTATAGAGCTCAATGGTGGCGGTTCATTATATTAGAAAACTAACATCCCATCTCTTCTCTTAGGTGTCGTTAAAGGTGACTAACGGACTATATACTGCACATACATCCAACGTTACATAGCAGCCATTGGCTCACTTATCACGCTGAGCACATGTGCAGTTGTTATTTGATGAAATGGGGGACTGTGGCAGAGCAATGCATTTGTTTTTTTCAACGCCTAGTGTATGACTAATCCTTTGGGGATAATAATGTCTTAAGTGAATGTGTACAATTTGATGCGATTGTGAACGAATCTCACACAACTGTGCAACTAGTCTGCGAGTAGGTATTAAATAAAAAAGGAAATGTTTAAAAAATAGCCGGTTTGCTGTTAATTTGTAAAGGAAGGATAATAACCTAGTAATGGAACGTTTATCAGCTAATGGTGATAATCAGATGATGACAGAAATGAAGCATTGACGAATTACTATTTAAAAGTGTCCTCCCACGTGACATACACTGACTTACAAATGAAACATATAAAAGGTTTCTTCAAAATTAAATTGTATACGTACGTACTACATGTGGGACAGTATCGCCCCACTTCTTTCCGAGGACCGGCTCGTATTCGGCATATAAATAGCCTTTCAATCCCCGGGGACGTAATAACCTAGCTACTAGATGTGTGTTTTTTGAGTACTTTAAATAAATTGGTTTTATCTAATAGCGGGGAATACTTTTCCGATCTAAAAAAGGCAATTTAATAAAGCACTTCAACCAACTTGCGTGCGAGGCACTTTAGTTTTTTTACTAAGACATAGTACCTACGTTTTTTAAATTGGGTGTTTTTTGCAAAAGGAAGGAAAGGGATATGCTCGAAGTTTCCTTGAGGGATCGGATCCGAACGATCTGAGGTGATCCAACAGAGAATCAAGGTAATTGACATAACCCACCGGATTTACAAGCTGAGTTGGCAGTAGGCTGGCCATATCGGTCGCAGAGCCGATAACCGTTGGGGTAGACGAGTTTTGGAGTGGCGACCGCGTATCGGTAAGCGTAGCATAGGACGCCCCTCAGACTAGGTGGAGCGGTGATCTTCGCAAGGTGGCTGGGAAGCTGGATGAGGGTAGCCCCAGATCGTGCTCAGTGGTGTGCTATGGAGAGGCCTATGTCTAGCAGTGGACAAGAATAACCTCATAATGATGATGACCATTTGCAGCCCTTACTGTACCCACTGCTGCTGCGTATCTGTTCGCTGTTGCCACAGTTTAAAAGACTGTATTACTTGATGTTTTTTTATATATTTTAGGGTTTTATTAACGCTTAAATATAATTAGGTAAAAATTTTTAAACACTGAAAAAAGACGACAACCTCAGGCGGGATGCGAACCACGCACCTTCTGCATTCCGGGTAGCTTTCTTAACCACTTGGCTACCGAGGTCTGGTTTTCACCCGTCGAAATTTGTCAGTGCTTGATGCTTAAGCCGCCCGGAATGCGGAAGGTGCGTGGTTCGATTCTTGTCTGAGGTTGAGTCTTTTTTCAGTGTTTATACATTTTACCTAAATCACTTGTTCTAAATTGTTATTCATTGTTATTTTGAGTTTGAGAACAGAATGAATAAATTAATACAAAAACCTGTAACTTGGAACTGGTAAGAAAGCTGACAATCAGATTAGGAAAGGTAATGAGTTCGAGTCCCATTATTTCAAGGACTATTTTAAGTTTCGACAATATTCGTGAAACATCACAACACAAACAAATTTTTAGGTAAGTAACAACAATTTATGAAATATAAAAGTAAAGTAAGTATTGCCTGTATAATATCCCACTGCAGGATAGAGGATGCCATTATTGAAATCAAGTCATCACTACAATTTGTTGGGGAATATGTATGTCTGGGACAAACACTCCAGTTAGGTAGGTCCAACTTTAAGAAAGAGGTCAATCGTCCAATCCAACTCGGCTGGGCAGCATTCGGTAAGCTACGAAATATCCTCTCGTCCAAAATACCGCAGTGTCTCAAGACGAAAGTCTTCGACCAGTGATGACATACGGTACCGAAACATGGTCGCTCACTATGGGCCTAATTAACAGCAACAGCAGCGACTAATTTACAGCCTAATTAATGCAAGTAGCACAAGATCGGTCGTGGTGGAGATCCTTGCGGGAGGCCTTTGTCCAGCAGTGGACGTCTTCTGGCTGATGATGATGATGACAATTAATTAGTGGCTTAATCACCACGCTTGCCACATGCGGGATAGTGATCACAAACTCGGACTATGCACCTCGGACTAGGCAACGCATCTGCGACCCCTCTGGTTTTGCGGGTGTCCATGGGCGGCGGTGATTGCTCTCCATTTGGTGAACCACTTGCTCCTACCGCTCCTCCGCCTACTGAAAAAAATATACATCAAAAAAATCCGTAAACACACGTTGCTCGGCCAGGGAATTGCACCCGGAACCCAAAATCCGAATATAGAGTCTAGGGCCTGACCACGCGGCCATCGAGGCATTCGATAATAGCTGAAGAAACATATTATTCAACAAACGAAACCTTCCATTTATGATTATAAAAAGTTTTATTAGGTGAAAAAAGCTAAAATGCAATATTCATAATCGAAAAATGTTTAACCATTTAAACAGATTATGTAAATACGCTCAAAGAGCAGTGCAAAGTTTTTCATTAAATATGTAAATAGTTGAAACTTTCGAAATTGCTTTTATTGTGTTTAGCAGACAAGTTTAATTTTCACTTTTGTTTTGTGTTCAATTTTCCATCGCGAACTTGAGTAAATTTACGAAACTGTGATGTTGTGTCCAATATGTTTAGAGTTCCATCTAATACAAATTGTTAATAACCTAAACTTAATTTCGTTTTCGTACACGTCGTGTTATTTGAATGCTCACAAGTGTAGTTATTAACGAGACAACTTATTGTACCTAATCAAAATTAATTTATTAAAGTTTTTTTTCTTATTTCAATTTCTTTTATTTTTATAGCCGTGTCGCGTAGCGGTGGAAGAATAAAAACCACTCTCTCTCTTCCCTTGGGTGTCGTAAATGACGATTTAATATCGAAGAAAGAAATAAAACAAAATTGAATTTATTTCTTTTTTATACAGTTCATCGTCTACTACGACTCAGTTGGTACACATACTTACAATTTTAGTGTTCAGAATAATTAAGCAACTAAGCTTCTACATATAAAAATACGAAAACTAAATAAATTAGAGGCACAAACCACAAAAAAGAGGATAATAGACAAAAAAACGCCTATTATTATAAAAAAAAACTTTAAAGTAGGTACTATAACTTATTGAGAACGGTTAAGTTTGGGTTACGGTGTATAACCCCTCAGTCTTAGAAATTTTTTGACACAATTTTTGGCGCAACTGTCAACGTCATATTTGGCAGAATCGAGCATAGACTATGCGATATTTTGCGATAACAATGCATAAGATGTACCACAGAACCGAAATAACCAAACTTGTTTACACTAAAGTAGTCTGTAAGTCTATGCAAAACACGGTACAAAGTCAAGTGTGTTTTTGTAGGTGCGGTCTCATGCGACCGCTAGAGCGGCGATGGGATCAACACCTGTCACGCTGAGCACATGTGCAGTCGCTATTTGGTGTAAAGTGCATTAGAATATAATCACGAATATTATCCCCGAAGGGTTAGTCAGAGACTAGGCAATGAAGACAGCAAAAGCAGTAATCTATCATAGTCCACTTTACACCAAATATGAATACAGGGTTAAAGGTTAAGTCGACCTATACCCTATAAAGTGTTGTAGTTTCCATCATTTCTGACTGATTTGACTATTATACACCGTAACCCAAACTTAACCGTTCTCAATAAGTTATAGTACCTACTTTAAGTTTTTTTTTATAATAATAGGCGTTTTTTTTGTTTATTGTCCTCTTCTTTTGTGGTTTGTGCCTCTAATTTATTTAGTTTTCGTATTTTTTTGTAGAAGATTAGTTGCTTAATTATTCTGAACACTAAAATTGTAAGTATGTGTACCAACTGAGTCGTAGTAGACGATGAACTGTATAAAAAAGAAATAAATTCGATTTTTTTTTATTTCTTTCTTCGTTATTTAAAAATAATTCTATGACAGTTGTTCTGCAGATAATCGTAAAAATATCTACGATTCCTAAACTTTCTATCAAGGTACAACAAGCTAGGGTATTATCAGGATTCTCGGAAAAACCATTGATGAAAGACTCCCGGTAGTAATCAAAATAACGGTCTTACGTTAAGCTACTACCTGCGCCCATTGTCCTTTATGGAATTTGCACGGTGGTTTGGGGTACAATGTTTCATTGTCAAATCAGTCAGAAATGATGGAACTACATCCCCTTATAGGTTAAAGTTGACTTAACCTTTAATCCTGTACATTATTATGTATGTGTGAAATTTCTTTTATTTTCTACAAATTCAATAATTGTTATAAACTTCTCATTATGTAACACGTTTACTTGAACTTGGTAATATCACATTTTTACAAGACACGAGAAAGAAATTACCCTTGTCAAGTTTTACGCGGTTTCTTCTCGTTCTAAAGTGTCCACGGTTAGAGTTCACGAAGACAGGGCTTTAGAAACTGACATTGAATCGACATATAGATTGTTAAACAATACATTGTATAAAGTAAATTTTGAATAAAATCATTTTAATTCAACTTATACGCTTTTGTTTTCGTACCTACTGTTTAATTATAGACATATATTTCTGAAGAGATATGAATTTATTTTCTTACGTTGAGATAAGATAGCTAATTAGATAAAAACGCTCACACGGAATGAATATCTTAACGGGTCATCGAACGTTATAAATTATCTGTTGTATTATCGTTCTAAAATAAGTCTGTCATAATTATTCTTAAACAGTAATGGTGTTTTCCAGTATACCTACCTAATAAAACTTAAATCACTTTCACTTTAAATCGCTGATTATTTTTTTTATTCCTCCACTTTTTAAGCACGTTGCTTACATATTATCTAACACCCATCATATAAGATGATGATAAGGCTGAAGCGTATTTCACCGAGATATTTACCTGTTGAGGTTTTTATAAAAGATAAAGCTACTGAGTAACTAACTATCTTATGTCTTGTGGCGGAAACACAACAATGCTGCAGAATTTGATGCATTAGTGATGGTGATTAGATACGTATGGTGAAAGTTAGCCAGGCGGACTTAAAACCAGCCCTACCACCAACCAAAGTACAAACATGGGTTAAACTTTTGAATCGAGTCGCCTGAATCGGGGGTGGGGTGGGGTGGGGGTGGTGATGGTAAGGGGAGGGGGGAGGAGTAAGTAGGGGGGCCTCTTACCCCCCTGCCGCAAACAAGTAGTTTTTAAGTTATGTTAATTTTTGTATTTTGAGGTTATGTATCGTGGTAAAACTTTTGAATCGAGTCGCCTTAATTGGTGGGGGAAGGGGAGGGGAGGAGAGAGGAGTACCACCCTACTTACCCCTCCTGCCGCAGACAAGTAATTTAAGTTACATTATTTTTTTTAAAATACGGAAATTTACAAAAACTTCGTTTCTGTCGCTTCGCCGGCCGCTCCCGCGGCACGCTCGCTTCGCTCGCTCGGCTCGCGCGTCTTTGGTCAACATACTAACCCAACCTAACTAACTACCTAAATAAAAATAACTCTTTAGACTTTTTTCATGGCGGGGGGCGTGGCCCCCCTCGCCCCCCTCGCGGGGGGCTGCCCCCCCCATCCCGGGGGGCTGCCCCCCCCATCCCCCCGCTTTGGTTCTCTTACTATGGTACTGTATAACTTAAAAACGTGTTATGTTTCGTGATTATAGCCGATTTTGACAAAACTTTCAAGTGGTTTTTTAAATATTTTAACGCAACGGCGGCAGCTAAAATGTTAATAAACCATTACTTAGGAACCCCTTAGACCCCCCACAGTGTTAGTTTCTTCAAATTCAGGCGACTCGATTCAAAAGCCAACCCCAAACATGTACCCCCCCACTGGAAATCTAACCGGTAAATGCATACCACTTATAATTTTTTAAACCACATACCTACTTACCCGTGACGAATTTCCAAGAATTTCCTTTTATACAAATCTTGTCCTGACAATTATAAATACGACAAAAAAACAATTAGCCAAATGGATGCAGCCGTTCTGAAGTGATGTGCAAACATACATTAGTGGCAATTGATTTTTATTTACACAGAATTACATTTTTAGTAGGTAAGTACCTAAATGCTGTCCGTGACAGGTGACAGAGCTATCATTTCTATTACTTTAAAGTGTTACGAACTTTAGCATGTAAGAACTCTTTAGTAATTCCAAATTATTTTACTTCTTTTGAATCAAAATTCGAATGTTTCTTATTATTGTTTTTCTTGTTGACATAGTTGGCTTTGTGATTTTTCTAGCAGAAAACCAGTCGATAAACTTTATTTTTCTATCTTATATCAATGAAATATGAATAAAGAATAAACACTACAAGGTAAATATATTTATTTAATTTCATACAGTCCTCATTCTCATTTGTTTTCTTCGTTTTCAACTAAATTCTATATTCTTGTCCGCGTTTAACACACTCCTTTTCAAGCGTGACAACAAAATCGTTTCGTTCAAAACCTAATACAAAATAACTGTAAATAAAAATGGAATTCTTGTATTCATTCGCTGGTGCTGCATAAAACATTCGGCCGTAACCGAGACCTCACGCATAAAATAAATTATCACAGGAAATCGGAGCGAGACGTAGATACGCTATCGCATCGGGATGCTCGCTTATATGACATTATTAAACTTAACTGACACATAAACCGATAGTACATTCTAATGCATACGTAGATACACTACATATGAGCGGATTCTTTATAATGCTTATTTTAGTAAATAACTATTTTTTCAGTGCCTATTATGATTTTGCTTTGCTTTGTAAGCGATTAAGTTTCTTTTTACATAGAAATATGATGCTAATAAAAAACTCTGTTATCAAATTTTAATGTGAACATGAGTATAACAAAATATTTAGTTCGTCTCATTTTTATATGTACAATACATTCTTGATGGATTTTTTATGAATACTGATTTTATGGAGCTTTTTGACGAAGTGGGTACCTATGTCTGCAATTCTTATTTACAAAAGTAACTTGTGTACAATTGGTTGTTTATTTGTATTGAAGTATACAGCCTCCAACACACTTGTATGGTTTTTACCGTTTAAAGATATTGAAAGCTTCAACACCAAAATAAAGTTAAAAGGTGAACTTGTTTCTCAAAAATTTTCTTATACCTACATATTGATATCAAAATAATTTTCCTCGAAGGTTTTAGCGTTCGTTGCTGTTATGTTTACATTATACACATTGAATGGTCCACGCATAGGTCCTGACGGTATCTGACGGGTGAAGAGACGTGACCGTTTTACACGATTTTTCCGCGTTGAAAAACAGCCCTCCACAAATTTAAGGCAGGCACTGACAGCCGCGAATAAATTATGTTAATGAACACTTTGAAAGCACATCGGTTGATTCACCGATTGGGCCGGCCCGGCTTTTCGCGAATTTGCATAATAACCGGGCAAGGATGCAACGGTAAGCGATACTTGATGCGCTGAAAACTGTATTTGGGAATATGATGAAAGTGCATTTCTACGGCGGCGGAATTATGGCGGTTGGATTGTTCTGTGCAGCTGCTTTTATTTTGAAGACTCGTTAATTTGGCATGTGTCAAGAAAACATTACATTACTTCTTGCTGTACCTACCCTTACCTACTTACCTATCTACTGACCCCGATAGATAGGGTATCGCAACTGGAACTACGGGTCCGGTTGTGTTTTCAGGGGTACTACAGGGTTCCGGTTCAAGCCCCCTGCTGGTTGTGCCTTGACCGGCGCCTCCGGCGGGATCCGGACGTGGGTTGGACTCGTAGTGGCTCGTGGTTAGCTGTAGAGCTTGGGAATGTTCGTCTGTCCTGGTATTGTGTGCCAGGACTTACAAACTCGTGCAGAGCGAGCGGGGCCTAGTAGCGGTCTCTGAGGGGCCAGAAGCGAAAAGTCCTGCGGGGAACGTGAGTTTCCCTTATAGTTGGCAGCTTTGTCCGGTGGTTCTCATTGAATATTGGTGTTGACATCTCCGGTACTAGTCTGGATAACTAGTAGAGGCGGCCTCCTAGATGCTGTAGCCTCCGGTCCAGCCAGCCGCGTAGGACGTGGGAACTGGCTAGGCGCCTGGATGAGTTCCGAGAAGTGAGTGTGCTTACTACTCCGCTACCAAGGTGGACACTTGGGAGTCGACTTTAGAGTCGACGACCCTAGCAGTGGCAACTGCGAGTAGTGACCTTCGTGCAACGAGTAGTGAGTGAGCTCGACAGCTCCGGTTACCTATCTGGACAAAAGGCAGTGAACTACACGTGTTTACGGAGATACTCTCCCGAGACACTAGTCTTGAGTACCGAATGAAGAGCGCCCTGCGGCGGGCACTGATTTGGCGTCAAGACCTAACGCAGATGGTCTCCTGCGCGAGTGTTCTACTGGCACAGGGACGTCTGGCACTTCTTGCATAACCTAACGGCTTGTCTCGAGGTGCCAGTACAAATAAACTTAGTGATGTAAGGAGAGGGGATGTACCAACCCTTCCGTAAAACGGACGTGATACATCGCCTTGTCTGTCACGAAGACTCTTAGGTTGCTAACAATTGAATTTATATTGTGCCTAGTATTGGGTATTAATGGGTATTACGACAGCTCAGCTCATATAATGTACTTTATTGTGATGGTCGTTGTCCTTAATCTAAAATATAATGACAGTGCACTTCAATGAAATGGAACTCTGGTAGTTGATGAGTTCTGTGTAGCACTGATTTTAATGAAACAAATATTAATTTAAGCACGTGTATAGTAAACTTTATGTAATTTTCTTTGGTTGGTTGTTGTCAGTAATCGCGAATACTGCGCAAATCTATTTCTAGTAAAATAACTCTGGTATTTAATTAAATGTGCAGCATTAAACCTCTAGAACCCCATGCGGTCGCATCGCATGAGACCGCACTGACAGTTGGCGCCATTCCGTGAAGCCCCAAGCGGTCGCATGAGACCGCTCTCTCCCGCTTGACTTTGTACTGTGTTTTCATAAACTTACAGGCTACTTTAGTATAAACAAGGTCAATTTTATGCATCGTGATCGCAAATAATTGCATAGTCTGAGCTCGATTCTGTCACTTTCGACGTTGACAGTTGCGCCAATTTCTGTGTCGGTGTGAATTAGTCGCTGAGTTTTGTGTGCTATTTTTATTGAATTTATCTAATGTAAATACTGTTTCTTATTAGAAAATGATTATTGAGACTATAATGATCGTATTTAGATAAAAAGTTGTAAGAAATACGTCGTTATTACTACTAGATAAAGCGTGTAAAGTCCGTTAGCATGTTACCGATTTCCGAGTGATTTAGCAAAATAAGTACTTAAAACGATCTCAAGACTACTTTTATTGTCACTTATAAGAAACTTGTATCATGCTACAAAGCTGGATTTGGGCGCAGTTATAGGAGCGTTTATTTCTATAACTATCTTATAATCATCTTTTAAAATGTTACTAAACCCTATAATATACTTGACGAAGCGCAATAGCTTCTATAATGATATGAGACTACACAATTACAAGCACAAACGCTCTTGTTAGTATCTGACATAAGTATCTTACTAAAGCAATCTTGTTTTTAATGCACTAGTAATGTACTTAGTTATTAGTAATAAGTATATTTTATTAGAAGTTATCTTTTTTGTTCCTTCGGCTGGTGGTTCCGGTTGTTTTGTGGTAAATACTTAATAAGAACGTATGTTTCTATTACTATTATTTTGTATTATTGTAAAACATTAATTACTAATAATATTTTGTCAATATAGTGTATGAACTCGTGGGGAAGTCATTTTTACTGTAAATGTGTACCGCAATTTAGTTATTTTCACAATCCCCTCCGAAAAATAGCACATTAGTATATTGTTGTAAATAAAATATTTCATCAATTCTTATGAATATTCGCCATGTTTTGAAATTGCTCTCCATTAAGTACTTTATAGTATCATTGTAGGTAAATTAGTACTTGTAGCAGTTTCAGTCCAGATAACTCGCCTCCATTTAAAAACAAATTAGGGTTCCCTTGAAATATGCCTGCTAATGCTAATTATAATTCTTTATACCTATTTGTCACTTTTCTCCTGTAATCACCACTCCTTTTCAATCGTTTCCAATCGCTTAAATTCATGTTCAACTTATTTCCTCAAGACGAAGGGTAACAACTGAATCTCAACAAAATGGCTGACGTTTACTAATAAAGTTATTGATCTAGTAGCTTATAAGCTTTTTTGATCAAATAGCGCTCTTATTAAGTACTATTAGATTTAAAAGAGTCTCGAGCAAAACTATACCGGCGCAAACTTATAGTGCTCTCAGCTAACTACATTATTATATCATGTTTTCTCACAAAATGCTACTATAGGATCAAAATGTTATTCTAGATTATTTAGTTTTACAGTAAACAATTATAAGAGACTTATTCCTAAAAATGTCCTAAAAGAAAATCTTGTAGCTAACTATAAGATTAACTTACAAAGACAAAACCTCTTGAGAATATCTACGTTTCTGAAATGCTATTACTAGTAAAAGTGTCCTATAGATGTTTTGTAGGTCAGTCTTGTAGCGAACTATAAGACCGAGACATAAAAACGAATGCACTTAAATATGTTAAGGCTTGGCAAATGCTATTATAAGTTAAATAGTCTACCGCAATGTCTTTATAAGAACGTTATTAGTAGTGACAGACTTATAAACTTTCTTTATAGGATTACTTTGCTAGTTGTTTAGAGTATTTACTATAAGACAAATAAACTGTTGCAATGATCACTTTATTTTGATACCTGATGGATAGGAACTATATCAGTTACTATATTGTTGTTTACAGAACGACAAAATATGGTTTGATTTTAGAGTAATATTATTTTAAAAAGCGGGAATTGTGACGTTATCTGCAAATTCAAAAAAATTATGGCGCACCTGCTGTCATTATTTTTGTCATTTCAATTCCAAGACCGAGGGGTTAAATTTACTGATGGCTCATCAGTAATGATTGGCACGTATACAGTAAACATAACGATGTTTATACATACACATAATCACGACAATTATCCCCGAAGGGTTAGTCAGAGACTAGGCAATGAGGGCAGCAACAGCAGTCCTCTGCCATAGTCCACTTTTCAACAAATAGCGACTGCACATGTGCGCTCAGCGTTACAGGTGGTGAGCCCATCGCCTCTATACTGTTGGGTGTATGTGCAGTCGTCCGTTAGTCGCCTTTTACGACACCCAAGGGGTGAGAGAGGGGGTGGTATTCTTTCACCGCTACGCGACACGGTTATGTTTATACATAAGCTAAATATTAAAATAAATAACATCGCGGAACAAATTAATCCGCATATCTACAAAAATAAAATAATTGGTTTGTAAATAATTGGCTACTTGACAGTTCTTGGAAAAGTATTTAAAAAATTACAAACGCTTATTTTATACCTCATACAATTTTTTTTTTCTCGAAAAAGCTTTATTTAATAAAAAAAACCGTAATTTTCTTCATTAATTTCAAATTTCGTGAGAAAACGGTTGGTCACGTGACATTTTGCCCTGTGACGTCACACCTCAATAAACAAACAAATTTATCTTGAAACCTGACATATAGTTTCTGTTTATTTTGTGTGATGTGACTTCACACGAAGCTTACCTAATCATTGCCGCCCGTGTTTCGGGTCTTACGTTGAATGCTCTAAGGGTCTTACAGATAAAAAGTCGCAAATTTATTTTGTAAAATGAAAATATTTACAAATAAAAAAAAACTATTGGATATTTTTCTCCTCTTCCCCCCCGGACCGCTCCTCGAGCGCACGCTTGAACTGTTACTACTAGTTAAATTGTTTTTAAATTTAAAAATAATAAAAACTAAATTAAATTCAATCAAAATATTAGGAGTGCATAAGTGAAAAGGAGTTTCTCACTGCGTCGGATTCCTCGCGGCGCTGGCTGTAGCACTCTGTGCGTAAGTCCCACCCACTCGTCGTTTTCGTAGCGCGCTTGCTACGGTTACAGCTACGAATCCATCCTACAGCTACGACAACGTCGGCGACCACGCACCGGCAACGGTAAGAAATCTCCGCAGGGATTCTGTCGCCCTGGTACTTTTGATCGTTATAACGAGTCATCAACACGAGCAACGCGCACCGTGGGACTGAACAACACGCCTCGTGGCACTATTTCTAATATCCTCTGCTGAAATATATTCCTGTTAACGAAAAGCAAAAAAGGCAAGGATGAATAAATCATCCTCAGATTCGAATATTGCGGAACAGATTAAAGATAGTACGCCGCCTAATAGCTATGTTTACCAGCGACAAAAACGAAGCAGGGAACGTGTTTTCGAGGATGAAATTAGTACTTTTAAAGCCGAAATAAAAGATATGATGACATCCCTGTTTACAACACAGCAGGAAGAACTAAAAAGAATTGTTGCTACTCAAGTGGAAATTAAGAATTCCAATAATAACATAGAGAACTGTCTTGAATTCCTCACTGCTCAAAATGAAGAGTTAAAAAAGAAAATAGACCTACTCGAGCTGCAAACAAAGAAAGATAAAGATTATATAATTCTTCTAGAAGATAAAATTGAAGATCTGCAGCGCTCAAGTCGGAAGACTAATATTGAGTTAAAGAACGTTCCCGTACTTCCTAGGGAATCTAAAGAAAATCTCATAAAAATGGTATCGTGTCTTTCAAAGTATATAAACTGTAATATAGCTAAGGAAGATATCAAAGATATTTATAGAGTACGAGGAAAGAGAGACACTGGAAAGAACTTACCGATCATAGTGGAGCTTTCGTCAACATTACTGAAAACTGATGTTCTCCAGATGAGTAAATTGTTTAATATTAGAAATAAAGAAAAACTACGTGCCAAACACTTGGGATTTACCAAAAGTGAAGAGACGCCTGTCTTTGTGTCTGAACAATTAACAGCAAAGTGTGCTCGTCTTCACTTTGTAGCCCGGGACTTTGCAAAATCAGAAGGATATAAATTTTGTTGGACTCGTTTTGGCCTAGTATATCTACGCAAGGACGAAAACTCGCCGATAGTTTTAATAAGAAGTGAATCCCAGGTACAAAACCTAAAACTCCCTAAATGACTATTCTTTAGAATCTTTATTTATATTAATTATTTAATTTTCCTTTTTTGTTATCGCGAACAGTTTCACGGTAATTTAATTAAAATTGTCAAAATAGGAACTTACATACTTTATACACTGTTGTGTACTTACTTACGTACTTTATACACACATACATGTCTAAAAGAATTTGTTAACAAAAATAACTATATACTTCATACAAAACACACAACATTCTATTCATACACACGCATTTTAAATCAAATTATGAATCTAACTTTTTACATATCCCCCAGACAACACCCATGCACATGCTCACGCACAAACTATATAACAACACAAGATCTATCAATTTTCCTAAACCTGTTTCTGCCTAGAGAATCTACTTGCATTCAAAATTATAATAACTACGATAACCAACCCTTACATATAAAAGCAATGGAACACCACAGACATATATACTACCTCATTTTATAATAAAATATAAATAATGAATAATTTTAATATTTCAAACTTGAACGAAATAGACGATACAGATATAGCCTTAACTCTAAAATGTAAACCTAAAGAACTACTTACACTACTACCACAAAAGCAAAAAGATTTTATTGTAATATCACAGAATATACGTAGTATTTACGCAAATCTAAATGACTTCCAGCTGAATCTACATGATTTTAATATTCCAGTAGACCTTATTATACTTAGTGAATGTATGTTACACCCAAACAAAAACATATCGCAAATAAAAAACTACAAGTCATTTCAAACAACAAAACACCTAAATAAAGCTGACGGAGTAGTTGCCTTTCTCAAAAATACCTACCAAGCTACTGTAACTGAAATTAACCTTACACAAGCATCTTGCTTACAAATTAATGTAAACAACCTAACTATTATTGGTATTTATCGCTCTCTATCTATAACAAATGCTGATGATTTTATTCTTTCATTAAATTCACATCTAATTACTATACAAAATCATACAAATATTATTATCACAGGTGACATTAACATTAATTTAATATACAAACCCACTGAAGCGGCTCATGAACGCTGTAATAGAACTAACTACTTAAACATGCTAGCCATGCATGGATTGCTTCCGGGTCATGTTCTACCAACAAGAGGCGAAAACTGTCTTGATCATAAACATAATAATGGAAACATAACAGCGACAATAGCAGTTGTTGAGTCAAGTATTACAGACCACCTTACTATCCTTCTAAAATTATCGAATACTGTACACCGACATCCAAACATAACTAAGACGTCCACTAACTATTCGAAAGCGCTAGAATGTCTTCAAACACAAACATTATCACATTTATTAACAGAACGTGACCCAAATTATATAGTTCAAATGCTTACAAATACCCTACAGAGATGTCTTTTAATAAACACAACACAAAATGTAGTATCAAGAAAGAGTAAAATAATTAAACCTTGGATGACACAGGGAGTGCTTCGGTGTATTCAAAATAGAAACGACATGCAAAGAAAACTAAGACAAAATCCTGATAATCAAATTCTTAAAATCACGTTCAAACGCTATCGTAACTTTTGCACCAGCTTAATAAAAAAACTAAAACGAAACTATGACAAAAAGCAAATAGAACAAGCTGTAAAAAACCCGAAAAAGCTTTGGAATACGATAAACAGCATCACCCAAAGAAAACCACCCAAAGTGCAAAATGTTAAACTTCTTAAGATAACTTTGTCCCCCCACCTGTCAGCTGACTCGGTAAATGCCTATTTTGCAACAGTTGGTAAGCAACTAGCCGAAGGTATTATAGCTAACTCTGTACAAGTAATTGATGAGTCGCAAATAACATACTCGCAACCTTCATCCTTTGTACTACTAGACACTGATCATGACGAAATTCATGATATACTCATGTCTATGAAGTCGAATAGTGCTCCTGGCTATGACAATGTACCTACTCATTTTCTAAAGAATGCTTTTAAATAGGTTATTCCTATCCTTGTTCATTTATTTAACTTGTGCTTTCAACAAGGTGTTTTTCCAACAGCTTTAAAACAAGCTATTATAACTCCGGTATACAAAAGTGGCAATAAAACTGATCCCTCAAACTACAGGCCGATCTCGGTGCTCTCGGCTGTAGCGAAAATAATAGAAAAGTTACTAAACGCGCGTTTAATGAAATTTTTCAATAAATTTAATATCCTCTCGTCATCCCAATTTGGCTTTAGACAAAATTTGTCGACAGAGGATGCAGTTGTGGGTCTTACCTCTATCATAGTTGGTCATGTCGATTCAGGAAGGAAATGTCTAGCAATCTTCTTAGGCTTAAAAAAGGCCTTCGACACTGTATCGGTGCCCAAATTAGTACAAGACTTGGAAGAACTCGGTATTAGAGGAAGTCCACTACAACTTTTTAGTGACTATTTGAGTAATCGAGTAACCCGAGTTAAAATAGGTACTATAATGAGTTCAGAGGCAACAGTCAGTTTTGGCGTGCCCCAAGGCAGCGTATTAGGACCTACGCTTTTCTTGGCCTACATCAATAAACTTTGCAAAATGAAAATTAATGGGGGAGATATTTTCACCTACGCTGATGACACAGCGATAGTTTTCTATGCTAACAACTGGGAGCAACTTAAGTTTCGTGCAGAGGCTGGCCTTGCCCAAATAGCCTCTTGGTTAAACTCAAATCTTCTTACTCTAAATGTACTGAAAACCAACTACATCTGTTTCACAAAATACAACAACACCCAGCCCTCCGATAACTTTAAAATCAAGCTCCATAGTTGCAACTTTTTGCTCTCTGATTGCCAATGCCCTGCACTAAATAAGGTAACATGCACTAAATACCTTGGTATCATGATTGACCAGCGCTTATCTTGGCACCAACACTTAGAACTAATCATGAACAGAGTCCGTAAACTGATATGGACTTTTAAAACTCTTAGGCATATAACAGAAAGATCCCTTCTCACAAAAATTTATACCTGTCTAGCCCAGTCAGTCATATCATATTGTATACCTACCGGTTTGGGGTGGTACAACTAAAACTAGATTTCTAAGCCTAGAAAGAACACAGAGAATGCTCCTAAAGGTGATGTTCTTTAAACCCTATCGATACCCTACAGAGAGTCTGTATTCGACTGGTGGGATTTTGTCCATCCGCAAACTATATTTATTACACACTATTATAAGAAGACACAAATCGCTTCCTTTTGACTCAAGTAAATGTAACCGTAGAAGAATGTGTAATATAGTTTTGCAACCCCGTGTTAAATCTACTTTTGCAAAAAGACAATATAATATGCAGTCGGCATATTTATACAACAGGTTAAATAAGGAACTAGCTATTTATCCGTTAACTATTAAAAACTGTAAAAAGAAAATAGTCGATTGGTTACTTCTAAAAAGTTATGATGACATTGAATGTTTCATTCGTCACACATAATTTACCACAGTTGCACAGTTGTTTTGGTGAAGGCTACCATGTTTCTTCAACATGATAGCCTTCGATCCCAAGACACTGTCGTAGGGCTAACAACAACAATAGCAACAGCAAGACAATTTTACCCACTTCTAACATCAAAAAACACTCATAGTTACTATTGTACACACACCCATACAAACACACTCCACACCACAACACACACACCACACCACCCACTTCGCACACATACCACACACTCATTGTGACATACCATAATACACACATTTGAAAACATAATAACTAGCCTTAAAATGGTAATTTTGTATTTTAGTTTAAGATTTTAAATTTCTCAATGGAAGAGCGGTGCTTCCCAAAACGAGTAACTATCTGCTCAAACGGAAGCTCCGGCCACAGTTAAGTTTATGTAGACTGAGTTGATGAATAAAGATTTATTATTATTATTATTATTTTTCATTAAATTATAACTACCATATCCGACAAATTTCATATTTTATTGTTACTACAACTGACAAATAGCCATCTCAATACTTGATTTTCTTCCATATGTTTGAATATAAAATATACGTGTAGTAATAAGAAAGCAGCAAAATTGTAATTTACGTGCGCATAAGAACAGAAAGTTTCAGATTCTGGTTTTATGTTGAATGATTTATAAAAAATCATCTTCGCAGTGCTTAATTTTTTAACAACACTTAAGTATAGTACGTAAGCCTAATAAACTCTCTTTTACTGCGATAATTCTGCATAAATTGTGTCCCTCAAATGCAACATACATGTTTAGTCCATTAGGCTTATGTTTCTCGCATGGAGAGAGGGGTGCTCTGTAAAAATATTACTATATTTATTAAGAGAATGTAACAAGAATATAAATCTCCACTGTAGTGAAAATGGGATGCTAGACGATATTTTTCCACTATTTTATAACATCCTACACATGGCTGTTAAAACTATATGGAAATTAATTTCTCTTTAGAATTTGACAAGAGGCGAGTCGCCTTTTTAAAGTGTTATTTTCAGTCTGATATTAACCCATTAACGCCCAAAATGAAACTGCACGTAAAAATTCTTTTTTCATGTTATTTATTGTATCATTACCGATTAAACAAAAGGTATCATAATCAAAATTTCAGGAAAAAAAATTAAAACATATGTTATAGGGGTGTACTCGGCCGGGTACAGTGGGCGGATTAAGTATGGAAACTACCAAAGCAAGGCCGCTCAACACATAATGTTTTCATGCAAAGTTCGCAACGCCAACGAACACGATTGCGACAAATAACACACCGCAACTGATTTTCTATACGTTCTGGGTTGTGACCGTTATTTTTTCGATCAAATCCTACTACTGACGATGACGAAAGTTGGATCTTTGTTTTTGTAGGTGTCAGGTAGGCTCTTGTTATGGTACGTCGAAATGATAACTGATCCATCCATTCAGCTACTTTATTCTTGCTTAGCAAAACAAGCAACCGCCGTGCATTAGAAATAGCACTATCTAGAAGGTAGGTAAGCATCACCCAGCACCATTTCTTTTCCTTCATGGCTCATATTCTATGAAGGCTGATCGACTGGTCCATTTGGTCAACACCTCCCATACCTTTGTTGTAATATACAAATAATCTAGGAATATTGAAATAAACTTTCTGCTTAGCAATATGCACCATCTTTTTACTATTCCCATGGGCTCAATCTGATCAAAATTAGTTCCAATTCTAACTATGTTATTATCTTTCCACCGCACGCACCATTGTAATTTCATTATTCGTATCGGTAATCGGTAGTCGTATTCTGCTCTTGGCCGTTTCTTCATATCCTGAACAGGAGTGACAGGACATTTTTTTGTCCTATTATCTCGAATTGTGCCCGTTGCTCAGTAGCCTAGACGCCGTAGATCCCATAGTAACTGATAATTGGTGAACAAATTGTCAAAATAAACAATATGTTCACTGGGAACAATTTTTGAGTAGTACTATTACTGTGGCGACGCGGAGTCACCTCAATTGTCCCTGGCACATCTCTTGGCATAGTCGTATTTGGCGAGATCATCATCATTTCCTTCTTCTTCGTCACTTACTATGGCTGATACAGGTGGCAAGAAGAAGACATCATATTAAATATCATCACTTTCATCAGCCATAATTGATTCAATAGCTTCTTCCAGCCTTGAATACTCATTTCTACTTGTAAAAATGCGACGGTGGCCATGGTGGATTATTCAAAAATACCTGCAAAATACCAGTAATGATAGTACATAAGTGTCCACTGTACCCGCCCAAGTACAGTGTGATAAAATATAGTCTAATACGTATTTATTGGAATGAAATGAAGCTAAACAGTATTTTATGATTATGTGTATTCGAACAATAAGCACTAATACAAAACAAGTCCAAATAAATCATTAATAATATTTAAAACAAATTATCAAAACTTACCTTAGTACTTTGATCTGCAACTCGTGTTTTACAACAGAAAACAATACATTAATTTTCGCGTTTCCACCAAATTTTATCTTTTTTTAATCTGCTAGTGATGTCTAGTAATGAAATAAATGGTTTTTATAACAAAAACCATAGATAATTAGTATAAATTGTAACACTTTGTAGCTGTACTCGCACGAGTACAGAGAGCGCTAATGGGTATATCTGTGATTGAACAATTTATTGTGTGGTAGAAAAAGTACAGGAGCTGAATATCCTGTCCTTAATTTCTTTAATATAATCATAATCCCTAAAATATTTGCCATTTGTTGGTGTTCAATAAATTAAACAGGTACAGTATATATTTAGGAAAAGGTAATATGTACAGGATTTTTTAAAATATGTTACTTAACATATTTTATTTATATATTATCATACAGTAACATTAATAGACATAGGATAAAATGTTTAATGGGATTCCATGGGATCCCATTCGAGCTTCCTGAGACTGGTTGATTTTTTTCTAGTAAACATTTTATCCTATATTTATATAGCATTGTGAATGCAAAATTTCAATAATAAAGATATTAATAGACATCATTTTCATTTTTTGAAATTTATTTATTATTCATTATTTATTTCATTTGTCCGGCACATTAAAAAATAACTCGTAGATACCGGGCGAACGAAATGTCACGTGTAACGTAAAGGTAACTTATCCTAGGTATCCTGTGGCATCGTAATGTGTCAGAGTTCAATTGCGTGGTCCTGGTCGATTGACCATGATTAGCCGTATTTTTGTGGTTATCTTTGATCAATTTAAGTTTCTTTATTTTTCACAAAAAAAAAATAATTTAAGCCTGGAGCTCTAGATAAAGCACACGTAACAAAACATGATCGTAACAAAATGCGATTAGGGAAAAAATCCGACCGATGCAAAACGCGTTCGAGGCACCCATCGACCAAATAAATCCATACAAATAATTTTATTACTTCTCTTTTTACAAGTTAAGTACAAAGTACAAGTATCATAATACTTAAAAGGGTACCTATATGACTGTTTTCATTTCAATAATTGTTAAAGATAAAAACTTAATTTGTATTATTATTAGCAGTACGCAACAAACAACCCACTGATAAATATGCACATACATACATGCATATATTTATGACTATTATCCCCGAAGTGTTAGTCAGAGAGCCACTTTTCACCAAATAGCGACTGCACATGTGCTCAGCGTGACAAGTGGTGAACCCATCGCCGCTCTATGCTGCTGGATGTATGTGCAGTCTTTAGTCCGTTAGTCCCTTTTGCGACACCCAAGGGAAGAGAGAGGGTGGTAGTATTCTTTCACCGCTACACGACACGATTAAATATGTGTAGAAATTTCAATAACCTTTTATTATGGTACGCACCATACAGTATTCACTAAGTTAATAGAACCTTCAGGTGGAGAGTGCCCGCACAGGCATTAAATGGCAATAGCAACAATGGAAATAAATTCATCATGGCGCAACGTAGCTTCCGGTAACTTGATTCTCACAAGAACCCATTGTTCCCTCTTAGAAATACACCCCAAGGTTCTATTTAACTGCATTAGTGCCAATATTATCACGAAAACCATTTGGTTAATTAATCACCTTATTATTTAGAATGTATTATGGTTTGGTATGCATTTCTGAATTTGATGGCGTTCGGGTTGCGATCTCGTAAGTCGGGCAACTTGCGCAATGCAAGGTTGCGGGTTATCGGGTGGGTAAATTAAAAAATCTCTCTGGAAAATAACGAAACGTTGAAAAATAATGTCTACCTCATTTGAGAGTCGAACCCAAATCAGCCGCAATCCGGGCGGCTGCTAAAAGCTGGTTAGACCTGACGAAGTTATTAATAATAAATAAATAATAATAAACTTTCCCACACTCATACCAATTATCTAGCCCAAGAGAAGCTTCGTTATGAAACTCGTTAAATGGTTACTAGACAACGGATAAACGTACTTAAAATATTTAAATGCATACTTATTTTACATAGAAAACACCCGGCCGGGGATCGAACCTGGGACCTCACAGATGGCGACACCATAAAAACCGGTGTACAAACCACTCGACCAAGGAGGTCGTCAAATTATTAAACGCTTTTTGCCGTCATGTTTTTACGGCAACAGTTTAATTGAGCGTTATGAACGCAAATCGGAACTCGGCACAATGCTCGGTAATCTCAACAGAGTCTCTCAACAAGTGGGCCTTAAAATGAACATGGAGAAGACAAAAATCATGTCTAACTCACGTGTCGTACCCACTCCTCTGAAGTTTAGAGACTCTGCTCTTGAAGTTGTTGACGAATATGTAAACCTGGGACAAACAGTCCAGTTAGGTAGGTCCAACTTTAAGAAAGAGGTCAATCGTCGAATTTAACTCGGCTGGGCAGCGTTCGGTAAGCTACGAAACATCTTCTCGTCCAAAATACCTCAGTGTCTCAAGACGAAAGTCTTCGATCAGTGTGTGTTGCTAGTGATGACATACGGTACCGAAACGTGGTCGCTCACTATTGGCCTAATTAGCAGGCTCAAAATCACGCAAAGAGCAATGGAGAGGGCTATGCTCGGGGTTTCTCTACGTGATCGAATCAGAAATGAGGGGATTCGTAGACGAACTAAAGTAACCGACATAGCCCAAAGAGTCGCCAAGCTCAAGTGGCAATGGGCAGGACACATCGCCCGTAGAACCGATGGCCGTTGGGGCAGAACGGTTCTCGAGTGGCGACCGCGCACCGGAAGACGCAGTGTGGGCAGGCCTCTAACAAGGTCCGACGATCTGGTGAAGGTCGCGGGTAGCCGCTGGATGCAAGCAGCACAGGACCGGTCGTGGTGGAGATCCTTGGGGGAGGCCTTTGTCCAGCAGTGGACGTCTTCTGGCTGATGATGATGATGATGATGATGATTAACGCAAATAATCTAATTTTACGAAACTAAAATATCTCTGTTCATAAAGTTAGGTAGTTAGGTACTGTAGTAGAAATAAAAAGTTAACTGCCAACTATTAGTGCAGTATAGGTACGTATGTATTTTATTATATTTATCCGTCAGGAAATATATTTTAGTTTTAATAAAGGCTTTTCCAGCTCGACACAGAAAATATTATGTTTTGTAATTGAAAACAAAATGCGCGCGCTTTTGCCAATTAAAATGTTTCGCGCGTATAATATGAAAGTAATAAAAACATAACGTTTTAAAAGTGAGCTCAGTGTTTGATCAAACTCTGTGATTTTGGTTGTAATTGGTCTTTCAAACGAGGCGTGAAGAGGCACTTTGTGTGCTGGCAGTGTAAGGGTGACTTATACTACGTTTCTTACGCTGCACCAGTTGTCATCGCGCCAGGAGTCACTTGACGGACTAGGTCTCAGAACAATATGCTTTAGTTATTGTTCTGAGGACTAGATACGTATAAAAAAACGTTAATAGGTCGATTGACACAAAATAACTCGATTTCTCATTTTACAATGGCTGAAGCGATTGGCTATTGTCCTTATTGATAGCAACAGACGATAAGACCCAAGATTCCGAAATCGTCATTTACTCATAAACTAGCTATGTTACTCTTAGCTGTGCAAAAATAATAATTCGAATAATAATTTGATAAAAAAGATTAAGGTACCTAGTGGTGGACTTAAAACAAATCAACCAGAACCATATCACTAACCCAACTAAATAAAAAAATAGGTATAGGAACTCCCTGCTAGAAAACGAACTCGAGACTACCGGCTCTCACCACCAGCGCACAGAGGCACTTTGAAAAAGTAGCCTTAATACTGACCTACTGCTATGGAAAGAGAAGAAAGAGAAAAAGAATTGATGATCACAGACCCAGTTTATGTATTGAAATCTTTGAAATCATAAACACACTTTACCTGAATATACTGGTACCTATATAAAACACAACGTGTTCTTAGAGAGGCCTATATCCAGCAGTGGACAAGTATAGGCTGATGATATTGATTATGATAATATAAAACACCATGACTGCCCTTTCAATTTCAAGTATTTCTTCTATCCAGTCCAACGTGGTTGCCTGGAAGTAATTGCATTTTAGCGATAAGGCCGCCAAATGGCTATTTGACAGTTGTAACAATAAAATATGAAATACGTCGGAAATGGTAGTTTATGATTTAACGAAAATTATCCAATCGTTTTTTTTATTAAGTTAGTTTGTAAATATTTTATTTTACAAAATAAATTTGCGATTTTTTATCTGTGAATTACAAGACCCGAAACACGGGCGGCAAGGGGCGGCCATGATTGAGCTTTCATGTGACGTCACATTTCACAAAATTATCAAAAACTATCTGTCAGGTTGCAAGATAAGTTTCTATTATTTATAGAAATGTAACGTCACAGAGGAAAATGTCACGTGACCAACCGTTTTCACACGAAATTTGAAATCAATAAAGAGAAATATGTTTTTTTCTGATAAATAAAGGTTTTAACGAGAAAGAAAATATTTTACGGGGTATAAAGTAAACGTTTGTAATTTTTTAAATACTTTTTCGAAAACTGTCAAGTAGCCGATTGTAAGTACTATGTATTTGTCCTTTTAAATGTTTCTGTGGTGTACAACAAAGCATATTTTACCTTTGTCTTTTATCTTTTGCCTAACTGAGAATTAAAAACAGGCCCGCTGAATATTGAGCCGAGTGCTTAGACCACTGAGGCATCTAATAATTTTTAATGTCAAACTACTCGTATATGTAAACTCAATGGTGTCATTGCAATAATAAACGTTAATGCAATTCCTGACAGACACCCAGCCCCAAATATTAAACAGCGAGTGATTGACGTACATTATACATTATTACATTCCCACCGCCCCCGGGACTTTTATCAAATAATATGTGCGATACATACGTCATGTGACACGAGTCAACCAATTTAGATATAGGACTTTGTTCCCGTCTGATATCGGAATGGCTTCAGTGGCAACTAGACAGTTATTATTACACGCGTCTTTACAAAAACACAATAATAAATTGTGTATACACAGTATTATTTACAAGGCTAAATACATTATTTATTCAAAATAATTAATCTCCGAAGGGTTAGTCAGATACCAGGCAATGAGGACCGCAATACAGTCCACGTTTCACCAAAAGATAACTGCACATGTGCTCAGCGCGACAGGTGGTGAGCCCTTCGCCGCTCTATGCTGTTGGATGTATGTGCAGTGAGTCTATAGTCCGTTGAGGACCTCCGTGGTCGAGTAGTTAGCACGCCGGGTCTGGCGTCGAGCCATCTTTGAGGTCCCGGTTCAATTCCCGGTTTGATTGATTTCGGGTCTGGGTGTTTTTTCTATGTTTATGTATATTTATCCATTTTACCATATTAACAAGTTTCAAAAGAATACTCATCTTGGTCTAGATAATTGGTGTGAGCGTAAACAAATTTGAGTCTGGCCAACGAAAGCTGAACCTCGTAGTTATTTGATTGGCAACACTTTGTTTATAAGTGTGTCTACCGGAGATGTCATGTCGTATGCCAAATTAAAATATTTCTGAGAAAATTGCAGCTGTGTGAGTGAGTGACCCAGTCATGATTTTTTGAATTTGCCGCGTTTTACCTGGTTCAGCTTTCGTTAGCCACACTTTCTATTTAATAATAATATAATCCGTTAGTCGCCTTTTCGACACCTATTCTAGTAGTATTATATTAACGTGCCGCTAATAGAAGCACGCACTACACATTTTTAGCGAAATAATAACTGATGAGTGAAATACAAACACCAACACAGTGAGAGTTTGCGATATCAGAATAATCGGAGAACTTCAAACTCCGTTGCTCGAGCGAAATCGCAGTAAAATGTTGCTGAGCAAATAAGTTGCTCATTTATACATTGCGCAAAATTAAAAAATCGCATTAAAACATTATAAAGTCGACAGCTTAGGACTCGGAACGGATATTTCAGTTAATTCGTAAACTTCATACTGCTTCGCTCGCCGGCTTCGAGTTAAGACGTTAATTAAAACACTTTGCTCAACTTTCAGTACTGAATTTCTAAAGTACAGCAATCAAGTTAATGGCTCAATCAAAGATCAAAACAACCCTATCACAATAAATATATAATTGTGCTGGTTTATTTGAGCCAGATGCTTTGAATGGGATCGACCAATTCAGTGTTCAATTGTTTTCTGGACTGCTATTTTGTAAATGTTGGAGTAATTCATTTAAAAATATCAGTTCCATTGAGTTTTCCTTTCATCTTACACAGTTGTTGTTTGCTTTTTAAGTAGATATAAGTAGAGATAATAGGTATAGGTATTGAATTGATAGATTAACACAATTTTATTAAAAATAAAATATATATAAAACTTAATCGAATAGTTACAGTTTGCTAAATACATAAATAAAAAAATTACAATCAAACGTATATAATAATCACGACTATTATCCCCGAAGGGTAAGTCAGAGACTAGACAATGACCCTGCTCTGCCATAGTCCACTTTTCACCGAATTGCGACTGCACATGTGCTCAGCGTGACAGCATATCACCGCTCTATGTTGTTGGAAGTATGTGAAGTCTTTAGTCCGTCAGTCGCCTTTTACGACACCCAAGGGAAGAAAAAGGTTTGTAGTTTTAATAAGCCGCTACGCGACACGGCAAAATTAAATAAGATAAAATTAAATTTTAAAAAAGAGAATCAAAAAAGGGACCGCGACACGACACTCATGTCATCCCCTTTAGAACCCCCGTAGATTGTTCGGTTCCCACGAGTTGAGAAACCTTAAAGGTATGTTTCCAAGACGGACCGCAGGCTGCAAACTGCAGCTGCAGGCTGCAAGCGACACTACTTGTTTCTATCTCTATGAAATTGATTCCAAGCGCGGCAACGCTGCGGCCTGCGACTGCGGCGCGCAGCGACCGCAGACTGCACTACCAGTGGTGTCACGAACCGCAGATAGTTTACACGTGTCACGTACAAAAATGGCGACTTTTTCGGCAGATGATGAAGAGAAGTTAATTAACTTTGTTGCCGGTCATCCAGTCCTTTACGACACATACTTTTTTATAAAAACTTAATACATAAAATAAAGACTTTTAAATAAAAGATCAAGTGCATTTCTTTGTTTTCTGACATAAAGTAACAACAAGTCGTCATCATCTTCATCTTCTAACAAAAGACACATTATTAGTAAACTATCGGTAGCGTTGTCCGACATTCTGTTTCGCACAATGGTGCTGAAGTGACTGAGGCATCGTTCAATGCATTGTGCATTCGGCATGCAGCCGCGCTTGGAAATAGAAGCGACCGCGACCGCAGGCAGCACTGAGGTCAACCGCAACCGCTAGCCGCAATGTCGCCTGGGTTGCAGAGGAAACATACCTTAAGTTTTAACCGCCTCTGTGGTCTAGTGACTAAGCCACGGCCCAGAGGTACAAGGATCGATGCTTCGGAAGGCACGTTAAACCGTTGGTCCCGGTTGTTATCGTAAGATTGCAGTCGTTGAAACCCACCAACCCGCATTGGGCCAGCTAGGTGGGTTATGGTCCAATATACCCACGTGCTATTGTCCACGTGGGAGGTCTGTGCCCGGGACGTTTATAGGCTGATGATGAATTTCGAATAACGAAGCCGTGTCGCGTATAGCGACTCATTCAAAGAATACTACCACCTCTTCCTTTGGGTAGCGTAAAAGGCGACTAACGGACTAAAGACTGCACATACATCCAACAGCATAGACCGGCGATGAGCTCACCACCTGTCACGCTGCGCACATTTGCAGTCGCTATTTGGTGAAAAGTGGACTAAGGTATTTGTGGTCCTCAATGCCTAGTCTCTGATTAACCCTTCGGGGATAATAGTCGTGATTATATGTATGTAGGTAATATCTTAATAAGTTATCAACTCACCATAGCTTGCTCATTTCTTGTTGCAACTTACATCACAGAATAGATAATAGTACTACGTTTTAAATGTACAAATCGCAGATTACCACTACTCGGGTCCTCGTTTGAGAGATGAATGAAAATGATAAGTGAGGCGATAATCGAGTACATAATAACGCTGTGAACGTGCTGCGTCGTTTTTAATATAAATTTAACGCTCCGCCAGTAGTGGTAGTTACGCTCCCGTTATTAGTACTGTAGCCACTATTCTCTATTTGTAGTCGGTGAGGCTTACTGCGCTGGTCAGGCTGAGGGTTGTTAGTCATGTCGATATCGATAAACATCGTAATTTTAAGAGAGAGCCGTGTCGCGTAACGGCTCACTAAAAGAGTGCTACTACCCCCCCTCTCTTCCCTTGGGTGTCGTAAAAGGCGACTAACGGACTGAATAATGCCCATTCATCCAACAGCATAGAGCGGGGATGGGCTCACCACCTGTCACGCTGAGCACCTGTGCAGTTGCTATTTGGTGAAGCGTGGACTATGGCAGAGGACTGCTTTTGCGGTCCTCATTGCCTAGTTTCTGACTAACCCTTCGGGGATAATAGTCGTGATTATATGTTTTTCACATGAATAACGCTCAAATATACTTAAAAGTTAGGACCTTTGAGTCAAAGGTTGGTGGTGGTGGTCTAACCATTTGTCAGCAAGTTTTGCATAGCATATGAATTTAAAAGTTAGTTAAAGTAATAAAATGTTTGTCTGTTTAGTTAGTAGTAAATTATGCTTTCTTAACCCTGGTTAAGGTCGTAACGATTGCGTAGTACAAGCAAATTGAAAAAAATAGCCAATTACTGGTGCAATACAGGTTTAAAGGATAGCTTAATTCACGCCCTAAACATTCCGAGAAAATGTTGATAGCGCGATTCAGCTTGGTACAACGCCATCTGTTGATGATCTAATGGAACTAATAGGATCAATGTAAAACATTGATTCTAAATTGAAGAGTAATTTTGTTTATTTATATGAATAATTTAATTTTGAAACATTTACAAATTAACATAAAAAAAATTGTACAGATCTGTATCTGGGGGGGTTACTCTCGAACGCAAACTCAATCCTAATACAATTCCAATGCGATTAATATGTATCGATATTGGGATAACTAAAGATAATTCCGGAACGCCATCTCGATAGTAATTTGTTCAATCAATTTCCACGCAATTTAATTCCAATGTGGCGCTATTGTCGCTTACAAAAGTGCCATTTGACATTTTTTAGATTTGTGATTGGAAATTGATTATTGCAATTCTTTTTCAAGAGTAGCCTACCTGATCTGTTATGTATTAAGTAGATTACTTGCGTTTTTCAACATTATGCAATATTTTCTTGCTTTATTATTCTCCTAATAAAAATATTACTTACCTACTTACTTACTTTAAAGTTTTAATAGTGTTATAAAATGTATATCAATATTTTAGCATGCAATGTTTAATTCTGTTTAAATTTTGATAGGAAGGTTTTTTCAATTTAAATATATAAAAAAGTGAATTTTGATTTTTTTTACTATTTTTCCATAAATGTACCCAAAATGTGCCTTAGAATAAATATATTTTTTATGTTAATAAAAAAAATCATGCAATTTTTAAATATGCTTACATATTTCAAAACATCCTTTTTTCTCTCACTTCAACTTTATTTACAAGAACATAAGTCCAGTCCCATTAATTAATCGACATACTCGTAGATCACATCACTTCGTGCACTTTGAGCGCTTGAGCTGTCTTTAATAAATCGTGATATTTTTCTGCTGGACGCAATAAAAACTACTGTTGGTTAACTTTCACATTTTCCTATAATTATTGTTGTTGCAACATTATGCGCTTTCATTATAAGTATTCCACGAGAAACAGTCTAGAGGCAGCTGAGACGATTCCGTGTAATCACTATTGAACACTAAAATTAACGACCTCCGTGGCACTGACTGTTTAGTTGGTTCTGTCGTCGCGTCGCGTCATCTTTGAGGTCCCGGATCAGTTCCCGGTTGGATCAATTTAGAAAAAAACTGTTTTTCTAAATTATTTTCGGGTCTGGGTGTTTTTCTATGTTAATGTATGTATGTTGTCCGTTATCTAGTTTAACTATGTGAACCAGTTTCAAAAGAAGCTTATCGTGGCTAGATAATTTGTGTGAGCGTAGAAGTTATTCATTTATATATTAGTTCGGTGTAACGTGTGCAGGCTTTGTAACATTATTCTAACATAACATAACATTAATCTCAAATATAAAGAGCGTCGGTAGTCGAAAGATTTTCGGTTCAAATGCAACAAATTGTAGTTCAATCCCCTTAATCTAAGCTTCGTTAGACTACTGCATGTCCATTCTCTAAAGCTCGATACTAAGCTCTCCTCTCACTTCGACAGTTACGTTCCAATCAAAAGTGACCTTTGTGACGTTAGTGTAGAATCGAGTTTAGTGAATGCGGATTTGATAATTTACTGCTGATTCAGGATCGAGTTTTGGAACGAGCTTTTATTGAATAGCTCTGCTTTCACGTGCACCCATTTCTAACACAAGCGAATTAGCTTACTATCGAAAGCGAATTAATATCGAGTTGGATATTAAATGGGATTGGATATTATAATGTAAAATATTTTAATGCAAAATAATATTAGGGAGAAAAAAAAATCAAGATGGCGTTATTATGTGTCAAAAGAGTGCAATTAGATGATAATTTATTTGATCTATTATATTAATGATAGGTAATCATTATTTATAGCCTATTTTTCTTATATTACAATTCATAATACAATCGATGAGCGTATTCAAGTGTTCCAGAAATAATTCCAGTTCTAAAATTTGCCTGAAAATTACCTCCGCCCATTGCTTCTTAAAGATTGCAGCGACGTGAAAATGGTCTTGCATAATGTGAGCATTAGTGTTGTGCTTAAAACTTTGGAAAGAGTTTAGAATATTTTTCAACAGATAATTTGCAGTTAGTACAGCTCAACTTCGGACGACTTGGTGGCCGAGTGGTCAAGCGTTCTGCTCGATAACCAGAGGCCCCGGGTTCAATTCTCAGGTCGGGTAAAATGTCTTTATTATTGAAATTTTGCATTCACAATGCTATATACTCGTAGATGTAGGATAAAATGTTTACTAGAAAAAATCCCATACGAGCTTCCTGAGATTGGTTGATTTTTTTTCTAGTAAACATTTTATCGGGTAAAATGTGCATAGCCCGGGTTTGTTATCACCAACCCGTATTTAGGAAGCGTGGTGATTAATTAATCCAATACCTATGACACGATTTTAGGCCTTTACCCTGCAGTGGGACAGAATACTTTATTTTGAAATTTTGCATTCACAATGCTATATAGATATGGGATAAAATGTTTACTAGAAAAAAAATCAACCAGTCTCAGGAAGCTCGAGTGGGATTCGAACCCACGACCTTTGGATTGCCGGTCCAAAATTGACGTAATATCGCTGGCTTGCAGCGTAAATCAAACTACTAGGAAGAATTCAACGAGTCTTCTGGGGTCTCGGTAGCTCAGCGGTTAGAGCAGTGGACCAGCAATCCAAATATCATGGGTTCGAATCCCACTCGAGCTTCCTGAGACTGGTTGTTTTTTTTTAGTAAACATTTTATCAGAATACTTTACTTTACAACTCAACTTCTTGTTAGGTGGTAGGGCTTGTTCTAAGTCCGCCTGTCTACCACCATTGTAGTGCCTTAGTTCTCCGCCATAACAACAGTTTATAATTAGAATTAGAAGCCCGCGATACTTTTTAGTGGGGCCAGTAAAGCCGTTCAGTTCGATTTCCATGTTTTTTACGCTCACTGGTGACACACACACAATAACTTATCATGTTTCATTTATTTGAACACAACATCACAACGTCACATCTCTAGAGAACAGCCATTATTATCTCGAAGAAAAAACTCGACGGCCTGTTATCTTCTCACCGAGGCAGCCTTACTTCGGGAACAAGGCATCGGTCGTTATCTCTGATTTGCATTTATTAGGTGAATAAAGACTGACGCTCTGGAAGTAGTCGGCAATTTGTTAACCCGCGAAGGATCGCGCGATGAAATTTTAATGTACAATTCTCGGAGATGCCAATTATAATATGGTTATGAGTGTACAAAATGTTAGAGAACTCATCTCATCTCATCAGAGAGAGTAAGAGAGAGTGAGTAGAGAGTAAAATGTCAAAAATATGACAGTAAAAACCTGATATTTATTACCGTCATACGGTGAATGTATCTATTTATACCTGTGTGTTATGTACTACTGTTGTGAATTTACGATTGTTAAATGCACATGAATATACACCTACCCATCATTCGATCAACAATTAAGGTATGACCGTGTCATTACAAAAGCCATTTTCAACTCATAATAACGAGCCGAAACTAATGCCTCAAGCGTACCCTCGTCATAGCGTCAAGTGAGAGTTCACGCGACTCGAAATTAGTTTGCAGGCTCAAACAATATTTTCCAGTGATGTTTGTGAATTCATGTAAGGAAGTCAGTGTTAATTAATATTTATTAACGGGGAAAAGTTAACATTTCCAAAAATATACAGGGTAGGATACAGGCCCAGTAACACTTACACAATAGAAATTCAATTCATCGAGCACTGAACAGTGCGCGGCCGCAGTTGTAAAGTTAAGAGTAAAGAACTACTGTTTCAATGAAAGCAACTTTTTTGTTTAATGTGACTTGTCATAGTGACTACATCCTGCCTGATGGTAAGCAGCCGATGCAGTTCAAAATAACGAGAGCGCTCCTCACCGTCAAATAAGCACGGTAACAAACGCACCCATTCGTGACGGCTTGCATAAATGCCGTTTCACACCCGGTACTATAGGAGCTGGGAAACACATGCGCCGGCAAAGAATTCTAAAACCGAATGGTCTTACATAGGAACGACTTGCCAAATTTTTTGGTACTAACTGACAGTCTGCACAGTATGATGGTGGTTCCTAAGACCAGCACGTGTAGTCCGTTAGAGGAAAGTAGAGGGCGGAATGAGTTCAAAAAGTTCTTCAGAACACTCTCCGTAATCAACTCTGACTCTGTAAAATAATAATCTATGTACAATTTTTTTTTAAATATATTTGTTCCGTGAAGGAACAGGCTAAGATCAGAGACCGTACTGCCTAGTCATTAGTTTTTTTTTTCCCCTAGATGATAATGAGTGGTGATTAAGATGATGAATGATAAATGATATTCCCCCAAACCCCTTGAGTCCTCAGTAAAGATGTGGGGCTTTACTAAGATCTCACGCGGACTTCTTAAGAGAATTTGAAAAGTGATGTTGCACTGTTTTGTTTCATTTGCTAACACTCATGCACGTTCACAAACACTTAACGGTTAATAATCCACTATTATTTCGCAATAATTCTCGGAATAATTTTCGGAAAATACACAAATTTTAGAAAATAAAACAAAACTGCAGACATGACGCTTCACTTTTCCGCCAAGAAGTCTCTATGTATAAGTAGAAATCATTTTTTGTTGTGTTTGTAACTGTCAGGACAAGGTTTATATAAATAAATATAGTATGGAACAACTAATTTTTTTCGCTATTCCGTGTTGTTCCCTTAAATAGTTGTTCTTTGCATTCAATAGTACACACGTATTGTATGATGTACATTTTTATAAAGAATCATCACGGTACGCTACAGCTATCCCCTATATCAACATTAGAATGGCGAATGAAGACAGTCCGTAGTTTCCGCGGCAAATTGCTATTAGCGTTATTGCTGTAATTTGGGGCTCGGGGCTCGCACTCTGCGATGGCAGACAGCGGCGCAGATCGCGTAATGCTCACCATTTACAATTTAAATTTACACCTAATGCACCCTTAGCCGAAAGATACTGTCGGCCTCACTGTTAACCATAAAAATGTTATCCTTAAACTTGTGTTTGGAAATTTTTGAACCATATTTTTGTTGTTTTTTGCAACTAAGATTAGGCCCTTCAAAAGTCTGAGTATGACTTGTGAAGGACTAAACCTTGGTCTCTTTATAGCTTCGTTAAAAAAAGTTGTAAATTTTATAATAACACCGAGTAAGTTTAATTTACACTTATCCTTTAGCTTGCTTTTGGGAATTCTGAAACATATTATGGTTTATTGTAATTAAGATTTAGCTAAACCTAAGGCTTTTTATAGCTTATTTTAAAAAAAGTATTTAAAAATAACACTGAGTTAGTTTAATTTACACCTAATGCTTAGGCGGAAGATATTTTCGGTCTCACTGTTAATCATAAAAATGTTATCTTTGAACTCGTGCTTTGGAAATTTTGATACATATTTGTTTATAAGAACCAAGATTTGGCCCCTATGTTTTTTATGGGCTAAACATTGGTCTTTTAAAGCCTATTTTTATAAAAGTTTTTTAAAAACACACTTTAAATTAGTATAGGTGCACGATAATTCGGTTAACACAAACTTCCAAGTTATTGAAGTCGGTTCTTAAATAAACTTAGTATGCTTATGGGAAATGCAGTTCCACTCAAAGCCGGAGTATAATGCTCTAATGCAGAGTATAATGCCAACCATAATATAAGCCGAAATATCAGCCATTGTTAAAACCAAAAAAAAAAAATATTGGTCCTTTCAATTACCTCTATTACTTAAGTAAAGTAGGAGTTGAAAAGTGATATTTTTTAAACTTCATCATTTTATTACAAATGGAAACCGCAACAAAGTGGTAACAATAAAATCAAACAATTAAACTTAACCGCGAAGATCAAATTGAAAGAGATTTGTTCAAGTATTTTGTAATAATTAAATCCGTCTCATGAAGTTGTGTGTTTTACGCCAGCCGAGTAACGGCTGAAGTTTCATTGCAAGCTTTATCTAATTTATTTTTATTGTTACATGAGTCGGTTTATGTTCCTTTTTATAGCAGCAAGTAGTTACAATCAAGGGCGGTGAACGTGGTATGTTTCATAACACAGCCCTAAACGTTACATCCCACACGTTCTTGCACACTTATATTAATTACTTTAGGAAGCTATATTTATTCAAACGGTACGCGGATAATGAAGATGGATGTGCTATGTAAAGATGTTCCCGATATCTTACTTGTAGTTCAAGATTGTTTCTTGAGCGGCATAATGGTTTTTTAATGTAAGAGAGGATCTATAAACGGAGTGGGAGTCTCCATTTTGCTACCTTTTTTAGTTTATTTTTAAATAGATTTGTAGAATTATCTGATGACGTAATTTTATTTTAGTAGAATCTTTGCATTTTTAAGTCGTGTGTCCTTTTGTAACTGTGATAACTACATTAATATAATATAATATAAATGTACTAAAAATAAGCATCCTGCTAGTTTCCAACTCCACTAAGCTTAGCATGAAGGTCCTTGATTTCTTTAAAAAATATCACATGAAATATTAGACTTGCCTCAAGTAAAACTAGAACCCATGACCTTCTGCAATACGGGAAAGAGCTTTTCTAACCCAATGTTATTTAAAATAAACTGGAAACAACGCCATAAATTTATTACCACGACTATGTACAGCCAAAAAAATTGTTTTCAAGGATTTCCAGACATTTTTTGCGCTGTAGCAGTTTTATCTAAATTAACCCTTATTATTATGTGTTGCATCACGAATGAAATATTCCAGTTATTATCATATCACAATAAACCACCTTAAAAGTTAAATAACCTGTATTTGATTCAATGCATTATTTAATTAGCAGAATAGCTTTGTAATAATGATAGGAAATAGAACGGGGATACACTTCCACTTCCTACGAGACGGCACTTGTAATTAAACGCAAATAAATTCCGTCCGACTCAAAAAGCATTATTGTTGTGCTGCTTAAAATTAGAAATTCCTACGTTCCCCGCTCTAGTTTCTAGCCGGTGAAAAACTATATTGCTTTTTTTTTATTAAAAATACTGGTGTTCCAACGAGGGGCAAACGGGCACTAAAACGTTATGGTTACTGCGGTGACATTCGCAAGGATACCTAACTTATAAAATTGGTAATCCCGACCGGGGCCCTTCTTGGATAACCGATAAAGTATTGCCCGGGAACGAATTAAGGATTATTTCGGCCCTCGACGATATTGTTTAACGTTATTCTATTTCGTTTAGATGATTTTCTTTTGTGTCGTATTAATTTTGTGGTTGTCCTTCTTTGAAAGTCTGGGTTGAAATGGAGTAATAAGAATGTTAATATTAGGTTCAAGATTTAAGAATAATTTTATAAAAGTGTAAAAATACTAGGTTTTTGGTTTTGTATATACCGCAGTATGATAATACATACATACATATACTCACGAACTATCGGAACTATTATCCCCAAAGGTTAACCAGTGACTAGGCAATGATCAACAAATACGACTGCACATGTACACATCGTGCCATGTGTGTGGTGAGCCTTTATGCTGTTGGATATCAGTCTTCATTCTGGTAGTCGCCTTTTACGACACCCAAGTAAAGAGATTGGTTGGTAGTATTCTTTTAATAATGAGTCGCCACCACACAGCTTACGTTAATAATCATGATAATAATTTTAGATAATACATACATAATCACGACTATTATCCCCGAAGGGTTAGTCAGAGACTAGGCAATGAGAACAGCAAAAGCAGGCTCTACCATCCACCCAAACTCATGTCCTTGATCACCTCTTTTAATTTTGCTGTCCTTCCACTCAATCCCTCCCATCACAATTTACATCTCCCGACACCTGGCTAGACTTAATTATCACATCTAGCACTGACAACGTCCTGGACCCATACACAACATCCTGCTCCAGGGTTTTCACGGCACGACCTCTTACTTGCCAGTTACAAACTCCATATGACTAAGCAGAAGTCAGTCGTTGTACCCATGCGTAACTTTTCCCGCATCGATCATGGCGCCCTTAAACTTGACACCAGTCTCATAAACTGATGCTCTATGTATGAGTCTGACAATATCAATGGTAAGGACGACTACCTGAATGGGGCTATTGTGGCGTTATTCAATAAACCTGCACCTATAATACAGGTTAAGCTGAAGCGCCCCTGCACCCTGCACCCAAGGTGTGCAGAAGGTAATGAACAGACGCGATCGTGCCTTCCGTAGGTTTAAACGCGAGCGCACGGACGGCAACTAGGAGGCATATAGGATTGCTAGAAACCGTTGTAATCAGATGGTTAGGGCAACCAAGCGCAGACACATAGACAATAACGTCACAAATTGCTCCCTGTCCAATATTTGGAAAATCTTAAGAAGTCTTGGCGTTGGTAAGCCTACAAGCGATACCTTGCCACCCTCTATTTCGCTCAAGGATCTTAACTTACATTTCTCAACCTCTTCGACTCTCGACCATGCTACCAGATCGAGGACTCTCAGTAACGTAGCCTCCATGCCCCCTTCCATTTTTGAATGTTTTATCTTCTCCTCAGTGTCCTCAGATGAACTCCGTAAAGTCATTCAGTCAATCAATTTGAATGCGATTGGCTATGATGACATAAGCCAGACTATGATTATCACCATTTTAGATGAAATTATCCCACCCCTCTTACGCCTTGTAAATTTTTCCCTTAGTACTGGGATGTTCCCTGCTATTCGGCGTTATGTTTTTGTTATACCTTTAACTAAAACGTCAAACCCCAGTACATTAAACCATTTTAGGCCCATCTCCATCCTACCATTTCTCTCCAAAGAGCTGTAGTTCATAAGCAAATAGCTCAGCATGTGCTTAAAAATTCGCTTATTTCTAAATTCCAATCCGGTTTCCGCCCTGCTCACAGCGCATGCACCGCTCTGCGTATGGTAACCGAGGATGTAGAAGAGGGTTTGGAGCTCGGTAAGGTTACTGTCTTGGTCCTTATCGATTTTTTTAACGCCTTCAACACGGTAGACCATGACCTCTTGCTAGCTATTCTTTCTCACTTGAAGGTTTATTCAATAGCTTTGGATTAGTTCTCTGCATATCACAAAGTTCACCACAAACTTTCCAAATGGTGTAAGCTTTCGGTAGTATTCTTTCCCCTCTCCTTTTTCCCTGTTTATTGGTACTCTAATTCCCCTGATTCGCTGTTCCAACCATTTGTACGCGGCGCCGATGACCTGCAGTTCTATCGGCAATGTCGCGTTGCGGATATAAACGCTACGATAGCTGCCCTGACGGACGACCTGAGGAATGAATACGGTTGGTCTAATCAGTACGAAGTGACTGTGAATCCCACTAAGTCCCAAGCCATTGTCATTGGCAGTACAGGACAACTTCGCAAACTCGACGTCTCTGCTGTCTCGCCTGTCTCTTTTAACGGTGTTAACATTCCCTTCAGCTCCTGTGTCAAAGACCTTGGTCTGCAGATCGACAGCTCACTCTGCTGGTGTACCCAAGTCACCGAGGTAAGCCAGAAAGTTACTCCCCTTCATCTCACAGGTTTCGTGGCTGATTCCTTCACAGTCCAGGCCATTCGTCTGTGGAACACTCTTCCCGAAGAAGTTAGGCGGGCCCCGAGTAAATGTGCTTTTAAGACAAAGATTTATAATATGCTTCTTCAAGAGTCATCACCCACGTAAGAGTTTCTCATCATTTTATCCTCTATTATATCTAAGTATGTTTATGTAGTTTATCTTAATTGCTAAAATTGTATCTATTTATATATGTAAGTACATTAGTAATTGATTGATTGTGTAGGTAGTTTATTCCTTATTTCACACTATTATTTGTATTGCACCGCCATCAACTCTTTCTGCCTAGCCCTAAGATTGACTGGTAGAGAATGCCTTTTGGCATTAAGTCCTCCTTTTGTACTATTACTATTCTGTGCAATAAAGATTGAAATAAATAAATAATACCATAGTCCTCTTTTCACCGATATGCGACTGCAGATGTGCTCAGCGTGACAGGTGGTGAGCTCATCGCCGCTCTATGTTGTAGGATGTATGTGCAGTCTTTAGTCAGTTAGTGACCTTTTACGACACCCAAGGAAAGAGACAGCCGGAGTGGTAGTATTCTTTCACCGCGACGCGACACGGTAAGATATACCTTTACTTACTAAATAATATAATACCTTAAGTGCCCACAATTCCCACATTGAAACTTAAATTTCCCAATCCCATTACAAGCAAATTTATCTTTGTCACGATCACGACCCATCTCTTTATATAACACTAGCAGACCGCCGGCGGCTTCGTTTGCGTGTACTCCGTCCGTATCCCGTGACGAATTTTCAAAATGACTCTCCTCCCGTACCGTACCCCAGTGACACCTACATCGCATAATTATGGTGCTGCCTAGCTCTAATACTTCATTACATTTTTAAACTCATGATATATTTCGAGTGAAATTTCCAAATGGAATAATTCAAAAAGTTATGTAAAGGTATTGAAGCAGTTTTGAGTATGAGTATTTTTTTTAATAAGGAATGATACCAAGGTACATATAAAGAGCCTTTTCTAGCGGCGGCATTACAATAAAATTTTTAAAATAAAAGAACTCTTATTGTGACGTAACTATAATAGTTAGACATATGCTATCGCAACACTTTTTGTAGATAATGATGTGTTCTGCAAAGTCGCATTACATTATTTTTTTTATTTACAATAGTTTTCGTAGCGCACGCGATGTAAGGAGTTTATTAGAATTTTAGTAAGGATCCCTAATTTTTTTTAAATATTTTATCGCCTGTGTCACCCGGAGATAGTGTAGCTTCCCAAAGGTGAAAGAATTTTTTAAATCGGTCTAGTAGTTTCGGAGCCTATTCAATGCAAACAAACAAACGTTCAAATGTTTCCTCTTTATAATATTAGTATAGACTAGCTGCATTTTTTTTGTTGGCGTGAAGTAAACCAACCTGCTTACACATTCCAGTCTAGTCCTTATCTCCGAACTTCTTGCACCTGCTTGCGTTTACGCTTAGCCGTGCTTAATCTTACCCACGCTTCTCGAACTTTCACACTATCCTTTTATTTAAGAACCGGTTGAGATATTCCAAGATAGGCGTCTCTTTATAATATTACTTTAGCGGCTCGTCCCCGTCTTTGTCCACGCTAACTTAAAAACACCGCCATACTTTAGCTATTTTGTACCAAATATCTACAAATTATATAAAAACAAAACCGGCCAAGTGCGAGTCGAACTCGCCCATAAAGGGTTCCGTAGCAGCAAGTAACATCATATAAAAATTCTTGTAGTTCGGGGTAACTTTGATCGATGTTTTAATAATAGTGTATTTTTTTTAAATTAATTAACTTAGGTATGACGTATTAAAACAAACTACTTACTAGATCTTGTTCAAACCAATTTTCGGTGGAACTTTGCATGGTAATGTACCTATATCACATATTTTTTTTAGTTTTATCATTCTCTTATTTTAGAAGTTACAGGAGGGGGGGGACTCATTTTACTATTTTGAAAGTGTCTCTCGCGCAAACTATTCAGTTTAGAAAAAAATTATATTCGAAACCTTAATATCATTTTTGAAGACCTATCCATAGATAATCATTTTTGAAGACCTATCCACCTCAATATCATTTTTGAAGACCTATCCATAGATACCCCACACGTATAGGTTTGATGAAAAAAAAATTTGATTTTGATTTGTAAGTATTGGGAACCCTCAAAATTTATTGTTTTATTTTCTATTTTTGTGTGAAAATCATAATGCGGTTTACAGAATACATCTAATTTTCAAGTTTCAACAGTATAGTTCTTATAGTTTCGGAAAAAAGTGGCTGTGACATGCGGACGGACAGACAGACATGACGAATCCATAAGGGTTCCGTTTTTTGCCATTTGGCTACGGAACCCTAAAAAACATCACCCCTTACCGATCTTTCCATTCGTGAAAACCGAGTAGAAATCTATCGCATGATTTTGAAGGAGAAAGCGTATAGCCACAGACTCAAGAAAACGGCGACTTTACTTTTTAATTATGTAGGTATTGATTAAGATAGGTATTGAGCGTAATAAAGGCCTATATCCAGCAGTGGGTTAAGTAAGAGTTGCAAATGATGATGATGACGATGATGAAGTAAGTAAATAGTTTATATACCTGCCCCTGTATACTGAGAAAAGGTCTTGGCAACGAAATGTTTAAAAATTTAGATAGCCGTGCGATTTGGCGGGAATTTAAATTTGCGGAAATGGAAAAAAAATACAAAAAAAATCGAGAATGCAGTTCATGATAAATTTTGCGGTCACGATGCATAAAATGTACCACAGAGCCGAAATAATAGACCTAAATCATACTAAAGTAGTCTCTAAGTGTATCAAAACACGGTACAAAGCCAAGTGGAGAGCGCGGCCATATATGGCCGCTTGGGGTCTGACGGAATAGCGAGGGGGGCTTGAGGGGTTAATTAATTAAAACCATGTTTGTTTTTTAGACCGTGACGCATAGCGGTGAAAGAATACTACCTACCTACCCCCTCTCGACCCTTGGGTGTCGTAAAAGGCGACTAACGTACTAGGGACTGCACATACTGGAAATAGCACAAATACGGGTTATCAAGACCTACTTTTCCACTCACTCTTGGATTTTTTTGACAATTTTTTGACAGTAACTGTCAACGTCAAATTTGACAGAATGGAGCATAGACTATGCTATATTGTGCGATAACAATACATAAGATGAACCATAGAACCGAAATAACCAAACTTGTTCATACTAAAGTAGTCTGTAAGTCTATGAAAACACGGTACAAAGTCAAGTGTGTTTTTGTAGGTTCGGTCTCATGCGACCGCTTGGGGTTTGAGGGGTTAAAGCAATAAAAAATTACAAATTATCTACAACAACGTGCAAACACGTTACGAATTAAAATAGATAAAAACAAAAGAAATCTTTTTATCTACATCGACGTGCGAACACGTTATGAATTAAACTTTTGTTTTAACGATAAAGTTTCGCTCATACGAATTTCTGTCACGGCGGGGTTCACTTGCGCGTAAAGCCGACTCCTCTTGGGAAGTTTCAGCATTGTGCGATGGCAACTCGAGTCTGCTGTGTGTCGGAAATAAGATTTTCACATTAAATTATTGTAAAGTTTGTTTCTCACGTCACATTTCTTACGTAACATTTTAGTGTATGTACTCGTATCAACAAACGGAAATATTACACACAAGCGGCCGCTCGTGGTTTTACCCGCGTGGTTCCCGTTCCCGTAGGAATATCGGAATAAAAAGTATCCTATGTGTTAATCCAGGTTATAAACTATCTGTATGCCGCATTTCATCCAAATCCATTCAGTAGTTTTTAAGTGAAAGAGTAACAAATATCCATACATTCTCACAAACATTCGCGTTTATAATATTAGTAGGATTACAAACATACATAAATTCAGGTCTCTTATCCCCCATAGGGTTAGGCTGAGACTAAAGGGCTAAAAGGACTAAAAGGGCCGCTAAAGCAGTCCACAGCCATAGTCCACGTTTCACCAAATAACAACTGCACATGTGCTCAGCGTGACAGGCGGTGAACCCATCGCTGCTCTATTTTGTTGGATGTATGTGCAGTCTTTAGTACGTTAAACGCCTTTGACGACACCTTTTTAGGGAAGAGTGGGGCTGGTAGTATACGCGACACGGAAATATATACAAATACAAATATTTATTGAAATAATATTTTACCTACGTACCTTAATAACTTATGTATTTTATAACCTCTAGAAGTTTCATTATGAAGCCTAAATGACCTATTGAATGAATATTCTGTTTCTTATCTGAATCTGTATTGTAAGTTTCTTATAAAACTTCTACTAGTTGTACTTACCTTACCTACTCAACATTACCTACGTGTTTACTGGTTTGCTTTAGTATGACAGACATTGCGTTTCAAATTTGTTTTTTTCGTAACAATACGTGTTGTGAAACTCCATTTTAATTAAATCTACCGTACAATCCTCAATGTATTATTAAAAATATACCACTAGAAATCGGCGACAAACTTTATATTTATACAACTCACAATTAAAATTATTTCTATTGCTAGGCACCTGAATAATAAAAACTTTATTACAACTTATTATAAGTGGCGTCCCGCCCCACCTACGACTTTGACATCCGGAGGGAATGTTTTTAAAATCCTTTCTTAGCGGACAGCTACTTATTAAAAAATGACTTAACTGGCAAAATTTTACGTTTTATTACGGTAAAATATGAAAATATTATTAGGTATTTTTATATTTTCTTTCTCGCGTGTTTTTTTCTACGTACAATAGGAAAGATGTAGTTGTAGTGTGTCTAGTCCCTATTTGAAGCCACAATTTTTGACAATCCTGGTAATAACAGAGCCAACATACGTATGCAAATTTTACTTGTAAAACATATTTCCAGCCAACACAATTTGGTTAACGAACTTTATCATAACAAAACGCATAAACAACAAAAGTCAACAATAGTACGAAGAACGTAAAAGAGTAAAGAAAGCAAAAGAAGTGTTTCAAGATTGTAGAAAAGAAAAGCTGTGATCTGCCCCACAGGAAAACAGGCGTAATTATTGGATGTATGTATGTCAATAAAGGTTAAACTTCAGTAACAAAACAATCACATCACATCACTTGGCGCAATGTTTAAACGCTAATTGATATCAAACAAAACGCTACACAAACCTAGTACGGAATCTGAGTATCGGGTAGTACGCCGTCATCCTACAATACATTTACATTAGAGTACTAATGGCAGTGTTACGTGAAATTTCCATTTGCTATGTAACAGTTTGCGGAGCGAAATTATTAGTCAATTGTTAGCATTGCTCGCCATTGTACAAACAGAGCAGATATGTGCAGAGGCAAGATAACGACTTTTGTAGGTGACTTTCATAACAAAGGTCTTGCATTGTTCGCAAATATGGTGTTGCTTGTAATTGGGCAACTAGCATATTGTCGCATTGGCGAAGTAACAACACTGTACTTTTAATTCAAGACACATTGATTGCAGGCAGGATTCGTTAATAAAAAAGGTTTAAGGTTTAAGACATTTATTTCTCTAAAAGAATTTTAACAATTCACTTGCTAGAGAAATACAAAAGAAATCATAAAAAGTAACATTAGTGAGCATGCAAATCAAGTAAAATTAATTTGTTCAGAGTCAAGAGTGCAATCGATTCCACTAATAAAAAATAGGAGTCACATTTTATAAAAAAAAAGCTTTTCTTTACTACGCCGTTTTTTAGTTTTACTTAACTCTATCGTCTTTTTAGCAATGTTGATCTCACAATTTTATCGCTCGTACTTGCAAGCTTAGATTGCGCATAATCACCATAGTCTTCTACTAACTTATGCCTAATCACTTGGATGTTCAGTTTTATGCGAAAACAAAACAGCGGTATTTACAAATTCATAAAGTTCCACCATCAAGATAAACGTTTATCGAAACTTGACTTGCATAGAAATTTTATTTAATTCCAGAACGGAAAAGCTTCGTCTGATGGCATGCCATCAAAAGAAAACTCAAAATATGCAGTTTCAAAAGGAATTTCATTCGCAGTTTTCTTAAAGTTGCAACGCCCTTTCAGGACCCCGCGCCTGCGGAGTTGTAAATTTATATTTTTGCTTTAAAGAGGCAAACAAAAAGTTCATAAAAATTCAGTCGAGAGCGGGCCGTTTGTCCTTTTTGATCGCCTCCTCACGAACGAGTCGATATACGAGTATAAAAGTCGGATGGAATGTTGTTTGAGCAAGTCGATTTAAGTTAGAAGAAGGATCGCGCTGAAAATTACATTTATCGGGCAAAATTAATTTAAATAAACGTCTGGGTGGCTCAACTCTTGAAATAAAATAAAAAATGCTGAATATTTTTATTACAGGTTGTGGGTTTAAGTCACTCCTGAGGCAAGTTGCCTTTCTCAAGAGTTGTTTTGTAAATGCAAAGTAACATAATAAATTGTTTCAAAATTTGTTTTTTAACATTCTTTGTAAATAATAAGTCGGCTTTATAAAATATCCATTTAATAGCGAGAGCGAGGAATGTAATTGTAAATGTGTTGTAATGTTAAAGCACAGTCTTAAATTCAATAGAGTTATTCACTTTTAGTGTACGACGATTGAAAATATTATATTTGACTATTACTAAATATAATAAAATTATAAAAAAAATAAAGATCTAATCCCGCAAAGTAAATTACAAGTCGTGATTTTGGGAGTAATCAGATAGCGTGAGTAAGTATGGCGGTTGTAGCGTGCGTAGAATAATGAACGTATTAATGAAATGAGACCCACAGCGCTGTACAAAGGAAAATAATACGGTAATCAAGTATGATAAAACCTCTAGCTCCACTCGTAAGTACAAAAAAGACTAGATTTTTCCATAAGCATAAACAACGATACCAAAGGCAGTTGCGAGACATCGTTATCGGAACAACAAATGCTCGCCTTGTCCGGAAACGTTGATCATTATTTACACACCCTTAACAAAGCGTTCGCATATAAAAACCCGTTTATAACCATAAACTGAGCGAATTATTCGATTCATTTCAAAGGAATCCTACTAAAAGGAACGCGAGACTAACTCAAAGCTTTTATATCTCGTGCCGAGGCGTCTCATTGTCTTTAGCGGTATATGTATTAGAGCTTGCTTTCTCTTGCGTAAATAAAATCCATTGGGAAGAGAAGTGCTACGAAGCAAGTGCAGGGGGCAGGGGAGTCTAGGTGTAATGCCTCATGCGAGTGTCGAGGACAATGCAAAGTAGATTGAATTGGAAAGACTCAGTAAAATAGCGGCTTTCGGCACCCCCGGGAAAGGGTACATTCGCCGATCTAAAGGGTTAACAATGAGAGCAGTGTCCGTAGAGTGGCGTTGCTGCGTCGCATTGTAAAACTCTGCCTTCGTTTTGACGAGGGCACTTTTATTCCGGTTTTTTGGCGAGCCAATTTTATAGGCAATTTATTTGAAACTACCACCCGATCGTCTAGTCGTTCGTCACGTGAGATGCTGCGACTAAGTAGACACTAAGTAATAGTGATCCTCGATTCCGTAAGTGATATTGGATAGTAAGCTTTATACATTTTTAAATATTGAGTTAAAGAACCCGATGAAACACAAAGTTGTAAAAAGTTGGATGTTCAAGTAAAATGACTTCATAAAAACTCGCACCTCTTCCAAGTTTCTTTTGATTGAATGTCCTCAGGCGATATTTGAAATTGATGCTGAATATTTGAGGGCGGATAATAAATCTTTAATAGGTACATTTCAAAACCGGGCCGTGCTCAATTTTCCGTTGTAAAAACCTTTGTTGCCGTATTTAGAGCTAACAGTAGCTTAATCAGTCGTGTTTAATTTTGAAACCTTTTTAAGACGAGCTGAAATAATAACTTTGAAAGTTCTATTCAAATCTATTCAGTCATTCGAAATTTCCTCTAAGACTAAACTAAACTTGTGGTTTTACGATATGCAGATGAAATTTCAATTCGAAATAATTTTATCCTAATCTGCTTGGATTTTCATAATAATGTTTATTTTGAAATCACAGATTCGATTTCAGAATATTCGTTAACTTCACAATAGCTTTCGCTTAGCTTTCACAATGCTATTGGAAGTTACTTGTCATAGACGGTCTATACGTGCCGACGAGATTCATGAGAATGAGTATCCAAAGGGTGGAGCTTAGCCAGATGCGCTCTAGTTTTATTCCTCACTTTGTTCCGTTGGTGAAGTGAATGTTTGTGCAATTGCCGAAAGATTTAAAATCACTGGCAGCGCGGCGCGGCGGCGGTACGATCGATTCCTTTTCTCTGCTATAATTTATTATTGAAGGGCTTCACATTTTTTTCTTCAAGTAACCAGCCTGCGGTGTAACCTTTCTTAAAGCAATTATGTGCAATGGCATATCGGCATAGTTCTCAGATACTTTTGTATACTTTAACACTAGAAAGACGGGCGTGGGGCTTTTGACCCATTTTGAGTATAGCGTTTAATAATTTCGATACTATTAATATTTTTGTGCTACATCTTCCCGTGAACTTTAACCCGGTCTTTTAACAAAATGGTTTATATTTTAATTATATATTAATGTTTTTGTCATAATTATTATCATCTACATTATATTTTAATACATAAACATAATATTTACCTATAAAGACGTCGCGGGGTCATTTGACCTACACGGCATAAACAATATCTTTCTGAAGGAGGTAGGTCGTAATATTTACATTATTATTTTAAAGCTGCTGTTGGAACGCGTATTACTAATTTGAAGAATCATATCAACCATTACTTTCTTGGTTCAAACAGTATTATTTAGTTATTTTACAATGGCAAGGCTTAGCGACAGTTAAATATTATTAGCGTTACAATTTTTGCCTGAGGTTCAATCAGACGATGAGGGTGAAAAAGTGGAAAGTCAATGTGATTTCGAAGAATGGATAATTAATTCTCCCGAAACGAGTTCTCTATCACTGACGAATCAAATGACAACATTTCACTAAGTAATTATCATCTACTTTACTGTGCTATATATCAAATAGATAAGACTTGTATTGAATACTAGAATAACTGGCATGAATGATATAATATTATTTCATTTTCTTTTCAGCTGCTATATAAAATCAACAACCATATAAAGGAAGAGGGTGAAATAGGCAAGTGCGTGGCATTCGCGCAATATAAGCTACGGGCACGGTAGTGAATATTTTCTTTTAATAAGGATGAAAACAGTATGGTGTCATTTGTAAATAATTTGAAATACAAGTAAAAAGATGCCATTAAAAATAAAATTAATATTTGAATGTTAATCCCGACTTTAAAGACCACAAATTTATTTTAAATCCAATGCTCATTGCATATATTAAATAAAATTATTTTACAACAAGGGCTCATTTGACCCCAAGCCGTCTTTATTAGTATTTTACTGGAAATCATTTACTTTTTCATCTGATCTCTGCTGGTGGCGGAAGAAGTACCTATAAAGCTACTAAAAGAGCAATTCAGAAACTATTTCCACAGGTTTGCATTGCATAAAAAGTTTATTTCAATCTTTATATAGATTTAGTCATTTAATACCTAACGTGGAACTTATAAAACATGATGATCATTAAAATCTATGTGAACATTATTTTATCTCCTATGAGAAATTATTCTGAAGAAACTTCAGACATAATAGTGAGATTTCACAGATGAAAAACGTCTTAAACTCGCTGAATTTAAGAAAACAAGTTGCATGGCGCGTTCAATATTTTCCGAGCCATCGCCTGCATTAACCGGATAAACTCGGAGCCGTCGAATCATATTCTAACTAGAGGTTCAATTTGCGTTGCTCAGAGTTTGTTTCGAATTTGAAACTTATTATTATTTTTGCATGTCCTATTTTGCAGTGAGTCGTGTTGGTTACAGTAAAAAAATATCTCCTTATCATCCCCTTTCTAAGGTGTTTTAATAGGCGACGTAACTAGCGAGTAACGAACGACAAGCGCGTTCAAATTACATCTTCAAAACCAAGCTACGTTTTGCTAAACAAAGCTAAAGCTAATTCTACGATAGGTAAATAAATTTACTATAAGCCGTTTATTCCTCCTCAGTACTAGTGTTGGGGTGCATACTGTACTTGTACACTTGTACAGGTCGTATCCTAAGTCCGACTGGATAGCTATTATTTCTGTTTTTTTTGTTATGTTCAATGGAAATGGATTCCAAGCGCGAGGACAACTGGTGTATCGTTAAAAAGTCGCAATATCAGTCGCCCTCACCCTTCCGGCTTACAAGTTGAAGGAAGGAAGGTTTGAAAGACCATAGCATCTTCGGCAAAAAGAGCAATGTTAGTAATATTATAGTGGCATGGTATTAACATAACGAAATCTGTTATTGCATGTCAGTGTGTTTAATGTTACCAGTTTCTCAGTAGTTGAAGATTCCGGGCGAAGTGCGCTTTCACTTTCGGTCTTATCATCACTTACCATCAGGTGTAAGGAAAACTAAGTGCGTCCCTATTGTAAAAAAAAATAAAAGGAAGAAGCAGCCAACCCCCCATAGAGCCAGTGTGGGTGGGATATGGTTCTAGTTTAATCTCATAATCTGATATGTGCAAGGTAGTAAAGCTGAGATATTTATAGGCTAATGCTGACTTGTAGAAAAAAGTCTATGGTAAAATGCGGTCTGTATTTTTGCAAAGTCATTAACAACCATTATGAGTCCTGGAGTCCATATTGCGCCTCATATTATTATATTTTTAAGCCATATTTTAAGGACGCATTACTGTTTTAGTATGGCTATAATTTTATCATTTCACATTACGTTGATACCGAGTAGATAGTTATAGATATAATTTCAAAATGTTAAAATCGTCACGCATAATTCGTTTTACCCGTAACGATTTTTAATCTTAACGTTTGTTTGTACTCGTATACGTACTTCATGTCATTTGATATTAATGAATATGACAGTGTAGAATTCACGGAGCAATCCTACTTAAATTATAAACGCGAAAATTTGTAAGTATAGTTGGATGTTTGTTACTCTTTCACGTAAAAACTACTGAATAGCTTTGGATGAAATTTGGCATACAGATTGTTACGGCGAAAGGCGTTCGCCGTAACAGCGGCGAAATAAGGGTTAGGCAGGAGATATAAGGGAATATCTGGGGCTTACTTGGTTCGGGCTGGAGCTGGTTGGAGCTGAAGGCAGCTGGCGCTCAGGCGCGGGGTCGCAGGCTTGAAGGCAGCAACACACAACACAGTTCACTCCACTGGGCACTGATCGGAGGCGTTTTAAGGGTAGTTGGGCTGGTAAACACAGCGCTCTCAAGTCACATACACTGAACACGTGGTTGTTTACGGGCTGAGTTCTTGCGCGGGCGCGCGCGTGGATTCTCTTTTAAGGCTCGGAGCACACTGCTGTTGTCCAGCGCCGTTGGCGCGGGCGAACACTTCGTCGAGTATAATTGTCAACTCGCTGTGATTGGCCGATCATTCGTTGCACATTCGTTGCACCAATATGCACCTTAATTGACCGGCGCAGAGACGGTTATCCGTCGCGCTGTGGCGCGAACACAGATAGTTTATAACCTGGATTAACACATAGGATATTTTTTATATTTATATATACCCGATATTCTTACGGGAACGGGAACCACGCGGGTTAATCCGCAAGCGGCCGCTAGTTATATAATATTTGTTCCGACGCCGCCGTGGTGCCTTGGTACCACAGAACAGTGAAAGAAGGTTCATCTATTCCATGTATAATACCGTACCAAAAAAACCTGGATATAAACATAACCATGATAAAGATTTTGTTGAAGCTGTGACACTAATTATATTTTGTCGAGCTTTAGGGCTCAGATGCACTTTGACCTACCTAGTAGTTTAGGTCGCAGGCAGCGGAGCTTCGAAGATTGCAATGCATAAAGAATTGTATTGACGTGTCATTATAGCAAGGTTTAAACGTGCAGTAAATCGTTATGGCCAGTGAAAAGCGGGACGTTGCAGTAAGCGTAGACACACGTGTGCAATTACGTATTTGAATGCGTTAAGGCGCTTTTGTTAAAGTGTTCTGGTCTGACCACGACTTTTGGATAAGCGGTTTGCGGGAGCGGCAAGAGGCGTTGCCATGCCACTGACTGCTCAGCAGCGTTAGCGGCAGCGAACGAAATAGAAGTGATGAGGAGACATGATGATGATGATTTAGACATCATCATCATCAGATTCTAATAGTCCCACTGCTAGATAAAGGCCTTCCTACATGGATAACAGCACTGAAGAGATTGCGTCATGATTAACCACGCTGGCCCAATGCGGGTTGGTGGGTTTTTTTTAACGACTGCTACCTTACGACAACAACCGGAACCAAGTACATGACTTCCGAGGTACAGCACACACACACAGCAGTGTGCAACGGGTTACAGATGCGCTTAGAGAATGAGGACCCCCTTTTTAACTTGGCAAAACTCATTATTGAGTACCACCGTGCCCGCGGATGGTTATGTGGGGTTTCCTCCCAACTCCCGTCTTCCTCTCCAAGTCCGAAGACCTTAACAAGTTTCCGGGAAAACTTGCCGCTGGGATCTGGGACCGCTGGTTAGGCAATCTCCAGTGTTCACCTCAACCACGGCCCGCCAAAGGGAACACGTGGATGTTTGGGCGTGTTCGAGACGACCTGAGGCTAACGATTGCAAGGGGTTAGAGAGTTAAGACCCTGATGTGTACAACAAAGTAGGTACTCGAGCATGGTAAAACTACCGTCAACCATAAATAACAAGAATAAATCCTGATCAACAACATTCCGAAACGGTAAAGTCCATAAAATTAAAAACCTTCTCTAACGAAAATGTGAAAGGAAGTGCACGTAAATTTTAAAAGTCCAGAAATGAAATGCAAAATTCCTCCTCCTCCTTAAAAATAGTGGAGAAGTGAAATCGTATTATGTCTTCTCAACATTCGCCATGCATTGTTAGAAAGTTCACTTCCATTATGTAATAGAATTTTTGTGCCACACTTAGACATTTAATTTAGTTTCATTTGTCGTACATTTTTACACGTTTACCAAGGCCTGGCCCACTGCTTCCATAACTGAAATTAAGCTACAGTTGATGGGTAGAAGATAATATAGGCAAAGATAATTATGGTATACTTAATTACAATAATATGAGTAAAGTTATAGAACCTTTAAGTAATAATACTTGATATTATGCGTAACCTAAACTGCTACAGTTACCTGCTGGTTTATGCAAACGAGGTAGTATAACACTTATTTAGTAGTCTAACTCATACAGTTTGGCATGTCGCTCATTACTAAACTTCCCCAGTTTATGGAAACAGTCCTCTAGAATCAAATGTTAAAACGAGGTACCTAGTATAACACTTAGTAGTCTAACTCATACAGTTAGGCATGTTGATCATTCTTAAACTTCCCCAGTTTATGGAAACAGTCTTCTTAAATCAAATGTTAAATAGAGAGATAGTGGGTCATATTATAATGATTAATTAAATTGTTTTACAAAAACCGTGTAATAGAATACTACCACCACTCTTCCTCGGCCGTCGTAAAAGGCGACTAACGGACTAAAGACCGCACATACATACATCCAACAGCATAGAGCGGCGACGGGCTCACCACCTGTCACGTTGAGCACATGTGCATTCGCTATTTGGCGAAAAATAGACTATGGTAGAGGACTGCTTTTGCGGTCCTCGTTGCCTAGTCTCTGACTAACCCTTCGGGGATAACAGTCGTGATTATATGTATGTCCTCGTATGTGTACAAAGAGAATGTGATGTGATACATTCTCCTTGTCAATGGCCTTCTATGACCTATTACTAGTATACTTCAGTGTGATGACGTATTGAATGGTTTTATATAGCCTGGTTGTAGGATTATTCCAAAATCCCAATGTATGGCGACCATTCTAAAAATCCTATTCCTGTCGCCAATCAGAATTCTATTTTATACACTATTAAACGTTAGCGTTCAATTCTAAACAAACATTTAGACGAGGCGGACGGCGCCGGCGTCAAAATGTTAGAATTCTATTGTATTTGTTGCTCTAAATACATTATAACAATCAAGATACATTTAAAAAAAACTGAACTATACCGTTCTAAAATTCTTGCAGCTTTATAAAGCCGTATAATTGTTTAACCAGTGACAATGTTTAAGATTACCAGGGTAAGGTTTACTGTACTAAATTAAATGCTGAATTTATTTAACGGGTCGTGGAATTCCCGCACAGAGCACGTCTGCATGTTATTTTACACCGGCTATGCTTTATGAGATTTCCTATTTTAAAGGTGTTAAGTTACATTCAGGATTTAAAACTAGGTACCTTCGTTTTATACATCGTGTGATGATACATTTTCATCTTACCATTCATTCTTTTATTTTTAACATTCTACTAAACAACTAGGTACTACTACTTTTTTGCACACAAAAATCAAACTGTTAAAGAGTTTAAGTACAAAAAACATTTTCAAAACACCATACATGTTTCTAATTAACTTTATATAAGTTGGATAAATGTAACTTATATATAGTTGGTAAAACAGAACCCTGCATAACCATACAAACCGCTGTCTCGGAACGGCCACTAAAGGACATTTATCATTTTTCCCCTATCCTTGCCCTCTTGTCAGTTGGATGTCATCAGGATCAACTTGTAGTTCTACAAGCCAAGCGCTTTTGACACCTTATTTCTAACGTTTTGTACGTTTAGGTTATACCGCAGAATAAGATGACATCATATGAAGAATCATCATTTCCAGACTTGTTCTTTATAAGATTTTAGAGCAATTCTGTAAACGCATTTATAACCTAGAAAAGTTGAATCCGCAGATAAATAAAAGCGCTGTAGAACTCGATAACACTGGGTGCGTTTGGCCAACGAACGGGATGGTGTAGCGAAATGAACTAAGTGAATTGAGATTTTGGCATTACATGTATAGTAGGGACATGGGAGTGACGCATAATGGTAATCTAAGAGGAAATGTACAGAGACAGGTGCTTTCGAAGAGGCGTAATAATTACTTCCCTTTAATGTTCATAAACATCTACCCGTTCTAACTTCAGAGTGCCAGTGCGAGTTTTATTTATCATTCGATTACTTTAACGAAGCAATTAGTTGAAAATTATTGTCACTAACGTATAATAGTGAAGAAACCATACATGGAAATAATACCGCTTTTAATTACTCTGATGAGGTGGAATACCTGTTTATGAGCGATGGTATTTTTCCTTCTTGTTCATATCACATGCCGTTTTTATCACGTGATAATATACATACATACGTCATAATAATCACGACTATTATCACTGAAGGGTTAATCAGATACTAGGCAAAAGCAGTCCTCTACCGTAGTTCATTTTTCCACTGAATAGGGACTGCAAATGTGCTTAACGTGACAGTTGGGGAGCCCATCGCCGCTCTATGCTGTTGGATGGATATTAATGTATGTGTAGTCCGTTAGTCGCCTTTTACGACACCCAAGGAAAGAGGCGGTGGTAGTACTCTTTCACCACAACGTGACACGGTTACCGTGACTATATACGAGTACATAATACGAGTTAACTAACACTTAAAGTTTTCATTCCCTTTAATTGAGTATTCTGAGTTCTGTGGGCTGTTTTGCTTATAGTTCCCAGTAGATGAATAACTCACTTACCTATTTCTCAGTCGCTGTCACATTCGTGTCGTGTTCTATAATCAGACGTTATCTCTGCGTCCGTCGTTTTAGAACGATTTTGTAGGGTTTCCGGTGTATGTCAAGAAGTTAGAATCAAAACACATTTATTTGTTAAAAATTGTGATCTTCATAACTTAAACACACGTAGAAAAAATAAGCTTGCCGTCCCTAATTTTAGACTTCATAAACCAGGTGACTTTTTCATGGGTAAATGTGTAACGTTTTATAACAAACTTCCACTAAATATTACTGAAATGTCTTTACATACATTTAAAGCACACGTTAAAAAACCCCTCATGAGTAAAGGAAAGTGGAAGTACAAATGACAAATATTGTTGCAGTATGCAAATATGTAAACAATTGTAACTCTTAATACAATGGAATAAAACTCAAAGTGTATGCAAATTAGTGCTCGTGACAGTACGAGCATAACCTATTTATTAGTAATTTGTATTAATATATTTAATTTTAAGGTATTTTGTATGACTTGGCGACGACATTATAACTTTTGTTACGAGGGAGAAAAAAGTAAGGCCTCCTGACTTTCTTGCCAGCTTCATTTCAGTCGAAGGCTCTCCCAAAATCCGAACTAGTTGTAAATTAGTAAGGTTTTTAAATTAGATAGGTAGTTAGTTAAGTGGTTTGATAAGATTTAAGTACCTACTGTTAGTGAACTTATTTTTATATATGTTACCGGCAATCTGTATAATTCAGGTATTCTATACAATACCTAGGCAATGTATAAAATACCTAGGGCGTCCAGGCAATATATGAATTATTAAGCATATTATTGTCCATTACATACTTTACCTAGGTAATGTATAAAATTCCTAGGGATTGTATAGAGTACCTGCTGGTCCACCGGGAATGTGTAAAATAAATAGCTTTTTATCTATATTTATCAATGTTAATCAGCAGCCTACCTATAAAATGACAAAATAATAGTTAAAAACAACTAATAAAATTAACAATTAGAATGCTCCTTAAAAATAATCTCTATAAAAAGGGTAGACTTTTTTTTCAGAAGAATAAATGAATTACTGCACTCAAAAAGATTTATTTAATTTTAAGTTACTAGGTCCTATGCAAGAAAATATTAGACATTTAAGACATGAAAACTTTTAGTCATAATAAACTTTTAAATAATCAATAAATTATTATTTTAGATACTTTTCAAAAAAGCACCTAAGTAGTATCCTTCTGTTACTACAGTAAAATCACTTTAAAAATAAAGTGCATTTCAAAAAAGCACCTAAGTAGTATCCTTCTGTTACTACAGTAAAATCACTTTAAAAATAAAGTGCAACTAAAAATTATTTTGTATATAAGTAACACAATGTAATTTTCTTACAAGTAGGTGGGGTATTCCTCGAAGCGCACCCATTTTGAAGCACACTAGAGCAAGCGCACCTAAACTATTCCTCCAAGGGTGCGCTTCCGAATAGGTAATTAAAATATTATATTTTTATTCCTCGAAGCGCACCTACGGTAAACAATAGAGAGGAGCTTAAAAGATTCGTAATATTGATGTCGATAGAAACTAGGACTAGGTGCTTAAGCAATTTACTACGTCAATAATAAATTGAATCATCAGTCATATTGATCTAAAAGTACCAGGGAGATATAAATGAAACGAGGTAGATAGGCGCCTTAGCGATCTTACTTACCCTTAACTATCAGGAAAAAGAAATAAACGAGTAGGACTATGTGCTGCAACTTACTATGTCAATAATAAATTGAATCATGACAGTTATTTTGAACTAAAATTACGGTAGTACTATTACTTATTTTGTGCTAAAAGTACCAGAGTGACATAAATGAAAAGAGGTAGATACTCTAAAAGTAAACGTACGTTATTTGTTATCGATATTTTCTGTTAGTTACTGCATCTCTTTCCACATTTTATCTGCTGGTGCGCTTCGAGGAATAAAAATATAATATTTTAATTACCTATTCTGAATTCGATGAAACCCCAAGTAAGTACTTAGGTACGTAACAAGTACAAAAAACTTAAGGAACAAAACAATTCTGTAAAAATAATAAGTAGGTCTACCTGCCTTTTCACACATTACCGGATGCGCATTCGGTATTGTATAGAATATATCTAGGCAAAGTATAATATAAATATATTTCATACATTACCTACACGTTTTAGGTATTCTATACATTGCCTAGGTATTGTATAGAATACCGGATTATACAGATTGCCGGTAACATATACATATTTTTTGAGTACCTGTAAAGGTTTATATTGAATAAAGCATTTGACTTTATAGAGCCAATGGAAGTCAAGTATAAGGAGACAAATTTATTTTCCCACACAATACTATACAGCCCTATTCAGTTCACAAATTTTATTTCCATTTTGATCATCATCATCATCATCATAAATTTAAAAAAAGTCAAAATATTTTTATTTAATAAACTTATAAAATAAGCACTTTAAATCGTATTAAACACAATTTTGTTCGTCCACCCACTCAAGACGTATTTTTTTAGCTGTGGAGAAGAATGGATTAAGAAATGTCTCTAACTAATAAGTTCACGTTAGTGAGCCAATAAACAAGCTTCTGGCCCGCATGATAAAATGCAGACAACGCAGCCCATGTGATGGACTTGCAACACCAAGCTTGCAGTTTTACTTAGACCTATAATACAAAGCAATGCAAAACAATTTATACTGGTTGGCAGTAGAAAATAACGGTTGCCTTTGTCAGTCGTCAAAATCGTATAACCGTGCAAGTGTGTCAATGACCTTGGAGCTTCAGTTATTATGTGTCTACATACCCTGATCCTTCACTTGAACTATTATACCCTTCAAACCTTATCACAATAAAATAATTCTGCTTGACCCCAGAAAATTACTAAAGCGATGCCATCCAATCGGATTGTGGACATAATCCTACCGTGGACATGTATTTGAACAACCTGTGTTCTAATTAGTTATTCTCTATACTTTGTAATTGCACTGAAACTTAAACCGGCAAAAAATTTACTAGAGCTACTGCCATGCAGTCCCTCGACTCTTTCCTCAAATGCAGGTAATGCATCTGCGATTTCTCTGGTATTGTTGGTGTCCAATGGTCCATCTATCGTCTTTCCATCAGATAACCCATTGGCTCATAATAATATGCTAAATCTCCCATCACTTTCCACCACCGAGCAAATAGATGATAACGGACTTACCCCTCTTCTCTTATGATCCCTCAGGATGTAAATTCTAAGAGGTTTGATAAGACATTGTTGCTATAAAAACCTAAAGTCAAAAGCGTTGTAAAATTTCGACAGGTCTAACCAATACCTCGTTGGCGGAGCGGTCAAAGCAGTCGGCCGGATTGCAGAGGACGTTGGTTCGATTCCTACCTAAGGTTACACCTTGTTTTGGAAGCATAAAGAGGATAAAGTCTCGTTATCCTTTTTATGCTTCCACCATTCTATAACCAAGTAGCCACTGGACAAGTAGTTGATAAAAGACTTAACCCTCCTCTTTATCCTGTCGCGTCGGACAATTCTATAGCCAAGTAGCCACTGGAGAAGTAGTTGATAATGTACTTATCCCTTCTCTTTAACTTAATGCCTCCATCCCGTCGGACCATTCTATAACCAAGTAGCCACCGGACAAGTACTTCATAATGGACTCACCCCTCCTCTCCCTGCCTCCGTCGTGTCGGAACACGATGGGTTTGTTGTGTTCACGTCGCCACATCACCGTCGGCGGGGGCTCTCCGGTGGCTGTACACATTAGGCGGACGCTGCCGCCCTCCTGCGCCGTGCTGCCCTCAGCGACAGTGTCAACGATGTCCGGCGGTATAACCACTGATAGATACCCCATCTGGAAGCGAATGTAAACTTTGGTGTACTGCTATAAAGAAATTTGTATTACCTACATTATGCTTCGTTAAATCAGTCATATCATTAAGGTATTAACGACTTATTTACAATCTAGAAGTTCCTCAATCGTACTCCAAAACGTTTATAGAACTTATTTTTACAATGAAATGTTCCGATCTCGTCGTAGCCTCATTTTTTGATTTTTTAAGATTGAGAACTTAACAACATGTTGTACCTTCGTTAACATAGATGATAAGGAAGGTACACTATGCTTTAAAGAAGGATTAAAAGCTAAAAATAATCGCTCGCTTCTAAATTGACTGTGCGTCTAGTTTTAATATGTTATAGAAGAATACAACCCTCTGATACACAATACGCTTTCAAAATAGCACAATCAATGCCCAGATCATCGTGGGATAGCTTGTGTCCAACAGTGGTACACATACACACACTTTATACACCAAATGCTCGTATATCTGAAGAACAATAAAAAAGAAAGAATCCGATAGGATTCTTTTGAAATCGGTCGGAAATAATTTCCGTTCGGGGCGGTAATGTCAAAGAACATTACCCCTAATCTGAAATTGGGTCCATGTGATCTTCATATCAGACATTGGGTTTGGCATAACTCAAAGATTTGTTTTACATTTTGGTACGAATCCGTATTGTTTATCGGTATATCTTAATTTGTCGTTGGTGTATTATATCGAACATGTAAAAAAACTCTCTAGTGACTATTTTCGTAAAGCTTGTTAAGTAAGGAACAGTTGAACATCTCGACGGTCCCTACGTATAATCCCATAAGTGAAAATCGCAAATTTTTAAGGAGAGCGGTTTGAAAGTGTCTTTATCAGTAACTTTAAAAGTATACAAGCTGTGATTACCAAATTAGGCAAGCAAATAGTAGGTTAAATTAAGAATGTACTGAATATATTAACTCGATTTATAGTATTGTATAATGTTATTTTACACATAATGAACTTTACATCGGAACATACAAATCATTTAACAAATCAAATGACACTTACTGAATTTTATATGGGGAGTTGCTCCACGTCAAATTTTGTATATGGTATTTAATGATTTTGTTTTCGGTAACCTTATTATAATTAGTTCCAAATCACTTAAACATTAAACGCAACTGACACTAGGGTACTTACACGAGAGGCCCCTCGTGCAGTGACGCTCCGACGTATCATTCAAGTTGTGGCACTTCAGACATACTACGGCGGAGAATTTAATTTAAATTGCAGTTAATTGTATTTGACATACTTCGAAATCTAGATAATTATTGAACTTTTTCACTTGTTTGTTTCATAGACCGATAGTAATATCAGTAGAAGACAACTAAACAAAAAACTGAAAATCACGGATGTGCCACATCTGGGATTATTCTTAGGGACCGTTGATCTATTCGGAAACGTTTCTTTTTAATACGCGTCGTTGTGTCGTTGGGACACTTTTTAGTCAGATTTTTAATTAAAAGTTGCATAATGTTGTGCAATGTAGTTAAAACCAGTTGAGCATCACACGTCGCGCGTCAACTGTTACCTAATGAACGCACTTTAGTATACATGTGTTTAATGTTAATAACTATACCTATACCTACTTGCGGTGGACATTCTAGTACCTTGCTTATTTTCTTTTTATTTTCGTTCGGGTGTCAAGTACACCCGAACAAACGACGTTACGGGTTTTACGACCGCAAAAGTTAAGTGTCATTCGCGGTTGGGTCACCGAAACCGTCTTTCCATTTCGAAGGGCGCTGTACGTTTGAGAAACTGCTGGTCTTAGCTATCATCGTACCAATTAAGTTAGTGTGATACGTGACCTGTGAATGACCGCATTAGTTGAGGATCCCGGTTAAGTTGCGCTTTCACCTTCAAGCTTTTTTGTTATTATCAGATGAAATAGTGGCTAACTGATTATTAGTCTTTGATGGAAACAACATGTAAAGGTGTTGAGATCAGGCCTTGTAATTTTTTTATAAAGCTTAATACCAATAAGTTATAGCGTGTAATATTGTCTTCACCATGTAAGGACTCTATACTTTGATATGTGTATCTATACATCTTTACCTTGAACGCACTACCACAGATTAAAAAAGGCACTTCAAGCAGTCTAGGTAATTATATTTATGCCTCTACCCAGGGGACGTTAAGGTCAGTGACAACGTAGGTATCAATAGTCAAGGTAGGCCTATAACAATTATCAGACAGGTCATACCAATTTGAAAGTGTAAACAAAAAAATCGCTATTCCACGTTATAGTTTAAAAGATCTCATCTCAGAAATAATATTACAAAAAGCCAACAGCATACTACTGCCAACCAAATTTCGACTCACCTGACTCTTCATAGGGTCCGTGTTGACTTGGCACATGTAGGTGCCGGAGTCGTTCGCCTGCACATTGCTGACGTGCAGTTTCCACGTGTTGTGGTTATTGTACGTGACAGAGAGGCGAGAGTTCAGCGCCACCATGTTAGTGTGGATCGCCAAGATCGCCTTCGAGTCCGATTTTATCCAAGCCACCTGAGAAATAAAAAAGTGTTTTATCGTCACTGTTTTGTTTTGTATGGCGGTGTCCCGTGTCTGCAGTCTGCAGTCTCAGTTACAGAAAGTGTTAATACAAAGGAAGTGTGTCAGGATTGAAGCAAGTGGGAAGCAGGCTATGGTCTCTGCATACCTCTCCGGGATGTGATGACTGATAAATGTTACTGTGTCTTCAAAGTCAAAGTATTCAAACTCAAATTATTTATTTAATGTAAACCTTTACAGGCACTTATTGACGTCAATAATAATCAAAAAAACAGTTACCTGACCGCGATTCCCGCGCAAAAGGCCAATTTTGGCGTTCTTGATCGCAGAAACAAAAATACCTACATTAACAATTTTGACTTATTGAATAGTGTAGTATTGGCATAGTTTGTAGCGGCCTTGCTATTTGTAAATTTTGCTTAATTTTTTAATCAAACCCAAAGTTGCAGAGAAAAATAGGCACTTTTTGAGTTCCTATATTGAACTCCCTTTATTGAGCAAAATATATACCAGAATAATTGATAATTGATAATAATTGATTCATGAGGAATAAAGATTTTATAATGAATTTATCGTCCTATTTCGATAAAAACGATAGATACAACTGCAATATTACTACAAAATGCAATGTGCCGGCCGTCCTAACTCGGCTTATTCTCGCAGAGTGGAGATTTGTCATATATATTAAGCATGAACTTATTATCCTATTTCGACAAAAACGATAAATACAACTGTAAAATTACTACAAAATGCGAAAATGAGCACGTCACGCAAAAAATCACAGTCAAAATGCTTAAGACTTAACAACTAACTAATCTAACTAACTAATCTACTACCAGTTCGGTTTTTAGAACAGTAAGTAGTTCAATCTAGGAGCTCAAAAAAAGTGCCTTCGAGCCTTTTGTAAAAATCTTGCTCTGCAATTTTGGGTTTAATTAAAAAGTTAAGCAAAATTTACAAAAAGCGAGGCCGCTACGAACTATGATAATAGCTATTCTACACTATTCAATAAGTCAAAATTGTTAATGTATTTTTGTTTCTGAGATCAAGAACGCCAAAATTGGCCATTTTACACAAAAATCACAGTCGGGATGTAATAGGCTTCTTAATGTGTTCTGTTACCCCATCCGGTAAGCTTACTCGCTTAAGTTAGGGGCTATGGGGAAGATTGCATCTATGGCTTCTACTGAGAAGAAGCTGGCAAGAAACTCAAGCGGCCTTTCTTTTTTCTCCCTCTAAGTAACAAAAGTTACTTTAGAGGGAGAAAATAAGGTACAATTTGTACGCATCAATAAAATTGTATTACAAATTAATGATAATAAAATTGAATAATTTTAAATAAAATATAATCCTTCCGAATGTTATGAGATCAAATGAAAACAACATTTTTGTCAGGTTTGTAACTTCTCAAAAATAGTATACTAATTAGGTAATTAATTAGAACAACATTATTTTTTAATCTAGCGCATTTGGTGCATTGCTGAAGGTAACAAATTGTTACATGCTGCACTGCGGGATACTAAAGCGACACCAGATGCATTGCCCAGCTACTTTCTACAATCAAAGTAAACGCTGGTCTTAAAGCCGAGAGATTCCAAAAATGCTAAGTACCTAGTGCTAGTGTAGCATTAAAGGTATTTACTAAAAAATATACGTATCTGGTATACCAGAATAGCAGAAAAACATAGAGTGCAGTCACTGGGTAATAGATCTTTAATCACATTTAGTTCATCGTTTAATATTTATTTCAAACGAATTTAATATTTATTTTATTTATACCATAGATTAGCTTTAGCTAATAGTATCGCTATCGAGAATTTAAAATGGAATTATTATTTCTACATATATTTTGTGATATCTGCTTTTTGGTCTTCTTTGGATCGCAGACCTCAGACCCAGATGAAAAGCAGATCAACCCGGGAAGGTTCGATCCCCAACGGGAGGTGAATTTTATACATTACGTAAGATAGCTATAAAACAAATATACAAATAAAATACAACAATATTTATACACACATACATATAATCACGACTATTAACCCCAAAGGGTTAGTCAGAGTCTTGGCAATGAGGACAGCAAAAGCAGTCCTCTACCATAGTCCACTTTTCACTAAATAGCGACTAAACATGTGCTCTGCGTGATAGGTGGTGAGCCCATCGCCACTCTATGCTGTTGGGAGTATATGCTTATTTAGTCCGTTAGTCGCCTTTTACAACACCCAAGGGAAGAGAGGGAGTAGTAGTATTCTTTCACCGCTACGCGACAAGGGTATAGTAGTAGTACGTAAGCAGGGAGGAGCTCTATATATTTTTAATTTGGTCACCTTGGCATTGCGAAAGTTGCTTATTTGTCAAGATCGTAAACCGAACCCTTTTAACGGCTGCGCCATCGAGCTCCTAAAATACTCATTTCCTTAGTAGTTGAGTATACCACCATGTCGCGTAGCGGTGAAGAATACTGTAGTGTATGCGAAGCTTTCTTATACTTGTACAAACATATACACACACCTTTGTCTATGCTATTACGTATATAATCTGTCGTCTCGGGTGACACAAGCCGCGGGGCGCGGGGTGGTGGGGGTACGCTCACCAACCGCCGCGGGAGGAAGACGGAATTGAGTCAGCTGCGAGCCGATATTTATATTTATATATTACAAAGACGAATACAATCTAATAGTATAGGTTGTACAAATACTACCACCCCTCTCTTCGCTTGGGTGTCGTAAAAGGCGACTGACGGACTAAAGACTGCACATAAATCCAACAGCATAGAGCGGTGATTGGCTCACCACCTGTCACTGTGTATTTGGTGAAAAGAGACTATGGTAGAGGACTGCTTTGTTGTACGCATTGCCTAGTCTCTGACTAACCCTTCGGAGATAATAGTCGTGATGTATGCATGTATGTTGAGGATTCAGGGTAAAGTGCCCATCCACCTTCAGTCTTATCAACTTACAACTTTCAACCGCCTCTGTGGTCTAGTGTCTAAGCCACCGGTTTTAGACCCAGAGGTCCCGGGTTCGATTCCCAGCGGGGGGTACATCTTTGTGTGCTCGGTTTGGTTGGTGGTAGGGCTGTTAAGTCCGCCTGGCTAGCTACCACCATCTTATCTAAGTCTGTCGCCATAACAACGATGTTTATAGCATTGTTGTGTTCCGACAGTTTGAGATAAGATAGCCAGTTCCTCAGTGGTTGAGGATTCCGGGTGAAGCGCGCTTCCACCTTCGGCCTTATTGTCACTTACCATCAGGTGAGATGAAGGCCAAGCGCTTACCCGTTGTGGATAAAAAAAAAACTTACTATTAAAGTGAGAAGAAGGCCTAAAGCTTTCCTTTGTGAATTTAAAGAAAAACTATTTTTTTAATGTAAGCGTAACTTTTTTTCCACATAGTTGGCCCGCTTGTCTTTGTCCAAATGCACATGCGAAACTACAATTTTCTGCATAGTTACATTAGTATTCATGGCGTAATTTAGCACACTTTGTAGTGCACAGCATAATATGGGCGGGAATAAATGTTGACAACGGAAAAATGCGCCGCAATAGATGCTGTAGTCTGAAGTTTGTACGCATCTTATGTTTTTACAAAAGTAAGACAATGACGTGTTATTTTAAATTGTTAATGCAGTACTATTATTCTGAATAATAATAATAACGTTCTCACGCTCACACAAATTATCTAGCCCGGGTTAAACTTTTTTATAATGGATAACTATATAAAGGATTAACATACTTAAACACTTTCATACAACTTTTAAACACTCCGGCCCGAAAGAATTTAGATAAACAGTTAATTCTAACTGACCCGACCGGGAATGAAACCTGGGACCTCAAAAATGGCAACGCCATAACCGGCGTGCTTTCGTCTTTCACTTTCGAGGTCGTCGACAAATGTTAATGAACTGAAATTAATTTGTTAAATTGCTTTTCTGCCAAAACACGTGTCGTCCTTCTTAAATAGTCCATGTTTTTAAGGGGGCAATTAGTAGGTCATTGAGAAAACGTGTGAGAAGTAAAAAACAGTGTGGAGTTCATTTTCTTTTTATAAGCCTAAATTATAACTTTAGAGAGTTTTGCATTATGATATTAACTATATAGTTAATCAAAATGAAACAACACTTGCTCTATCTCCGCCCGCGTGCTATGAATAAATGCACCGTTGACCGGAGATGACCTCCAAGGCCAGCTGCCAGCTAACTGCTACTTAGCATAGGTAGTAACCTAAAATTAACACCACACGGTTTTTTTCTTCACACACATTTTCTCCATGACCTATATTGCACCCTCTAAAAACATGTACTATTTAAGAAGGACATTCGATCCTTCTTATGGGGATCCTGCACGAAATTTTCGTTACTTGTACTATTCGAGTTACATGTACTATGCGCTGAATTAATCAAACACATTAAAAGAACGTAAATAGGTACGTAAGTTAGCTTCATCATTGCACAAGGTAGTGGCCTTGTAGAAATTTGATACAAATTCTTTAAACAATAACAAACAATACATAAATCTAATGACTGCTAAAAACATTTTTTTACGACAACTTTCTTAATTTTACGCATGAAACAATAATTCTTACATGAAAATATTTGTATTGATATTCCGCAGGTCACCATCTTAAAAACGTGAATTTATATTCTTAAACCAAGCGCGTGATAGTTTTGTACATTTCGCAGAATAAAAACTTTGTTCTACTAGGTCTGAAACTTCAAAGCAGAATTGTTCTAGTTTTATATATCAATATGATTGATTTTGCTTTGAAGTTCATTAAGATACTTATGTCAGTTTTGGCAATCGCGCGGCACCCCCTTAAATAGTACATTTACGTCAAAAATGTGTATGTCAAAGCTGCCACTATTCCGCTACGATTTAGTATGGGATTGTGTATCTAGTTTTTATGTGTGATCGATGTCACTGAACCAATTTTAATGAAACTTTGCATGCTGAAAGAAAAGTAGTACCTAGGTATGTTACAGAGATCTAAATCAGACTAGTTTTATTAAGAGGCCTATTACATCTCGAATGTGATTTTTGCGTAAAATGCCCATTTTCGTATTTTGTAGTAATTGTGCAGTTGTATTTATCGTTTTTATCGAAATAGGATAATAAATTTGTGCATAATATTACAAATCTCCATTCTGTGAGCATAAGTTGAATGCGGACGGCCGGCGCATCGCATTTTGTAGTAATTTTGCAGTTGTATTTATCATTTTTATCGAAATAGGATAATAAATTCATTATAAAATCTTTATTCCTCATGAAGTAACAATTACTCTGGTATAAATTTTGCTCAATAATATTAGTAGGTAGGAGAAATTCACAGTTAACTTATAGCAATTTTCGAAGTTTTTTGGTTTAGAATAAGATTTTTGTCCTATGTAAAATCAATGATATCTAAAAATTCTGAGGCCCCTACGCACTATTCGACTATATAAGACATAACATTATATTTTTTTTATTTTACTTGTTTAGGACAGTAGTTTAATCGATGAGCTCAAAAAAGTGCCTTTAATTAAAAAGTTAAGAAAAATTTACAAAAAGCGAGGCCGCTACGCACTATTCAAATAGCTATTCTACACTATTCAATAAGTCTTAATTGTTAATGTATTTTTGTTTATGAGATCCATAACGCCAAAATTGGCCATTTTACGCAAAAATCACAGTCGAGATGTAATAGGCCTCTTAAATACTCACGTAGATACCTGTTTCTTTTTTTTTGTGTAGCAAATTTTGTATTTATGTATCGTAATTGATGTAGACTTATCTGGCATTCTTTACACATCTTAGTGGTTTTTGTAATGCTTTGATTACACTGTATTTTGTATGTTATTTTTAAATGGTAAATAAATAAATAAAGTAGTACTTATGGAAAAAAACTTTCAAGAAAAACACTTAATAATTAGCTGTGTTAAAGCGATTTTAAACTTTCTAAACTGTTCTTTAAATCTCAATAACTTGGCTAAATTATGTTTTTACCGCCCTATACAATGTGGTTCAATTTCACATTGCAACTTAACAGTGTTTTTACAGCGAAGGGACGTGCGCTTGCATTCGAGGGTTAAATATTTTTTGACAGGGATGACATTTTTCATCTTACCGGTGAAGTTGAAATTAAGATTAACAAAAATACGCTAAGCTGTGGTCTCTGCCTACCCCTACTGAAAACGGACGTGACGTATATAATGCATGTATGTATGACGGCGTCAGATCAACCTACCCTGAACTGTCAAATTTCTCCAATGAATTTTGATCCTTAGAAACAACAGTAAAGTTCAAAATTGATTGTAGAAATTTGACAGTTTTATATTTACCGTTTCACCTTCCGGCAAGATTTCCGAGTGCACAACACCGCGATAGTCAAAGAAAACAGTCAACATGACTTTGACTTTTGATCGACTTTGGCGTGGTTTTTTCGGTTTCGGTTCAGTCGGAAGGCGCCACTCCGAAGCTTGTTGACTAGTTTGCATGTCAAACTCGTAAACCCACGTCTCGTCACCAGTAACAATGCGTTGCATGAATGTTGGGTCGGAATTGATTCGTTCTAGTATGTCCCCAGCGACTCTTATGCGATTGAGCTTTTGGAGAAAATTCAGGTCTTTTGGGACTAACCGAGCGGCATCATGTTTCATACCTAAGTGATTATTTAAAATGGTACGGATCGACTCGTGAGACACAAAAAGTTAGCGGCTATCTCAGCAGCTCTAGCAGCGGCTCACATTAAGAAAGGTCTTAAACTTCTTAGTAATTTTCTAAGTGAGACTTTAAGTATACACGCAAAACGAAGACAAAACATTACATAGCATGACTCAGTAGAAACTTATGTTTTCGCCGGCCATCAAAGACACTTTCATTCAGAAAAAGCTTTAAAGATGTTAAGTTAAAACAGAAAGCAAAGACAAAACCTTTCATACCGTGTCTCAGTTCCAACGCATGTTTTCACCGGCCACAAATGGTTTTCATTCATCCAAAAAAGGCCTCAAATGTCTAAGTGAGACTTTAAGTTGAAACGCAAAGCAAAGTTAAAGCATTCCATAACGTTGCAACGCTGCCGTTTCCTAAGCTATTGTGGGAGATCTCTTGAATTGCGCAGTTATACCTGAGGAATCCACAAAGTCCCATCTACGCCGCTCGCTCGCATTTTTCATGTGACATTCCGCTTTGTTGCGGTTGGAAAATAAATTAGTAACAATTTCATTGTTTGTTGGAATTATTTCCGTCTGTTTTGTAGCTAATGTTCGTGCCAAGCACTATGCGAGAGTACTTGTCACAAGCCATTTTTAATGCTATAATACCTTGTGCTTTTGTGTTACTTATTTAGCTATATTTAGCTATATTTTTGCAACTTATTTTCCATTTGCATATTACATTGTGAATTCAAAAATAAAAAATTTAAATAAGAATATATTAGACACTAGCCATCTTATAAATATTCTGCTAGATCAAGTTTGGAGGACCCTCAACAAATGGGGAGTTGGCCCAATCTTTAGCCCTATGCGGTTTAGTAAGTTCTAACGACTTCCATCTTACGACAACAAACCGGACTTAATGTGCCTTCCAAGGCACTACAATATGACAACGATAAAATAACCGAAACATTCCAAAAAGCATAATGTCGACTCGTTGACCAGAAATGTGATCGCCGAGTTCTTGCTTGCAACTCGCTAACAAAGCAAGCCAGCACTGAATAGGCTTAAATTGGCATGCGGTCGATTCATGGGCTATGTTCCCGTAAATAGGCTTCGGGAATTAGGGAAATCAAAGGGAGACATTGATTCACCTGCCGTCAAAAGCTTATTTGGCAGCTGCGGCGATTGATTAGATAAGCTATACCACAGTTATACAGCCGATAACTAGCCTTTTGGACTTTGCCTTTTTTACTTTTTATTTTAATATGCAATTAACTTTATCTCACCTGATGTTAAATGATAATTAGAACATTGGTGGAAGCGTTAGTGGACGCGTACACCACTAGAATTCCTCAACTACTGAGGAACTTCCTCGCTATCTTATCTCTAACTGTCGGAGCCACGACGGAACTCAACAATGCCACTAACATTTCAAAGTCGAAGTCAAAAGATGTTTATTCAATAAACTCAATTAACTTCAAGGATCATTAGACCGCCGGCGATTGCCAAACAATAGGTTTTCAATTGTGTCTGGTTTCACGTTGCTTGATGGATTTAATAAGTACTTTGAATCGTCCAAATCTTTTTTAACCCACCACCCATTCCGGACGTAATTTTTTTACTGTGGCAAAGAACGGGAGCAAGAAACCACAGCGCACAGAAGCAAAGATATATTATTTACAAATAAAATATGTATGAATTTGAATGTAAACTATTGATAATATGGCGACATATTTTAATAATATGGTAGTATAACATCTGATTCTGATGATGTATTTTTTGTAATATCTGAATCAAATCGTGGGGTTTTATTGCCCTACTCGCTATTCAATTATTATTCGTGGTATCGCTTTAATATTCATTAAATTATAATATCAATTAACAGCCAATGTCGCCTAAGTGGTCACCACTTAAACCTGTACGTGACTTGAATTGTTTTGAAATTTGAAGCTCCTCAACTTCTGGCTCTCAACTTGAACTATCAAACGATCTGTAAGGAGATATCGACATAAAGCTATATAGATATCGTGTACGGTGGTCATTATCTATTGTAACTGGAGGACTGCGAATATGGTCTCTATAACATTGATGATAGGTAACAATATTGGCCTAAACTTCTGATAGGTATTGCCCTTTGATTAACAGATATGTTGTGTATTCAAGTTTCAGTTTGGGTCAAACTTTACTAACTCTAAAGTCAGTTTGGATGAGACGGGGTAACTAAATAAAATGACATAGTTTGGCATAAGAGGTTTTAAAAACAAATTAAGATTTTAAAACAAGTAATTGTTGGATGGCCGGATCAAGTAACAAAACATTAAACCGAGATACCCTCATTAAATAAAAATCATATATATATATATTTAATATATAAAGTACAAAACCCCTTACTATAATGTTGTTACAATGAAAATGCACTTTACACAATCCTATTTTAATTAATGGTCCATTGCCGTTTCACTGGATTAACTGATCAACTGAATTTCGAGTAATGCTAATTTACAGTTCAGTAAGGATAACCATCATCATCAGAATCAGGATATAAGCAGACTAGCGGGCCTAAAATGCCTAAATTATATCGTTTAATTATTGAATAGGGAAACACATCTGTCATGCAATTTTAATGGTTTTGGAAAGTAGAAATACCTCTGGAAAGAATAAACATATGAGTATGTATGGAATGTAATTAGAGCAAGTGAGGAAACTTACAGATCTAGCTTTAAACTATTTAAAAAAATTCCGAATGTACAATAAAGATTTTCTATTTTTGTTTCTACCTTTATATTCAGGTATAGTTTGTGAATTTTGTTTTTTCTAAACCTGTTATTATGTCTTTGTGTAATAAATAAAGAATATCTGAGATCATTTTTTTATACTCAAAAAAACTTTATACTATACTTTTGTATACTGCAAATGACCCCACTCCAGTGAAGTCCAGGCACGAGGACAACTGGTGCAGCGTAAGAGACGTAGAATCAGTCCCCCCTTACTCTGCCCGCCCACAAAGTGCCTCTTCACGCCTCGTTTGAAGGACACTATGTCATAGGTAGCAGGGAATACGTGTGCTGGTAGACTATTCCATCCTTTGGAGGTGCGACAAAGAAACGAGTCACTAAATTTCTTTGTGCGTGATGGAATATCAGAGACTGTAAATTGGTGACTCCGGAGAGCAGCACGCGTACTCCCATGGAGGAGGGAGTAGGACGGATGAGGTCAAATAATTCTTCAGAGCACTCGCCATGATATAAACGGTAAAAGACGCTGAGTGACGCAATATCTCTCATTGTTTGAAGAAACTGATTTTTTTGTATATATTTTAATTAACTGTAAATATAGGTTAGGTACATTCATTAAAATATCGAAGTTGCCTATTACCACGGACTAAAGTGAATTATAATCAAAATCAGCAAACATTTTTACATAATAAAATGTTGTTGCCAACGCTAATGTAATTTTTTTACACTTACCCTGTAATTGGAGAGGTGGTTGACGACGCAGGTGAAGTGGACATCTCTGCCCTGCGTGACGGTATGGTTCTCCAGCGCCTGGAGGAACTCTGGCTCCACTTCAGCTTGGATGGGCATCTCACCTGGTAAGGAAAGAGTTTAATTATAATATTATCCGGATGAGGAGCTCGATGGCGCAGCGGCTAGCGCGTTCGGCTTACAATCTTACTCGCTAAGCAACTTTCGCTATGCCGAGTGGCTGGATGGGTGACCAAATTTAAAACATCTCGAGTTCCTCCGTGCTTCGGAAGGCACGTTAAGCCGTTGGTCCCGGTTGTTGTCGTAAGATGACAGTCGTTAAAACCCACTAACCCGCATTGGGCCAGCGTGGTGGGCTATGGCCCAATATTCCCACGTGCTATTGTCCACGTGGAAAGCCTGTGCCCAGCAGTGGGAGGTTTACAGGCTGATGATGATGATGAATGATTTTCCGGTAAATGTTACTTTTAACTTTTTTCCTAACACGGATAAGCAAACGGCCTGCTGGTAAATAACTAAAGAACTGACAGTCTATGCCAGGCGGAATCAGAACTAGCCTACTAATGCCAACTATGTACCAATTTCTTTAATTCACTACGGGTCAACACTTGGCCATCATCTCAACTGATGGTAAGTGACGATAAGGTGGACGGAGGAAGCGCGCTTCACCCGAAGTCCTCAACCACTGAGGTACTTCCTCGCTGGGAATCGAGCCCGGGACCTCTGGGCCTAAGACCGGTGGGTTAGCAACTTGACCAAAGAGGCGGTTACATACAAACATACTATAATCACGACTATTATCCCCGATGGGTTAGTCAGAGACTAGACAATGAGGACCGCAAAAGCAGTCTTTAGCCATATTCCACTTTTCACCGAATAGCGACTGCATATGTGCTCAGCGTGACAGGTGGTGAGCCCATCGCCGCTCTATGCTGTTGGATATATGTGCAGTCTTTAGTCCGTTAGTCGCCTTTTACGACACCCAGTGGAAGAGTATGTTTGTACGTATCTACGTACAAACATGCTCAAAAAGGTTTTGTGTATATAAGGTGACTGCTAGAAACTGCATGAAACTTCGAGGTCTGGTCAGGTCAAGTGTTTTTAACATGACAAAAATGACAAAAAAGTTTTTTTTTACATTTTCAATTAAATTATTCATTTTGTGAATTTTAATTGTATAGTCTTTGAGTATCTAATTTATTTTAAAGCAATAACATAAGAAAAATAAAATGAAAACAATTAAAAATAAGGATTATTTACAACGCGAGGGCAACGGCTGGCCGGCCGGCCGTCTGTTGACCCGTCAACGTAGGTATTTATCGCCCAGCTGACGCGTAAAAAACACGAATTCCTTTTTCGTAATTTTTATCATGTTTAAAACACTTGACCTGACCAGCCCTTGAAGTTTCTTGCGATTTCTAGCAGTCACCTTATATAGCCATTAAAATAGAGGATAGTTTTTTAACATTTGTTTTGTCTAGTTTTATCTAGTTTTTTATTATCAATTATGTTTTTCCAACTTTTACCAGAGCTTTTCCTTTAAAAACCTTAGATTAATAACACAAAGGTTCTTTTGTTCGCAATAGGCAACAGATGGCCTTTACAGCGTAAAGGAAGAACCTTGGAGGTTTTGTAAGGGTTCACGACACTCTCACGAATGGGCGAGAACTCAGCCAGTGTTATAATAATATCAAAAGGTCAAACGCAGTCAATGCTAAACGTATTAAAAAGAAATACTTAATGAACGAAAGGTCTTCATAATCTTTTCTACTGTGAAATCAAAAGATGCGAGAATCGCCTACCCATCGAAGTATTATGAATACAAGCTAAAAAGTACAGACTGTATACTGTCCTACGTCAAGGCAAAAGCATCCATCACTGAAATCAAGCCATAGGATAAAATGTTTACTAGAAAAAAATCAACCAGTCTCAGGAAGCTCGAATGGGATTCGAACCCATGACCTTTGGACTGCCGGTCCACTGCTCTACCCACTAAGCTACCGAGACCCTAGAAGATTTATTGAATTCTTTCTAGTAGTTGGTGATACAGGCTGCAAGCCAGCGATATTACGACAGAATAACTAATAGTACTACGCATAGAACGTTCACTCTCTGACGACTTTCACGCTAAATTGAAACTTATCGTTTGACCCGAGCGTTCATATTCCGTTAAGCAACGCTGACTGGATATCGATTTGACGTCATGACGTCAAAGAGCGTAGGGTTTACGCGCGCGCGCAGGGACTACGAGTTTAGAGGCCTATTACATCTTGACTGTGATTTTTGCGTAAAATGGCCAATTTTGGCGTTATCGATCTGAGAAACAAAAATACATTAACGTTTTTGACTTATTGTATAATGTAAAATAGCTATTGGAATAGTGCGTAGTGGCCTCGTTTTTGTTATTTTTGCTTAACTTTTTAATAAAACCCAAAATTGCAGAGAAAGATTTTCATAAAATGCGCAAAGGCACTTTTTTGAGCTACTAGATTAAACTACTTTTCTAAACAAATCAAATAAAAAAATTTGAATGTTATCTCTGAGATAACATCTCAGTCGTATAGTGCGTAAAATTTTTAGATATCATTGATATTATTTAGAAAAAAATTCTTATTCTACACCAAAAAACTTCGAAAAATCTCTTTAAGTTAACTGTGAATTTCTCCTATCTACGATAACATTATTGAGCAAAATTTATACCAAAATAATCGTTACTTCATGATAAATAAAGATTTTATAATGAATTTATTGTCCTATTTCGATAAAAACGATAAATACAACTACAAAATTAGTTCAAAATGCGATGCGCCGGCCGTCCGAACTCAGCTTATCAACGCAGAGTGGACGTTTGTAATATTAAAGCATGAATTTATTATCCTATTTCGAAAAAAACGATAAATATAACAGCAAAATTACAACAAAATACGAAAATGGGCATTTTACGTCGCGAGCGGCAACCTTTACTGCCATACGCCTAGGCGGCCTGCCCGCGATGCAATACATGCAAAGTTTTTTTTGACTACTACGTTTTTTGCAGTACGTACAAAAAAAACAAGAAGACAAAAATTCAAATCGAAAATGACGTATTCATTCGTCATGTACAAATGCAGTTACAAAAAGGCGATATTAATGTGGCTACGTTTTTAGATAAACTACGAGTAAATTAAAAAAAGTAAGTTATAAATGTAACCAGATGTAAAAGCTACTTTTATTTTCAACTGAACAAACGAGAAAAGCAATCTCACTAGTCCAGTCAGCTGTATTGAACTAGTGGAAATAGACGGGCGACCGGCCGGTCGAACGTACCGAAACTGCGAAGTGACACCCTTCTGGTATTACGTCACTGTGAAGGTTTACCTACTTTTGAAATACTATTGCAAGTATTAAAAAATCGATAAAGACCATTCGAGCTGCATGAGACTGGTTGATATTTTTCTAGTAAACATTTTGTCCTATATCTATAAAGCATTATTAAATCAAGTCGTCGTTACAACTACAATTGATAGGTATTGGCTTAACCACCACACTTGCCAAACGCGGGTTAGTTATCACAAACCCGGGGGCTACATACATACTATTATATATGCGGTAAAATATTATCGTACGCCGATGACACTGCTCTACTTTTTTCTGCAGCGACGGAGCTTGAGGCTTATGAAAATGCACAAAATGGCTTCAATGTTGTAAATAACTGGCTTAATCAACATTTACTAACACTAAATGCTGATAAAACTAAATATATCACATTCTCGATGCGCAAATCAACTTCTACAACAAGAACACCTTTGTATGCTCATGATGGCTGTAATTTATACACAAACATGTCTTGCAATTACTCTCCCATTTCTAGCACTCGCAATATAAAGTATCTTGGGGTAATTATTGTCGAGAATCTGTCATTCCGTTATCATATTGAAGCTTTAAGTAACATAATGCGTAAGCTTATGTTTGTATTTAAAAAACTTCGTTCGATTGCAGATACCAAACTAATAATGCAAGTTTACTTGGCCTTATGTCAGTCGATACTAACTTACTGCATCACTGCATGGGGTGGTACGTATAAGTCCCTGTTATTAACTGTCGAAAGAGCCCAAAGAGCAATCCTGAAGGTGTCCACTTTCCGTCCCTATCTATATCCTACTCATCTTTTATATGAATCCTGTAAAGTTTTAACAGTTCGGCAATTATTTATAAAAAGCACGAAACTAAAACAGCACACGGCTCTTCCTTACAGCACTGAAATTACTAATAAAAGGAGGAAGGACATGGTTTGCACTTATCTCAAAGGTACAAAATGCGCTTTCTCATCGAGGTTCTTTATTTTCTTAGGACCCTTTCTGTACAACAGGATTAATGCTAAGTGTTATATCTATCCGTTAAACACTATCAGCTGCAAAAAGGTTGTACAGGAAGAACTACAAAAATTGACCTACGACAATACGGAGGGGTTAATGACCGTTGTTAGGTAATTTTGTTTTATTTATTTCTGTATAAAACTTACAAAAAAAAAATATTATTATTTTATTCATGTCTTTATATTAGATTGTAATTTAGTGTATACGGAACCTGTTACATTAATTTATGTTTAGATTTATATTAAACTTAGACTAAGCCCACATTCGCCTGAAAAACAGGGTTTACCTAGCTCAGGCAACAGAATTTAATCTACTTTAGATTACTAGTTAAGAACTCTTTGTAAATTATAGATGTAAGCGTATTTAAATAAAGATATTATTATTATTATATACATATAATCACGATTATTATCCCCAAAGGGTTAGTCAGAGACTAGGCAATGTGGACAGCAAAAGCAGTCCTTTACCAAAGCCCACTTTTCACCAAGTATCGACTGCACATGTGCTCAGCGTGACAGGTCTGCACATCGACGCTCTATGCTGTTGGAGGTATGTGCAGTCTTTAGTCCGTTAGCCGCCGCCGTACGACACCCAAGGGAAGAGAGGGGATGGTGGTGGTAGTATTCTTTCACCGTTACGCGACACATGATTAATAACAGCTAATTAACCTGCTTGCTTATTACTTATCAGCAAAGTCAAAGGTCTCAATCATTAAAATCAAGTCATTTGATGTGTACTGGTACTGGCTATATACTATAACACCACGCTTGCCAAAATCATTAAAATCAAGTCATTTGATGTGTACTGGTACGGCTATGTACTATAACACCACGCTTGCCAAAATCATTAAAATCAAGTCATTTGATGTGTACTGGTACTGGCTATGTACTATAACACCACGCTTGCCAAAATCATTAAAATCAAGTCATTTGATGTGTACTGGTACTGGCTATGTACTATAACACCACGCTTGCCAAAATCATTAAAATCAAGTCATTTGATGTGTACTGGTACTGGCTATGTACTATAGCACCACGCTTGCCAAAATCATTAAAATCAAGTCATTTGATGTGTACTGGTACTGGCCATGTACTATAACACCACGCTTGCCAAAATCATTAAAATCAAGTCATTTGATGTGTACTGGTACTGGCTATGTACTATAGCACCACGCATGCCAAAATCATTAAAATCAAGTCATTTGATGTGTACTGGTACTGGCTATGTACTATAACACCACGCTTGCCAAAATCATTAAAATCAAGTCATTTGATGTGTACTGGTACTGGCTATGTACTAGGTATAACATCACGCTTGCCAAATGCGGATTGGTAATGTAACTTCAGGCTATGCATGAAAAATCCTAAACACAATTTACTTGACCTGGGAATTGACCCCCTTTTCCATTCGGCCACCGCGTTAGTGTGTATAAAATTAATTTTATTGTGATCCTAAAGTGGATTAAAAAGATGTATATTCTAATTAAACATTTTTAGAAAAATAACTGTAACTGTGTCGCGAAGCGGTGAAAGAATACTACCTACTCTTCCCTTGAGTGTCGTAAAATGCGACTAACGGACTAAAGACTGCACATACATTTAACAGCATAGAGCGGCGATGGGCTCAGCACGTCGCTATTTGCTGAAAAGTGGACTATGGTAGAGGACTACTTTTGCTGTCCTCCTTGCCTACTCTCTGTCTGAGTCTTGATTATATGTATATATTTATTGTGAGAATGAAAAATAACGAATAAAACCGACATATTATTATTCTTGTTAATCAATTTAGTCTTCGTTCTTACACAAAATTACAGTCCATCGATCTTTATTTATTCTATTCCGACGCGAGGAGCTTTTAATTTTATTATTAGTTAACTTTACAAGCGAAAAAGCCACTTAAGTCTGCTTTTACAAAATTTGTAATAAATTAATACTCAATTTTCTACAAAGGACACATAGCATTAACTTGTCGATGTCGCAAACTGAATAGGATTATTGGTATTTTTGTAATTTCTGATTATTATGCTAGCCCTGATGGCGAGTACAGAATAAACAAAAGAAAAGTGTATGTCATAAACTTATAACAAGTGCCATGCAGTTGCATTCTGTAGTGACAGATCCAGGTAGTACACACCCAGATATTATATTACGAAGAGGGTGACAAGGGAGAAAATAAGGTTTTTTCGGCGCAAGTTCTCCCGTCCGTAGACTTACGAACCGATCGCGTTGTCACTTTCATATGTGCTCATTAGGAAAGCTTTTTAATGAATATAATTCTTTGAACTCTACACACCCAACACAACAGTAATACAGGACCAATACACCGTTAAGAGGAAACAAATCACAAGCACATATTACCAGGTAGGTACTGATATGTGCCTAGACGCATTCAACCAGAGGGGGACCCCGAGGTCCATGGGGAGATTAAAGCGGTGCTTCGAGAATTTAGTAAGGTACCTACCTACATACTTGCAAGCAGGATGCCGACCCCTACACTCATGTGCATTGGCGCTTATCCCTTCACCATCCTCTCCACATCACCGTCAACTTAAGCCAAGGTACCTGACCATAGTGAGGCACTTTGAGATTCTAGTGAGTTAGACACTTGCTCGCATTGGACCGACAACTAAAACATGTGATTGCTAACCTCTCCCCTCTCCCCAGCCCGAGCCGAGGTGGCAGCGTATAGGTATAATTCAAGAATGTAGTAGGAAAGGTAAGAACACGCTTGCGTAAGGATGACGCCTAGAAAAGCTTAGAGGTTGTTCTGCCTTCAACGTTTAAAGAACCACCAAGTTTTGCGCCACCTGCACCCCACAAAACAGATTATTGCAAATGCAGGAGGCGGTCGAAAGCAATTACTATTCACAAAAGAAGAAAATCACGTCACAAGTTGCCCGTGCTCGCGGCAAACGTAAAGTGGCAAAGCGGGTTTGCTTTGGTATCTATAGCTGTGATCAATCTTGATTCTTTGAGGAGCTCGGTTAAGAAACTTTCGCAATGCCGGAACTGGATGTGACCAAACTAAAAACATTTTCGAGCTTCTCCGTGCTTCAAAACGCACGTAAAGCCGTTGGTCCTGCTATGCGATTCTCTAAGTGACACATAGACGCTGCGCGCATGGCTGTGATCTGCTGTCTCTTTCCAATTGTATGAATATGAAAGAGACATAATCAATTCTCAGCGCTAATACCAAGGCTTAACTTAGAGAATCGCACGGCTGGTTGTTATCGTATGATGGCAGTCGACGAACCCGCAGGGTCAGTTTGGTAGGTTATACCTCTATCTTCCCATAAGCTGTTGTTTTATGGGCTGTAGGCTGTACTGTACGTTTAAAGGCTGACTAATTTTTGACCTCGTCAGTATTTTGCGAGATTAAGTGGCAGACTATAACCGCCTCTAGGGCCCACAAATTCATTAAAATCTGATCAACAGTTTAAGCATAGAAGCGAACCAAAATCAACAAACAGACTTTATTTTCGCATTTATAATATTAGCTGATGATGAAGAATCGTGATTGGAAAGAGACCCGGATCCATGTTTACTACTTACGTACATAGTTATAATCACGACTATTATCCCCGAAGGGTTAGTCAGAGACTAGGCAATGTGGACCGTAAAAGCAGTTCCCTGCCATAGTCCATTTTCCACCAAATAGCAACTGCACATGTGCTCAGCATGACAGGTGGGTAGCCCATAGCCGCTCTATGCTGTTGGAAGTATGTGCAGTCTTTAGTCCGTTAGTCGCCTTTTACGACACCCAAGTGAAGAGAGGGGGTGGTAGTATTCTTTCACGGCAACGCGACATTGTTAACATACCAATGCATACCTGCATAAAAAAATGTGTGAATCAAAATATGTACCATCAATACAAAAAAACGATACAAAACCTTAATCAACTGAACAGCTAAAATGATAGTTGATTTGAAGCCAAATTATATCTTTGTAAACACATACAGTATTAGTTTGATTACAGCATTGAGTTTGCTAAGATCTTATTGGTTTTGCATTGGTATTGTTGATCGAAGGGTTTTGCGGCAAGAAAGATCGAGACAGACGTGATCAGTGTGCTCAGCGTGACAGGTGGTGAGTCTATCGCTGCTCTATGCTGTTGGATGTATGTACAGTCTTTAGTCCGTTAGTCGCCTTTTACGACAACCGTAGAGAGGGGTGGTAGTATTCTTTCACTGCTACCCGACACGGCTTACTACTTACCTGTGACAAAAACACTGAAAAACGTTGCCAGCCACCAGGCTGCCTTTGTTGGCGGTGGAAACATGTGTTCCTGTATGTGGTATCTGAAACAAACAGAGAGGTGTTATTAAACAGAAACTTCGATGAACACAAATAAGTGGCGAACTGATTGTGAAACATATTGGAACGAATCGGATGCTCTTTTTTTTATTGTATTTGTTTTTCAGTTGTTTTTGTAATGATATGCACTACTTATTCTAACGGAAAACAGATAAATCCTATAACTAGCTATAACTATAACTAGCTAGCTGAAAGAAAATAAAGATAGAAAGTTTCACATTATTTATCAACAACTTCATAATTTAATAAAAAATAGAACATTTAGTTTGCCATCTTACAATTGGAATTGCGGTAAATCGGATTATTTTGTTCCAACTCACTATTGTTTTATTCTTTAATGTATAATAGAAAATGTTTTCCTTGTTACGGCCCTCAGTTTGCAAAAGTAAACAGAAAAAAGAAAATAAAACACACTAACTAATAGGTGCTGGACATTTAGAAAAAAACATGTTTATTACATTGTTGTTTTGTACATATTGCCTCGCCATTAAAATGACAAAATATCGTGATACTAAAAAAGGTAGCTTTCTATAAAAAACTCGGAAATGCTTCTAAACTGCCAGCCACAAAAAAATCATCGGATAGCAAGAAACAGATCAACAAAGATGTTTCCTCAAAGGAAATAAAGGTTGATCGTGATGTTGATAATTCGAATCTTGTAAGAAATGTGATTTTTATAATCTTTTCTCTGTAGGAAAAGTTCTTAAGTACTTCGCCGTATCCACTTAATGATTTCCTTTCGGTCTTTTACATTTTGCTTTCAAATAGAAATAAGTATTATATTCGCAACAAAGTGTTCTCGGGAGATAAAAGAGGGTGTAACGACATTGGTCAAGTCTGATATTGGTCAAATCGTCAAATCGAAATTAGAAATTAGACAAATTGGTAATTCGTCAAATCCTCTTTTCGTCAAATTATGTAATTTGCCAAATACGCCGTTGGTCAAGTAATTCTAAATTACTTGTACTTATACAATTAACCTCAAAAAAGTAAAAAAAGTAAGTAAATATTTTTTTTATAAACTAGTTTATTAAATTCATTTAATATACCCAACATAAATCTTATAAACACTTTATGGGATCTAATTTTCCACTTAATAACTTCCACTAGCCTGTTTACTGAATTAAAAGCTGTTTAGTATCATCATTATGAGCGTGTAAACGTAACACTACTGAACTTAGGCTTTCCCACATGTTAGTACATACATACATAATATACTTAGTACTATTATCTACTAAGGGTTAGTCAGGGACAAAGCAACGAGGACCGCAAAATCAGTCCTTTGCAATAGTACACGTATCATCAAAAAACTATTGTACATGTGCTCACTGATTTGACACTAATGTGTTCTTACAAATTAATTATCTTTATCTTTATCTTATCTTTATCACCTTGGTAGGTGGTGAGCCCATCGCCGCTCTATGCGGATGGATATGTGTGCAATTTTTAGTCCATTAGTCGCCTTTTATGACAAGGGAATAGGTTGGTATTCTTTTGATGAGCCGCCTGGCATTGCGAATAATTATGTTTAAGAAACTTTTTGATTTAATAATATAAAAATCTACTTAAAACCACGACTTATACCCCCAAAGGGTTATTCAGAGACTTGGCGATGAGGACAGCAAAAGTAGTCCTCTACCATACTTACTCCACTTTTCATCAAATAGCGACTGCACATGTGCTCAGCGTGGCAGGTGGTGAGCCTATCGCCGCTCAATGCTGTTGAAAGTATGTGCAGTCTTTAGTCCATTTTACGACACCCAAGGGAAGAGAGGGAATGATAGTATTCTTTATATATAATTCTTTAATTATAATAGCGACACGATTGGTGTTTTGTGTGTAATGTAAAAATTGTATATTAAAAAACATAAATACAATCAGTTCCTATATAATAATCTGTCAACGCTCTTTTGTTTTTACATTTATTCTTGTCGTCACATTTCTACTGTATTACTTGGCTTGGTTTAGGCGCAGAATGTCCAATTCGCAAAATGTAAAGATATCGTGCGGACAGCCCACGATTTCGTCCGCGTATAAACCTATTCGACTGTTCCCATGGGTTTATCAAAAATATTGTCTTGAACAAACCTTGTCCTAACAATTACGATCACAATAACAAAGAAATCAGCCAAATGCTGTGTAATCTCGCACAGCAAACACAGTAAAATCTCACTATTTTGATTCATCAAAATAGTGAGATTTTACTACTTGAGTTTCAACTCAAGTAGTTTGTGGGGAATATCATTAACCATTAAAAATTCATATTATCACTCACTATCATTCACTGTACGCTGCGAAAATATTTACTACTATCTCATTTACTTGACACTAGCTAAATGTGGTAACCGCACCAAGCCATTATTTAAGAAAAAAGAAAAAGCTGATGCTTCTTCTATCTAGCGATTGATTAGTCTAGTTTATTAGAATATTATTTTTGTTTTTGCTTTTCTTTCCTTGGTCCTTTTCCTACGCGCAAGCTTCATCGGCATCGAACTTTTTATCGAGTTGGTGTAAGGTAAAAGTTTACTTATGTTTCAAACTATAATTCAACATGCTAACCTAATGCAGATTACATACATATACTCGTTCAAACAGGACTATTATCCCCGAAGGGTTAGTCAGAGAATAGGCAATGAGGACCGTAAAAGTAGTTCTCTGCCATAGTCCACTTTTCAAGAGTGCGTAGACCCGGTTCACACTCGCTCTACAACAGGTTACATTCGTAATGTACCTGATTCTCGCGTACCCCCCACGACGCGGTAAACCCTAGCCGAGGTACCGTACCTCTTAGAGGCGCCCTCGAGTTTTTCCGCTCCATACCGGCTGGAACCCCCAGAGGCTCTGGGGGAGGAATCGGAGCTCGCTTGCGACGAGATGCCATCCCCCACCGGAAACCCTCTGGGGATTTTCGACCAATCACGGCTTGAGGAACCTTTAAGTTTCTCGCCGCCCCCAAACAAGCCCGGTAAAGCTGTTAAGGTCATCTGCGACCGCCAGCACACACACTCAAAAAAAAAAGTCCACTTTTCACCAAACAGCGACTGCACATATGCTCAGCGTGACAGGTAATAAGCCCATAGCCGCTTTATGCTGTTGGTAGTATGTGCAGTCTTTAGTCCGCTTTTTACGCCGAAGGGAAGAGAGGGGGTGGTAGTATTCTTTCACCGCTAAGCGACGCGGTTAACAACCCATGCATAACTGCATTAAAGAAAATGTAAATCAAGCGTGTGCCATCAATACAAAGAAACGATACAAAACCTTAATCAACCGAATAGCCAAAATGATAGTTGATTTGAGGCCAAATTACATCTTTGTAAACACATACAGTATTAGCTTGATTGTGACAGCATTGAGTTTGCGAAGATCTTATTGGTTTGCGGCAAGAAAGATCGAGGCAGACGTGATCAGTGTGCCGATATGCTCTCTAATTTATCGTAACTAAGTGGAACAACTTGGGATAGTGTCTTTGCCGTTCGTGTATGCTCCGTTTGTAACTTCAACCTCAGTATATAAATGTGTGTGAAGACTGGGTATATTGAAATGTGAATAATACATTCAATAACCATGTCGCGTAGCAGTGAAAGAATTCTAACATCTCCTCTCTTCCCTTGGGTGTCGTAAAAGGCGACTAACGGACTAAAGGCTGTACATACAACGAACAGCATAGAGCGGCAATGGGCTGTAATTTTTAATATTTTATTGAATGTACAATCATACATTATACATATAATTACGACTATTATCCCCGAATTGTAAGTCAGAGACTAGGCAATGAGTACCGCAAAAGCAGTCCTTTAATATAGTCCACTTTTTACTAAATAGCGACTACACATGCGCTCAGCGTCACAGGTGGTAAGCCCATCGCCGCTCTATGCTGTTTTATTTATGTGCAGTCCTGAGTCCCTTAGTCGCCTTTTACTTGGATGTCCCAAGGGAAGAGAGGTGGTAGTAATATTCTGTCACCGCTACGCGACACGGTTGTATCCTAATTTAACCTAATTAAGTACTTAAAATATAAAAATGGGACATTAAAAATATTAAAATACAAAGAAGTATCACAACGTGTAGTAAGCAGGGCGGCAAGGCAGGTCGCCGCAGACAATATTGTACGTACATGTCTCCAGGTGCTCGCTTCCGTCAACTTGAAGTATGCTTCGGTATTACGTTATTATGAATTCTCGATAAAAATCACTTTTGCATTAGGTATTTAGCTTACTTACATGTACTTTTTGATCTTGTAAGAAAACAACTTCTAATTTTTGATATGACGGTATCGGCTCTAAAACCAGTTTAGATCTTAAGAGGGTTTACGCATTTCGGTTTCCCAACAAACTTCCAAGTCAGAATTTAAAAAAACCAATAGTCCAATTTTAAATAGTTTGTTGAACCCATTTAAAAAAAAACGTTAATTTAACTGTCCTGAGCTTTTGCGATTTTAAACTTTCTAATGTACTTAAATCGCAATAACTCAGCTAAGTAAACGTTTTTTAAAAATGATTTCAACAAACTAATTAGATCTCTGTATTTTACTTTAGCATGTAAAGATTTATTAAAATTGGTTATTGGTTTTTAAAAATTTCGACTTGGAAGTTTGTATGAAAAACGGAAATGCGTAAACTCTTATAAGTTAATTTAACGAATATTTAAACTGTGGGGTAAAGGCTCATCATAAAAAGCATAGTACCAACCCATCTCCTTCCTTTGGTGTCGAAAGTCGACTATCGGACTAAAGACTGTACTTACATACATCCAACAGCATGAAGCAGCGATGGGTTCATCACCACCTGTCACGCTAAGCAGTTATGCAGTTGTTAAGTTAAAAGATTCTTTATTTCTCAAAAATGACAAAACTATCACTTGCATGAGAATAGAATTATACAATATTGTTACAATATTTGTATGACAAATATTTCCTTACACTCACTTCACTTACACTATTAATTATTTATTTCATTAATTTATTTCGCAAATATATTGGGCAAGTTTTGTTTTAAATGACTTTTAAACATTCAACGCTTTTTAAAGTCTTCTCACGAGAAGTTTTTTCCAAATAAATTTGTAAAAAAGCTTTAGAAAGGTCAATAGCAGTAATATAACGGGCACCACGAAGGCTATCCAAAATTTTTGAGGTATAAGGCAAAGGGTTATGAATCTTTAACAGTTATAGAATTTAAACGACGAGAGTCTAAACAGAGTCTCGGACTACCATCTTTTTTCTTTACAACAACAATAGGAGAACACCAAGGAGATTTAGAAGATTGTATTATTCCTTCTTCAAGTAAAGCATCAATTTCATCATTAACAATTTTTTGTATAGCGGGGCTCAAAGACCAACACTTTTGTTTAAAAGGTTCACCAACAACGTTAATTTTATGTTCAACTAAATGAGTATGACCTAAACCTATCTTTTCATACGAGATATCTTCAAAAAGTTTAATAGTTTCTACCAATAATTTATTTTCGGAAGGTGCAAGCTCAGCGGCAGCCGTAACTGTACAAGTTCCAAGTTTAACATTTTTATCTACAATGAAAGTAATATTTTTCCAAAGTTCTTTAGCAAGATCAAATTTTAACCAAAAGTCAAATCCCAAAATGACAGAATAATCTACAGGAATAATTAAAAAATTAATAATTTTAGTACTATTATCACAAGTAATAGGAATACCAATAGTGCCTATAGCTTTCTGTGCGGAACCATCAGCTGTGCAGGTACTGGCCGATCTAAGAATACTAACAACGCTTTTTAATGACGAAGGTAGTTTGTTAAAGAGCTGTGCTCCCTCAAAAGTAAACATTCTTTTTTAGAAAGTTGTTAATGGTGAAACGTGGACTGTAGCAATACACTGCTTTTGCGGTCCTCAAGGTACTGATAAACATGCTACTTAATAAGCCTGCTTATTAGCATATATGCTCAAGCTTATTAGCTCAATAGTGGCATGCTTTCGTGCCAGTAATGAGCATGTCTATCGGTACCCTTTCATTGCTTACTCTCTGACTAACCCTAGGGGATAGTAGTCGTGAGTTTAGTGAGTTTTTTTATATACAGGGTGTCCCAAAAACTATGGATAACTCTATAAGCATTGATAGGCTGCACCATGGCCCCTCTATTCTCAAATTTTGACCTTAGTAAAAATATCACGATTTTTAAGATTTTGAACTACATGTTACATGCTCTATGGTTACAAGTAAAATAAACGTCACAACACAAAAGGTTTGTTTTTATCATGCTATTTCTACAAATGAAGTCTAGCTGAAAAACTACAAAAAAATACCAAAATCTTAAAAACCTTGATATTTTTACTAAGGTCAACATTTGAGATTAAGGGGGCCTTGATAAAGCCTATCGATAGTTATAGAGTTGTCCATTGTTTAAGAGACACTCTGTATATATGACTGTTTCATACACCGCGTGTTTAAGAATATATAGATATGAAACAGGCAAGATAAGTGAGAAAGACAATGACGACTGTTTATTTTTCCCACCACGTTTCATGCATACAGATTACTATGAGTCCTCACTCTCCACAAAGCTTGCCCTAAGAAATCGTACTTGAAAACTTAAATCTTGTTTGTCCTCAAGCCGAAATTTCATAAATCCTACGTTGAACCAGCTATATCCTCACTTGTTAACGACTTCTGAATGGCAAAATACGTTAAGCCTCTTTATAAAATGGTGGCAAAATCAGCATCAGCATTCAATTCATGTCGAGCACGAAGGCGCAGCGGCTTAGGGGCTTTCTCAATGTCGAGCTACTGGATGGGTGACCAAATAATAAACATCTTGAGCTCCTCCATGCTTCGGAATGCACGTGAAGCCGTTAGTCCCGATTGTTAAAAGTTGCCTGTCTGTCGGTCTTTTACAGACTGTACTTCGGAGTGTGTGCTCTGGAGCTGGATGAGCTTATACCGCCATCCCCCTTCTTCCATCGGACATCCAGACGCACTGCGGGCTACCACCCTTTCTTGGTGGATATTCCTAAATGTCGCACAAAGCGCTACTCAACATATTTTATACTGCACACAGCAAAGGAGTGGAACTCTCTCCCTGCGTCTGTGTTTTCGAGTACTTATAACCCACCTTCAAAGCAAGATTGAATAGGCACCTTCTGGGTTAGCTCGCTCCATCGTAGATCCTGTCTTAGCCCCTGGGCTTGATTGGGAACAAGAGCAAAAAAATGGCAGTCGTTAAAACCCACTTACGTACATTGGACGAGCATCGTGGGTTATGGCTCAAACTTGACATGAGCTGTAGTCCATGTAGAAAGACCTATCTGCGTATATAGGATTATGATGAAATTCTGAAACCTTCCAAGATTTTTCCAAAACAAAGAATGTGCTCGAAGTTAAATATAATAAGTAGCGTAGATATTTTTGTGCAATGCATAAACTTATGCCGCGTTGGTCGTAGTTGGTCAGAAGTTGGACAAGACGAGAGCTCGTGTGTGGATTATAGTTTGGAAATGTTACTATTTTAAAACTGTATTATAAACTAAGATTTAAAACTTGTTGCTACTTAATAGTCAGCTGTCAGCTGATTGCGCTAGCCGACCGAGACGGTTGAGTGTCAATGACCTTCTGAGAGAAAAATGTGTACCTTACCGTAAACCGTTATAAACGAAGTGTTATCCTTTGTGCTAAATAAAATCGATGCTAAGGATAATTTAATTCTTGTTCAGATATGTGTGTCCGCCTCCACTGACTGAGAAATATTTAAAGCAAAGTCGTTATTATTTCACACGATGCCGCTTACCTATACATACATAATCCATACAATCACATGGAACTATTATATGTATGTATGTATGTATATTAAATAAGGAGTTTATTTTCTTTAAAAAAAAAGATTTACAAAAACCTAACTAAAATTATATACGGAAAGAGATATAAACCAGACAAGGCCTTACGTAACAGTCATTAAAATAACCAGATTTATCTATATTGAAGTTTGACAACACATATTTAATTAAATATGTCACAGTACGTTTAACTTTATTTAAATAAGCAGAGAGGCACTCGTCAAGTGTGAGATAAACCTATTCATTTTGAAAAATAGGTGAAAGCTGGCAGTTTTCACAACTGTCCGACAAGCCGGCCAAAGGGTGTCCTCTTAGGGTTGTCAAAATTGACTCGCGTACTCTTTTTTTACTTTTTCATTTTTTTTCCCTGTTAGCTATGCCAAAGTGTATTGCATCCATGCCATGGCCAGCATGCTTTCGCACGCAGCCTTTTTAAATACCATAACTTTCTCCACTCTTTTCTATATTCCAATAAAAAACGCTTGGTATTCATCTCACATGATCTTATGTGATGATAAGGCTGATCACCCGAAATCCATTGATAACGAACAAAGCTACATCTAATGTCTAACTGTCGTAACGTAACAATGCTGCTAGCTGGACTGGTGGCTACCCATAGGGCAAAGAATAATTGTAAGTACAGAACTAACTCTAGCACCAACCTTATACATAAACATGTATCCCATGTGGAATCGAATCCGGAATCTCTGTCATTGCATTTACCATAATGTCATGCAGTATTTAAGTCATATAAATATAAACCGATTGCCACGAATTTTGTCCGGGCATCACTTCTAAACGGCTGCACCCATTTAGCTAATTATTTTTTGTTGGTTTTTGTAATAATAATTGTCAGGACAACGTTTGTTTCAAATAAACTTTCGGAAATTCGTCACGAGCAGGGGTTTCTCTACGCGAACGGAGTCGCGGGCGCGCCGCTTATAGTAAGGTAAATCTTTATTGCTTCATTTAGAGGTACATTAAAGTCTTAGTTTAAGTAATATGCCCTTATTTTATCACACTTCAGTTATAAAATGGCGTAAAACCACTCACTAGTCTCCGGCAATAGACTGTGGAGAAGGCGTTTATGATGAATAGCATCCCTGAATCAGACCCGCAAGATTCAATTACGGGCCAGCTGACGTTGCTCCGCAACTTTAACCAACGGTCCATCCCCCCTCCCCCCTCTAGGCGAATCTTCCACAAATAATATGTGTTCACACATACATCATGATAACTGACGTCACACGACGCCGACGACTGTATTTTTTTTTTAAAAGATAGTACTTCCTTTAAAGTAATATCGAGGAAGTCGATGGACCAGCGGCTAAGGCGTTTGGATTCCGATCTTGCCAGTTAAGCAGTTATGCAACTTTCGCAATGGATGTAACTGGATGGGTTACATACATACATACAATAACGACTATTATCCCCGAAGGGTTAGTCAGAGACTAGGCAATGAGGACCGCAAAAGCAGTCCTCTGCAATAGTGGATTCACCAAATAGCGCCTGCACATGTTCTTAGCGTGACAGGTGGTGAGCCCATCGCCGCACGTTAGTCGCCTTTTCCGACATCCAATAGTCTTCCCTTGGATGTCGGAAAAGTAGTAGTATAGTATATTGAATGTTGGTAGTGGTATAGTATAGTGGTAGTATTCTTTTACCGCTACGCAACACGATTATGGTTACGGTGGATGGGTGACCAAATTAAAAACGTAAAGCCATCGGCCCCGGTTGTTGTCGTAAGGTGGCTATCGTTAAAGCCCAACCAACCCACATTTGGCGAGCGCGGTGGGTTATTTATAGTATAGCACAATCGTTCCTTGGGTTGTTTTTATTGGATTCAGGGCGATATGTAAATGAAACTGAGTAACATTTCTTTAGTTTATAGCGATATTTAATCAATATGGAATAGCACAACGCTTTCATTACAAAAAACCTTGACACAAGAGAACGCAACAGGCAGCGCCACCACGCGGCCAGAAAACAGAACACACAGTATCCGTTTATAAAGACAGCTTTCAATTAGACCATTATTTGCGTTTACAAAGACATCTCAAAATTTATATATTGAACAGTTTTCCATGTGGGAATGACTGTTCCCAGTTGTGGGATTGTGGGCTGATAATGAAAGTTACAAGTTTTATTGGATAGTTGCGCCCTTATTGCAATTACGAAATCGACGGACCCGAAGAATAACGTCATATTTGCGATACGTACTATCTGCAAGATAGTTCTTGCAGATAGTACGTTATTCTTCGGAACCGGTGAAATATTTATTGACACTTTCCGAGCTATGGTGGTCACGTGCCCGATACATTTTCTCTTGATTCTACTTTTGTGGAGCGGATAAATGTTAAACGGGCAATCCGTTTCAAAACGCATTTCGGTTTCCCATACAAACTTCCAAGACGAAGTTATGAAAAACCAATAAGCCAATTCTCATGAAACTTTGCATGCTAGAGTAAAATACAGAGATCTAAATAGTTTGTTATAAACATTTTTAAAAAACGTTTATTTAACTGAGTTAATGCGATTTTAAACTTCTATGGTGGAATTTAAATCGCAACAACTCAGCTAAATAAACGTTTTTTAAAAATGTTTTCAACATATTATTTTGATTTCTGTGTTTTAGTTTAGCATGCGAAGTTTGATTAAAATTGGCTTATTGGTTTTAAAAAAATTCGACTTAGAAGTTTGTATGGGAAACCGAAATGCGTAAACCCTCTTAACTAAGATTAATGTAATAAATCTATCATCAATTGGTAGCCAAACGGACAGTGCGTGAAATAATGCTTCAAACTTCATATCTTCATTAGCATATTATTATTTATTAAAAGTGTGTTAAAGATTGTACTTTTAAAAAAAGTCTAAGATTGAGACTGTAATAAATATTTTTTTTAGTTATTAGACATTTATATTTCAAAAAAAAATTACAATTGAATTTGCCGAAATTGAAAATGATTTAATTATATTTAATATATAGGTATAAATCGATTCGAAGTACGCATTAATTAACAAAAAAGGTTACAAGCATCAGTAACTTAGAAAATCTCTGACACGTAAAGAAAACATAAGACTGAGCTGTTAAGCCCACACAGCTAGTGTTAACACAGACAACATAATACCTGAATACATAAGGGCGGTGCGCTACACGAATAGCAAATAGCCGTGTAACTCACATTATGATGACCCAAGACGTACCGCAGATTAATTCGGTCACCGCAAACGCGCAGATAGTTTCATTTGATCTGAACAGCAATCAGTATACACGGCCCGAGGAATAAATATCCTGGCGGTGTAGAACTAATTGCTTAGCTATCCGTATTGATGGCACACTACCGACAAAGGGATCAATGTAAATTATCCACCCACCGTCCGCACGGGGCGATTATCGTATATCACTCTTGTGTTTTATTTGGTGTGACTCGTCGACTTTATGAATCGTAAACAGGCTTATGAATACTCTTTTTCGGTCTATGGATTTTATTCGTCGTTTGGTGAGCTCGTGATTTCGCTTCGAGGGATAGGCAAGTCAAGGGTGTATAAAGTCAAGGGTATGCGTAGATTATCTGAGCGTGTAGGTTGCATTCATATTAAATAAAGTCTACACAGTCTTTTGAAATCTTTAATAATATGTACCTACCTAATAAGATTCACTTCTTTTTCATCAAAATTAAAAGACCCTTAATTAGGAAGCTTGTTATTGTTTTTTTATATTATTCACGGATATACTGTTTTGTATGTATGATCGCTGAACACGATTGAAGACTTTTAAATATCTAAATCGAATCGTTTTAAATGTTGCTGCGTGAACGGTAATGTAAAAGTTTTTCAAATTACGCTTTGCTATGACGATAACATATTATTTTCCTTAAAGGTTTAATTTTTTTTAAATTTTTGTAATGTATGTTGGTAAAATTCCTAAAAACTCCATAACAGAACTCTCAAGATTTTTTACCATAAAAGCATTCGCGCCTATTACACAGACGATTCATGAGTACTGTCAACGAGACCACGTTTTACAACTTGTATATTGTTTTACTCCGCTGTTAACTACATTTTCATACTTTTTTATATCTCAACACGCAAATTATTAAAACGCACCAGACAACCAGGCAGTAATTAAAAGTCCTCGTCATAAAGTACGATGAAAAGCAGAAAGGGAATAAACAATCATAGAGCTTACAATTTCGTTGCAGCTTTGTGCACGTTTATTTGTTGCATAATAATTGATATTGCTATTCTTTTATCGCAGCTAAGTGTTTCCGTAATAGCTTGCAAACTCTTTTTAGGAGTCAGCGGCTTATGCAAAATAAAACTACCGTCAACCAAGCTAATCCTAATAATAGTTATCTCCACCACATAAAATATATAACGCTGTTAATCGAACCCTTTCAGTTTTCGGAACTGGTGGTTTAACTAGTACACCACAAAAGCGACAAAAATGTGCTCTATGTTCTAGACTGATTTGCTGGGCAGTAATGACTTTCGCGTTTGCACTTTTTTAATGGAATGTCTCTTTTAACTGCAGATAGAGTTTTACTGCATCACTCGATGGTTAGGGGTTCTTTCGAGAACCTTTATGGGTACTTGAGCCAAGGTACCAGCTCGTCTAGGGTACTATAAGGTTCTACAGATTGAAGGAGCGCCCCTTTAGGACTTGACCATCACTTCGTTTGCTGCGTTTCGTATATTCACACTCTTCGCAGAACATGACATTGCGTCTAGATGGGACTTTAGTTGAGATATGAATAGATAATGTTGATATTTTCATATTTTGGGATTTTGATTTAATTAAATATATTACTTGAATTAAAAAAAATAATAAAGTCAACAAAGTCTAACAAAACAATTTTTTTCAACGTTTGTTAACTAACTAAACATGATTGAATTATCTTCATTCCTTTTTTTTTGTCACGCTTTACCTATTTATCACAAATTCTTTCAAACTCTAATTTGATTTGTCTCGAATTGCTTTCGCTGAGTTTCTTGCCGGTTCTCCTAATTGCAAGGTCTCGACCTTACCGACTTACGGACCGACACGCGGTGGCGAGTTCAATTATTGTATCCTGTATTCAGTTTGAACAAAACTATTCGAACTCCGTATTTCCTTAAAACATACAATCAGCATGTTGAAGCAGAGCTATCTATTTTTGTTGTTTTGGATAACTAAATAATCACAAAGCTATCGTCTACATTTATAAAAAGTACATTTTCATAAAAAAATCTTTAGTAATTTGCACAGAGCAACAAGTCGCGCTAACAAGTCCATTAAATTTATCGTACAACCACGTTTTCTTTCAGTCGACGTTTAGAGTATAACAGTCTAATAAATTCTTGTGAGCTTACCTTAATAAATCCAGTTTGAGTCAGATTCTCGAGCCTCCATAAATTGTTAAATAAATCGTTTGAACAACATCGGCCGGATCTATTGTGAACGCCGCGCCGTTGGCAGTGTCAAGTTTAGTTAGTTAGATGACTAAGAAGCGATAATCACTATGCTGAATAAAGGACATGTTTGTATCTTGAAAACAACCTTAAAAGCAATATTATATTCTATGTTATTAAAAAAAAAATCCGGATGTGGATCTATTGTGAAGTGTCAAGTTTAGTTAGTTAGATGACTAAAAGCGATTATCACTTGGAGTATAAACTATTAACTGTGTCGCGTAGCAGTAAAAGAATACTACTACCCCATCTCTTCTCTTGGGAGTCGTAAAAGGCGACTAACGGACTAATGACTACACATACATCCAACAGCATAGAGCGAATGGACTATAGTAGAGGACTGCTTTTGCGGTCCTCATTGCCTAGTCTCTGACTAACCCTTCGGGGACAATAGTCGTGATTATATGTATGTACTAGCGGCCGCTCGCGGTTTAACCCGCGTGATTCTCGTTTCCGTGAGAATATCAGGATATAAAGTATTCTATGTGTTAATCCAGCTTATAAACTATCTGTATGCCGAATTTCATTCAAATCCATACTATAATTTTTACGTGAAAGAGGAACAAACATCCATCCATACTTACAAACTTTCGCGTTTATAATATTAGTAGGATTTAAGGATAATTTACACGTTTTAGCTTGCGTACCACTATAACTATCTGCTTATTATCTGATCTTCAATGTTATAAGGAAAGTCTATCCGGAGGTAATTATTTACAAGCTTTTCTTTCGATTTTTGTTAATCGTTGTGTAAAGTAGTGTCTTTTGCCAAGTGTAGCATGACTTGATAGGCATACGTGGAGTGCACTGAAAGTTTGCGGAATAAATAAGAAAAAAATACTATTAAAAGTCAAAAATGGATTGATTGTTTCTCAAAATATTCTCCCTTTGCGTAAATGCACTTTTACATTTGATTAAACCAATTTTGAAAACTTTTGTGTCACTCGTCCGTGAAGACCTCAGAAACGTGTTTTTCATACTCTTCGACAGCCATTTGTGGTGATGAAAATCGTTGACCGCGTAATTGGTTCTTAATTTATGGGAACAGAAAAAGTCACAAGGTACCAGGTCGGGACTGTATGCAGGATGGCTCATAATTTCTACGTTTTTCACCTTTAAAAATTCGTTTGTCTGTCTGGCCGTGTGGGAACTAGCATTGTCGTGGTGCAAGATGACACGGCGTTTACGGTTATTTTTACGGAGTTCGTCAATAATTTCCGGCAAACAAATGGTCGTGTACCAGTCACTATTCACGGTACGACAATTCTCTAAAGCAACAGTAGCCACGTGTCCAGTTTTATTAAAAAAAGAAGCAATCATCCTTAAATGAAATTTAAGCTTAGATGCACTTTTCACGCGCGCCGCTTTAGTTGATTTCGGCTCATCTTGAAAGACCCATACGCTCGATTGCTGCTTTGTTTTGGAATCGTAGCAATAAATCCATGTTTTGTCACCTGTTACTATGTCCCACACCAAATTTTATGCACCTTCGTTAAATCTGGTAAGCATGGCACTGCACCAAGTGACGCAGTCCGTTTTTTGAGCCTCAGTCAAATTGTGTGGAATGCACCGCGAGCACAGCTTTCTTACACCCAAATGTTTGGTTAGGATTGATTGTATTTGACTCATGCTGATGTCAAAGGACGCACGAATCTCTACACACACATCATACGGTCACATGCCTGTCTGTTTCAATCATATGACGCACATAGCATCGATGTTTTTGTTGTTCACAGCGGTGGACGGGCGACCATCGCGAGATTCGTCACAGAGATTGACACGACCGCGCTTGAATTGCCAGTTCCGGAAACTCTTAGTGTGACCTATGTAAAATCATTGATGTTTAAATCATTGAAAGTTGATTTTAAATTTTTCATAGTCTTTAAATACACTCAATCTCTCTATCTATATAAATAAAAAACGATTGCCACGAATGTATGTTCGCTCATCACCTCAGAACGGCAGCACCTATAAGGATTTTTTTTTGTTTTTTTTTTACAATTGGCTATTTGACAGTTGTAATAATAAAATATGAAATATGTCGGATATGGTAGTTGATAATTTAACGATAATAAAATTATCCAATGGTTTTTTTATAAAGATAATTTGTATTTAAATATTTCATTTTTACAAAATAAATTTGTGATTTTTTATCTGTGGATTACAAGACCGAAACACGGGTGCCCATGATTGAGCTTCGTGTGACGTCACATTTCACAAAATAAACAAAACCTTTCTGTCAGGTTTGAAGATAGTATATCTGTGGTTTTTATAATGTGGTGTGACGTCACATGGCTAAATGTCACGTGACTAACCGTTTTCGCACAAAATTTGAAATTAATGAAGAAAATATGTTTTTTTATATTTTATACCCCGTACAATAAATTTGTCAGGACAAAGTTGGCATGACAGAAATATTTTGGAAATTTGTCACGGTGTAAGGGGTATTCACGCGAACGAAGTCGCGAGTGAACCACTACAAGTAAATTTTTTTACTACTATCACCCAACATTATTAATTTCCTGAAGAAACATGAACGTGGAACATGAAATGTGGTGAAAGGCAAGAACTGGTTGCCAAACTGAACCTGACTCTCGATCGTGTCTCTAAGTGGGGATCTAAAAACCTGGTCGAGTTTAATGCCAGAAAAACCCAGGTTTGTGCTTTCCTTACTCCCTCTCTTTAGAACTCTTCTTTACCCATTTCAGTGGATTTCAGCATTCTTGGCATGAACAGGAACTGAATCGAAAATGCTACATCGAGAGTGTTATTTTAACTGCCTCCCGTAAGTTTGGTATTCTCAATAATGTGAGGCAGTTTTACACTCCTGATAAGCGTTGTTTGATGTACAAGACACAGGTGCGATCGAGTATGGAGTATTGTCCCATCTATGGGACGGCTCCGCTAAATACCTGCCCGATGCACTAACTTGATAGACTGCAAAAGCAAGCGGTACGCATTATCGGAGATGCTGAGGTTAGAGCCTCTCTTGAGGACCTCCAGCTGCGTAGAGGCATTGCTTCTCAGTGTCTTCTACCGAAATCACTACGGAGAGTGTTTTGAAGAACTTTTGATCTAATCCCGCCCTCTCCTTTCCTGTCCCGGACTGTTGTCCGTGAACGTGCTGGCCTTAGGAATCACCATCATACAGTGCAGACTATCAGCACTCGTACCAAAAAATTTGGTAAGTCGTTCTCTGTAAGACCATTCAGCTTTAGAATTCTCTGCCGGCGCATGTGTTCCCCGCTCTTAAAGTCCCGGATCTTTTAAGCGGGCCGTGAAACGGCATTTATGCAGGCCGTCATGAATGGGTGCGCTTTTACCGTGCTTGTTCCACGGTGAGGAGTGCTCTCGTTATTTTGGACTGCATCGGCTGCTTACCATCAGGCAGGGTGTATTCACTATGACGTGTCAATTTAAAAAAAGAACTTGTTTAAAATTGTTTTAACGGGACCTAACACGATTAATTTTGTAAGTAAGTACAATCTACTTACTGCTTGACGTTTCGGCCGCGGTGCTGCAGCCGTGGTTACAAGATATGTACTTACTTACAAAATTAATCGTGTTAGGTCTCGTTAAAACAGTTTTAATGCAATGCAACGCGATAGTTTAAAGAACTTGTTTATTCAATAATTAGCCAATACATCTTGATTTCTCGCATTCAAGCCGAGCATTTTCCGTTTGTATCCCCATCTATCTTCACGACATACACACATAGATTCACGCCTATTATTCCCAAAGACTTAGTCACAGAGGCAACGAGAACCGCAAAAGCAGTCCACTGCCATAGTCCACGTTTCATCAAATTACAACTGAACATGTGTTCAGCATGATATAGGTGGTGAGCCCATCTCCGCTCTGTGCTGTTGAATTTGTGTTTATTTTTTATTTTATTTACACTCAAATATTGTACATAAACATTCTAACTAACAATACTATTCGCCAAACTGTTAGGCAGTTTGTTTACGAGATAAGCACTCGTGTATACAATGATTTTGTGTACTCACTTACCCATCGGGTTTAACTATCACAATATATCTTATTATATATCTTAATATGCATTTTCTCGTGTCTTTAGTCCGTTAGTTGCCTTTTACGACACCCAAGGGAAGAGAGGGGGTTGATAGTCTATTCTTTTATTGAGCCCGATTTAGCTGCTATACCACACGGCTCATACTCATATTTCACAAACAGCGCAGACTGGCAAATGACTTATGTGTTTTGCATAAAATTGTTAATGGTGACTATTGTGATGAACTTTTAAAACATATTAACTTTAAAGTACCAACTCGTTCAGTACGTAATTTTCAATTGTTCAGTTTACCAGGTGTGAACAATAATGTGTCAAAAAATGCACCGCTTTTACGCATGTGTCATGCATATAATAACTTATGTTCTCAAAGAGACATTTTTAATTGTAGCTTAAGATCATTTAAAGTATCACTGTTACGTGAAATTTAAAATTGTTCTCCTTTTTTCTGTTTGAATTTGTTCGTAGCACTCACTTATTGCTTTGGTTCTTGTTCTTTTATTTTCCAAATTGTTCAAAAGTTGTTAACTTTTTATTTTAAATTATGTAATTAATTAAATATTTTGTTTACTGTTGTTTTGGGTCAATGCTGTGTACAATTTTTATTGGGATACAAGTTCAAAAAGTGTTGGTTTGATGGAAATTGCAATGTAACAATTTGTGTTCTGTTATTGTACCTTTCATAAAATAAATAAATAAATAAATAAATAAACATGAGTCTAATCTCTTCAAGTGTTATTGTTCATGTGGGAAGACCTAAGACCAACAATGGACGTTGATAGGCAGCTAGTTTTTTTAGCAGGTAGTTTCAATCAAATGTAAACTTTAAATACTAAAAATGACATAGGTAATACTTTGTTTCTAATAAGAAATGCTATCAACTCACTGTCGTGCATTTCAAAGGAAGAAGTATCTTAATATAATATTCATAAGAAATTCACATGAAAACCAGCCATTAAGAAAGGTATACGTCTACCTACCCACGAGAAATAGCTACCTACGCTTCCAAAGTCTCATTTGAGAGACGTTAATTAAAATACAGTTTTAGGTTAATTAATCAGATTCCCATTAACATTAATTAGTATTATCTTATGACAGAACTCATTCATTCGTCCAAAAACGCAATACAGTAATTAATATGCCCTAAAGCAGTATCATATTATACTGAAAGATTGTTTCTGTCATAATTTATAATTTCTGCTAATTACCTTTTTATTATTATTACATCATTGTACTAATTGTCATTAAAAAAATAATTGAATAATGTAACTACACAGACTTATCTTACCTACATATATTTGTATTTTTATTTGCTTTTACATCTTTTATTTACACATCTATTAAATCCCGGCTGACACAAACGAAACTGCTGGACTTAGAAAGCTGATATTTTTCAGGCAGTCTTCCATGATGTAGGTAGGCAAAACTCCTTTGTCAGATTCTGTTTCCCTAAACCTCCAAGAGTTTACATAACTCCATATTAAAAGCGAGTCCTTTCGAGCGCTTCCCTCTCGCTCTCTCGACGGTACGACGACGGTACGGGACGGGTATAACAGAGAAGCGGCGCAAATAGGCGCGTTTTATAGGTTTTTTATAGGGTTTTTGCCTATATAGACTTTATAAGATTTAACGAATTAGCAGGTTCTCTGTAGTACTTCAAAATAAATATGTACATGTAAAAAAATGTGTCAAACTTAAAAAAAAATTAAGAATTCATCCGTTTTAGACTTTTATTTGGCCTGTTTTCGGGATTTTTTATAATCAAGTAAAGTACATCTAATCGCTTAACAAATTAGCACATTCTTTAGGCAATATCCTTTAGTGTATTATATATTTTTTATAAGAGCGTAATTTAATAGTAAATACATAAATCATTTGATCTAGCGAAACAGTTTTGCCCGCATTTACCGGTGACTCGCCTTAAACAACAATAACCTCATGAATATGGAAACTCGACGTAGATTACATATTTTTGGAAGTTTGCTCTTTGGTGTTATCTATATTAATAAAAATCAATTGCCATAATGTTTGTACGTGCATCACTTCAATACGGCTGCACCTGTTAGGCTAATGCCTTTTTTTTGTTGTTTGTAATTGTCAGGACAAGTTTGTATAAAAGATTTTTTTTGGAAACTCCTCACGAAGTCGCTGGCGGGCCGCTAGTAAAAGATTAAAAATCCATCATATTTTATACTAGCGACCCGCCCCGGCTTCGCACGGGTTACCACCCGTACCCGTATATGTACCTAAACAAATTATAGCCTATAACCTTCCACAAATGGGTTATCTAACACTGAAAGAATTATATAAATTGCACCAGTAGTTCCTGAGATTAGCGCGTTCAAGCAAACAAACTATTCAGCTTTATAATACTAGTACAGATGAAAAATTACAACTTACTCAACTTACAAAAAAAATATCATCATCATCATCATCAGCCTATAAACGCCCCACTGCTGGGCAGAGGCCTCCCACGTGGACAATACACCTGGAGATATTGGGCCATAACCCACCAAGCTGGCCCAATGCGGGTTGGTGGGTTGAAAAAAATGATCTTACAAATGACAAATTAATTTGTCCAACTTATAAAACTACTGCGTTTCGTTTCAGCAGTTTTTGATATTCGGCTTCTAAGTACTGTAACAATATCTCCACCTATGAGACATAGTCAGAGTATTGGCCCCCTGTATTTAATTGCAAAGGAGCTAATACTACTTGTACAGCTGAATATTATAGCAGTGCAACAGGCCCCGTTTGCTGCGTATACTGAGCTGTGAACAGTGTTGACATCACATAAAAGGGTGGCGCCCTGTTTATTCCTCCAAAAGATGGATTAGTCTACCAGCACACATATTCTCTCTTACCTATGACATAGAGTCTTTCAAAAGAGGATTGAAAAGGCACTTTGTGGGCCGGCAGAGTGAAAGTGACTGATTTATTTATTTTATTAAAACTTTTGCAACAATATATTACATGGCGGACTTAATGCCTAAGGCATTCTCTACCAGTCAACCATAGGGTGGTGCAGAGATGACATGGTAGGTGCAATTAGCTGCGGTGACAAAAGATGTAAAAAAAAACAATAAAAATATATTTTAACAAATATATATATATTTATATACATATAAATAAACATATACATAGGTGTAGGAATATACATAAATACTTTTACAATAATATAAATATACTTACATATACTAAATAATATATAAAAAAGGCGTTATCGAGATGATTCTGCCATGGTTCTATCAAAAAGTAGCATGTGGACTTTCTTTTTAAAAGCGTCACGAGTCGTAGCCATTCTGACTTCCTGAGGTAGCGCGTTCCAGAGCAGTATGGACTGAATATAAAAGGAAGAATGAACAAAGCCAGAAGAGTGGCAAGGAGAGAGAAGGAGAAGATTATTTGAAGATCTGAGATTCCTGTCATGAGAGGTGCAAAGATATTGAAAATGGGGAGTAAGATAGGAAGGAGCATTAGGAGAATTTAGGAAGGAGAAAAGTGTGGTAAGGGCGCGCCAACACCTCCGCTGGCGAATGGGCAACCATTTTAACTCAGACCTATGCTGTGAGATGTGGTCGTACTTCTTCAGGTTGCAAATGAATCTGATACTGTTATTGAGCAGTCTGTCAAGCTTATCCAGCAAGACTGAATTAAGATCGTAATAACATACGTCACCATAGTCAATCATAGGAAAAATTAAAGTCTGCGCAAGCATTACTTTTGTCTTGAACGGTAAAAAGTTCCTCAGACGATTTAGGGAGCGCAGAGTCCAAGTAACTTTTTTACAGACACTAGCAACCTGAGAATGCCAGCTGAGTGTATTATCCAGATGTAAGCCGAGATTTTTAACGGTCGTGCTAAATGGTATCACCGTACCATCAAATATTATAGGAGCAACAGAGTTAATTCTCACTTTATTCGTCATTCGCAAGCTGCCAACAATTATCGCCTGACATTTTGTAGGGTTTACAGCCACACCAAACCTACGAGACCAGTCGTTAACAGCTTCCAAGTCCCGATTTATATTAATAATAGCGTCTGATAAGTCATCTACACGTGTTTGGGTGTAAAGCTGAAGGTCATCGGCGTACAGATGATACGCACACTGAAGGTGATGGGTAATAAAGTTGATGAATATTGAAAATAATAATGGAGAAAGAATACCGCCTTGTGGAACACCAGCATTCAGGTTACGCCAATTTGATGATGTCTCATCAATGCGGACCGACTGCTGACGCTCTTGAAGATAAGAGGTGAACCATTCCTTTACCTCAGATGAAACCATAAGATGAGAAAGGATAGAAAGGAGGATGTCATGACTGACGGCGTTCGAGAAGTCTATTAGTACCAAGACTGTGACTTTTGTATCCTCCATACCCTGTCGAATGTCGCCGGTAACTTTCAGGAGAGCGGAAACTGTGCTGTGCCCAGGCCTAAAACCAGATTGCAGAGGAACAACGAGGTTATTTTGGTAAATGAATCTTGCAAGTTGCTTTTGGACACAGACCTCGATTGCCTTGGACAGGAACGGAAGAATGGATATGGGTCGAAAATGGGTTGGATGGGACGGATTGGAGATTTTGGGTAAAGGACGGACATAAGCCTTACGCCATTGGGAAGGGAATTGACCAGAGTCAAAGGAAAAGTTGATGATGTGGGTAATTGGAGAAATAACATGATCTAGGATAGAGACAATCATACGACGACTGATGCCATCATGTCCCAGGGCTCCGGATTTGATGGAGAGAATAATCTTTTTGATTTCATCCACAGTAACAGGAGAAAAATGAAAAGAGTCAGTAATGCGACGAGGTAGACCCGCAATGTAATCTACCGTTTGACAAATGGTTGAATGATCTATACTAACAGTGGTGGTGAAATGACGATTTAAATCATCCAACACGATTGTGTTAGGCAGAACAACACTACGGGCCTTGCCAATACCAAGGCTTTCAAAGAACTTCCAGATATTAGCGGGGGAGGACATTGAGATATTTTCATGAATGTGTCGGCGTTTAGCGTTGCGTATCAGCTGATTGCATAGGTTTCTTGCAGACTTGTAAAGACACCAATTACCCTCAGACCGCTCTCTTTTAAATTTTCGAAAAGCCCGGTTTCTACGTCTCATCGCCATACGAATCCCTCTGGTCAGCCAAGGGGCAGGTGGACGCTTTAGCTTAACTGACTTAACAGGAGCATGCACATCATAAAGTGAGAGTATTGCCTGGTTAAAGATACCAACCTTCTCGTCGACCGTGGGGACAGTCATTAATTGTTCCCAATTGATTTGGGAAGCGTCTCTGAGCAATCTTTCTACATCCATACGACCAAAGCAACGCATACGCAGCACTTTAGGAACAGGTTTTGGGGGCTTAAGGATGTAAGAGAGGAAAATTAAGTCATGATGGGAAAAACCGGGAGCTGGACATTGACCGTGAGAGGAAACAAGAGATGAGTTGGATGTGAGGATGAGGTCTAGCCAGGTGTCCTCGCCTGTAATGTTACAGTGGGTGGCTTGGAGTGGAAGGACGTAAAGGCCAGCAGCTTCAATGATGTGAAGGAGTTTACGGGAACGTGGAGAATAACGGATGAGGTCTGTGTTGAAATCGCCCATGATGACGTGATGCGCATACTCTGACCCAAACGACTCAAGAACCAGTTCCAGATCCATGAAGTAATCCACAGCCGGAGGACAGTATACCACACCGAGGAGAGTCTTAACCCCTTTAACACTGATCTCGAGAAAGAGGTACTCAGCTGAAGGACAAGGATTTGAGACTGAACAAGCAAGAATTTTGTAGGGAAAATCACTACGTATGTAGATGGCCACGCCACCCCCTCCCCGTCCAATCCTGTCATTTCGGACAAGAATGAAACCAGAAAGAGGATAGGAGGTAGAAAGATGGTGAGGTTTGAGCCAACTCTCAGAAATCAGAACGGCATGAACGCTAGTGCCAGTAAATGCCTCCACCAAGTCACTGTAGTGGCTAGGAATGCTTTGAGCGTTTATGTGACAGATGTTTAACAAGTTTTTTGTGTTTAGATTAAAGTTTTCACGAACGAAGTCACCAAGAGTACCAGGCAGTGAGGAAAAACTGGCATTACTCGATAAGTCCGTGGAATCAGCAGCAGAATGGAAGGAATCATCATCAGATAACATAAGAATAAATATATATAGCAAAATAGATAAACAAAAAAATAATAATAATGTAAATATACAACTAAAAAACAATATACCAGGATTGGCGAACACTACACCACCCGCCAGCCGACCATTCACAATAAAAGTATAAAACAAACAGCTAAAAAGAAAGAAAGAATAAAATTTACAAAATCCTTATTCTTGCACGCAAAAAAAATCGAACACATGGCTGTATGATCCGGATTCCATTGACATCCTTTACAAAACAAAAAAAAAGTCTGACACTTTAAAGCTGTCAGCTTAACATAAATAGGTAATGAATTTTAATTGTTCTGACTTTAAATGCTCGGTTAAAAAAAAATACAAAACAAATTAAGTAGGTAATGAAAGTGCTATGTTGGTAGATCTAAATAGAAAAATAAAAAGCTGATCTAGTTTGGGGGTATGGTAACACATATAGAGATTAAATGTGATGCTTACGCTGCACCAGTTGTTCTTGAGCCTGGACACCAATTCCACTTAACATCAGGTGGAGTAAAGTCATTTGGCGGGCTTAATAATGTAACAAAAAAATATTTTTCCTATTTGTTACCCGTTGCATTTTAATTTTTATCTTTGTTATGTGATTGCAGTTAATGTCGACTCATTTTCTAAGCTTAAAAAGAATTTGTTCCACGCTTGGCAACAAGCTGACTGATGCACTTTATTGTCTTTATTACAACTTTGTATATTCCTTTCATGTTTTTTTTGTCTCTCATTTTAATGCATGTGGGGTTTACCTTTAAAGATTGTTGCACTAGGTTAAAATAATGCTAGCTGTAAATATTAAATGTAATAGTGTAACAAACACTGGTCAACCAAATAAATAAATAAATAAATGTTTTTTCATATTTTTGGCTATCCGTGTATAACTGGTGGTAGGTCGCTGTAACGATCATCATCATTATCATCATTATCCTATAAACGTCCCACTGCTGGGCACAGGCCTCCCACATGGAAAATGGCACGTGGGGATATTGGGCCATAGCCCACCACGCTGGCCCAATGCGGGTTGGTGGGTTTTAACGACAGTCATCTTACGACAACAACCAGGACCAACTGCTTAACGTGCCTTCCGAAGCACGGAGGAGCTCAAGATGTTTTAAATTTGGTCACCCATCCAGCGATCCGGCATTGCGAAAGTTACTTAGCGGGCAAGATCGCAAGCCGAACGCGCTAGCCGCTGCGCCAACGAGCTCCTCTGCAACGCTCACATTTTGACAAAACCGTAAGATCACCAACACCACACTGTTTGCCATTTACCGTGGCCTGCCGGTGGCATGTGGAAAGTTATGGTTGTGAATAATGGGCAAACGTGACAAGTAGCCAATCGCCATGAATTTATGACGCTAACGTTTAATACGAGCTATTTTACTGTCGACGTTTCACGGTGAGTGAGTGTAACGTCTGAAAGATAATGGGCGCGGAGATATATGTGTGTGTGTGTCCCACGTTCTGTAACGGGCTGTAAGTATTCGAAGACGCTTGGTGAAATAATAAGAAATAATTGTCACGATAATACGTACCTACTATTGTATGTGTAGGCTAACCGAAAGCTCTAGATAGTCTATGAGACACTTATAAGAAAATTAATACATGTATAATCACGACTATTACCCCCAAAGGGTTAGTCTCTACCACAGTACACTTTTCACCAAATAGCGACTACAAATGTGCTCATAGAAATTTAAACTTGAAAATAATATTCCATAGTACAGTTATCACGTTTGTTGTTGACGTTTTTTTAGTAATGGAAAGTCTATAGAAGGATGGATATACTCGTAAATAGGGGAGAGCATTTCCTATTTGACGCTGTAAATTAAAATGAGACAGAAATGCGTTTGGTAGTTCTTGCCCGCTCTTCTCAGGCAAAGTGTCCCGCCCTAGACTAGACTGAAAGAACGGTAAAGTAGCAACATTCATGAGTGCTCAGTTTTTGCCTAAATTAAAGCCTAGCTAGCCTAAAATAAATAGAGGAGCTCGATGGCGTAGCAGCTTAGGCGTTTTGTTTGCCATTTCGACAGTTAACCAACTTTTGTAATGCCGAGTCACTGGATGGGTGATCGAATCAAAAGCATCTCGAGCTCCTCACTTCGGTAGGCACGTAAAGAAATTGGTCCCGGTCGTTGTCGTAAGATAGCTGCCGTTACCCACCAATCTGTATTAGGCTAGTGGGTTATGTTGTGGCGCAATTTCCCCATGTGATGTTGTCCATATAAGACGGCCTGTGCCCAGCAGTGGGACATTTATAAGTTGACGATGTTGAAATTGAATCTTCACAGTTTCGTACACAAAACAGAGGAATTATACATACATATAATCACGACTATTATCCCCGAAGGGTTAGTCAGAGACTAGGCAATGAGGACAGCAAAAGCAGTCCTCTGCCGTAGTCCACTTTTCACCAAATAGCGTCTGCACATGTGCTCATCGAGACAGATGGTAAGCCGCTCTATGCTGTTGGATGTATGTGCAGTATTTAGTTCGTTAATCGCCTTCTACGTCACCCAAAGCTAGAGAAGGGGGTGGTAGTATTCTTTCACCGCTAAGCAACACGATTATAAAACTGAACAAGGAATTATAAAACTTACAATAGTAACGCTTTGAAAAGAAAGAAATACAATACTCACCATTTCACACGTTAGGTAACATAACGCCTGTGTATTGAACATTTTCCGCGACAACGTCATACGCCGTAGTGTGTTATTACACGGACTGGAAATTGCCCATCACAGGGTGCTGTGACTGCTGTGCCGAAAAGTGGTGAATACGTGGGAATCAGTGAAACACGAACGACGCACAAAGTCCCCGTGTAATGTTATTTTACTTTGTACAGATTTTAATGTATGTGTCGTTTTATGGAATTTAGTCCATAAAATTTAAAAAAGAGTTGGCGGACCAAGTAACCCATTGTTGGCGTAACTATTGCTGATAATAATAACATCACACTCTATATTTTGGATAGCTATTCATAAGTACAGTATTTCAAGGTAAATACGGTACGCTTGCACGACTTGTACTTAACTATATTTCTTTTCTTAGAAATGACAATGATATTTATTTGTATGCGATAAAGTTAAAATTAGAAGTGTTTTTAGAAATAAATTACTATTTTTAAAATGGTTTTTGTAATTTTTTTACGATTGTTTCCAATGTTTTCCGTACCCATCATTTATCTTGAAGTACTTGTATGTCAGTACATTTTTATAGATTGTTATTAGTGCCTTACAAATAAACCAGAGAAAAAGGTCGGAATAGTTATTCCGTGTTTTGTCTCTTTTACCCTAATTTGAAATTACGTAGAAAACACGGAATAACTTATCGTTGCTTATTCTTTGTTTATTTGTTTTAGCGCCAAAATCTCGGAATAATGCGATATTCACAATAGTACAAGTACTGCACTATTCACTTAGACGGCAGACTTTCTTTCATAACGACCTCCGAATGACGAAAGCTACCTCCGAAATGAAAATGGAAAGAGCCTGAGGTCCCGGGCTCAATTCCCGGTCGGGGCAATTTGGAGAAAAACTGTTTTTCTAAATTGATTCAGGTTCAGGGTGTTTTTTCTATGTTTATGTATATTTATCTGTTATCTTACCATATTAACGAGTTTCAAAAGAATACTCATATTGGTCTATATTCGTGTGAGCGTAAACAAATTTAATTAATTTAATAACTTAAAACGTTCTTCGTACATGCTCCTCAGTTTTGGGTACTCTTGACCTGACCTTTAACGAGAACGTCACCGACCTGATCTAAGTACGTTCGCTAAGCTGTTAGGCGATCTACAACCAGCAATTAAATATGTAACTTAGCTTATATCCGAACCCAACACATGTCGGTTTGTGACCGGGGGTTTAACCAATATAACACAGAGACAGTCCTCAAACGGTGTAATAATGTGAAAGCGATAGAAGTAAATTTGCCGAAAATTAACAAATCAACAACAAAATTACGACACCTCTGTGGGGAGGACTTAATTAACCGAACAGCAAATAAGATAAATGAACTGTCAGAGTCGCTAATGCGCCCGCTGGATCGCTCTGGACACACGGCTTACTGCAATGGCGATTGTGGTGAATATAATTCGGCTGGCTTGGTACCATTTATTATATTAAATAACCAAAGTTTCGTATATTTTTTAATTCCACACATACATACCTAAAAGCTCATCTGTCGTAATACCAAACACAGTAGAAATGCAATTGTTTTACGCAATAAAGATATTCTGATTCTGACTCTGATTCTGTTAGCAACCTCTAGGATTCTTCGTACAACACGTCGTACGTCGTTCGTACACTAAGCGACTTGAGCCACTGTCAAATATTATTGCTTCCATCTTTAGAATTTTAAATTTGTAAACCCTAACCTTTTTTTTAGACGTAGCTCTAGGAATTCGTTTCGTTGTTAGCATTGTTTTTCTCACGTATTAAAAATTCTCACATGTATACATTTGACAGAATTTTGAAATTTGCGTTTTGGCAGAATAGCAATTTATTAAGAAGCATTTCTAGGGCATATTGGTTTTAGACTCGTGGTCCCACCCATTTTGTCCCACTGTTACTCTTGTTCCCACTGAACTCAAACTATAGGGTTCGTAGTCCCACTACTTAGTGAGACTGCCAGTGATAGGTATAATGCGGGGCTTTTATAAAGTAAATTTTAATGTGTATGTTGACCATATTCCTGACCTTGGCAGTCATGCATTCATCACATGTGATATGCGTGTAAATAAACCCAAGTGGATATTAATTATATAGACCACTAAAAAATATTGACTTAAAAGAGTTCAATGCTCTTGTTAACGCTACTCAATGGGAAATGTTACTTAATGAAAGTGTTGATATATCTGTTTCGTCCTTCAACCCTTCAAGGATCAGTAGACCGTCGGCGGTTGCAAAACAATAGGTTTTCAGTTGTGTCTGGTATCACGTTGCTTGAGGGAATGGATGCCTACGTATTTCATGTCTTTGACATCCACACACCCGTAACTAGGTCACTTATTAAACCTAAATGTTACCCCTGGATAACACCTACTTTTAAAGAGATGATGAAGTTACGAGACGTGGCCCATGCTAAGTGTCTTACTTCTAAGCTTGAAGTAGATACACTGTATTATAAAGAATTTAAATCTATTGTAAATAAAGCATTACATGCGGAAAAAAAAACAACTTAATTCCAACAAACTGTCATCAAGAATTCGGGAAGCTCAAAAGAAATGTGGAAAGCAATTAAAATAAATATAGCTGATTTTAATAAGAAACAGATTTCTCTTCCTCCTAATATTAACTATGCCGATCTATTAAACTGACATTCACTTGATGTCCCAGGAAATAATAATGTCCCGATTTCAGATTTGACCTATTTTGAGTATCACAGTTTCTGCCTTGCATCTTTCGCTCTTAGAATAGTTGACGAAAGTACTATTCTGAAAATTATTGAAAAATTATAGATATCATATATACGCAGATGATCTTCAGGTTTATCAATCTTGTAGGCCTGATGAAACATTAATGACTGCCACTAAAATCAATGAGGATCTAGAACGAATTAATAATTGAGCTACTAGAAATTGTTTGGTCTTATACCCATCAAAATCTAAGTTCCTCGTTCTAAGTAGGTTCTACAGCGCAAGTGGGTAAGATCAGTGCTTTTCATCCAATGATTGAGGTTTGAGGCGCAGGTATTGGGCAGGTTAGTGAAGCACGAAATTTTGGTGTGCTTATGGATGGCATTTTGAGCTTTTACAACTATGTCGTGGAGGCAGTTTAAATCTGCTTTTATAGACTCAAAGTGATGTATCAGGTGCGTGAGTTTTTGGATGTTGACACAAGAGTTAGGCTCTGTGATGCTTTAGTTTTGTCAAAGTTGAACTACGCAGACACTGTCATAGGAGAGTGTTTTTTTGGTAACACCAAAAAACTGATACAGCGTGTCCAAAACGTCTGTGTTTGGTTCACCTTTACCATCCAGCGCAAGGCCCATGTGACGCCATTTCTTAATAAAGGAAACCTTGCCAACATGCAATCAAAGCGTACATTACACTTTGCCACGCTTCTGTTCAGTATCATACATACTAGATCTCCACCCTATCTGTTTAATAAGCTTGAGTTCTCTAACCGTCAACAGAAGGGTGCTCCTCGTCTGAACTGTCCAAGACACGGCACTGCAGCTTTTTGGGGCAGCTTTTGATACTCTGCCACGAAATGCTGGAATAACATCCCACCACCCCTAAGATTATGTCGCACTGTGGGGTCGTTCAAGGTAAATTACAAAAAATATCATATGCAAGTGCAAAGTTGTACTTGATCTACGATCTGTAATTGCCTAATGTTCATAGTCTTTTAAGTCAGAAAGACTAAGTTTGGTTAGTTGGGCGCTACTGTGTTACTCAGTAGCAATTTAATTGTGTTATATTTGTTTGTTAATAATGTAATGGCTAACATAATTTATTTACGTGTATATCTAGTAGGTGTGTAACGGTATAATATGGTATAACAACAATATATAAAAAAATAAAGTTATCACAATACATAATACTAATAAGTGAAGTATATTGTGATAAAATTATTTTTTACGCAAAGTTTTGCAAGTTCTGCTTAGTACTTCTCTCATTGTCTGGCAGTTACGGAAGACCAGTGTCGCGGTGTGCTACTATGCTGAGTGGGTGCTATTTCAGTGTGATTTATATAATAATTAGTAAGATATTTACTATTTTTTTTGTTAATAACCTTGTAAATGACGTTGAATAAATAATTTTCTATTTTCTATTTCTATTTCTTATGGTCCCACTGTCATAGATGAAGAATATGTCTATAAAGCACTTCGCCATGTTGACACTTATCTCTCACACTTATAAACGAAATGGATACTTAAACATCTCATTATGTCTTCCTTTTGTTCGGACGTTTTGAGAACTTTGTGCAACTAGTTTTTATAAGTGATAGAGGACGTACAAGCAAAAGTATAGTACAATGGCGAGCAGTACAAGACCGCACGACCGTCCGAAGGGTTAAAGGTTAGAGACTAAGCAATTATTATTGCAGTCTACTGCCACAGTCTACGTTTTACCAAATGTACTGCACATGTGCTCAGTGTGATAGGTGGTGAGCCTATTGCCGCTCTATGCTATTGGATGAATGTGCAGTATTTAGTGTGTTAGTCGCCTTTTACTACACCCAAGGGACGAGATGGGTTGGTCGTATTTTATTAATAAGCCGCCACCACTCAGTATTTTTTATTTACTCTCTCTTTTTTTCACTTTGTAGTAGGTGACGTTGAGGCGAAAGACTTTACTTCGCTCGGACAGAACCATCCAACAAGTTAAGTCGACAATCCTTTATTCACATAAATGTTTTATAAAGTGCTTTAGAATCGTCCAAACATTATTTTGCGTACTACCTATTCGGGACGTCTTTCATCTGTGGAGATAATGGGCGTGAAAATCTCCACAGCTTATTAATAGAAATAACGACATTTACAAAACAATTACCACAAAACAATTGAATCAGAGAAACTGAGTACCTATTTTATCTTTAAATATCGGAACAAAGTAATGGAATGCTTCAAACATTGTTTCTATAGATAAGATTGTGGTAGCCACGTGGTAGCTAACCGGAAATAAGAATTATCTTTATAAGTACTTAGATATTTGATGGGGTTTTATTGAATTTGTTTTTATATGCGAGTATAAATATAATATAATACGAAGTATTATTATACTCGTAGCAGAATGTTGTCTCTTTTCCATTAACAAATAACGTAACGTTATTGTGAATTTCATGTTTCTCACTTGATTACTTATTTCATTCCATAATTCATATTATCATTACTATTGTAAAAAAACAAATTATCAATGAATATTCTGCTTTTTTAAATATTTGATTGCATTTACGACGAGAATAAATTTAACATACAAATGTGAGCTTTGTAAATTAAATGTTCGTATGTCACATTGCATGTGTTAGTCGCGTCACGTGATGATGACGAATGTTAAGCTCTCCTATTGGCTGCCGCTAACATTTTTTAGGCTTTTATTTCAGTATTATATGATTTATATGTCTACATAACTTGTCAATATTTTTCGAATTAGCAATAAAACATATTTTTAGACGATTAGGTTTCGAAAAGGATTCATGACATGTACTTAGACATAATCGGACAGTCGTAGTCAGTCGCAAAAAGGAGTTCACATAGCCTCCATGTAACAGTTTAAAAAATAAAAGCCATTACATTTTTTACAACTGTTTTGTTTGTGCTTTCGTCTTATTGGATGACACTTTAACAGGTATGTTTTAATCATGGTCTATGGTGTTAAATACTAAACTTACAATTACTTGCACTCGGTACAATTGGGTATAATATATAAGAATTAGGTATCCTTCGTTTAAGAAAAATTAGAAAGTTAACTTAGAATCTTTCAAGGAGACACACAATTAAGACGTAATTAACATAGGTTAATGATGATCCTAATTGATGATGAATTAGTAAACTAAATGATTGATTAGGGCATTTATTTCTTGCATTTTTTGTAGCTAGAATTTAAAACAATCTTTTAATATGGAAAGACAAATAAAAATGTCCATTTGGCTAATCATTTCATTGCATTTTACGTCGTACTTGAGTTGCCGATAATAGAGTTTAGTTAGAACTCTTTGAAATACATATAACTAATAGCAAGGCACCTATGACAAGTTCAAAAATATAAAAAACGCAATAAGTTATTTGTTCTTTAGCGAGCCTTATAAATAAAATGGAAACATTCTTATAAAAAAATGTGTTTTGAATATTTTAAGTTCTAATTGAAAATGTCAAGAGTTTCTAAAACAATTAGCCCACCAGTGATTTAGGAGCTTACCAAAGTTTATTTAATGTCGTAAGTTTAGAACTTAACAAAAATGCTAGACGAGGTTGTGGGTAGGTACACGTATTTAAGGACTAAAAAGTTTTAATCATTGTTCTTAGCTGTGTTTAGTTTACAAAACTAAAGTCAAATGTCAAAGTCAAATTAAACCAACAATGTACGGCTCAACTGTAAATTGCGAAAACAATCAGCTTCTCCATACATTTAAATGAAAAAGGTAATTGCAGTTTTGTATGGAAGAGTTACTCCCATAGCAACTCTCATACAAATAGTTGTTCTTTGCATTTCATAAAATGTTCCAGTCGCGAGTTTACATATACTATATTACTTAACACCCTGTATATAACTGTAACTTCTTGATACAACTCTGGATCAACTAGGTCGACCGAGTTGGTTTTCTTCCGGTTAGAATGTAGTCTGTCACAATGAGCAACCTCCCGAAGGAATGATCGTATTTCCGCTAAGATATAAGTACACTACACACACCTAGGATGCCCCGGAATTCTAAAGCTTCGTATCCACTTGCGCAGCCTCGTGTCGAGCTGCCTCAGCCTAAGCGTGCCGCGGGTTGAGGAATGTTCAGGCATCTCCACTTGAGCCTACATAATATTGTATCGAGCTGCAAGCCTCAACCTGAGCCACGATTTTCTTAGTTTATCATTGACCACTGTGGTTGACGCACGTAAAGTCGCTGCAGCATTAATTAGTAGTAATTAGTCACTACAAAAGGAAGCAACGTTAGAAACGAAAACATCGATGGTGGATTAAGGAATTATATCAGCGAAGTAGACAATTGCTGTCAGATATGCCTTTAGAAGGCGTAGAAGAAACTATTATAAATTTTACCAGTATGAACTCTGAAACCTTTATATCTATGTATCAAGCTTGAACCAATAATTGGAAAAAAAGATACGTCATTTCGCAAAGTCTGTAATTTTCGTGTAAAGGCGGGTCTCCTGCGACACTGTTTAATGTTTTCTAACACCTAACATCAAACATGTAACAAAATATGTCAAAATATGTACGTAGGCCACGCCCATATTTGTTAGATGTTTGATGTTAAGTGTTAGAAAACACAAAACAGTGTCGCATGAGACCCGCCTTAACTTAATCAATTCAATACAATTTTATCTTTAAGCATTTTTCCGGGTACCGAGCACACGCACAAACGTCTCCACTAAGCGCATACCTCGGACTGACGAGGCGCTTTTGAGCGCGCCAAAAAATCGACACAAAATGGCTCGGCTCGCTTGGCTGAGGACGCGGCGTGCCACAGATTGAGGCACCGTCCCCACTTGCGCTGAATCGGGACGAGGCAGCCGCTCGGCCCGAGGCTGCCTCAAGTGGAAACGCGGCTTTAGAATCAATGGTAATTCAGTAATTATCTGTTTGCCTGTAAATAAACCCTACATTTGCACACAAGAATTAAGGATACAAATATACATACATATATATAATCACTACCATTATCCCCGAAGGGTTAGTCAGAGACAAGGCAATGAGGACTGCAGTCCTCTGCCATGGTCCACTATTCACCAAATAGCAACTGCACATGAGCTCAGTGTGACCGGTAGTGAGCACATCGCCGCACTATGCAGTTGGATGTGTGCACGGAAAGAAATTATTAGTTGGGTTTACCATATTTCGACAAAATTTTAGGGTTAATATAGCACCTACTCTTGAGTTTTGTTGAATGAACAAAAACTGTATTGTTGATCAGTTACGGTAATTTGAACTTATTACATATATCTTTTGTTGTTTTAACGTATTTCTTCTGTAAATTTAACTTTAAAAATGGTTATTTCAACAATTTGAACAGTAAAATCAACAATTACCTATTGAATTATGCATGAATTGTTACGCCAACATGTACAAATAGGTAAAAACAACTGCTTTCATATCAACAAAAACTTTTCTGTGAAAACAACAATTTGTTCATGTTGCTTTAACCCATCACTTTGTTAATTCAACTAATGTGTCGCCAACCCGTGCAAAATCAACCTTTTTGTTCTTTCGGTGTGTGCAGTCTTTGGTCTGTTAGTCGCCTTTTACGACACCCAAGGAAAGAGAGGGGGTGGTAGTATTCTTTCACCGCTACGTGACACGGTTACTCATATACAGCGCGTTAGTTAAACCGAGGGACGTATTAAGGGAGGAAATTAGCACAGTATAAATATCATATTTATACTGTGACATTAGGTAGTCGATTCAAGATCCGATTCTAAATTTTTTGCATAATTATTCTAATAATAATGTTAGCGTATACACTAAGCGCGGGAAAAGATGAAATATGATCAAGTATGAAGGAAAAACGGATCTCACCAACCACGACAGCTAGGTACTTATTCAATACCATACCAACGCGTAAATGAGTCGAAAGCACTAGGGTGCCCAAACATTACGGAAAATTTTATGAAATTATAACATCGACTTTCTGAATTATTTTATATGCTTTGAGTAGTATTTTTTTATTTCTTTATGTTTACACAGGCATACACTACCATAGGATTATATATGTCCCTCGTGTTAACTAACACGCTGTACAATGCTTATTTATCTATAAACTATAGCGTGTATAATATGAAACAAGTACTTTATACAACACTCGTTACTGGAGTAGAAGCCGGGACAATACATCGTATATTACATACATACATACATACATACATACATACATATACATACATATAATCACTATTATTATCCCCGAAGGTTTAGTCAGAGACTAGGCAATGACGACCGCAAAAGCAGTCCTCTGCCATAGTCCACTTTTCACTAAATTGCGACTGCACATGTGCTCAGCGTGACAGATGGTTAGCCCATCGCTGCTCTAAGCTAATGGATGTATGTGGGAAGATAGGGCAAGGGGTGCACCTTAAGGGACATTAAATAAAATCTAATTAACAAAGTGTAGGAACTTAAAAACAACCTCTTTGGCTATGGTAATGATATTTTATGATATTTGTTTTATGACAAAAGTAATCATATTTATTAAGCAAAATCACTTTTTCAAAAATAGGCAAAAAACCTCTTTTGCCCTTAGGGGGTTAGTAAAAATTGTACTTTAATATGGCAAAAAGAGTATAATATTAATTTGCGTTCTAATCGAAACAAAAATCACAAAATAAAGATCCATGTCCACTTTAGGAGCAGCACTCGTCATGTGAATATCCTTTGGTCCCGGAAGATGCTCATCATAAAGCGCTCGATATATACCTTCCTGTTTGTATGCCTAGCCCTCTTAAAGATAATAAATATATTAAAAAACTTTTTTCCAAGCTGATTTTGATGCAATATGCTCGGGACTTCGGTCAACTGATTGGAATAAAACTTTCTCAGCAATGGATGATGTTAACCGCATGACTGAATATTTCTATGACGTACTAAGCGATCTTATTGACAGGCATGTACCTACATGTAGACTCTCTGATAGTAGTAAATACCCTCCTTGGTATACTCGACCTCTTATAAAACTAACTAATGAGAAGCGAAAATTCCACAAAAAATGGAAGAAATACGGCAATAGTAGGGACTACCAAACTTTCTCAATTCTTAGATCTAGGCTACGTAAGATGGAGAGCTACTGTCGCACCATGTACCATACGCTTTCTGAAGAAAGGATCAGGGCAAATCCGCATTACTTTTGGGCATATGTAAAATCAAAATACCAAGCTGGAGACATTCCACAAAAAATGTTTTATAATGGCAAAATACTCTCCAGTGGTAAAGAAATTTGTGAATCATTCAATGAACATTTCCAGTCAGTGTTTCTAAACTCCACTCCCAATCAAAACAGCGCTCCTCATTGTGGTAACACTTATTTTAATGTCAATACTACTGTTGATATAAACTCAATCAACCTTGATGTAGAACTCATTCTTAAGGAACTAAAGAGCGTTAACATTCATAAAGGAGCGGGACCAGATAATGTACATCCTATCCTTATTTACAAATGTGCCGGGGAGCTTTCGGAACCAATTTCTTATATCTTTCAGGTATCTATGAAAACCGGTGTTTTTCCCATAGTTTGGAAGAGAGCTCTTATTACGCCGATCCCTAAAAACAATCACACAGATTTAATTACACAATACCGACCTATCTCTAAATTATGCGTAATAGGCAAAGTGTTTGAGAAAATTGTCACTACTCAGTTGTCCGACTCTGTCCGAAATCATATCACTGAAAACCAGCATGGTTTTATTAAGTATCGCGGGGTTGATAGTAATATGTTAGTGTTTACGGACTTTTTGTTGCGTGCTATTGATCAGGGCGACCAGGTAGATGTCGTGTACACTGATTTCTCTAAGGCATTCGATAAAATAAATCACGACCTTCTAATTAAGAGACTTCTGAATATCGGTGTGCATGGCTGTCTCCTTAGATGGATCGATTCTTATATCCGTAATCGCAGTCAGGCAGTTCGTCTCAAGGGTTACATGTCTAACTATTTAAGGGTTTATTCTGGCGTGCCTCAAGGATCCCATCTCGGGCCACTGCTATTTTTATTATATATAAACGACATAGGTGATACCCTTAATAACACCAGTCATCTGCTATATGCAGATGATACCAAACTATTTAGAATGGTGACTAACCTTGACGATTGCCGAAAACTGCAAACAGATATTAATGCCTTATCAGCTTACTGCAATCATAATCAACTGTTCCTTAATGTTGACAAGTGCCAAATCATAACATACACTCGTAAAACAACACCTATATTATATGGATACACCCTTGATAATAATAATTTAAGACGAGTCAAACACGTTCGAGATTTAGGAATAATATTGGATGATCAACTGTCTTTTAATCTTCACATTGACTCGATAATTAAACGAGCATTTAAGAGTTTGGGGTTCATAAATAGAATCACTAAGCCTTTTAAGAGAGTAGTTACGCTGAGAGTTCTATATTTCTCATTCGTCAGGTCTATTCTCGACTTTGGATGTGTTATTTGGAGTCCCTATTACCAGATTCACGTCGATAGAATAGAAAAAGTACAAAGAAAATTTATAAAGATTTTGAATTTTCGGCGTGATCACATAAGTGAATCCTATGACGACTCTTTAGAACGCGATAAACTTCTTAGTTTACATAACAGACGAAAATATTTCGACTTAATCTTTCTCCACAAAATTCTCAACAACCATATTGACAGTCCTACACTGCTGTCTAAAATTAACTTTATTAATAAAGCTCGCTTGCCCGCTCGCCCCAATCGTATATTAAACTGTTTTGTACCACCCCGTCTTCGAAAGAATTACACTCGTCATTGTTTCATACATCGATGTATTTGCATGTATAAGAAAGAATTTAGTGACCTCGATCTTTTTAGCATTTCTGTAAACTCTTTTAAAAAGGTGGTATTCCAGAGATTAAGTAGTAGAACAATCAATTTCACATAATTTTTGAGTGGTAATTTGAGTTGTAAATGTTTATCAACACTATTTATCTAAGCTATACATGTATGTTATTAATTAGGAAATTAATACCCCCCATAGCTTTTATATGTAATATAATTGTTAAACCTTTTCGGCACTCCTTGTCTTTTAATATGTTCAATATATACTCTAACATATTTTTTGTTGAATGACTGTATGTGCCAAAATAAATTGAAAAAAAAAAAAAAAAGTGTCAACATTCTCTACATTGTGAGCATTGTATCCAGTCCTCAGCGGCATCAGGTACGAATTTTTCCCTACATGAAATGCAGTAATAGTCTTTATTTTCTTTATTCTTTGTGTTATCCTTTTTCTTCTTTCGCTTTTCTTGTCCGGATGTTGAGGGTTTCGGATTTCTCAGAGCTTTCTTTTGTCCTGATTATGATGATTTTGTAGTATTGACTTTTGCATAAAGGTTTTGCATGCCCGTTTTGCCTGTCACTGCTTTGCCCGCCATGCCCCATCTGAGCCCACACCGAAAAATATTTATGTAAACTTATATTTTGTTAGTTATTTTTACTAATTTAAGGCACTATGAAGGGTAATCTATGAGGTAATGTGCGTTGCTATTCAATTAACTTTACGTAAATCATAAAAACACAACGTACTTACCTTTTAAATATTTTAATTGTTTGGCGCGAAAAGTAACACAGCGTCCCCTGCACTAAACTGTCTCGTGTGGCTTGCCGCGGCGTGCTACTTTTCCAATGGAGGGAGAGCCCCAGAGATACGTGTAACCATGTTGTCTCCGTTTTTTACATTAACACAGAGATATTTAAAGTACCCGCTTTACCTACCCTTACCTTCTTGCCCTACCTTTCCCTAGTCTTTAGTCACCCCTCAGCCCCCAAGCGGGCGCATGAGACCGCACCTACAAAAACACACTTGACTTAGTACCGTGTTTTCATAGACTTACAGACTACTTTAGTATGAACAAGTTTGATTATTTCGGTTCTGTGGTACATTTTATGCATCGTGATCGCAAAATATCGCATAGTCTATGCTCGATTCTGTCAAATTTGACGTTGACAGTTGCTCCAATTTTTGTGTCAGAAAACTTCCACGAGTGAGTGGTTCGCCTTTTACGACACCCAAGGAAAGAGAGAAGATGGAATGGTAGTATTTTTTCACCGCTATGCGATCGGGTTTCGTCGTATTTTAAAAACATTTAATTTTGTGCTGTAGTTTTGTATAAACAGGAATTTAATCAAATCCTTAAAGGTCCTAAATTCTCTTGAGTACCATTATCACATTAAAAAGTCGTCTGCATAAGAAGGTTTTAACCAAAATGTACATACGTGACCAAAGTAAGTATTCGTTGTAAGGTTTCGTTTTCCAAACATATTACAGCTTATGCTATTTTTGTCATAAAACTGTTTCCAAAATAGAATGTATATTTCAACATATTTCGTTTTAGTTTGCGCTTAATACAAAGTGTTAAGGTATATTCATATTTAACGTGCAAACTGTATGCTAAGCCTCACGCCGAGGATAAGCTGCCGACAGAAATATAAAGAAAACATTTCCAGCGCTGGTTACCGTTTCTTTGCATAATTAAATACAAATAGCAAGGTGTTAGAAATAGAATTACCGTGTCGCGTAGCGGTGAAAGAATACTACCACCCCCTCTCTTCCCTTGGGTATCGTAAAAGGCGACTAACGGACTAAAGACTGCACATACTTCCAACAGCGTAGAGCGGCGATGGGTTCATCAGCGGTCATGCTGAGTGCAGTCGCTATTTGGTGAAAAGTGGACTGTGGCAGAGGACTGCTTTTGCGGTCCTCATTGCCTAGTCTCTGACTAACCCTTCTAGGATAATAGTCATGTGATTATCATGTCATGTATGTACGTATGTTAGAATTTCAATGGTAAAATATTTAGCTAGCGGTGCCGTTGTTAGGTGCGGATGGGTGATCAATTGTACTGGGCTTAACTGGACCTAAGAGCCCGAAAGTTATTGAACGTATAATGTGAGTCAATTTAATTTGTTAATATGTATTATTTTACAACGTTGCAAAAGACCCAGAAGGAGATAGCGAGACGGGCTGAATTACAATTGGATGGACTGGCAAGTTACAGCCCTAAATCGTGAACAGTAGACAGTGGGTAAGGAGGCCTTTGCCCAGAGGGCAAACCAGGCTGGATATAATGTCATATTATTATATTAAACTGTTTAACGGTATTCAAATCGTTAAAAATACATTATTTTAAGCAAAACCGTAGGAATCGCAGGCGCGTTGCCGTCCTACCCCTCAAACCCCAAGCGGTCGCATGAGACCGCACCTACAAAAACACACTTGACTTTGTACCGTGTTTTCATAGACTTACAGACTACTTTAGTATGAACAAGTTTGGTTATTTCGGTTCTGTGGTTCATCTTATGTATTGTTATCGCACAATATCGCATAGTCTATGCTCCATTCTGTCTAATTTGACGTTGACAGTTACTGTCAAAAAAGTGTCAAAAAAAATTCAAGAGTGAGTGGTTAAGGAAGGAATAGGGTTAAGGAAAGGAATAGGATTTGTGAGAGGAGGGGGGGGGGATGGGGCCTCCGGAACCCTCACTGGTCGGACGAAACACAACAGCACCAAGTGCCATTATTTCACGGCGGATATTCGTGGGAGGGTGATAATACGCCGGGCGAGCCGGCCTAATGCGTGCTGCAACGCAGCGTGGCTCTACCACTTAGTAAGTGTCACTCATTTAGCACCACCCAGGGGTCACGTATAGGGTCTCAAGGGTAAACGTACGGACGCGAGTAACTTTAACCCCCAAAACTTTAATCTTACTATGCAAAATACATATGAGAATTTGTATAGTAGGACCAAAGTATGTTAAGGCCCGGTCGTCATGCCATCTCATTCTTGGCCTGGCTTGACGTTGTTGCCTGTCCTCTAAAATAAGACAACCCTACCCAAAGATCTAGACCTAGATGCATTCGATCGGTAGCTTTATTGCCCACATGGGCAGATTCATGGCATATTTTCTTTTAATACGGATTCCGATGCAGCGAAAGTAGGCGATGGTAGCCGAACGGGGTTGAATGAGAAAAATCGAGGTTCAATTCGCATAGCTTTGTTAGAATACTGAATAGAAACTACTTCTAGCACAAGTATTGTAAAATTGTAATTTTAATGTGATAATTGACATTCTTTCTTATGCATTTGAATCTGACAGTATAATATCTTGACATGGTTATATTTACCATTATATTTTTTAGTAATTGTTTTTTGGCATGTTTAAAAATCTAGTTTTAACTTAAAACCGATTTTGATAAATATAAGCTTACAAGACTTTCTATAAATATACGTTAGTAGGGAATATTAAATTGATAAGTAGTACCAGGGGTAATGTAAAAATTTCCGGTGGTACTACCAGACAGGATAGCTTAGTACTACGAGCTAAAAAATTACGGTAGTACCAAGGGTAAGAACAGTCAGACCATCGGTAGTACCACGGGTAAGAACAGATAAACATGTGTTATTTCTGAAAATAATGATATTTGAAAAGTAGATGTTTACTTGACTAATTTGAGATTAGAATAGAATAGAATAGAAAAACGTTTATTGGTACAATTTACAAAAAAAGAGCATTCAATTTAACACAAAAATGAAACCTTATAAAACAGAACAATTAACAATTTATAAAAACTTAACTTATAACATAAAAGTACCAAAGGGCCTCACTCCACTCCACTCAGCAAAAGATTCATTAGTGTCTTGCCTTCGAATACATACAATGACATACACTCACGACTATTACCCCCTAATTAGTCAGAGACTAGGCAATGAGGACAGCAAAAGCAGTCCTTTGCCATAGTCCACTTTTCACCAATAGCGACTGCAATGTGCTCACTGTGACAGGTGGTGAGTCCATAACCGCCTCTGCTGATGGATGTATGTGCAGTCTTTAGTCCGTTAGTCGTCTTTTACGGCACCCAATGGAAGACATGAGTCAGGAACTCGGTAGTAATCTTATAATGAGCTACCTCACGCGTATTAGCCTTTGAATACAACAACCCAGCTTTATTTAATCTGTGCTATAAGGCTGGCATTCATAAATAGGTATTTAAAAAAACGTTATAATATTGCCTTCTGGGCAATTTTACGACAAGGCCAATATTCAATCGCGTATTTGATTGATCGCCAAACTGCATTTTCATAAATTAACGTCGTGAAATACGGTTTCCGTAATCCGAGAACCAATAAAACAACAAAACGAATGAAATCGAAACAAACGAATATCAGTTTTAAGCGGTACAATTTGCGTTTGGATTCAAGAATTTCAACCCATTCAATTGTTATATCTTAGGAGTTATGTTGATAGTCAGTGTACTGAAATAAATGAAAACCTTAAAAAACAATAAATAAAAACGGTTAAATGTAGAGATTTATTTCGACAGCAGATTTTATAAATTGAAATCACAATTTGTAAATTCAAATAATTCTCTTTAGAAATAACTATTCTTTAACTACTGCAAATATTCATGTTCAGATTGGTTTTAATTGAACTGAAAACTATTAGCCAGATTGGCAATTGTGCTTTTCAATTTAAATGTCGATCCTCGAAGGCAACCAAGAAATTGTTAACATTTCCAATTTAAAGGGACTTTGGTCTACAGCAGGATATAATGGATCAGCTCGGTTCGCCACAGTCTTTATATAGATTTTGTGTTGATATTGCGTTCGTACCCTAAGAATAGTTTCCGACACAATTTCTAAATGCGTTGTGGTGAAAGCACTATCTTAATAGAGAAAATAGCTAAGTTCGTGACTCCGTTTGCGGGGAATAAAATTATCTAAGGATAAATATAAATTTATTTAAGTTCCGTTCAATTAACCGTCCCGCGTAGCGGTGAAAGAATACTACCACCCCCTCTCTTCCCTTGGGTGTCGTAAAAGGCGACTAACGGGATAAAGACTGCGCATACTTCCAACAGCATAGAGTGGCAATGGGCTCACCACCTGTCACGCTGAGCACATGTGCAGTCATTATTTGGTGAAAAGTGGACTATGGTAGAGGACTGCTTTTGCTGTACTCATTGCTCTGACTAACCCTTCGGGGATAATAGTCCTGATTATAAGTAAGTATGTATGTATATAATTTAGTATATAAATAACACCGCTGTCCATTTAGCAATTACTTTATCACTAGACCACTTTTCACCAAATAGCGACTGCACATGTGCTCAGCGTGACCGGTGGTGAGCCCATCGCCGATCTATGCTGTTGGATGTATGTGCAGTCTTTAGTCTGTTAGTCGCCTTATACGACACCAAAGGGAAGAGAGGGGGTGGTAGTAGTCTTTCACCGCTACACGGATAAAAGACACACTAATTACCGAATAGTAACGATTATTACACAATAATTGTCTGTTGTACTGAAATAAACAATCATTAAAATAAAATACCAATTATTAGTATTGGTGTTGTTAATTGAGTTTTATCATCGGCCTTTAAAGCCCTAATTAGTCATGAGAAATTTAGCTCTTTGAAGAGATAAGAGCCGTTTAGTTCTTTACCCAGTCAAGAGCTATATAGCTCTTCTAGCTTATTGGCTCATTTAGCTCAGTGTAGTTCATGAAGATAGAAGGCTCTTGAGTCGTTTAAGTGTACTGTTCAGGTAATAGCGCGAAGCGCAGCTTAGCGATTGTCTTGAATTTCGATGTATTTTGTTTATTAGAAAACAGAAATACCTATAGCTTCGTACAAAATTTAGATTATTTTTTTTTTATTTTATTATACTAATTTTTTTTTTTTGATAAATACATCGGAAACCTCTCAGATTCCTGCGGGGAAATAAAGGGGGGCCAAAATTTCATTAGATTTTAGCTACGACGCACCGTTTTCGAGATATTCGCGTTTTTATAAAAAGTTACCTTAATTTTTTTCTAAGTTTTTATGTTTTAAAGCTCCATGTAAAAATCAACGGAAATTTTTTAACCCCCTAACCCTTTTGTATATCGAGGCGAGTCGCTTTTAATTCCGAGCCGACATATTCCGATGAAACACTGAGTTAATTGAGCTAAAATGAACACTGAGCTAAAGTGAACGGGAGTTAGCTAGAGATACGTTGAGCTAGAATAGGTGAGCCGGCTCTTTTAAACAACTCGCTCGCGAGCTACTCATCGCTAGCCCTAATTGCTAGACAGGCCTTCAGACATAAACATGGCATGTTGGCAGATTAGGCCACACACATAGATCTATATTTGATTAACGTATGATGTACCTAAAGAAAGTCAATTACAAGACCTAGCCTATAACGTCCCACTGCTGGGCCTATGACCATCCTAGGCCTATGGCTTAGATGGACAACATGGGGAGATCGAGACATCTACCACGCGCGGGCCTAATGGGGATTGGTGGGTTTCAATTCTAACGACTGCCGGCCTTACGTGCTTTTCGAAACACAGAGGAGCTCAAGATTATACCCAACTAGCACAATTTCCTTTTACACACATCCCAAGAGTATAATTCTACCAGTCTCATATAAGACCATAGACTGCTATAAGTGTGGATTTGGGCGCACTTAATAAGTCTATTCCCCCTAAATATACCTTAAAATGGTCTCGAGAAGTGTATTTCAAATCTTACAACATTTTTGTATATGCTTTAATAATACCAAACAGACTTACACAATATGACTGACAAAGGCATTGTTTATGAGCATTTACCCTTATAATGCACTTACTAATGCCGTTCTAAGTGTGATATCACTAATAGTGCTCTTTGCGAGCTTTAAGTAAGAGTGTAATCACAGTCCGCCGAAAGGATTGCCAAGTGGTCGTGAAACTTTTTTGAATAATAAGAAGAGTATTAAAAACGTAAGTATTATGTACCCAGCTAGCATATACCCTTAAAAACGAAAACTTTTAAGAGCAATGTTCTTAAATATTATTTATATACGTTCTGATTAAGACAGAAACCCTAATAATGGCATATCATAAGTCTTTTTAAGCTATTAGAGCATATATGCTTGTAAAAAAACTTAAAGAAGTATATAAGAAAACGAGAAATGACATCAATAAGAACAGTAGTGTTAGAAACGCACTCTGTAAGCCTAATTCTTAATTAACACTTATACATGCACTATGTAAGTCCTCTCGGTCTTAGAAGTGACTTATCTAAGTATTTTATTAGATATCGGCTGTTATACTTATAACTTATCCTTGCAGACGTATATAAGCAAAGAAGACCGGCGAAGTTCCTTAGGACCTTGGGCCTTGACCGTTACACTGATGATTTATATGCGGGTTTGTAGATCAAAACCAGCGGATTCCAACAGTATAACAATTATAAATCTGTTCTACGGGATAACACAAATATTGGGAGTTAAGTAACTCAAAGTGAGGTTGGTTTACGTAAATTAAACAAATAGCTAATACTTTTTACTTACTATTTATATTGTGTAATTGGTATGTAACTGAAATGTTTACATATATTATTATGCACTTACCGTAATAGTATTCTCTGTTGAATAACTGACAGTATTGCTTCGTCTTGTGTCAAATGCAAACCTAAAGCATTGTTACGAATAAAACGAACGCAACAGTTTATGAAGTTTATCTTTAAAAGAAGTACAATCGGAAGCAATGGTCGGTGTCTCACCACTGCTAGAATACTTAGACAGTACTTAGAGAGTACGTAGTACTTAGAGAGTCAAACAAGCAGGTAATCAATGTCCGTTGTGTAGGCGCGGGTTGTTCATGAAAGTCCGTAATACGTAGCGTAAATCGATCAATCAAAAATCACTAATTTATTTATTATGTGATGTATCAATGAATAAGTCAATCTCAATACTACCTAAATTAAATAAAAATACAATGATCAATTCGTACAAATCGAAACAATAGGCAGTTTTTCTACTGGCAGTATTGTCCTTCGACTACACGTGATATGCGTCCTTGGTTAGGTGGTTATTATAATTAATTACAATAAATGGTTCCCCATAGAATTATTAGTTGTTTTTTATTCCACAAGTTATTAAAAAATACACTATGATTTTAGTTAAAGTCGGATTCCTGTAATGGTTAGGCCCAAATTCGCCGATCTCCTTTATGTTACATTTATAAGAGCAATAGTATTATACGCGCACTTTATAAGCCTAATTATTCTTGATTCTTAATAAACTCTTATAAATGCATTTTGTAAGATCACTCGATCTTAGAAGTGACTATGTAATAGTTGGCTCAAAATCACCAAGGTTGCAAATTTCAAGATTGGTTTTATGCCAAAAAAATTTCAAGCTACAATGACGACTCTTAGTTTATACTGTTGCAAAAGTTGTATATTATTAAACTTTGACAGGGCAGCGCACAGAATTCTATACTTTTTTTGGAATATTGCTTTTTAGTGAATGTCTTACTGAAAATAATCAATTCGGGAACGTTTTTCTAAGTTTGATAAAATGAACAAAAACAAAAGAAAGTACATAACTAAAGGATTTTTTAATAACATGGGTATATTATGTATCCATAATATATAAACAATATTGAAAATAATAAATACAAAATTTTTTACAAACAAAAGACGTCAAAAATTTAAAAAAGTTGCTATTATCACGCATAAAATGGAATTAACGCTACATGAACAGAATAAAAGTTCTGTAATGTAATAAACTATGTTTTTTCTAAAAAAAATAGCTAATTTATGCGTATTTTATTGAAAATTGTTATGTAGTTATGTTATATAAATGATATATATTTAGTAGGTATCTTTTTTGCGCCGTCTATCTTCTTTTTCTAACTCTTTTTACTGGTTGACTGGTAGAGAATGTTTTTAGCATTAAGTCCGCCATTTGTACTTGATTTTGTGCAATAAAGTATAAATAAATAAATAAAAAATAAATGTTCCCGGAAATTACCAACTATTCTGGTTCATTTTTACATCTCTTTTTTGAAGTTATTTTTTAAAGAATGAATTTTCTGCTTCATTCGAACTATAGTTTCTTCCTGCTTTTTATTTTTCAGTATGCTTTCGCCCTATCTTTTCGAACAGTTTTTCTCCCTACTTGTCTTTTCTCTGAAGGTACTGCGGCTAAGTCGTCATCTGATTGTGGCGGCGCATTACTTATTAGATTTGCAAAACCTTTTTCTTTTTTCTGTATTTTTTCTATGCTTTTTTCCAATATTTTCTTTGCTTTTGCTTCTCTCGTTCAGTCATATCAGTAATTTCTGCTTTTATCTTTTTATAGTATGCCCTGTCCTTAGCCCGTTTAATTTCTTTCTGTTGTTCAGTCATCTTATCCAAAAACTTTCTTTTCCTAGCATTTGCCTTTTTTTTTTGGCGCAAATAAGCTGCACTATCCTATTTAAGCTTTTTTAAGTTTTTTTTCTTTATCAGGGGTCTCCATTACGCTGTAATTACAAAACAACGAATTTGTAAAATAATTTTATGAAAAACTTCAAGTGAATCGCCCTTAGAAACAATAATTATCATTCCGAGAACGCAAATCATTTCAAGAACGTTCCAGAAATGACCGTTCTCGAAATGACGATTTCAAATAACCGCGCATTTTTTTAAACGGCAGCCATATTCGACAGCAACTCTCGCTTCCTTATTGTAAAATATTTGAGGTTAACAGTTGTTAAACAACACTATAGAAGCTATCATTGCAATATTTTGATTGAAAAACGCGTTTCCCATTTGACGACCTATTGATGTACGCTCTGTAAATAATGAATTGAAAGACACTTACCACTTATTTTAATTTCTTTTAGCGAACTACTTTCTTCACAGCCACTTTGTTTACAACTCTCTCTACAGCTGTTCCATAGACTAAAGAGGGATGCGTTCGATATTTTTTTTTTCGCGCAATCAAAGCTGCGTTCACTAAAATGATGCTTACATTGTCGGACATTATATTTTGACTTACATTTTTTAAATTCGTTTTTCTTCTTTATTAATGCTTGCAATAATTTAATATTAGATACAATTGAAGGTGAATGGGTATTAATAACCGTTAATTTTTTTTATTTTATGACTATTTCTGGTGTTATCTTTTAAGAATTGCTTCTAAGGACGCGTTCTCCAAATGATTTCTTGTACTTATTTGTCCATATAAAATGTAATAGTTAAGACTTTTTAATTATTTTGTGTGATGTGTGGTTAAAGTAAACACAGTTAAGTGTTTACTAATGCTAAAATGTTAAAAAAAAAACAGAATTTAGGCATTTATTTGCTGCCGAAGTGGATTTACCACCTTGGTGATTTTGAGCCAGTTATTAAAGAGTACTAGCACGTCAAATGTCTTAGAAGCTTACATAAATTGCAATTACAATTCTAAAGCATTGCAAAAAAGTCAAAAGGTGGTCTACCAGGAACTTCCCTGTTTGTCTTTTAGCCTACTTTTACTTTAATAAGGAACCCTAAAGTTTATGAGCCATGGCAGCGTTCATTAAAAAATGTGATTTAGTTTGATTTTAGAAGTGCGGTATAAACCTTAAACAATGGTAATGCACTTATATTTTTTCTTGTTAAAGCCCTTATAAGGCATAATTGGTGGTAATAGCGACATTTTGATATTTTTCATTTTTAATATAATATTTTTTTAAATGAAATATACATTATTGAAAAGGCCCGTAAAAATATTATGATTCTTATTTCAAAATACTCGATAAAACCGACTTCGCTATTTAATAACCGTTAGTAATGCGTAACAAACATGAAATTTTACTTACACATTTTGTAGGAAAGTTAATTAAAGAGGACAATACATAATACTTACGTTATTTATACTCTTCTTTTTATTCAAAAAAGTTTTACGAACCCTTGACAATCCATTCGGCGGATTGTGATTACACTCTTACTATAAGCTCGCAAAAAGCACTACTAGTGATATCACAGTTAGAGCAGCATTAGTAAGTGCAATTTAAGGGTAAATGCCCATAAATGATGCTTTTATAAGTCATTTGTAAGTCTGTTTGGTATTATTAAAGCATCGACAAGAATTTTGTAAGATTGGAAATACACTTCTCGAGACCATTTTAAGGTATATTGAAGGGTGAATAGACTTATGAAGTGCGCCCAAATCCACACGTATAGCAGTCTATAGGAGTTATATAAGACTGGTAAAATCATACTCTTGGGATGTGTGTAAGAGGAAATTTTGCTAGTTGGGTTTTTTTTAAAATATTTATTAGACTCCTAGAGGTAACTAGGGGTTAGTGCCGCAGGTTTCTGTCCTCTCACCTACTGATACTGAGTGGTAGAGCCACGCTGCGTTGCAGCACGCATTGGGCCGGCTCGCCCGGCGTAATACCACCCTCTCACGAATATTCGGCGTGAAATAATGGCACTTGGGGCTGTTGTTTTTCGTCCGACCAGTGAGGGTACCGGAGGCCCTTCCCCCCCCCCCCCTCCTAATTCCTATTCCTTCCTTAAACCTATTCCTCCCTTAAAGGCCGGCAACGCGTCTGCGATTCCCCTCGTTTTGCGGGTGTCCATGGGCGGCGGTGATTACTCTCCATCAGGTGACCCGCCTGCTCGTTTGCCTCCCTCTTTTATTAAAAAAAAAAACTCTATTTCTTCTGCATATGAATGACATGTCGTCCTTAGGCAATATTCATTGTTATGCGGATGACAGTACGTTGCACGAGCGGTGCAACGTACTGTTGTTTAATTCACTTTCCTACAAAATGTGTAAGTATAATTTCATGTTTGTTACTCATTACTCACGGTTATTAAATTGCGAAGTCGATTTTATCGAGTATTTTGATATAACAATCACAATATTTTTACGGGCCTTTTCAACAATGTATCTTTAATAACAAAATAATATTATATTAAAAATGAAAAATATCGAAACGTCGCCATTACCACCAATCATGCCTTATAAAGGCTTTAACAGAACAATATAAGTGCATTACCATTGTTTAAGGTTTATACCGCACTTCTAAGATCAAATTCAACCACATTTTTTAATCTACGTGGCCATGGTTCATTAACTTTAGGGTTCCTTATTAATGTAAAAGTAGGCTAAAAGACAAAAAGGGAAGTTCCTGGTCGACCACCTTTTGACTTTTTTGCAATGAATTAGAATTGAAATTTCAATTTATCTAAGCTTCTAAGACATTTGACGTGCTACTGATCTTACAAAATGCATTTATAAGAGTTTATTATGAATCAATGGTATTTAGGCTTATAAAGTGCGCATATAATACTACCGGTCTTACAAATGTTATATAAAGTAAGTTAATATACATCTATAAGAATAAGCTATAAGTAACAGACGATATCTAACAAAACACTATGTAATGGCGTTGTGACGGAGACCCGAAATGAAACAATGTCTTGCGTTGAATCAATCCTCTTTATCCTCTAGTGTATCATCTTAAATACTAATTAACATCACATCTATACGTGACTAGAGGAAGGACGCCTTGTCAATCAGGAAGACCTTAATTATCACGTACTATTGAGTACGTGCTGATAGTGTAATTCACTATATCACACCTCCCCTGAAAAGGCTAGGCATCCCTTCCCTGAAAAGTAAACTCTTATTTTCTAAATATCTTAGTCCTATTCTTATGAACTATATATTCTTTATTATTCTTTAATATTTTTACATTAGTACCTAGCTCTTCTAAAACTTCAAATGGACCTAAATACAAGTCATTCAATTTATTATAATTTTCATTCTTATACAAGAGTAGATCACCTTTTTTGTAGTGTACTTCCTTACAATCTAAATCATAATTAGTTTTTCTACTTTGTTTTGATATTAATTAGTTGTTCCTGGCATCATTATGAGCTTTTTGCAATCTAAATTTTAACTCCGATGGATAATTGTCGTATACATATAAGGGATCAACTTTACTAACTAAATTACTAGGTACGTTACATGTTTTCCCAAAAACTAGTTCATAAGGGGAGTATTTGGTACTAGTATTTACAGAATTATTATAAGCAAAGCACCAATATGGTATCCAGGTACTCCAATTTGCCGACTGATTCTGTGTTTGTATTCTCAAGTAACATCCGAGATGTTTGTGCCAGTTTTCTAGCGAACCTATACTCTCATGATGATAGGGTGTTGAATTTAACTTATCAATATTTAGCAATTTACATACTGTTTCTAACGTGGAATTAATAAATTCCGTTCCACAGTCAGTCGCAATAACCCTGGGAGTACCATATCGTGAAATAAAATTTTCAGTAAAAACCCTAGCAACAGTTTCAGCTGACTTATCAAGTATTGGGTAAGCTTCTACAAACTTTGTCAATTCGCATTGTATTGTTAATATGTATTTATTACCCAAATTATCGACCTCCAACGGCCCCACAATATCTAAATATAATTTTTCAAAAGAAGTAGATGCTGTAGTGGTTATTACCATTTTCTCTTTATTATTTTTATTACAAAATTTCTGCTTTTGGCAATCTTTACAGCGAGTCACATATTCAGTTATGTCTTTTTGCATATTACTCCAAAAATATTTTTTTCGAATATTCTTAGTCATTTTATTTATGCCTACATGACCCCTTGTCGGCAATAAATGATAATCATTTAGTATAACACGTATCAAGTCTTTATTTGTAACATGTTCAACTTGGTTATTAATAATACATAACCGCGGTAATTCTTTATGTTTCATGAAAGTTTGGGTCAAAATTTTAATAAACTTTTTATTAAACCCATTTTTAATCACAACGACTTCTACAATATTATATTTTTTACATAATGCACTCAGTTCTCCTATCGTTGCGTCTCGGCGCGCCTCCGTTAGTAGAGATTCCTGATTTATGTAAATAGTAGAGTCACTAAATAACATATCACCCGTCTGTGAGACGTATCTTTTCTTTTTTCTCAACTTCACGAAGTTCACGGCCTCCTTGGTCGAGTGGCTTTGTACACCGGTTTTCATGGTGTCGCCATCTCTGAGGTCCCGGGTTCGAACCCCGGTCGGGTCAATTTAGAAATTATTGTTTTCTAAATTGTCCCGGGTCTGGGTGTTTTCTATGTATGATAAGTATGTATTTAAGTATTTTAAGTATGTTTATCCGTTGTCTAGTAACCATTTAACGAGTTTCTTCGAAGCTTCTCTTGGGCTAGATAATTGGTGTGATTGTAGGAAAGATTTATTTATTTATTTTATTTATTATTTTCATACGAACAAATATCTAACCTTACATCATTTTGTGATTTCTGCATAATATCTACCACTCTTGGTTGCCTATGATCAACAGGGGGCTCAACCCTGCTACTTCCAGAGGTAGCGGGTTCATTATTTTGCTCCATGGTTCTTTTCATTGAACGGGTTACTACCCCCAAAAAATTTGAATTTAGATTTTTTAACTCGTCTGATGTTATAATGACTCTCGATAAGGCATCTGCCGTTACATTTTCGGAACCTTTTATGTATTCAATATCGAAATCATATTCTTCTAAACAAAGTCTAAACTTAGTTAAACGGCTACTAGGATCTTTTATGCTAAATAAATGAACCAATGGTCTATGATCTGTTAATATTTTAAATTTTCGTCCGTATAAATATGGTCGAAAATGTTTTATAGCCCACACTACCCCTAATAACTCTTTATGAATGGTTGGGTAGTTTATTTCTGAACTGTTTAATTGTCTGCTTGCATAAGCTACGGGCTTATTATTTCCATTTGATAATACAGCCCCCAAGGCTACCCCTGACGCATCGGTTTGCAACCGGAAAACATTATCTTTTCCAAAATCTGGATAATCTAAGACAGGAAATGAACTAAGTGACTTTTTTAAGGTCTGAAATGCCACGTCACATTCTTCCGTCCACTGAAACTCGACATGTTTCTTACAAAGACGGTTTAGTGGGTACACTATTGTGGCAAAGTTTTTTATGAATTTTCTATAAAAGTTCGCAAAAGCCACAAAACGACGAATCTCATTTACATTTTTAGGTACTGGGAACTTTTCCAAGACCTCGATTTTACTGTTGTCTGGCAACACCCCGTTTGGCGTAATAACATGCCCTAAATAATTAATTTCTTTCCTCAAAAATTCGCACTTACAAGGGTTTAGTTTTAAATTAACTGACCTAAAACTCTCAAATACACTCATTAAATTTGTATTATGCTGCGATAGGCTTTTCCCGAAAACTATTACGTCATCGAGATATAGAAAACATATCTCGTGATTTAAACCCGATAGAGCCATAGACATAAGTTTAGAAAATACGCTAGGACTCGTTTTGAGACCCATAGGTAATCTTTTCAGTTGATATTGCTTATCAGCTGTAAAAGAAGTGAATTTCCTACATTCTGGTGATAACCCTAGCTGGTAATAACTAGAACTGAGGTCTAAATGAGAATAGTATAAGCATCCCGAAAGTGAGTCAATAATTTCTTGTATATTTGGTAACGGGAACTTTTCGTCTACTATTTTTTTATTTAAAAGTCTATAATCTATTACGATTCTCCACTTTTTTTCACCGCTACTGTCAGCTTTTTTCGGAAGTAATAATAATGGAGAAGACCATTCGCTGGTACACTCTTCGATAATATCTTCTTCTAACAATTTACCTACCTGTTTTATTAACTCAGCCTTCTGAGCGTGCGGTATTCTATACGGTTTGACATAAACAGGAGACGCGTCATTTTGCAGTTTAATGTTGTACTCGTATAAGTTTGTAACGGATAGCTTATCACCCGGCATATGAAAGATATCTGCATATTTTGCACATATTTTCTCAATAGACCGTCTCTCTTCATCACCAAGATATGTTTTTAATTTAAGAAAATCGAATAGTTGTTTAACCCTCTCGACAGATTTTCCGTTTTCCGTATCAAAAGAGCATACGAAATAATCCGAGTATTTTCTAATTTTCGGGCTAAAGTTATTTAATTTTACATCTTCTTCCCGTGTGTTTAAAAATCGCACCGGAATCTTTTTCCCGTCTCCTACTACCACGGCGCCTGCTACAAATACGCCTGCAATAACTTCCTCCGCTAAAACGACACATTCGCCCTTTATCTCTGACGAAACATATTTTACGACCTCACATCTCCCTGGAATAGTCGTTATTATGTTTTTACCTAAGCCTAATTCTAGACTTATCTTATCCTGTAATGTAACCAGCTTATTTTCATAGTTAATTTTACAACTATATTTTAAAAATCTTCTCCTAAAATTCCATCATTTTTACAGTGGAAGTTGCTAAACACATAAAACTTATGCCTAAAATTATAATTGTTAACACATAAGTCTAGATAAACATAACCTATTGATACTAAATCCCCACATACTCCTTTAATCTTAATTTCATCCCTTACTAGCTTTGCGTCGCGGGACACGCTACGGAGTTTATTTAACCAATCTAACTTTAAAATTGAAATGCTTGCTCCTGTGTCTACTAATAGAGAAATTTGAGTTTGACTACAAGTAAAACAAACGTAATTACCACTACCATAACTACAAATATCTACCTCAGCGCTATTCAGAACGAAAAAAATCATCGCTATGATGTTCGTTCTGACGTATACTCTGACGTTCACTTTCGTTCTCGTCATTAGACTGTTCTGCTGAGTCAACTAAGAAATGTACATTCCTACGTTTATTATGAGGTGACGTAAACCTGGTGTTGCGGTGACCCTGAAACCTATTCGAGTTATAGTAGGCACGACCCCGACCTTGCTGACTCGTCGCGTTGTTGTTACGTGGCTTATTATATTGTTGATGATAGTTTTTATTTATCTTTTCAAATCGCTGGTTCGAAACATAGTTAACATAATTGTTTATTGGTGGTTTCACTACCGAGTCTTCTTGTTCTAAGGCTATAGTTATTGCCTGCCTAACTGTGCTTACGGACCTAGACGTAACTATAATGCTTGTACGAGCATTGTTTAGGCCGTCAGCGAAACGCTTGATAGCCATTTTTTCATTAATCGGCTTTAATAAATTATATGCCGACTCGTCTCCATTAGCCTGTGCTGTACTTAAATCGTTGGACATTTTTTCGATTTCACTACCAAACACTTCTATGGTCTTGTTTCCTTGCCTACATCGTAGCATTCGGTCTAAAATGGCTGTGTATGATTTAATCGGAATTAAAACATTTTTTATATCTTTTATTAGGTCTGCCACAGACACATAAGACTTATTAATTTTTGTTTTAGCACTGCTAGAAAGACGAGTTTTTAAAACAAAATTGATTAACAGAGGCTGGTCCTCGTTTCTAAGGGTACTACTATAATACTCTATTCCGTCTATTAGTTGGTTAATTTGCGTTTCGTCGCAATCTACTACTGGGAGGAGCGTGAGCGCGACTTTTAGATCGAACGTGGCCATGGTTGTGATCGTTTCTGAATGATGCGGGTTAACGAGTGACTCGATTTCCTCAAAATTACATAAAAACTTTGACGATATTGCTTTTGTTATTTGTAATTCTACAGCATCTATCCCTTTTTTACATAAGTCTGCAGATATTTGTTCAAAAATATTTTTAATTTCCTTTGCTCTTAAAAACTTATTCTGCCCCTTAGCGGAATAACGTTTGTCCTTACTTAATTTAATAATAGAGTCTCTAATAGCCTTAAGCTCACTCAAGAGTTCTGACAGGTTTGCCATGAACACACTTTAGAAAAAAAAAAAAAAATCACTCACACACACACATAGATTCTTGGTAGCATAGTTATATTAATTCGTGCTGGCTTACACGTTCTGTGCTGGTCCAATTGCCCGTCGAACCGCTCTGAGAGTACAACGACGCCCGCCGCTACCCGCTAGTACAACGACGATGGTCAGTAAAAAGATCTCTGAAAGTTGCATCCCAACGGCCAAGGGAGTTGATGCTGCCGCCGATTGAGTTGGTGATTGACTGACAATAATATTGTCTTTAGATTGTGGGTTTCCCATAGTTAAACAATTTTGGCTTACAGTTTTTCTTCTTATTTCCTTCGTCCTTCTTGTAGGCCCGTGTAGCACTATTTTCCTGATATTTTGTAGACTTCAACTAGCGATTTCGCGGCGCGGACTTGTGACACCATGTCACGGTCGCCATGTAATGGCGTTGGGACGGAGACCCGAAATGAAACAATGTCTTGCGTTGAATCAATCCTCTTTATCCTCTAGTGTATCATCTTAAATACTAATTAACATCACATCTATACGTGACTAGAGGAAGGACGCCTTGTCAATCAGGAAGACCTTAATTATCACGTACTATTGAGTACGTGCTGATAGTGTAATTCACTATATCACAACTAATTAGTAAAGTCACTTCTATGCATGTGTTTCATGTTAATCTATATGTTGTTCGTGTACCGTGCACCGACAGGCCCCGCCAGAATACCAGCGCATAAGTGTTAATTAAGAAATAGGTTTACAGAGTGCGTTTATAACACTACTGTTCTTATTGCTGCCATTTCTCGTTTTCTTGTATACTTCTAAAAGTATTTTACAAGTATAAATGCTCTTATAGCTACCCCTCAGCCCCTAAGCGGTCGCATGAGACCGCACCTACAAAAACACACTTGACTTTGTACCGTGTTTTCATAGACTTACAGACTACTTTAGTATGAACAAGTTTGATCATTTCGGTTCTGTGGTACATTTTATGCATTGTGATCGCGAAATATCGGAAAGTCTATGCTCGATTCTGTCAAATTTGACGTTGACAGTTGCGCCAATTTTTGTGTTAGAAAATTGCCACGAGTGAGTGGTTAAAAAGACTTATGATATGCCATTATTAGGATCTCTGTCTTAATCAAAACGTATATAAAAGTTTATTATTTTATTATTGGTCACCCATGCAGTGACCTAGCATTGCAAAAGCTGCTGCGCCATCGATCTATAACATAATAGACCGGTCGTGGGACATTAAAATCCATCTAAAGAAGTTTTGATATACTATAAGTTTTCGTTTTTGCTGAGTGTATAGATTAGGTGGATTGTGAGCTACTTTTAGAAGTTGGAAGTTTGATAACTGTGCTCTAAGTATGGTTTAGGTATTTCATAATATTTAATGTAACGTAATTAATATAGATATAAAGTTTGAAATGTTGAGTGTTTAATAATAAGAACTATCTTATCTTCGTGTTGTATAATTTTTAGATAGATAATATATGTGGAACTATAAAAATTACAAAATCACTCTTTTTGTCTTTGAGTAAAATTTTAAAATTTCTGAAATAATATTTTAAGACTTTCAGTGGTTAGTGGTATACATTTTGAACAAACTATTGAAAGTTAAGTGCTGTGCTTCTTTGATAATTTCATTTTTCTTCCGTAACATACGCATTAATAAATTAAAATTGACAGAATCTTATTATAAATGGCCTTTTTTATACCATACAAAAAATTAGATATTTACTGAAAACCTTAAAAATTATTTTAGAAACATTGAAATTTTATTCGAAGACAAAAAGAGTGATTTTGTGGTTTTCGTTGTTCCACATTTATAATCTTTCTAAATATTTTACAACACGAAGATAAGATAGTTCTTATTATGAAACACTCAACTTTTCAAACTTTAATTCTACATACATTACGTTACACGAAATATTATAAAACACCTAAACCATACCTAGAGCACAGTCATCAAACTTCTAACTTTTAACAAATAGCGCACAATCCACCTAATTCATACACTCAGCAAAAACGAAAACTTTTAGTATTATCGTAAGTAATTTTCTTCCGGTTACGCGACTATAATTATGTATTTTTTTATTATTTGCTTACAAAACAAAAATTATGTTTACAGATTGAATATTATTGATACATATAAAAACATTGTCCTTTAGTTATTCATTAATTGAATGTGTTGATAACAGCCGTGAAAGCATTTCATCAGTTCCGATCACAGAATGTGGTTCCGAAAAAGCAACATACCTTTTTATTGTATTCTTATTAGACTACAAAAAAAGTCAGCCTTAATAATTAAGCTTTAACAATGTACATTACTAAATGCTGTAAAACCAGCTAACTAATACCATTATCATTCCCCTGGAAGCCAACAATAAATAATGCGCCGTCTTCGCCGATTAATAAATCTAGCACTACATTAGCATTTCTCATTTCCCTGGCTGTAAAGGTTGAATATTAAACAATTTTTTATCACATTCCAGGGAACAAATTTGAACCCTTCCTCTTTTCCATTCGCTTGTTGGCGTTCATTTAAATTTTCCCCTTGTTCATGTCATACTTTAAAAATCCAAGGGATTTAAGTACATCGTGTAACCGTATAGGTACACGTAGGTACTTGGATAAGTTTAAGTTGAAATATACAATGTGATAGGGGTGGTAGTTCTAAACCGTAAAGGCTAAGTACTATATCTAATTTCATCGACAAAAAAAATAATATGGGGGGTCCAACCCTCTCCCCCTATAATTTATGACCATTTTTACTTTATGCGATATCAAAGGTTTCATACGTCGGAGAAACATGCAAAAAATAGTAAACGGTAGCTAATGACACTGGCTAACTAATAAATTACTTTGTTTCAAATGTTTCAGATTATTTTGGTGAGAAAAAATATCATTACTTAATTATTTTGTGATTCAAAATCACTTTTTTTTATGTGCATATTATTTTTTTTGTCGATGAAATTAGATGTAGTACTTAGCCTTAACAGGTTAGAAGTACCACCCCTATCACATTGTATATTATGTTATACATACACATACATATAATTACGACTATTATCCCCGAAGGGTTAGTCAGAGATTAGGCAATAAGGACAGCAAAAGCAGTCCTCTACCATAGTACACTTTTCACCAAATAGAGACTGCACATGTAGGTACTCAGCGTGAGAGGTGGTGAGCCCATCGCCGCTCTATGCTGTTGGATGTATGTGCAGTCCGTAGTCCGTTAGTCGCCTTTTACGACACCCATGGGAAGAGAGGGGGTGGTAGTATTATTTCACCGCTGCGCGACACGGTTCACACAAATATGTTATAAAGTTACTATTATTTTGTTTATGCTGCCGCCCAACAGTGGCACAGTATGGATATAGGCTATAAACGGTATCAGACACAGACCCGATTACCAGTAAGGGGTAGACAACATTTTAGACATTATTAAAGTTCTTGTCGAAGAAAAAATACAATAGTTCACCAACTATCCTTGTCATCAGTCAAGGTCCGAAGACCGAAATAATTCGCCGCTAATAATGCCTTATACAATAGCTTGTACGTACTCATTCATTTACGCTCAGGGTCGGGCAATTCCCTAAATGGTTATTTAGGTTGGTTAGGGACTGGCTTGGGCTCATAATACCTGTCGATTTAGCATGAGTGTCAAGGTCAACGGACGCTAAGGGATTGCTGCCAGATTTGTCTAGTCAATTCAAAATAGCACACACTGTTAACGAAAACTACGAGATTCACCCGAAGTTTTTAGGCTCCATTTTTAATTAACTTTACTGTACAATCCTAATGTCACTAATACTAATATTACTTTTAATTAATTTAATGCTTACCGCGTAAGTAATAATTGAGTACTACTAATATTATTTAAACTATCGTTAACAATAATTAATTAATAATCTAACATAATAAGCTTTCGGTTTTTTATTTGTAGGAAGTAATATTGTTTTCTGAGGTTTCTCTCTCCTCTCTCCCTGTGACCAAGGACCCTGTAAAGGATTCGAAACGTCAGGATAATATAAAAACTATGTAAATAGTAAATTAAACGCGAGTTAATCCGTAAAAAGTGTTAAAAAGTGTTTCATTTCAATGTAGGAAGTAATCTATGTATTTGGCGTTTTGACGGGACGTTTTAGTTTGCTTAAATAGGTATAAAAAAAATTAATTATAAGTATTGATAATTCTACTAAAATTATATCCTTTTTAATTTTAACTTAGAATGATTTTAGAACTTTAGAAAAGCTGATATACCTAACCTAGTGTAAGTACCTAAACCAAGGAGTTTACTTTTAGCAACGTTTCAGTAGGTTATAGTAAGTAATGACGTCGTCATCATGAGTTAATAATGAATAATCCAATCTCATCCGCAACATTACCTACATTAACACTGTAGTTATAACACTTGAATAATATATTATTATGGCTATATTAGCGGTTGTCCGGGCGCCACGTCAATACGTACCGTACTGTACTTGTACATACATACCCCTTCCCTGTCCCATGAATCACATATGATACATAACAATTGGTTGTCAATTGTTATAATGCAAGCGAACCTGTTAAATTCACGACTATTATCCCTAAAGGGTTAGTCAGAGACCAGGCAAATGAGGACCACAAGCAGTCCACTGCCACAGTCCACGTTTCTCCAAATGCACATGTGCTCAGCGTGACTGGTGGTGAGCCCATCGCCGCTCTAAGCTGTTGGATGTATGTGCAGTCTTTGGTGGTATTAGTCACTATTATGACACCCAAGGGAAGAGATGGGTCGGTAGTATTCTATTATGGCGAGGTATTCCGAGCGCTTCTCTCTCGCTCTCTCGACGGTACGATGGTACGGGACGGTTATAACAGCGAAGCGGCGGCGGCGTGAACAGGCGCGTTTTATACGTTTTTTGCCTTTACAGGACAAAAAAGTGAATCACACTAATATTATGGGCGAAAGTTTGTGAGTGTGTATGTTTGTTACTCTTTCACGTAAAAACTACTACTTGGATTTGGATGAAATTCGGCATACAGATAGTTCATAACCTGGATTAACACATAGGATACTTTTTATCCCGATATTCCCACGTGAACGGGAACCACTCGGGTGAAACCAGGAGCGGCCGCTAGTAAAAAAATATGTGTCTTTTGCATTCACTAGATATTAAAAAGTTTCTTCTGTTGGTAAAAAAATTAAGTCATTTGTTAATGTTTTATCTGTATTACAGCTCTTTAAAATGTTGAACAGAGCTATCTTTGAAATTATTTTCTATCGAGTGAAGTATTACCAATCGTGTTTCAGTCTTTAAGAGTCATTAGATAATTAATAAGTTCAACTATTATAAGTATGAATTTCAGAACTGCATGATTTATATTGGTGGCGGTACAATCAATCGAAATTGTTGAAAACGGGAAAAGAGCGCCATTATGACGCTCAATATTGTAATATTGTAGCTCTCCGTTTGTCAATTGCTGCTGACTGTTTGCAGTGGGTTTGGTTTAATTTAGACAATCCCTCATTTTAGTTTTAGTTTTTACATGCTACGTACTTATTTTAGTTTTAGTTTTTACATTTTTTTTACATGCCTAATAATTTGGATAATTTTGTGCACGCATCCTTAAAGTTATAATCTAGATCAATGTTTAGTTTTATGATTGAAACTTGTTTTGTGTGTCTTTAATAAATAAATAAATAATATGAGCCGCCACCACATAGCACACTATTTACTCTATTGTACTGTACCACAGAATAACTAATGTGTACTGTACTGTACTGTACTTGTGATTGTGAAATACGCGAGTGCCCGCATAAAAGCAATCTTTTGGTTAGTGAGCCAATATTAACAGCCGATTCTATCAAAATACAATTCCTACGTTTCACTTTGAGCTTTACGTTTTGAGAGTGTATTACAAAATAAACGTACAAATAAACGAGCAAAGTGTAGAACGTCGGGTGTAGAAACAACTGAAATTTAATTAAACGTTAAAAATGTTGTACCGGTCTTTTTTCTATGTTTTAATTAGACAATGAGGAAGCGCTTGGCCTTTATCTCACCTGCTGGTAAGTGACGATAAAGGCAAAGAAAGTTTACTACACCTGGAATCCATCCACATTTATTAAGGAACTGGCTCTGTTATCTCTAACTGTAGGAACACAGCAACGGGCCGCTAGTTAAATAAAAAACAAACAGATTATCGGAACTTATAATAGTTTATAATACAAAGCAATTGTTTTATTAAAAACTACATACCTACTACAGAGAGAAGAACGATGATGAAAATCTCGTGAATCTCTCTATTCTATTACGCTGCACTTTGTATTGGGTAACTGTCTCTTTAAAATGTTGTCTAATGTCAACTGTCAGACAGTTGTCAAGTTAAACCTGACACTGTAGGTCAATGATTTAAAAGGACAAATCAAGGTAATTGCCTGAGTTTCACTCAGTCATACGTCAGTCAGTGTCACGTCAACACGATTTACACACGATCGTTACCTTTAAAGTTTTTGATTTGTTAATTGGTTAAAATGCCTTCTTTGTGTATCCAGAAATTGTAAAAATTATACTGCAACTGTAAGAGACAATAAAAATGTCTTATTTCATTCGTAGGTATTGTAAATATAAATTTAAAATACAAATTTTCATTAAGTGATGAGATTTGCCATGTTGCCAATCCGATATGCATGAGTGAGGAGCGTATACTATGTTTTCTGTATGAGTGAAAGAGAAAAACAATGGCGGCCCAGATAGCGCATAAATTCTATGAGCTCATTGATCAACTATCAAAAGTCAAAATATTGTCTATCTCTTTTTAACAATAGGCTAATGATATGGTTTTCCTATTCGACGTGTATTTTGTCATAGAAACAATTTCGCCATTTTAAAATGCAATTCATTCACGTATAACTAGTCTATTTATAAAAGGTCATTGCTGTAGGTATGTCACTTAATCAAATCAATTACTTACCTCTAAGTTTTACGCTTTAAGTAATAATTACAGAAATGCTATTGTAAGGTTAATATAAAATTATTTGCATAATTCAATTTTAGTCTATTCTTAAATGTATAGAACAATTGACAATCTAGATTTGACACATGTCATGTGTCGGGGACTCGGGGGGGAGAAGGAGGACGGCAGTCAGTGACTCGGTGAGTGAGGCATTCTGGCTTTGGCGCTTGTACTGTGCGGACGGTTAAACGGTTTTCATACTTTATATTGTGTGTGACTAAATGTAAAATACTGGTTGTTAAAAGAAGAATAAAGAATATCTATCCTGGTCAGCAGCGTTCCACTACAAATCAGAAGTGGTAACTACATGCTCACATTCGACAACGTTTTTCTTTAGCAGTGTTAATGCGTAACTACTCGACTGTGAGGTAGCTGAATTCAGCTAGAAATTACCCGCAACTAATTATAAAAAAAAGCCTTTCACACCGATGGTTAGACAAAATGTAGGGAGGTTTCGTGTAGTGTTTGGAATCTTGTCAGAGGAGGGCAGTCTCCTTCTCGGGTCAATCTTCATACCTTGTTGAAGGTAAAGCCAGAACTAACTGGATGTGCCATGGTAGAATTGTGCGCAAACCAATTTAATACCTGGTGGAGATTGTCTTTTGAGAGTGGGGTTTGTCTAGACTGGCAGGGGACAGCATACTAGTCGAAAGCATACTGTAGGATAGGCAGGAAATATTAAGTTAATCATGATTCGTTTGACAAAATTTAGGGTGATTTCGTGTAGTGTTTGGAATCTTGTCAGAGGAGAGCAGTCTCCTTCTCGGGTCAATCTTCATACCTTGTTGAAGGTAAAGCCAGAACCAAGTGGATGTGCTTGGTAGAATTGTGCGCAAGCCGATTTAATACCAGGTGGAGATTGTCTTTTGAGAGTGGGGTTTGTCTAGACTGGCAGGGGACAGCATACTAGTCGAAAGCATACTGTAGGATAGGCAGGAAATATTAAGTTAATCATGGTTCGTTATGGTATGGTTGGGTCCGCCTTAAATTATTTGTGATTCCATCATAGATATTTTGACTAAAACTGTTTTGAGATAATTACTTATTAATATCTGCGCTGGGAATTTGAGATTTTCATCAAAAGACTTAAATTAGGTGACTACTACTATTTAAAATACAATACTACCCTCTTGTTTTTGCTAAGAAATGTTATAATCCCCTACCGATTGCAGTTTAGTTGTAAAGTCTAGGTCAAGGTCATTTGAGGTCAAGATTAAGAGTATGTTCAATTCAGTGGGGTTTCTAAAAGGTTAACGAAATTTTCGTCCGTTTCGCGCTAGGACGCCCCGTTTCCGAGATATCTTGCATTTTCTTGGTAGACGGAGGAAACTCATACAAGTTTTGTTTTGTGTTCGAGCGCCAGATAATGGAGCAAGACGGGAACGACGAAGGACGCCGCTGGCGCCGTCGCCTCGTCGGGATCTGGCGAGGGCTGCCGATTGCGGACATCGCGGGTGTATGGCTGTGACGGCGACGACGACGGGGACAGCTGGAGTCGAGCCTTCTGCGTAGCATGGTGCAGCACAGCGGAATCGGCGCTACGAACGGTTAGAACGCAAGCGAGATAGCCGGGCGGTTGGAGAAGAAGTTGTGAATCGTTAAAGTAGGTAGATTGCTATATTTGGAAAGTGATTAATAAGTTATTATAGCCGGCCGGAAGCCGGCAAGAATAAAAACTTTGTTTAATAGAGGTGCATTTTATGCTTTGTTTAATAGATGTATAGCATTTCCAAGATCTAGAATCTTCAGAACGATACTTTGTTGGGTTGCAGAGTTACTTTGATTGGCTACAAAGCTATATCGTATTATTAAAATATGTAAATTGGTCTAGGTCATGTATGTACCAAGGTGGGCACTATTGGATCTTTATCGACATAAATTAGCTTCCATTAAATATAGATTTCGATGAATAGTTAGATAATGTGACCGTGACAGACCGAAGTCCGGGCAGGCAGAGCTTGTATAGGTGTGGGTATTCGGGCAATGTTCTACGTTACTACTCCACGCCTACCTACTAAGGTGGACAGCTGGAGTAAGCAAAGAGGTGACCACGAGAAAAAATAAATTACATAGATTCAAGACTATTATCCCCAAAGGATAAAATTAGGCAGTGAGGACCGCAGAAGCAGTCCACTGCCATAGTTCACATTTCACCAAATTACAACTGCAAAATGCTCAGCGTGACAGATATTAGGCCCATCGCCGCTCTATGCTGTTTGATGGATGCGTAGTCTTTAGTCCGTTAATCGCCTTTAACGATAGTCAAGGGGAGAGAGGGTGGTAGTATTCTTTTAGTGAGCCGCTACACGACCCGAAATAAATAAAAACTTAAAATAATTAAGTACTAGGTAGGTATCAGCTTTATTTGCAGACAGTAATAGCACAGTATTAGAAGCTGAGGCTGTGGTAATAGTTATAATAAGTGGAGATATATTTCGCGTCTAGAGATTGTTATAGATTAATATAAACATTCAAATCATATTCTATGCATTCAACAAAACAGCTGATAATGTCGTGCCGTGGCTTGCGAGGATGCGCGGGAGTGACTTCGATTGGTGAGGGGACGTAATGCTGAATACTATTTTTTTTTTTTATGCCAAGCCCGTTAAATGACCCCACTCCACCTGATGTTAAGTGGAAATGAGGTCCAGGCGCGAGGACAACTGGTGCAGCGTAAGAGACGTAGCATCAGTCATCCTCACTCTGCCGGCCCACAAAGTGCTTCTCCACGCCTCGTTTGAAAGACCCTATGTCGGTAAAAGACGCTGAGTGACGCAATATCTCTACGCAATTGCAAAGGCTCGAGAGTTTTAGTGACCTCCGCATTGCCGATAATGCGCACAGCGCGGCGCTGCAATCTGTCCAAGGCATCGAGAAGGTACTTTGCGGAGCCGTCCCAAAGGTGAGAGCAATACTCCACGCAAGACCGCACCTGTGTCTTGTATAATAGACACAACTGATCAGGCGTGAAGAATCGCCGCACCTTGTTCAGGACACCGAGTTTACGTGAGGCATTTTTAATCACGGTTTCGATGTAGTCCTTTTGGTTCAGATCGCAGCGGATATCCATACCGAGCATGTTAATACTGCTCTGCAGGCCTAGAGATGTACCCTGAAGAGAAGGAAGGGGAAGGAATGGCGACTTTTTCGCTGTGAACGCGCACACCTGTGTTTTCTTGGCATTGAACTCCACTAGATTATCGGAGCCCCATTTAGAAATGAGATCCAACACCCGATCGAGCTCAATGACTAGATTTGCTCGCTTCATTTCGGTGTCTACCCGCCCAGCCGTTGGGTGACCGTTATATCCCCCATGCACTGTGCTATCATCTGCATAGCAATGAATGTTTCCAAAAGGAAGCATGTCATTGATATGCAGAAGGAACAGCGTGGGGGATAGAACGGAGCCCTGAGGAACACCAGCGTTCACTGACATGAACCGCGAAGCGCATCCATCCGAAAGGACACGGATTTTACGCTCATGCTATGCATGGAAGCTAGCAATCCAGGTACAGAACTGAGCGGGCAAACCGTATGCCGGGAGCTTGGAGAGAAGAGCTTTGTGCCAGACCCGATCAAAAGCCTTGGCTATGTCAAGGCTAACTGCCAGTGACTCGCCACGCTTGTCAATAGCCTCACCCCAGAGATGTGTGACGTACGCTAGAAGATTACCCGTTGACCGTTTTGGCCGAAACCCATATTGACGATCGTGAATTAGGGAGTGATCTTCTAGGTATCGAATAAGCTGTTTGTTCAATATTCGTTCTAGGATCTTACACAACACTGAAGTTACGGCTATAGGGCGGTAATTAGTCGGATCTGACCGATCTCCTTTTTTAGGGATCGGTTGCACATTAGATTCTCTCCAAGATTCCGGCACACAACCCGAAGAGAGCGAGAGACGGTACAGACGCGTTAACACAGGGGACAACTCCGCTGCACACATTTTCAGAACTATTGCTGGGATGCCATCAGGACCGTTAGCTTTCCGGACATCGATTGACTGCAGCTCCGCACGGACATCACACTGCCTGATTTTAATATCAGACATTGTGTGGCCACAGTGAGGAACTGAGGGTGGCTGTGCATCACAGTCATCGATCCGGGAGTTAGCCGCAAAGAGTTTGGCCAGGAGATCGACCTTTTCCTGCGGCTTGTGAGCTAAAGTTCCGTCAAGACATCTCAGTGGTGGCAGCGAGGGTTGGCAGAAGTTGGATTGCACGGCTTTGGCCAGACGCCAGTAGCTACGGCTGCCTGTAGGATGCGTCAGGAGTTCTTGGCCTACTCGTGCAACGCGCTGGGCATCCGCTCTAATGTAGGCCCTCTTACACGACTTGGTGGCATTATTATAGGCTGCTTTTAGCGAGCGAGTTTCGGGATCCCCATGAGCTTTACCTCTGATCCAAGCGCGGTATGCCGTCTGTTTGCTCACAACAGCGCTGGCACACTCGCGATTGAACCAGCGGTTGCGTCTGCCTTTGCTGATGACATAGGAGTGTGGAATATAGTATTCCATTCCTAATACTATCTCATCAGCAACGGCAGTGGCGCTAGCGGTTGGGACCTTCTCACTAAAGCAGCGCTGCCTCCAAGGGACGGATGCAAAATACTCCCGCATACCGTCCCAGTCTGCCGACGCGTAGTGCCAAATCTGGCGTTTCGAAACCGCTGTTGGCGGGCGCGATGCCAAGGGCACTGTGCTGGATATCAAGCAGTGATCCGAGGAACCTAAAGGAGCTCGAATCTCCACCCGGTATCCAGCTGGGCGACTCGTCAGCAGAAGGTCGAGTAAGGAGGGCGCATGGCCAACTATGTCTGAGATCCTGGTGGGCTGGTTCACCAGTTGCGTCAGGTCATGCGTGAGAGCGAATGCGTGGGCAGTTCTATCAGCATGGTCTGTTTTGGAGGAACCTAACCACAACTCATGGTGGGCGTTGAAGTCCCCCAAAAACACCAGTTCCGCCGATGGAAACCGCTCCTGCGCATCATCTGCTACCCGACTAAGATGTTCAATTAGTCGAGTTGTCTCCATGTCGCCGTTATGGGATCGGTAGACGCAGACGTAGACACGGCAATGAGAGCCTAAGTCGACGTGTACCACTAGGAGGGAGAAGGAAGGGTCCTCCAGACAGCGCAGACGGCGACAGCAAACATCCGCCCGAACGAATAAGCAAACTCCGGCTTTGGCTTTGAAGGATTCTTCAAGCACAAAGCCGGGATAGTTCAGGTAGGTGGTGTCAGCTGGGCGGATTATTTGCGTCTCCGTCAGGAACAACATTGCTGGCCGTGCCGTCTCGAGATGGTGGTGGACGGCATTGAGGTTTGCATGGAGTCCGCGGATGTTAGCGAACTCCACCTCAAACGGTAAGGTTGTGGTGGGGGTGTGCACCGCTGTAGTACCAGTTTTGTTGTTAAGCGCTGTCATTTTAGGAGTGGAAAGAGAGAGGCGTGAATCGAGAAAATGATGCCGCGATGCGAATGGTCAAAGTGTGGTGGCCTGTTTCCCCAGGAATTTGCCCACAGACGAGTATTATTAACCTGCCGAACGGAAGGGCCCCCGAACCCCCCCGGGAATGGCCGCCGGGACCCCACCTTCCGGTCACCAACCGGCACGACGGACCACCCCGAGATTATGCGTGGCATGGTGAGGCAGCCTCACGAGCTGGTTAGGCTCGCTTGGGCCCCTGTACTGTGCCACGGGCGGCCAGCGGGACAACCGTTTCTACGGGTCTCCCTGGTCGGCAGGTTAACGAAGTCCTCCTGGCACTGGTTTGACGGAAGCCTCCACAGACCAAATACATCGCAGCATCATCCTCTCGAGCTCTGGTTATACGCTGGCTGATCCCGAAACGCGACCGACAAGCAGTCACTTGACGGGTTTTACACCATGCGTACGGTGGTCACCAACCAGACGGGTCAAGCCCTACCACCAGTGGAGCAGATCATCGCTCGAAAGAGTCCGTTAGTCGCTTTTTACGACACCCACCGGACGGAGAGAGGGGCGGCGATTGGTATTCTTTCTCCGTCACCGCACGGATAAATATTATATTATATTGTGGCTCAGCTGTTGTAATACCGGACACGGCGGAGGCTCAGTTGTTGGCGGCCTTTGGGAGTCTTCATGACAGTTAAGGGGATGGATAAACATGTTATAGTAACAAGGGCTTTATGATATTAACAATGACGGTAGAAGACCTAACTAGACAGCGGCAATTAATTTTGATTAGTTTTGCTATACATAATGGTGAAGGGCGCGGGCCTCCCATAATACTGTGTCTCACTTGTGATAGATTTGGTCATCAATCCAACTATTGTGATGTAAGGCCTGGAAGTGAAAATAGATCCCAATGGGTCGACGTGCTGCTGCGAGAGGAAGATTTCTGCAGACCTCAATAGATAAGACAAATAAAACTTAAACGTTGTCATTACAAACATATTTAGGTGAATAAATAATAAAGGGTCTGGGTTTGTCGCGGTATTAGAGTCATGCCGGGTTTAAATGTGTTCTTAGTGCAAGGCCAAGACCTTCTATAACACATGATAGTCCAGGGTTTAATAAGATAATCCACAGTTAATAAACGTGAGATGCTAATTTTCCATTCGTTCGTACAATCATCATTCAGTTTACCGTAGTGTTTTACTCACAGGTTTTACTAGATGTTCATACTTCTTTTTAGTTAAATTATTTAGTTTTTCTAGTCATACAACAGGTTAAGAGTGAATCACAAGTTAAAATATGTACAATTTGTCTTTTGGTTGTATTTCAACCTAATTGATGTGAGACTAGTGACTTAACTTTCATTTTAGACTAGAGTTGTATCGTTGAAAGCACTATCTAGATTCTAGCTAGCGTGATTGGGGCTGCGTTGCAGTCACTGTGCGCACGTGATTCAATACTGTTTAAACATTTTGTCAGAATTATGAAAATACCTCCGAAAATACTTATGAGTGGAGTGTTCTTAGTTTATTTTGCTGCATTAGGTTGAAAGCGCTATGCGCTCTTATAAGGTATAGCGTGTTCATGTAAAAACAATGAAACACAAAAAAATATATACTGTAAGTAATAGAAATAGTATGTAATCCTGTTGAAAATGGTTGTGCAGTAATGTAAATGGTTTTTAATATTTGACGGTGATTTAAATAGTTAATAGTTAAAGTCGGGGTCGAATTCATTTATTGCAAATTGTTTCGTAACAAATTAATATCACGTCAAAATGTTTTTCGGTTCAAACAATTTTTTTTATTTTAGTATTTACAAAACTTGGTTTTTGCAAATCCTAAAGATTTGGTTTGTCTGCAAGTGCAGTCCCAAATTATAGCAACTAGTCTGATTTTGATATTTATCACCATGTTGAAGGTAAACATAAATAAAATCATCCACTAGAGAACGCGTGGGTTTATCTGCAGCACCGTAGATGGTTCATGCAATCATGTATGTCTTCAGACTCAAACTTAGTTTTGTAATAACGTTATCATTATTCATGGGCTTAAAGTTAGAAATCTTTAGATCATGAATATTGACTTTAAAAGTGATTTGGAAATTCAATTATACTTACTATTGTTTGGAAGTGTTAGTGCTCGTATGGAAATTGATAATGTAGAAGCTGATAACGGCCGCTTTCCGTGGCAGCTTTCGCTATGCTGCCTCGAAGTGCTGGAATAACCTGCCACCACCAGTTCAAAACTGTAAGACGGCTAGCACATTTAAGGTTAAACTAAAAAAGTATCTATTAGAGTTACAGCTTTCCAGCACTAAAGCGGTCGTGCTGTGATAATAATATTTTATTTTATTTTTGTCATTATTTAAATTTTGTTATTTTGTTTTATAGTTTTCGTTTTTTATATTTATTAGCTTGTTTTATTTATGTTTTGTATTGTAACCTTATATATTTATGTTAAAGAAAAACTATCTACGGCTTGATGTTATTTTGATTTTGTAGGCGTAAACTTAAATTTAAGTTAGTTAAGTTTATGTCTGGAGCTGCGCCTTCCTCTTACTGGTTCCACAGAATACCAGCGCCATGGCATGTAAATGTCACGGCATAAGCTGAGTGGCGACCATTTCGGTTGCATAATGTCCACGTTTTTATATCCTTATTTTTAATTGTCCTATTTATGCTCCGAATAAACATTTTTCATTTCATTTGATATTATATTCCTGGTGGTTGGGGACTAATTCCTAGAAGTACCGGCGCACATTTGACAGTCATTAACTAAATAGAAACACGTGATGGTGCCTAAAAGTTCTGCTCTGTTCTTTTGGGAAATAAGGGGAAGAGTAGGTACCTATACAACTTCTTTATTCCCACATAGGACCGTACCTGGTAGTCACAGTTTTTAAAATGACCGTATGTAGGTTTGGTTCGATAATCGGTCTCACAGATCACAGGCGCTAAAAACACTCAAGACAGTGGCAGTTGTTGATCGAATTTTATAAATGAGTCACATGATAAATAATAACAATGAAACGCTAGAGATAGTATAATTAGACAACTGAAGTACTTATTTTATGAATTTTTATTTTTGTTCGATTTTAAATATGTTGGTTTAAATCTTCGATCAACAAAGGTTTAAGTAGATTACGAAAGTTTAAAAGTGTACATGTGTCCGTATCGACGGGTCCCAAGAACAAAGTCGCATCTTCAGAATTATCTAGTTGCAATACGAAGCATTTAAGTGACGGGAATCAGTTACGTAAATTGAAAAGGAAAATTTATAGAAAATTATTGTGTAAGTCATTTCTTTATTTTGTTTACTTGTCTGCGTGTGCTAATGTTTAGTTTTAATGCTATGTTTTATTTAAAATGGATTCTTATGTAATAATCGGTGTTTGTTTTTTGGAATACACTAAGACTTAACTACACTTGCGACTTTATTTTATGAAATATTTCATACTTTCCTATGTCGTACGTGTACATGAAACGGTGTACGTCGATATTTGGCTCTAGAATTAAGTCTTAAGTTGTAATTTTCTCTAAATATTTTGATTTTGTTTATTAGATTTTTCTATAGAAATCTTTTGCGCCCAGTAGGCATTTAAAAAAATGTATAAACTTAAAAACACAATGGAAAAACAATAAGATGCTAAACAATTTAAAAAATAAGCGTAGTAGTAACAAACCTTTGACATAGGAATCTAGTAATAATCAAGTAATCATAACTAACATTCATGAAAAATTATATAGTTAAATAAATAAATAAATAAATAAATATAGTTAGGTGAATATGTAAACCAAATGAATAATGTTCTACATCCCCATTAAAAATCACTTAAATTTTTTTTAACAAAACGTATAAATCTCTTCTATTTTTTATACATAAATATCTTGATGGTAAAAGATTATCACAAAATCTGATAAAAACAAAATTATTTTCTATTTTTGTACCTAAATGAATGCTAAAAGTGTAACTAATCACAGATTCAGTAATCAATATAAAACTTTGACTAATGTCTTAGGTATTCAACTACTAGTATTATTTAACATAAATACGTCGATCGGTTTTATTAAATTTAATCAGTATACGTCTCACTTGTTAAAAAAAATATATTTAGCACTTAAGTCGTCATCAATTGTTAGATTTGAAGGGTAGAGATTTGAAAAAGTTGCATTACTTGCATCTATTACACCTGTATCGCACATGTTCTCTAAATCATTATATTTTGCTTTTGTCAACTCAAGTGGTGAAGAATAAGCGCGCTCCAAGACAGGTACTGCAGATGAGTTTCTTGTATCGTTTCGTACAACCAAGCATTCGAATGATTTCTAATTTGCTAGCGGCCCGCCCGCGCCTTCGTCCACGCTTACTTAGATAGAACCTCATAGTTTAGCCATTAAAAAAAACATATCTACAAAATTTAAACAAAAACCATCCTCAGTTAACGCTTTATCTTTTAGTGAAAACCGCATAAAAATCTATTGCGTGATTTAGGAGAATAGTGCGGTACCACAGAAAGAGGAAAACGGCGACTTTACTTTGTAATGTGTAATGATGATAATGATTTGGCACAGATTTATCAATCTGTAGTGTGTGTACGCCATATAGTTACACACATGCGTCTCCACCCAGTATATAAGCAATAACTTGCGTTAATAAAGGATCATTATATCTGAAATCATCTTTTATTCGTTGCGCGAACCTCCCGCCTTTGCATGGCGACCCTGCCAGTGCTGCCCGTCGTCGGCAGCTCTGAGCAGATGGTTTTACTATTAATAAAAGTGATAAAAAAAGATAGTTGTGAATCTAAATAATTAATGAAGAGTGACTTTTTAATAAATAATAATGTTAAAGACAATTTAATATGTGAAAAGAAACAATAATGTGAGAGAACAGGAGTGAAATAGTATTAAATAATTATAAGAAATACTTAATATAATAAATAATATATGTTGCGTAATAAAATAAAAAAAGTTCTAAAGCAAAATAATTTTTTCGTAAAATACCTAAATAATTAAAATAAAAGGACAATTAATTATTTGGTGAGAATGTGGAGAATCCGCTTTGCTGGCTGTAGACATGATCGACGATGGAACAGTAAAAAGCTGGGTGCCGGGAGTAGATGGTGTCGGATGAGGATAGAGCCGGGAGATGTTGGTGTCCGATGGACTTTGGTGATGGCATGGACAAGGAAGGATACAATGTGCAGAAAGTGATCGGACTATCAATTTTTTCGAAATAAAGAACTTTAAATTTTTTTATTAATTATTTTATGTAAGTGTGTTTATTTTTATTAAGTATATACAACAAGCAGTAAGTAGTTAACAAATTTTTAGATAAAAGATTTATGTTCGAAATGATGATATATTTTATTGTAGGTAATTCGAAGAAATACTAATAGACATGCTGACGATAAGATAAAAAAATATATATATATAAATGAGTAACACTGATTTTAAATTGTTTAAAAAAATTTATTGTTCACATAAGAATGTTCATTTTCATAAAGTTTCCATAGAGTGTTTCTAATTAATTACAGTGAAATTATTGATAAAATTATTGCGAAATTGTAGAATTTGTTTGGTAGGATTATTTTTCGACAAAAGTGAAAAATAATTAGTAGCAATTTATGTTTAGTATTCTTTTGTGTAAATCTTACAGTGAAATCTAGTTGAATTAATTAAATTGATTAGAAAAGGTTTTAAAGTAATGTTCTAAAAATAGATTTCTATATTAGGTCGCGTTTTACAGAAGACCACACAAGAGCTCTTTCTTGGCCACTTTGTTTTGCATTACGTTGTGTCCGCGTAAAGCGATGCGCTCGTCGCTCGCGCACTTCAGGTGCTTATAAGGTATTCATGTAGAAAGATAGCTTGCTTGGTAACAATAATATGAATCAGGATCGAATTAAATTGTTGTTGGAATTAACTCATGTTGTCACTACTTACAAGTACCTATTATTCTTTTGTTACTAGGTAGATGTGTGTGTCTACTTTTCATTTTCCTATTTAAAATGGGGGACTCTACTAATATTTGAACTATTATTTTTTATAAGTATATATTTTCTCGGGGTTAAATATTATGTTAAAAGCTACAAGCAATATTAATTGCTTGAAATTCATTCGAATTTTATTGGGTTTAGTGAAGATAATTAAATAATATCGGATACTACAAACATGAATATGGAAAATGATCTCTCTGATTTGACTAACTTCAAAATAATTATGACGAAATATTAAAAGTAGAGTTAAAGATAAGTGTATATTGTTTTGTAACAGGAAGTTGGAATTTATGATGGATTGTGTAATTAAACATGAGAGTTAGAATTGATAAGTGTTTTAGATTGAATATGATTAGTTTAGTAATGTTTATTAAATGTAGAAAATGTTGATTAATCAGATTCTCACTTTGAACTGATCATCCAAAAACTGAGTTTTTGTGTAATTGATATAAGGAATGTCCGCATGGTTTTGTTTTGATTTGGATCGATGAAGGATAAGTAAAATAATAAATAAAAGAGTAATAAAAATATTTGATGTAACGAATGGTACAATGTAAGGAGACGTATCCTTCATTCGATCATGGTAGGAACGAGCTTCCTCCGTGAGAATAGTTGGAGGCAGCTCATGACGAAGGTGCGCGAGTACGCAGCGTCAGGGTAGGCCCTTAAAATTAATGTTCCTTAAAATTAAATAAATAAATAAAAGTTAAAGTGTATAGGTACACGTGTATTAAAGAAAGTACCAGTAATAAACAAATGATATTAATGAAATGATGAATATAAAGAGTCGACTATATACAATGATATCTATAAATAAATAATTGTTATAATATGAAATGAATGTAATAAAATTGGATAAATAGACGTCTTAGGTTATGAGAATTTACCTGCTATGTTGTATGTACATACTATGAATCGACAATGTGGACAGGCCAATCCACTAATCCCCAAATTTGATAAATAAACAGGTAAATGCCTATATTAATAATTACATAATGTGATAAAATAACTAAGTAGTTAGTACTTACAAGGATGTGACAGATTTGTTATGTTAGAGATTTTTATTTATTGACTTGTTTTTCATTTTTATATTTTTTATTCTCGTTATACCTTACTCGTATTTTACTAGTATTTTATCTTTGTTGTTTGATTGACTTGTATTTTTTGGTAGTTTCTGTATTGCTAAAGTTAGGGAACCTGACTTTTTTTTTATTATCGTTATTATTTTATAGATTTTGTAATAATATACTACATAATGTAATAGGTATGTAGCATTTATTCGTATTTTACAAAAACAAAAATGTATTACTTATTTTGTTTTTTTTTTATTATTTACGGGGGAGGTGTAGTGTGTGTACGCCATATAGTTACACACATGCGTCTCCACCCAGTATATAAGCAATAACTTGCGTTAATAAAGGATCATTATATCTGAAATCATCTTTTATTCGTTGCGCGAACCTCCCGCCTTTGCAAATCAAAACTTCTCTAATTTTAATCCACAATATTTTTTTTTCTCAAATTTTTCTTTCTTCTCAAGTTCCTGCTCCAAAATTTGTCATTTACATAGGTCTTAAAGTTAAAGAAGTTTTACTGTTCCATATTTTTAACTAATTACGGTTCTTCTTTCGGTTTTGCCCATAACACAAGCAAACGCCATTCTTCAGGAGTGTAAATGGTTTTGCAGTGAGACAAGCGCATAAGGGCATGCACACTGTCTCCCTCGTTTTGTGTGTGTTCTTTCACTAGAAAACGATGTGTATTTGATAAAAGTCGGTGTATTAATAGTATTAGCAGATTGAACTGAATCTATCCAAGAACTATGATCGGGATAAAAGTGATCATTACATTTCCTGTGTACATTAAATAGATATGGTGCTGGTGTAGCTAACGTGATATGTGACGTTGAACAAGTGGCAACAAGTGGTTCTTCAAATTCTTCTAAATATATCGCTGGAGAATTATTAAAACTGGAGGTTACTTCTATATTCAATGGAATAAGCACTTCTTTCGGATGCGGATGTTGTAAAAACGGAACAGGTGCTGTATCCACTTGCTGACAGGTAGTAGCATAAGTGGTATTTTCGATAATTTCGTGCTGATCTTCTGATACTACTGTAGTCATGTTAGAGATTGAAACAACTTGCTGACATGTGGTATGAGTATTATTTCAGTAGCTTCATGTTGATGTTCTGATACTTCTGTATAATTATTGGAGTTACCAAATATACGTCCTGATAAACATCTGCTATTTCCATGATAATGTTTTAGGCTTCTGACGGTAACGGAGAGCTGGTATTGCTGTCACGTTGATTTGAAGATTTTGTTAGAAAGACAAATAAACAAAAAAGTAGCTACTAAATTTTATTGCCTTACTTGAGCACTAGTTTATCACTTACAAAAATACATAATTTTAATTAAAAAAGCTTTAAATGGTGTGTTTTTGTTTAGAACAAAGTCGCATATAAAAAATCGTACAACGAACAAAATAGCTTTATCACAAACGACAGTATTTTTTTGGAAAATTTACGTAGAACAATATCGTATCTGCACATGCGGTTGGTAATTTTAAGATAGTTTTAGGTGAACAACAACTTATGCGAAAATTATTGTAAAAAATAGATACGACGAAATGAAACGTTATGTAGCAGTTTTCTAAATAACTTAATCACATCATCAAAACAATACTATAACATATTTTTTTGAGTTATCGTAGAACAACACACTTTAGTAACATACGACGGTAACGTCAATGATTTCGCTATTTATCTTAAAATATTTACTAAATATTATACAAATCCTTGAGCCAACTATAAAACGCGTAAGACTTGAAATAAAAACAATTTCTCATCAAGATTAATGTATTTTTTATCCATATTTCTGCTAGTAGTAGAATAAGTACAATAGTCAATAGTCAATAGTCAAAATATATTTATTCAATAAACTCAATTAATAAGTACTTTGAAACGTCCAAATATTTTTTAACCTACCACCCATTCAGGACATCATTTTTTAACTGTGGCAAAGAACGGGCGCAAGAAACCACAGCGCACAGAAGCAACGACATTTACAAAATATTTATATATTATATGTCGTTACCAGGTCACAAAATACAAAATATGAATTTGAATGTAAATAGTTTAATTAAATATGGTGCTCTATATAAATTAATTATAGGCAATTAGAAATAGCTGTTGGAGTAGGTACTTCGAGCATTTCAGACCCAAGCTGTTTTGTCTTCTGTATAATCCGACACTTTATAATAAGCTTTTTTATAAAGCTTTTCTTTGATTTTGATTTTAAATTTATCAAGATCTAATTTCTGAATATCATTTGGTACTTTGTTGTATAATCGTACACACAGACCCTTAAAAGAATTATTTATTTTATGGAGCCTAGTATAAGGCACTGCTAATTTGTTCTTACTTTTAGTATTTAATTTGTGAATATCACTGTTTTTTGAAAACATTTCAATATTTTTATGAACATACACAAGATTTTCATAAATATATTGTGATGCAACTGTCATTATACTTATATCCTTAAATCTCTCTCTGAGAGAGTCACCAGCCTGTAGGTTATATATTGCTCGAATAGCCCTCTTCTGCAGCACAAAGATAGTTTGAATGTCGGCAGCATTTCCCCACAGTAAAATGGCGTACGACATTACACTATGAAAGTAACTGAAATAAACTAATCTAGCTGTATCAACGTCAGTTAACTGACGGATCTTCATTACTGCATAAGCCGCAGAGCTAAGTCTATTCGACAATTTAGCTATATGTGGGCCCCACTGAAGCTTGGCATCCAACGTGATGCCTAGAAACACAGTGGTGTCCACAGAATTCACATTCTTATCTTTAATTTGTACACTAGTTATTACCTGCTTAACATTAGGCAATACAAATCTTACACATTTGGTTTTTCCCTCGTTTAATAGCAAGTTATTAACACTAAACCAGTGAACAATCTTTGAGACCGCATTATTCACATCGTCATAATTTGGGTGTCGTCGTTTCACTTTGAATAAAAGTGAAGTATCATCAGCAAACAATACTATCTCATGACTGTCTTTTACAAAATAAGGTAAGTCATTAATATAAACCAAAAACAAGAATGGACCAAGTATTGAACCCTGCGGAACTCCCATTTTAACCACTGATCCCGGAGATCTTTTACCGTTAATGTCAATGTCAATACAATATAATCAATACAATCATTTTTATCCATTTGTAGATCCTAATTCAAAATTATTTTCTATATTGATGATGCAGACATCGTAAAACATATACTGTGATTCTGTATTTACAACTTTTATCATTAATTTGATTCAAATATATAAATAGTTTTAACCTCCAAAAACGACCGTCACTGCGGAGTACAAACTCGTATCTGGCGTTAGTTCGCGGCACGTGTGATGCAGACCGCGGCAAACAAGTTCGTACATGTCGATACGCTTTTGTTTGTTGGAATAGATTTCAGTTAAGGTGATGTTCGTTTGGTTATTTCATAAAATAAAAAAGTTATGTAAAAAATAATTACACTCCCATGTAGCTAGTATGATGCTAAATACAAATAAATAACAAACTAATTGTCGTCCTATATTTCCATAAGAGTTTGTTCTGCGGGACCGTCGGTATGTTCTTGCACAGTGGATGTTTAATAAAATAGAAATCATTAGAATATTTGTTGTTGAATTCAATGAGAATCTTGGTTGGGATACATTATTGAACGCTAAAAAGAAAAATACGATAATGATACGATTAACTTAAAGGAGCTTATATGATTTATGTAACGTAAAATGTATCGTTAATGGATGAATTTCCTTATTGCTTAATATTTATTTATGAATTAATTACTAATTTGAAGATAATGAACAAACTGTTTGTCAATTGTACGGAGAATCCCTGGTAGAAGTGGATGACTTAGCAGAGATTATTATAATTTACAATGGGAGAAGTATGGGAGAAATGTATGGGTTCACATAAGGGACTGTGTTTTCTTATTGGTGTGGATTCATTTCTTATTTGGTTGGATTAATAATCCTGTAAGAACGTAGGATGGGATTTAAAAGATTCTTTGATTTCTTAAATTTTAATGTTATTGTTTATCTTTACAATATACCTTATAAGTTCTTATTCACTTTAATTTGGCACTCGGTTATTTGTGTACAGAGAACGTAGGATTACAAGATTCATTGGTGGCTTAAATTTTAATTGTTATTGTTTAGCTTTACAATATACCTTATATGAGTTCTTATTAATTTATTTTGGCATTCGGTGATTTGTGCACAGAGAACGTAGGATGAGTTTTTACAAGATTCATTGGTGGCTTAAATATTAATTGTTATCGTTTGTCTTTATAATATCCCTTATAAGTTCTCCTTCATTTAATTTGACACTCGGTGATTTGTGTACAGTTTAGGTAATGGTCATGGATCGGAGTGGGTGGAGTTTTCTGGTATTGGCATTCAAACGATAATTATCAAATGTATAGATAAGCTTCCGAAATTAAATTTTGAGAAAGATTAATTTCCTGTATTCATTTGTTTGTCTTAATAATGGGTTAGTCATATAAAACACTATTCACGCAGTTATATATTATTATCTGAAAGTGCTATTTACAAGTTTAACACGCTATTGAAATTGAAAAAGTGAATAAGAAATTGATACCATAAAATTACTTAAAGTAATTCAATAACAAAAGTTATGATGTACTAAATTATAAGAAATCACTTGTTCCTATTATTTTATGGCATTTTAAATAAATAACAATGTTTGTCTGAACATATCCATATTAGGCGGTTGTTGCAAAAGTGCAGAAATAGGTCCTGCCTATTCCGATCTATGGTAACAATATACAATACTACATCCAACAAATTATTTGTTACGTATGAAAGAATTCAATTTATTGTAATTTTATTTTATTTGCTTAGGTACTGTTGATATACGTTTTCTCTTTGCTAGGTAAATGGCTCGCTGAAAACAAGTCCGTAATTAGTATGGTTTACTATGACCAAATGTTTTGTTACTAAGGTATTGTAGGAAGAAAAACTATAATATAAAAAACGACTTTTTGTATAATAAGAATTTGCCATAAGAATCTAAATGTTATAATATGGAAAATGTATAAATGGATGGATAAATAATCAAATATAATCCAAAACATATTTGCCAAATGTATGTTTGTCAAGTGATTGTTAGTAAAATGAAACATTTGCGGAACATGTTGTTATTAAAAATGAACATAAGTACTTATTATATGAAACGATGGTTTTAAAGAAAAGGTTATCAGTGATCCTGTTTTATAACCAAGATAACTGGATGGGTTTAAAGTCGGTGTTTTTCTAGCCGCAAGAATCGGATGGGTTTGCGGCTAGAAGAATGTAATAACCTGTTAGAATTTGGATGGGTTTACAGGATTATTAGTCGGTGTTTTCCTAGCCGCAACAATTGAATGGGTTTGCGGCTAGGAGAATTTAATAATCCTGTGGGAATTGGATGGGTTTACAATGAAATGAAATAGTTTATTTGCTTTCAAACACAGAATTTTTGGTAACTTTTAATTTGTTTTTGAATCATGTAAGAGTTGGATAGGCAAGAATTGGATGGTTTTCGGCTAGGAGAATTTAATAATCCTGTGGGAATTCGATGGGTTTACTGGATTTTTGGTAGCTTTTAATTGTTTATGAATCATCTAAGAGTTGGATAGGTATGCAGGATATTAGCGTAATTTGTTTTATGTATAAGTTTTTTATGTATTGGTTGCTAATGTACTTACTCGCCGAGTGCAAGGTCTGGTTAATGTCTTAAATATTAGCGTGCCTTCCTGGTACCGTGTATAATGAGGACAGGATGGGACATGATGGGAGGAAGGACATGATGAGGACATGCACGAGGTCAGGATGGACGAGTGTAAGGTTCATTTAAAATTATTTGCATAATTCAATTTTAGTGTATTCTTAAATCTATAGAACGATTGACAATCTATGATTTGGCACATGTCATATGTCGGGGACTCGGGGGGGGGAGAAGGAGGACGGCAGTCAGTGACTCTGTGAGTGAGGCATTCTGGCTTTGGCGCTTGTACTGTGCGGACGGTTAAACGGTGTTCATACTTTATACTGTGTGTGACTAAATGTAAAATACTGGTTGTTAAAAAAAGAATAAAGAATATCTATCCTGGTCAGCAGCGTTTTACTACACTATTAATTTGTAATGCGTTATGGATAGGTTTACATTTTTTACATGTGCGCCATTGAAATTCAGCACTTTTGACATTCTGAGCGTTTTTCAGCATTTGTCAGCCCAGCCCAGAAGAATGGCGATTATTCGAACCATTGAGTTAAACTAAATATATATTAATGATTGGAACACAAATTTTCACCATGCAAAATTGTTTAAAGGTCACCTACTACTACAGTGACATTACATACAGAGCATGGGAAATAAAAGCTGAACCTACCGGGTCGCCAACACACTTATGCTGCCATTACTATAGGCAACCTTTATGGGCTGTGGTAGGTACACGGTTTGCATTTGCGGGATTTGTATAATTAAAAAAAAACAACTGAATCTTAATTTTTCTTTACAATGCCATTTATGGTACCACGTTGAATTTCTGGCAAAACACATATCTCTGGCGTGTGGACAACCTTTTCAATACTGGTTATCTAAATGCAAGGAAGCTTTTGAGCGAGCAGTTCTTTATTTGATGTTTTTGATGGCTATGTGTCATTGTATTTATTGTGAGTTTGTGCTTGTGCGCTTGTAATGTTAATTAATTAAGTTAATTTGATGCTACTTGTGAGGACCTACAATTGGCTGTTTGGGGTTATTTTAATGTGTATATTGTCTGTAATGTAAGGCTGTGGGAGATGACTGAGCAACAACCAATCGACAAGGAGATCCTGACAAGGAAATGGCGCTGGATTAGACATGTGTTGCGGAAACCTAAGAACCATCTATCCAAGCAAGGGTTAACGTGGCAAGCGTATGAAAAAAGAAGGCCGGGCCGCCTCCGTACCACCTGGAGGCGATCAGTTGAAAAAGAGGCTGCATCAGCTGATATCGGCTGGAAGGACCTGGAGGTTGCCGCACAAGATCAACAGCAGTGGAAATCTCTTCTTCGAGCCCTATGTCCCTGATGAGGGATAACAGGATTGCATCATCATCATTTTATTAGCTGTTGGTCTTCCAAATAAATAATAAATAAATAAATAATAATAATTCTCTCTTTATTTAGCTAGCTGGAAGCACGAACGAGTAAAAAAAGAAGGACTCCGCGCCGCGATACTAACAAGTGAAGCAACTTTTATGATGGTGTGTGTGCTGTCACGGGGACGGTTGACATCGCAATGACGGCCGATAGACATACCTTTGTGTAAGGGGATGCCATATATTTACAACTAGCGACCCGCCCCGGCTTCGCACGGGTTACTACCCATACCCGTACCCAAACAAATTATAGCCTACCTTCCTCGATAAATGGGCTCTCTAACACTGAAAGAATTTTTAAATCGGCCCAGTAGTTCCTGAGATTAACGCGTTCAAGCAAACAAACTCTTCAGCTTTATAATATTAGTATACATATAGATGATCACACATTCGTTGTTTCGTCCTTTGAGATTAGGTAACACTTGTAATAACACGTATCGTGTCGCCTTTCATCCACTAAGTTAAAAGCAAAAAAAAACTTTTATGTAGGGTAGTTGTCGTTTTCCTCTGCGCCTCGATTGTACGACCGCTCATTCGCGTTTTTGTGCTTCGCCAATCACCACGATTTTTCCCCTTTAACATACTCATTGAGTGTTACGATGCCTAAACGAGTTTATAGTGGCGACGATAGTGATTATTGTATAGAAAGAAAATGAGAAAGAAAGAAAAACGTTTGCGCATAGAAAGCAGCAGTTTGTCGGCGAGGGACTCGCTGCCGCCGCAGCCTGTATCGTTACGATCTGAAGGTAATTCAGTGTGTTACTTAATCAAAACGATTCAAATATGTTAATTAATTGTGTGCATTATCATGGGAGTGCTACCGTTATACTTATTTAAGAAAAAATTGTATGTGTTGCTGTAAGGACTAGTACATCTAAAAGAAAGGTGTACAACTATACTTATCTGAAAATAGTGTGTATAGTTTAAAAGGACTATTACCGTATTTTGCCGAGATAAGAATTAAAATTATTATAATTTGTGTTGTGTACATCTAAAAGGGATGTTGCCTTCACGTTATTTAAAACCGTTACTTTAATTAGTGATGTGCACATTCAGAAGGAATGTTTACTTATCTGAAAATAGTGTGTATAGTTTAAAAGAACTATTACCGTATTTTGACAAGATAAGAATTAAAATAATTTAATTAGTGATGATTCAGAAGGAATGTTTTCTTCACTTTTTATACTTTATGTTTGAAAATGATTGTGGATTAAATAAATTTTCACCTTAGGTGAATAAAATAAAACAATGAACATTCGACCTTGTTCAATAAGGCGAAAACGAAATGCAGCCTGACTGGGGACCGATTCTCTTAGAGGAGCCTGGACCAGGCCCGTCTACTTCAGCTACGCAAGAAGCCGAAGCCACTTCCATTCACTCGATGCAAGTAGAACCGCCTCCAAATGTTGTGACTGTTCGTCCAGAACTTGACAAAGGGATACTGAACCTCTTGGGACAAAGCCCTAAGAGAAAAAGCTAGAGCCAGAGAAAAAGGCAGCTTTATCTGGCAGCTTAAACGCTGATCAAGAAAGACAAAGCGTTAGAATATAAGTAAGCTCAACTGGCGGCTGCCATTTCCTACATTGGAGGCTCTTTGACCAAGTTGTTTTCATTGGAACATAGAGACCAAGCTGTCATAAAGTTCTTGATTGAAACTAGTCATCAGCTATGCGATACACAGCATAATGAGTCTATGACGAGAAGGAGTTTCATATGTTCAACAATAAAGAAAGATTTTAAGGATCAGCTGTATACCAAACAAACTCCAAACCAGCCTTTAAACCAGAGGCCTCCACTTTCGGTAGCCAGGCAAACGGGACTTGCGAGGCGGTCGGAACTGGCACCTCCAGCTGCACCGGCACCACGCCCGCGGCAGCAGCAGCCGCCGCGATCGCCGCGGCGCTTTCAGAAGCCCGGCCCTCGTCGCTGGATCCGGTACATTCTGCAGGTATGCTGTTCTATTTTTACGATAGTTTGCGAATAATAACCGACGATCCGGTTATTTTTTGCTGGGTAAAAGGTTATAAAATACCCTTTTTTTAAACGTGTTTCTCAGTTACACGAACCACGCTTACTTTCATTATCTTATAATACAGAGTGGCCATATTTTGAATTAACCGATTCAGACGCCACTTCTCCTTGCCAACCTTGTGAAGGTCAGTTTCTGTCTATTTATTTTCTGATCAAGAAACCCAACGGCACAAATAGGTTTACATATTAAGACTGAACACTTTAAAATTAAACATTTAAGAACAACAATGAAACTAATTTCAAAGGATAGCTTCAGGGCTACCCTGAATTTATAGGATGCTTATTTTTTAGTAGGTATTCACCCTAGTCATAAAAAATATTTGCGAATCCGATTTGAAGAAATTCATTACTTTAATTTGGTCCTAACACAGCACCGTTTGTTTTTACGAAATTGTTATTAAAACCAGTTATGTGTCTTCTTCGGTCGTTGGGCTATTTATCAACGATCTATTAAAATGATATCTGCGCTCTTGCTAGAGATTATAAAAACTGTCTCGATAATGTCTTGGTAATAAAAAATTTTTTAGATTATTTAGGTTTCATTATTAATGACAAAAAGAGCTGTACAGTCCCTAATACAGTCTGCAAAATCTTGGTTTTTTTAAATAGATACGACAAAATTTCAAATAAGTTTAACCAATGACAAAAGAAACATAATCAAAAAAGTGTTACAACATTTTAAAATTAAAAAACGATGTAAAATTAGGCACTTCGCACGACTAGTAGAACTTCTCACTGCATCTTGCCCCGCCGTGTAATTCGGTTGGTTATACACCAAACAAATGGAAACGTTTAAATATCTTGCAATTTATAATACGATTATCTACGATAGTTACATGTTGTTACCACCGTATTTGAAAGACGATTTTTCTTGGTAGTTAAAATCTATTGGAAGGGTGGATAATCTTATCAGGCTAGATAATTACTGCTTAGAATTTCTTTTCTGATGCAAGCAAGAGAAGGGGCGGCAGGTGCTGTGGGGACTGCTAGTTGTCAGTCGAGTATTGTAGAACCAGTTGAGTACATAAACTATTCAGAACTCTTAGCTTCCAAACAATTGCTAGAAACTTTAAAAATTGTCAAATTTTGTTACGTATTGATAATATAACTGCTATTTCTTATATAAACCGTATGGGCGGAGTTCGGTTCCCACACCTTACTGAAATAACTAAGAGGTTGTGGCTTTGGTGCGAAATCCGAAAAATATTCGATTTCGCTTCGTACTCGTACACCAGCTCAAAAGATAATGTGAGAGTGCACTCAAATGCAGAGTCACGAAAATTACATCCTGACACTGAAGGGGATTTGATAGATAATGCTTTTAATAAAATAGTAAGAGTTCTAGGTAAGCCTGATAATGATCTTTTTGCATCCAGAACAAATTATAAATGTAAGAAGTAGGTATGTCTCTTGGAACAGAGATCCTAGAGCTTGCGCTACAAATTGCATTGCATTTAGGTTAAATTGGCATCATCTTTTATTTTACATATTCGCGCCATTCGCTGTTATACTAAAAGTATTAAGAAAAATAATAACGGATCACGCAGAAGGCATTGTTGTTGTTCCAAGTTCTTCTCTGTTGGGAGTTGGTACAATTTGTGCCCAGCGATAACGTGTTAATGTCGGTTTCCAACAGCCTACCCAAGCGGACATTGATTGCAGGAAGTTTATTACGAACGGTATTACTGAAGAGGAGTGTACCACCATCATCCTTAAATATCATGATAGGTTCTCTGTCTTATAATTCAATAAAACGATATGATGTTGCAATCCGTTGCTAGGTAAGCTTTTATAAAGATCACAGTGTAGATCTATACGAGGCGCCAACTCCGCAAGTAATTTATTTCTTAACAAAGCTTTTCTATTCGAGCTTACAATATGGTTCATTAATCAGCCATCGTTTTGCTCTATCTCTGATCTTAGGATCAAGAGTAGGGTCTGATGACCGTATCACAAAACTATTCAAAGGATTCTACAGACTTCGTCCTTCAGCCCCAAAATATGATATATCTTGAGATCTATCACTAGTCTTAAATTTCCTATCAAAATTACATCCCAATACCGCTTTAAATCTAGAACAGCTAACTTAAAAAGTTACATTTCTTATACTTGTAACAGCACACAGGGTGCACATAAATAATCAGCTTAGCATTTTTATTAAGATACAGGACATTATTAAGACATCTTGTCTAGGTTCAATACAGCCTCATCTGAATATTCCCTTTTACAGAGAACTTTCAGAAGTATGTCCAGCGGAGCATTAATGACATACATTGAGAGGACGAAAACTGTAAGAAACAACGAAAATAATCCTTTAATGTTTCAAAAGACCTCAAAGCAGTATCTTTTAATACTGTTAGTAGATGGATAAAAGATACTTTATTAGCTAGCGGAGTTGACACTTCTTTATTTTCTACTCACTCCACCATGAGGCATGCTACTACCTCAGCTGCACATAGAGCAGGCATCAGTATCGATACTATTCGCAAAACTGCTAGGTGGAGTGCTAACTCTTCTGTTTTTGCAAAACACTACCATAGAAACATCCAACCTGAACCAGACTTTGCCATGTCCATTGTCAGAGATTGATGTTAATCATAATTTTTAAATAAGATTTGATTACAATATATTATAAACCTCTAGGTTTATTTAGGTTTTTTTTTGAGTATATTTATTTAATATACCTAGTTATTGATTTACACGGAAAAAGACGTTTTAATATTTCACTATCTTTCAAAATCTACAAGTGTTACCTAATCTCAAAGGACGAAACAACGAATGTATAATTAGTGATTAAACGAACTTACCTGAAGTGATGTTCTATCACAATTATACGAGTTGCTTCGTCCGAAGAGATTAGGTCCCTCCCTCCCTCCCTAGATATCCCCTTTGCGTGAAATATTAGGCTCAGGGCTTTCAACTATATGAGCGGTCGTACAATCGAGGCGCAGAGGAAAACGACAACTACCCTACAAAAAAGTTTTTTTTTTTGCTTTTAACTTAGTGGATGAAAGGCGACACGATACGTGTTATTACAAGTGTTACCTAATCTCAAAGGACGAAGCAACTCGTATAATTGTGATAGAACATCACTTCAGGTAAGTTCGTTTAATCACTAATACTGTCTTATTTTATGATGTGTCTATACCCAGCGGGATCACCTATCTGGGAGACTTATGAGTGATGCAGGGAATTAGATCTATATTTGTTCTATTGAATTATGCTAAAGACAGAATTCGTTCCGTAAAAACAACGGAAATATAGGCTTTTCTAACCGACCTCCAGCCAGCGGGATATTTACCAAACCTACGTCTGATGAAGTATAAATTGGTACTAACATTTAGATCTATCAATGATCTGTTAACCAAAACAAAAAACATTCTTTTACCGTCCTTACTTCAGCCACAATCAAGCTGCGAAGAAACCTCCAATCAGCGGACTTTTTCTCTTAAGGCATTATTTTTTGTAACTTTTACACTAAATTAATAAAATTTAAGCCATTAATAATTTTACTAAAATAACCTATTCGTACAACTTGTGTTAAAATTAAAAGATGGAATTTAAAAGCTGTTATGTGGGTAGAATACAAAATAATATTAATATTATAAAGGCGAATGTTTGTAAGGATGAATACTAGTAGTTTTTGTTCCCGTAGGTTTTCCTCCCCGGCATAGTCATCACATCACTTAATTAGTATCACACAACTAATTACTTACACATTCAATTTTATATTATATTTAAAACCATTCAATTCTATATTCTTATTAATATCGGAAATGCAAATATTCTTTACGCAAATGTGAGTAACACAATATCACTAACCGAGTTTTGTATTGCTTATAAACTATAAACAGCGTGAATTTGCATGTAACTTTTTTGTATTCTACCCACATAATAGATTTAAAATTCCATACTTTTTATTTTAACACAAGATGTACGAATAGGTAATTTATGTAAAATTATAGTCGTAAATAGTTTAAATTTTATAATATAGTTATAATTATAGTCGTAAATAGCTTAAATTTTATTAATTTAGTGTAAAATTTACAAAAATAATGCCTTAAGAGAAAAAGTCCGCTGACTGGAGGTTTCTTTGCAGCTTGATTGTGGCTGAAGTAAGGACGGTAGAAGAATGTTTTTTGTTTTGGTGAACAGATCAATGATAAATCTAAATGTTAGTACCAATTTATACTTCATCAGACGTAACTTTGGTAAATATCCCGCTGGCTGGAGGTCGGTTAGAAAAGCCTATATTTCCGTTGTTTTTACGGAACAAATTCTGTCTTTAGCATAATTCAATAGAACAAATATAGATCTAATTCCCTGCATCACTCATAAGTCTCCCAGATAGGTGATCCCGCTGCGTGTAGACACATTACTTTATGCGCTTCACTTTGTAAGTAAGTGACGCGGAGTCCATTTTTAACTCTTCTGTGGCTGGAAGTCACTCCTTTTCTATTCTCGTAACAGCATTTTAAATCACTCCCATAAATTAATTTGATACTGATCGTCAAATTTGTTGTGTATAGGGAATTCATTACGTCTTTCCTCATTTTAAGAACTTAGTCTTCTTCTTTACCAACATGATAAATAGAATAGGCGTAACAAGCAAATTTAACTGAGTACAGTAGTATACCAACACGTTACTTAATTGCAAAGTCCCCAAAGTGCTAACAACCACAGATGTAAAGACTTACTAAACGTTAATCGATCTTTGAAACATACTTTCTAGTAGGTTGTGTCGTACTTGTATTTTCGATTGTTTGGTTAAAATTTTATTTTTTAATGATACTTACTTTGAATGAACTCATGTTTGAGGAATATAAAGTACAAAATCATAATAAAATTACAATGTTTTAAATAAAATAAAAAATTGTATTGCAATATTTTAAGTTTTTATTTCAAAACTCACACACTGATATGATTCGTTGTATTGCAAGGCTCAGGTAAATGACTATGAAAAATTAAAAATTAACGGTTTTTGTCAAAGACATTTAAACTATTAAATCTGTTTGGCGGTAGATAAGTATATGACAAAGAATCGGCCTTTAGATTTGGGCACAAAGCCCGATCTGAATGCTAGCCGTCGAGAGCGCTCCAAGGTGCTTGACGATCGTCAAATATTTACGTACCTCGTTCACTTTCAGCCTTTGTACCTGTAATCGCGGGATTTCCTCAAATATAGATTTTAAAAACGGTAATCTTTCACATACAGCAGCATGAAACTGACAAGTACATAAATTATACTATTATTAAAGTTATTGAAACATGTAATGTATGGGGATCGTAACTAATAAAAAGATGTGTAATGTCTAAAATAAAGCTTTAAAAATAAAAATTAATACATTGTTTTATAAAGTTAACAAAAGCGTATACACGTGGAAATATACAAAACACGGTTTTATAAGGATATACTCAAACCACTCACTCTTGGATTTTTTTGACACTTTTTTGACAGTAACTGTCAACGTCAAATTAGACAGAATGGAGCATAGACTATGCGATATTGTGCGATAACAATACATAAGATGAACCACAGAACCGAAATAACCAAACTTGTTCATACTAAAGTAGTCTGTAAGTCTATAAAAACACGGTACAAAGTCAAGTGTGTTTTTGTAGGTGCGGTCTCATGCGACCGCTTGGGGTTTGAGGGGTTTTATAAGCTTATATCCGCGTCTTTGGCCTACATGACATGCAAAACGACACCCGACCTAAAGATTAAACTAAATATGGGTTAAAGAAGATTCAAACCGAATGAGTACTTTGGGAGGTTAATTTTCACTTTGTCTTTGATTACGTCTAAACTTACAATGAAAGTGGCTATCATCGAGGAGATAAACCAAACCAACACTACATGATCAGCAAGAGAAAGTTAAAAATAATGTTCTGTTGTTTAGTTGCATAAGTTGAGTACAAATAAAAATTAAATCATAATTAAACTTAACTTTTGCGGTCCTCATTCTCCAGTCCTCTTGTTTGGAAAATGCTGCCGACATTCAAACTATATTTGTGCTGCTATTCAAGCAATATATAATCTACAGGCTGGTGACTCTCTCAGAGTGAGATTTAAGGATATAAGTAAGTATTAATGACAGTTGCATCACAATACATTTATGAAAATCTGATGAAAGTATGTTCATAAAAATATTGAAATGTTTTCAAAAAACAGTGATATTCACAATTTAAACACTAAAAGTAAGAACAAATTAGCAGTACCTTAGGTATACATAGGCTCCTTAAAATAAATAATTATTGTGTACGATTATACAATACAACAAAGTACCAAATGATATTCAGAAATTAGATCTTGATAAATTTCAAATCAAAATCAAAGAAAAGCTTTATAAAAAAGCCTAGTATAAAGTGTCAGATTACACAGAAGACAAAACAGCTTGGGTCTGAAATACTCCAAGTAACTCCAACAGCTATTTCTAATTGTCTATAATTAATTTATATAGAGCACCATATTTAAATAAACTATTTACATTCAAATTCCTATTTTGTGTTTTATGACCTGGTAACGACATATAAGTCTTTTTTTTGTAAATGTCGTTGCTTCTGTGCGCTGTGGTTTCTTTGCCACAGTTAAAAAACGATGTCCTGAATGAAAAAAATTTGGACTATTCAAAGTATTTAATAATTGAGTTTATTGCATCAATATATTTTCACTTTTGACTTTTGAGTTTTGACTAGTCTCTGACTTACCCTTTGGGGATAATAGTCTTGAATATATCTATGAAGAGTTCGATGGCGCAGCGGCTAGCGCGTTTGGTTTGCAATCTTGCCCGCTAAGCAACTTTCGCAATGCCGGGTCGCTGAATGGGTGACCAAATTTAAAAAAAACATCTCGAGCTACTCCGTGCTTCGGAAGGGACGTTCAGCCGTTGGTCCCGGTAGTTGTTATAAGATGACAGTCGTAAAAACACACCAACCTGCATTGGGCCAGCGTGGTGGGTTATAGCCCAATATCCCGACGTGCACGTGGGATAGGCCTGTGTATAGGCCGATGATGATATCTATGTATCTAAAAAAGACGTATTAACATTAAATAATAATATCAGCGTAAGTACTTTAAACTTCGCTAGTTTAACTCGAGGGTAATGGTGAAATCGAGAGTTGCAAACCAGGGTTTCTGGCAAACCTCTTGATACGATAGTATCGGCATAACAAGACAGACTTTGAACAATGCCAGATTCTGAGAGGCAACTCAGGAACTAGGAAAGAGGAAGGTAACTTATTAGGTACCTTTAAATTGGTAGTTTTAAGATTATATTGCAAGTTAGCAAAAAACAATTCGGACTTCGAGTTTCTATCAATTAGAAATGTTCAGTACAGTTAGTTTGTAGATAAAACGATTATTAGTTTCAATATGCCCTGAAAACTTACTTATGAGTCAATTTGCATTAAGGTAGATAGTAGCTGGCATAATTTGCAACTCCAAATAGGTCATTTAGTGTTATAGCTATTCCATTATAAATAATGGTTAACCGTATTTATCTCATCTGTATTGGAAAACTCAATATTTGGTACGACCAATAGTCTAATTTTATCGGGAATGGGAAAATTCTATTTGTTCCGTTTTAAATGTCGACTGTTTGTTTGATAAAAGTTGGTTAGCCGCGTTGGTATTTATATGTTGATGTATTGTATGATTTATATTATACAATGTGTTATTTTATTAAGGGTTTCGTGAAAATAAAAAACTAGTTTAGACTTAGCATTACTGCATGTGTAAGTTTGTATTCATTTATAATAAGTAAACTACTACTTTTTTTTGTAATCAGTCCGGCAAATAACTCCACTCCACCTGATGTTAAATGGAAATGGAGTCCAAGCGCGAAAACAACTGTACATACATAAATACATACATATATACATACATACATACAAACATAAATATATACATACATATATACATACATAAAATCACGACTATTATCCCCGAAGGGTTAGTCAGAGACTAGGTAATGAGGACCGCAAAAGCATTCTTCTGCAATAGTTCACTTTTCACAAAATAGAGATTGCACGTCTGTTCAGCGTGACAGGTGGTGAGGCCATCGCGGCTTTATGCTTTAGGATGTATGTGCAGTCCTTAGTCCGTTAGTCGCATTTCACGACACCCAAGGGAAGAGAGAGGGTGGTAGTATTGTTTCACCACCTTTTTACAAGACAACTGTGCAGCGTAAACATATTGCCCTCACTGTTGCAATAGATCTTCATGAATAGTCACACCAAACAAAACGGAATTCTATTGATTAGTTTCATCGTAAACCAACAATTTAAATTGAACGGTTATTACGGTCGCGACATTTTAATATCTGTTGGCATCATTATCGAACACCAATAGCTGTCACCAATTTGGAAATGTCCATTATCGCTTTAAATGCGTATCGCCTATCGTTTCAGGCACTTTAAATTTCAAGTATTCAAACATAATTGTTTGTGTAAAACATAAATATTGTACTTACATAATAATTATAAGCACGACTTTTTATCCACTAAGTGCATTAACCTAGAAGAGATAGACAAGAACGTTCGGACAAACCATTTGTTCAAATTCTGGAACGAGAGACCTAAAGTTCGCTGCAGCCGCTGCAGCGCTTAAACATTTTAAGTCGTCTAATCAACAGACAGACATCGCAGTGCCAGATTGTCGATCGGTCAAATACAACGTAGTGTGTATCAACAAGATGGCGTCTATGATTGTAGAAGCCGTGGCACAGAAATAAAAAAATATCTTCTATTCTATTATTAAGATATAACTATCTCATAATGACTTAAATAACAATTATTTTTACTTACTTAACAACTGAATTGTACACTTTGATAAGAAATAAAGAATTATTTTCGACGCAGCACACGTGCCTAAGCCGTGTGAATGTCGAAGCCACACTAAAGCAAGGTGCCGAGTCGACTCCGCACATAGTCCAACATAGTGCGTTTTCGAAACGCCCTAACTAGTGTAGCGTTGAGTAACCCCGAAGGGTTGGTCAGAGACTAGGCAGTGAGGACACGTTTCACTAAATAATAACTGCACATGTGTTCAGCGTCACAGGTTTTTTTTTAATATATAAGAAGGAGGCAAACGAGCAGGTGGGTCACCTGATGGAGAGCAATCACCGCCGCCCATGGACACCCGCAAAACCAGAGGAGTCGCAGATGCGTTGCCCACCTTTAAGAAAGGAATAGGGTTAAAGAAGGAATAGGAATTGTGGGGGAAGGGGGGGGGGGCTCCGGAACTCTCACTGGCCGGAAGAAACACAACAGCACCAAGTGCCCTTATTTCACGACGGATATTCGTGAGAGAGTGGTATTACGCCGGGCGAGCCGGCCCAATGCGTGCTGCAACACAGCGTGGCTCAGTTTTTCATTCAGTCAGTGTCACTCATTTAGCACCACCCGGGGGTCACGCGTAGGGTCTCAAGGGTAAACCTACGGACGCGAGTAACTTTAACCGCAAAAGGTGGTGAGCCCACCGCCGCTCTTGGATGCTGTTTTGTATGTGCTTTCTTTAGTCCGTTAGTCGTCTTTTACGAGACTCAAGAGGAGAGATGGGTCGGTAGTATTTTTTGACGACCTCCTTGATCGAGAGGTTTCATTCATGGTTCGATCTCTGGTCGGGTCAATTTAGAAATTATTATTTTTCTAAATTGTCTCGGGTCTGGGTGTTTTCTATGTATAATAAGTATGTATTTAAGTATTTTAAGTATGTTTATCCGTTGTCTAGTGACCATGAAAAACGAGTTTCAGAACGAAGCTTCTCTTGGGCTAGATAATTGGTGTGAGTGTTGGATAGTTTATTTATTTTATATATTTATTATTTTTACGCCACCATTATACAGCTCCACAAATACATAATAAACTTATTCTAATTAGGACTAACATTTATTAAATTGACATTAATTTTGATGAACAATACCGCCACCTAATTTATAAACTCTTCGTTCAATTCAACATTGCGGACATCCCTTTTTGTATTTCCTCGGGGTCCACTTTGAATACAAGATAGAATAACACATTCGTAGCTGGACCTTTATTATTAATTTTGTCAACGCACGCAATTAATTACCACATTAGCCCATTAGCGAGTTTCGGCCCTCGCTAACTAGAGACGGCACAAAGCGCATATAAATCTAAACATGTAAAGACACGTCTGGACCCAAGTTGATGACGTCACCGCGCAATATCAGATTGATTGATGAGGGCCAGTTTTGGTGCTCCCCTAATCCAGGATGGCCACAACTTTACGCTTCCACACATACAAGATATTATATCTTATACAATACACTGTTTAGAGCACATAAGTAAAGAAACGGAACAGAGACAAAACTTCATACAACCGCGCCGTCGCAACGAGTCAACTACTATAAGAATACGGCGCTTAAGAGGCCTATTACATTTTGAATGTGATTTTTGCGTAAAATGTCCATTTTCGCATTTTGTAGTAATTTTGCAGTTGTATTTATCGTTTTTATCGAAATAGGATAATAAATTCATTATAAAATCTTTATTTCTCATGAAGTAACAATTACTCTGGTATAAATTTTACTCAATAATATTATCGTAGCTAGGAGATATTCACAGTTAACTTATAGCAATTTTCGAAGTTATTTGGTTTAGAATAAGATTTCTTTTCTATGTAAAATTAATGATATCTAAAAAATCCGAGGCCACTACGCACTATTCGACTATATAAGAGACAACATTATAATTATTTTATTTCACTTGTTCACAACAGTAGTTCAATCGATGAGCTTAAAAAAGTGCCTTCGCGCACTTCATGAAAATCTTTCTCTGCAATTTTGGGTTTAATTAAAAAGTTAAGCAAAATTTACAAAAAGCGAGGCCACTACGCACTATTCCAATAGCTATTCTACACTATTCAATAAGTCATAATTGTTAATGTATTTTTGTTTCTGAGATCCATAACGCCAAAATTGACCAATTTACGCAAAAATTCACTTTTGACTTTTGAGTTTTGACTAGTCTCTGACTTACCCTTTGGGGATAATAGTCTTGAATATATCTATGAAGAGTTCGATGGCGCAGCGGCTAGCGCGTTTGGTTTGCAATCTTGCCCGCTAAGCAACTTTCGCAATGCCGGGTCGCTGAATGGGTGACCAAATTTAAAAAAAACATCTCGAGCTACTCCGTGCTTCGGAAGGGACGTTCAGCCGTTGGTCCCGGTAGTTGTTATAAGATGACAGTCGTAAAAACACACCAACCTGCATTGGGCCAGCGTGGTGGGTTATAGCCCAATATCCCGACGTGCACGTGGGATAGGCCTGTGTATAGGCCGATGATGATATCTATGTATCTAAAAAAGACGTATTAACATTAAATAATAATATCAGCGTAAGTACTTTAAACTTCGCTAGTTTAACTCGAGGGTAATGGTGAAATCGAGAGTTGCAAACCAGGGTTTCTGGCAAACCTCTTGATACGATAGTATCGGCATAACAAGACAGACTTTGAACAATGCCAGATTCTGAGAGGCAACTCAGGAACTAGGAAAGAGGAAGGTAACTTATTAGGTACCTTTAAATTGGTAGTTTTAAGATTATATTGCAAGTTAGCAAAAAACAATTCGGACTTCGAGTTTCTATCAATTAGAAATGTTCAGTACAGTTAGTTTGTAGATAAAACGATTATTAGTTTCAATATGCCCTGAAAACTTACTTATGAGTCAATTTGCATTAAGGTAGATAGTAGCTGGCATAATTTGCAACTCCAAATAGGTCATTTAGTGTTATAGCTATTCCATTATAAATAATGGTTAACCGTATTTATCTCATCTGTATTGGAAAACTCAATATTTGGTACGACCAATAGTCTAATTTTATCGGGAATGGGAAAATTCTATTTGTTCCGTTTTAAATGTCGACTGTTTGTTTGATAAAAGTTGGTTAGCCGCGTTGGTATTTATATGTTGATGTATTGTATGATTTATATTATACAATGTGTTATTTTATTAAGGGTTTCGTGAAAATAAAAAACTAGTTTAGACTTAGCATTACTGCATGTGTAAGTTTGTATTCATTTATAATAAGTAAACTACTACTTTTTTTTGTAATCAGTCCGGCAAATAACTCCACTCCACCTGATGTTAAATGGAAATGGAGTCCAAGCGCGAAAACAACTGTACATACATAAATACATACATATATACATACATACATACAAACATAAATATATACATACATATATACATACATAAAATCACGACTATTATCCCCGAAGGGTTAGTCAGAGACTAGGTAATGAGGACCGCAAAAGCATTCTTCTGCAATAGTTCACTTTTCACAAAATAGAGATTGCACGTCTGTTCAGCGTGACAGGTGGTGAGGCCATCGCGGCTTTATGCTTTAGGATGTATGTGCAGTCCTTAGTCCGTTAGTCGCATTTCACGACACCCAAGGGAAGAGAGAGGGTGGTAGTATTGTTTCACCACCTTTTTACAAGACAACTGTGCAGCGTAAACATATTGCCCTCACTGTTGCAATAGATCTTCATGAATAGTCACACCAAACAAAACGGAATTCTATTGATTAGTTTCATCGTAAACCAACAATTTAAATTGAACGGTTATTACGGTCGCGACATTTTAATATCTGTTGGCATCATTATCGAACACCAATAGCTGTCACCAATTTGGAAATGTCCATTATCGCTTTAAATGCGTATCGCCTATCGTTTCAGGCACTTTAAATTTCAAGTATTCAAACATAATTGTTTGTGTAAAACATAAATATTGTACTTACATAATAATTATAAGCACGACTTTTTATCCACTAAGTGCATTAACCTAGAAGAGATAGACAAGAACGTTCGGACAAACCATTTGTTCAAATTCTGGAACGAGAGACCTAAAGTTCGCTGCAGCCGCTGCAGCGCTTAAACATTTTAAGTCGTCTAATCAACAGACAGACATCGCAGTGCCAGATTGTCGATCGGTCAAATACAACGTAGTGTGTATCAACAAGATGGCGTCTATGATTGTAGAAGCCGTGGCACAGAAATAAAAAAATATCTTCTATTCTATTATTAAGATATAACTATCTCATAATGACTTAAATAACAATTATTTTTACTTACTTAACAACTGAATTGTACACTTTGATAAGAAATAAAGAATTATTTTCGACGCAGCACACGTGCCTAAGCCGTGTGAATGTCGAAGCCACACTAAAGCAAGGTGCCGAGTCGACTCCGCACATAGTCCAACATAGTGCGTTTTCGAAACGCCCTAACTAGTGTAGCGTTGAGTAACCCCGAAGGGTTGGTCAGAGACTAGGCAGTGAGGACACGTTTCACTAAATAATAACTGCACATGTGTTCAGCGTCACAGGTTTTTTTTTAATATATAAGAAGGAGGCAAACGAGCAGGTGGGTCACCTGATGGAGAGCAATCACCGCCGCCCATGGACACCCGCAAAACCAGAGGAGTCGCAGATGCGTTGCCCACCTTTAAGAAAGGAATAGGGTTAAAGAAGGAATAGGAATTGTGGGGGAAGGGGGGGGGGGCTCCGGAACTCTCACTGGCCGGAAGAAACACAACAGCACCAAGTGCCCTTATTTCACGACGGATATTCGTGAGAGAGTGGTATTACGCCGGGCGAGCCGGCCCAATGCGTGCTGCAACACAGCGTGGCTCAGTTTTTCATTCAGTCAGTGTCACTCATTTAGCACCACCCGGGGGTCACGCGTAGGGTCTCAAGGGTAAACCTACGGACGCGAGTAACTTTAACCGCAAAAGGTGGTGAGCCCACCGCCGCTCTTGGATGCTGTTTTGTATGTGCTTTCTTTAGTCCGTTAGTCGTCTTTTACGAGACTCAAGAGGAGAGATGGGTCGGTAGTATTTTTTGACGACCTCCTTGATCGAGAGGTTTCATTCATGGTTCGATCTCTGGTCGGGTCAATTTAGAAATTATTATTTTTCTAAATTGTCTCGGGTCTGGGTGTTTTCTATGTATAATAAGTATGTATTTAAGTATTTTAAGTATGTTTATCCGTTGTCTAGTGACCATGAAAAACGAGTTTCAGAACGAAGCTTCTCTTGGGCTAGATAATTGGTGTGAGTGTTGGATAGTTTATTTATTTTATATATTTATTATTTTTACGCCACCATTATACAGCTCCACAAATACATAATAAACTTATTCTAATTAGGACTAACATTTATTAAATTGACATTAATTTTGATGAACAATACCGCCACCTAATTTATAAACTCTTCGTTCAATTCAACATTGCGGACATCCCTTTTTGTATTTCCTCGGGGTCCACTTTGAATACAAGATAGAATAACACATTCGTAGCTGGACCTTTATTATTAATTTTGTCAACGCACGCAATTAATTACCACATTAGCCCATTAGCGAGTTTCGGCCCTCGCTAACTAGAGACGGCACAAAGCGCATATAAATCTAAACATGTAAAGACACGTCTGGACCCAAGTTGATGACGTCACCGCGCAATATCAGATTGATTGATGAGGGCCAGTTTTGGTGCTCCCCTAATCCAGGATGGCCACAACTTTACGCTTCCACACATACAAGATATTATATCTTATACAATACACTGTTTAGAGCACATAAGTAAAGAAACGGAACAGAGACAAAACTTCATACAACCGCGCCGTCGCAACGAGTCAACTACTATAAGAATACGGCGCTTAAGAGGCCTATTACATTTTGAATGTGATTTTTGCGTAAAATGTCCATTTTCGCATTTTGTAGTAATTTTGCAGTTGTATTTATCGTTTTTATCGAAATAGGATAATAAATTCATTATAAAATCTTTATTTCTCATGAAGTAACAATTACTCTGGTATAAATTTTACTCAATAATATTATCGTAGCTAGGAGATATTCACAGTTAACTTATAGCAATTTTCGAAGTTATTTGGTTTAGAATAAGATTTCTTTTCTATGTAAAATTAATGATATCTAAAAAATCCGAGGCCACTACGCACTATTCGACTATATAAGAGACAACATTATAATTATTTTATTTCACTTGTTCACAACAGTAGTTCAATCGATGAGCTTAAAAAAGTGCCTTCGCGCACTTCATGAAAATCTTTCTCTGCAATTTTGGGTTTAATTAAAAAGTTAAGCAAAATTTACAAAAAGCGAGGCCACTACGCACTATTCCAATAGCTATTCTACACTATTCAATAAGTCATAATTGTTAATGTATTTTTGTTTCTGAGATCCATAACGCCAAAATTGACCAATTTACGCAAAAATCACAGTCGAGATGTAATAGGCCTCTTAAGTGCGTGTCCATTAGCCGCTGCGTCGCGTATGCACCGCCACTGGATAAAACCGGTTTATCACAAGTATTTACGCTCGCTCGGCTAGTGGACAAACGGAGAGACTCGAGACGGCGCGTTATATGAAGCTTTGTCTCTGTTCTGTTTCTTTATTCATGTGGCTTAGAGACTTATTATGCCGCGTCCGCACCTTTGCCACTTGCCGCAAACTCCAAACCTCTACAAACGTTTGGATTTGTGATTTGTTCGACGGATTGGGTACAAGCGCTTGCAAACCAAGCCAAACGCTCAATCCACACGTTTGAATTTGTGACGGCTTGTTGAGGTTTGCCAAGCGTGTGGAGCGGGCATTATAGTTTTAGCGGACCCCACTTATATAATTGTAGGCGTGCGTGCGACTATTTATCCATAGAGGGTTAGCCAGAAACTAGGCAATAAAGACCGCAAAATCAGTCCTCTGCCACAGTCCAAGTTTCACTAATTATCAACTGCGCACGTGTTCAGCGTGATAGGTGGTTACCCCATTGGTGCTCTATGCTGTGGGATGTATCTGCAATCTTTAGTCTGTTAGTCGCCTTTTACGGCACCTAAGGGAAGAGACGACAGAGACGACGCCATTAATAGAATACCACAGCTACCACACGAATCTACTGTGCGTTTATTAACGCTCTCATTTTCACGTTTATTAATATGTTGAGATTATGGTTATATAATTAAGCTTGAGTTTTGATATATTATCAGGGGGGTGTCACTCCACATTTTAGGTACGTTCCACGCTCCACGTCGCGCGTCGTCGCTTAGCTCGTAATCCCTGCGCTCGCGCGTAAACCCTACGCTCTGTGACGTCATGACGTCAAATCGATATCGAGTCAGCGTTGCTTAAAGGAATATAAACGCTCGGGTCACACGATAAGTTTCAATTTCGCTTGAAAGTCGTTAGAGAGTGAACCTTCTGTACGGTAGTACCTACTATTAGTTATTCTGTGATATTATTATCTTCGTGCGGTCTTTATAGTTAGTAATACAATTTCACCAGAAGAATATATTAACAAACTAACCACTTACTAACAATAAATTAAATACGAGTGTTATCATGTAACGTCTTACCTAACTTGTATATTTGTTGCTCCAAGTTTCTTTTTTTTGTCAAGAAGATACAAAGTTTTGTGATACAGTTTATATTGATTTACTGGTGTCTTATATTAAATGGGTTAAGGAGCTTGAAAAACTATAATAATATATATTAGGTGGCTGGCAAGAGCTTGATTATAGTAGCCGCGGGTCGTACTCAGTGACGTGCTCTTGGAGAGGCCTATGTCCAGCAGTGGACAAGTAACAGGCTGATGATGATGATATCAAAATCAAAGTCAAATGCTTTATTCAGTTTATTCCTTTACAGGGACTTATTGACGTCAAAAAAAAAGTTAACTAACAGTAGTTAAATCTTACCAACTAACTTAACTAGCTCTACCTAATCTACTTACCTAACTAATCTACCACCAGTTCGGATTTTAGGAGAGCCTTCGACTGGGAAGAAACTCAGGAGGCCTTACTTTTTTCTCCCTCTAAGTAACAAAAGTTATAATGTCGTCGCCAAATCATACAAAATACATTAAAAAGAAATATATTATTACAAATTACTAATGAATAGGTTATGCTCGTACATGTACTATGTCCATACATATTTGTCATTTACATAATCTTCCACTTTATAATTACCTTTACTCATAAGGGTTTTCTTTAACATTGTGCTTTAAATGTATGTAAAGACATTTCAGTAATATTCAGTGGAAGTTTGTTATAAAACGTTACACATTTCCCAAGAAAGAGCCACCTGTTTTATGAAGTACTAGCAGACCGCCGCCGGTGACTTCGTTACCCCGTGATGAATTTTCAAAACGACTCCCCTCCCAAGAACACTTAGTGTGGCGTAACTAAAATAGTAATACATATGCTATCGCGAAATTTTTTGTATATAATAGTGTGTTCTGAAAAGCCATAGTACATTATTTTATTATATCATCAATAGTTTTCTTAGCGCACGCAATTTGAATTTATTTGAATTTTAGTACGAATCCCTAATTTTTTTGAAAATATATTAGATAGAATATAGAAGATATAAAAATATATCACCTGGAGATAGTGTAGCCTCCCAACGGTGAACGGTGAAAAAACTCTTTAGTTTTTTAAATCGGTCTAGTAGTTTCGGAGCCTATTCAATACAAACAAACAATCAAATGTTAGTCTTTATAATATTAGTATGGATAAAATTAGGGACGGCAAGTTTATTTTTCCTGCGTGTGTTTAAGTTATGAAGATCACAATTTTTAACAAATGTGTTTTGATACTTCTTGACGCACATAATGTTTTCAAAAATAAATTGTGATACAATAGTTAATATATCGATTTATTTAAACACCTTTTTGAGTGATTCTCTATACTTTAGGTTGTATATATTAATGACTAGCTTCAGACCGCGGCTACGCGCGTGTATTGGTGCATATTATTATATTTGAACCACGACTTCATGCGCGTGCACACTTCGTACCCCGTGACGAATTTTCATTTTTTTTTATACAAATCTTTTCCTGACAATTACAAACACATCCAAAACGGAGTTAGCCAAATAGGTGAAGCCGTTCGCCGAATTTTATTTTTATATGATATGATTTTTCAAGGAAAGTGCAGATTTAAATTAGTTTCATAATTTTTAGAACAAATTCTTTAGTTCGATAGATAACTTTTTAAATTAAAACAATGTTTTCATCTTCATAATAATTAGTTTTTGATATAAATTCATGTAAAAGTAAAGCTACAAATATTTAATTTATTTAATTTGTTTATTATAACACATAACAGATTACAGTCATAAAGTACAGCGTTATCGGAGAACTTAAAATAGGATCAGAATATAACTGCTAAGTTATACTGTCACGAAACCATTATCAAAACATGAACAAGCAGAAGCTTACATTTTATTTTTGCTAGATACACAATACCTATCTACTCGTATAATTATTTATTATTTGTTGCTTCTTACAAGGCAAACTTTTCTGGCAAGTATTTCAAGTTGAATTCACGCCACATATTTCGCTTAGTTCACTTCTCTTTATTCCCATTTACAAAAGAAAATTCACTTTCAATGTATGTATTGTATTGTCCCGTAAATAGAATTTGTTATTAAATAATCTCTCTCTCTCTCTCTCTCTCTCTCTCTGAGCTCTAGCTCTTTAATAATTGTGTATAGTGTAACAATGGTATTTTGAATAAAGCTACCTACATCAGATCAACCAAAAGCTGAATTCTCGACTGAATACGCAAAAACTATCGCGTCAAATATTATAGAAATGGCATGGGTCAACGAAAACTTATATCTCTGTGTATGCCCATGTTAAAAAAGAGCTGATGGTACGTTTGATCTGTCACGCAGTATCAGGATGATAGATGGGCTAACGCTTCCTCGTGTCGAGCCAGGCGCTAGTATTCACCGATATGTTCCAATGTTGTATTTTAAAAGCAAAAAGGTTTTGGAAATAAATTGTTTTTTTTTGACGTTCACAAATTTATTTTCTAACTTTGGCTTTGCACATATGAAAGAGGTATTTATTTGAAAACTCTGATGCGACCTAGTTTTAGTTTTCGAAATCTTCGGTTTGTGTTAAAAAAACTGTTTAAATAGAGTACGAATAATTTACTACGCCATTACTAGATAACAGTTCGTTGGCGTTGGTATTCGATTTTTTGCAAATGTCTTTTAAACTGCAATACCATTATTATCTGATAAGTACTAATTGGACAGGAATAAAAGGCAAATTTATACGTATACTTATTAATTAACGGCACCTTATACCTAATTAATACTTAAATTTTAAGTAAGTAATACTTACTACTATTAGTCATTTTTGAAGTGTTTTGTCAAGATGTTAAAGCTTAATTAACGTTTGTAATGTACTCGTAAGTTAGGTTAATAGTTAAAGCACAAGTGTAAATGGTAATATTTGCACACAAACACATTTGATTTCTGGATCAAAATTAAAAAAGATACATTAACGTGTAAAAAAAAGAAACAAAGAAACACTAAATAAAATTAGTTAGTAATTGATCGATTGATGCTAGTATATTTTCACAGAATTTTATAAAAGACATGATGAAAAGTTCCCAGAGGAATAATATTTAAAAGTAGTTCAATATCAATTAGGTAATTTTCAATCAATTATACCTCAATGATAATTGTAACAATGTAGCTTTAGGAAATGTTAATTTTAATTAAGAGGAAATATTGGAGATTACATACTCAGGTCGCTGCGAGTAGGGAAGAATGGAAGAAGAGTGAGGTCAGATCTGTGCCCTGCAGTGGGACTGTGAGGCTAATAATAATGGGTGTGTAATGTATGATATAACAACAAATGTCTACAACATCTAATTTCAGATGAAATAATTTTGTTTAATATAATAATCACAAAGTATAATCAAGAAAGATCTAATTTTAAAATATATTATAATTTCAGAATGATTAACAAACTGTTCATATAAAAACGTTCTCCATTAATATTAAAAGGTATATTATTCTAAATATATAATACTCATTTAATCGTATATTCGATATGTATAATAACCTTTAATATAGCAATTAATTTAAATAACATTCATAAAAACTAACAATCAATTCCTATAAACATGTTTCAAATTGAACACAAAAAATAATCCTTTCAAATAAACTTCTGTAGGTATGTTATATTTAAGCAAGGATGTAAGCAATTTCTAACTTATCACGTGACCTACAGAAGTAGGGCAGCTAGTATTTCTGTTGTCTTATAAAAAATAACCTTGAAATTGAAGACAATCGCTACGCTGCGCTTCGCATTTGTCTTAAATTTCTAACCTATCACGTGACCTAGGGCAGCTAATATTTATGTTGTCTAATAACAAAAAATAACCTCGCAATTCAAGACAATTAGCGATTGTCTTGAATTGCGAGGTTATTTTATTTATTTAAGACAATCGCTACGCTGCGCTTCACGATTGCCTTAAATTTCTAACCTATCACGTGACCTACAGGAGTAGGGAGCTAGTATTTCTGTTGTCTAATAAAAAAAGTAACCTCAAATTTAAGACAATCGCGAAGCGCAGTGCAGCGAAGCGATTGTCTTAGGCCCCGCGACCCCTTGAAGTAGGTACGATAGATTACCAGGGCAATGTTATAATATTAAATGATGAAATACCAATTAAAACTTATATTAAGCAAAAGTTATTTCAATTGATAAGTTGATTAAATAAAACTTATTTGAATTGATCTTTATAATAAAAAAAAATATATGAAATGATAAATATAATAAATGATTCATATGTAAAGCGAAATTCAATCAAAGGAATATTATATTAAATGATTTTAATATTAAGTAACCATTATAATAAACTATTATTATATTAAATAGAATTATGATATTAGTTGTTATATATATTGTTCATTATGTAAAATAAACGTTATTAAAATGAAAATATATCAAACGTAGTTCCATTAAATGTAGCGCACCCAATAATAATAATAATAAAATGTTAAGATCACCCATATTAGCAACAGCAATATATTCTGTGAGAATTGTAAGGGAGATACGAACATAGATCTGAGCCGTTTCAGAAAGAACGCAACAAAAGCCAACATTCGGTTACGAATGAGCCAGAAAGGGAAAGCTGTCGCGCGTTGTTGTGCAGTGGAAAATAAATGAAACGAGACAATGGGGTGCAATACAATTGCAGTGAAAAGACGTGCGGAGCGGCCGTGTGTTCTAGTTGCGAACAAGAGGAATGAACGTCGCAGGTGCGCCGTAACAATGCGATGCGCGGAGTGGCAACAATGCGTCGCGATTGTTGGACGCGCGATTGGCGACGACGCGCGACGCGGACGCTGACGACGCTGACAACGACGATTGGAGTTTTGGCGTTGAAGTGTTTTTAATGCATCTGTTGTCACTCAAAAGTAGATAAGTTAGTAAATGCACATTGATTATTACCATATACTTCTGGTCCCATGTTACTTGGGATTGGCGCAAAATGTCTTTCTATCTTCTCTTGACGAGTATCTTCCTTTTCAATCATATTATCTATTGATTACTTTATAAATTGTAAGTCGAATGCGACTACACAGTCGATATCGACGCTGACAACAACGATTTGAGTTTTGGCGTTGAAGTGTGTTTTTAATGCGTCGGTTGTTACTCAAAAAGGAATTTTACGGTTATTAAACGCTCATTGATTATTACCTTCTTTTTCAGGTGTTAAGTTATTTTTGATCGTCGCAAAATATCTTTATTGCCATTCTCCTAAATACCTAGTCACTCAGATTTCATTTATATCATCTTCTATGCGAACCATTGATTATCTATTGGTATTAATCCTTAAAAATTGTTGGACGCGCGTTTGGCGACGACGACGCGGCCGTTGACGACCGACGCCTCTATAGCTAGCTAGCAGCTGCTCGCGGTTTCACCCGTGTGGTTTCCGTCCCCGTGGGAATATCGAGATAAAAAGTATTATATGTGTTAATCCAGGTTATAAACTATCTGTATGCCGAAGTTCATCCAAATTCATTTAGTGGTTTTTACATGAAAGAGTAACAAACATCGATCCATACTTACAAACTTTCGCGTTTATATTATTAGTAGGATTAATGTTTTGGCATTGATGTATCTTTTTAACTTAGAACAATAACTTATTATTCTCTGCTTTTTATTAGGGACTAAAATTACGGTTGTTGTTTAAAGTGTCATTAAATGTCAAATCATATTAAAACGTTGTGATTTAAAAAAGGATTGATGTAGAATCAAGCCATAGGTTTATTTATAAAGTATTTGAATATCTCAATTTGCCGTAAGGTTAGTATCACACAATAGTAACCAGTAACTTAGTGCATACTAACGTACGAGTATGGAAATATCCATGTTAGTCAATATATTCACAGTAGCAACAATATTATATCTAGCTTTAGAAGCTTCTGAATAATTAATTACGCTCTCCACCGAATACAGAGCGTATTGTTAGCAAACCGGTGCAGTATTTGCTTGAAGCGCTTCCAATCTAGCAGTTTAAGAGCAAAGGTGTTGCATAAATAGGGCTGAACGGTAGCGCTACGTAATTTTACCACATAATGGTGGACGTCCGACGCCCAACCATAAGTTTACGTACACTGTTGCATACTACTATGATCTTCTTCTCCTTTAGCTAATCTCTTAAGCATAGGATATTCAAGATAAAGATGTGAAATATTGGTGTACGGCAAATTAAACGTAACGATATGAGGTTCTCTAATGCATACGGTCAAATTTGCTTTGCAGATCGTTTGTGATGTACTTATAATAATGTAAGAGTAAACTCATGGTAGGGCTACTACCAGGGTCCCAAGAGTGGGGAGGGGTGAAGACCGAGGGGGGGAGGGGGATAAAGTTACAAACTTCAGAGTTAGCATTGTCGGTCTCGACCACCGCTTCGTCCAAATTCACAACGGGATTAAATTGGACGTAATGTCGATTCTATATGTGAATTAAATTGGTGACATCTATGAATGAGCAGATTTTGACTCGCGTATGTTCGTTATATAGATTGGGCGGTCGTAATAGCTTTGTTAACGAACGTACCTGTTAATTGCTTTGATCATTTGAACTTTTTTATTTGAACATTTTGTAATGAGTTTTAAATTAAGTCCTAAGTACAATAGGCAACGTTTATGGTGTTGGTGATGATGAAAATGATAGAAACACTTAGAAAATACCGACTAAAGTACAACATGTAAATTCTGCATTGGTACCTTTTTTACCAGTCTTAAAGTGACATGTTAGAAAGATTACAAAGACCTGCATTGAAAATTCACTCTAAAAGCTCCATAGTAGACGGTGAAACATTTCTGCAGAATGGTCACTCAATATAAATCGTGCCCATTCAGTCGGCTATCTTTATTTACGTTTTCATAAAGTTGGCGATTCAGTCACGCGGACACAATAATGGTCGATTGTCGGTAATAGATCTCTGCCACATTGCAATTTTCACAAATTCAAATTTGTGTCCGTGGGAAAGTCTGAATAGCTTTTTGTATTCTGTGTATTGATTGCAGCGTTTTCTGGTCCAGTGATTTGTAATCCTAAATGTTTACCCATCGATATCAAATTCTTAAAATGACAAAATATATAAGTAAGACAACAAGATCATGAAGATGATAGTTAACAGGATAGATATGCTAGTCTTTAGTTGCTTCACTGAGTTACAATCATGCAGCACGCATTGGGCCGGCCGGGTAATACCACCCTCTCACGAATATTCGGCGTGAAATAATGGCACTTGGTGCTGTTGTGTTACGTCCAGCCAGTGAGGGTTGCGGAGCCCCCCCCCCCCCCACCATCCCTATTCTTTCCTTAAAGGCTGGCAACGCGTCTGCGATTCCTCTAGTTTTGCGGGTGTCCATGGGCGGCAGTGCTTACTCTCCATCAGGTGACCAGCCTGCTCGTTTGCCTACTTCTTTTATTTAAAAAAAAAACACACTCTTACTCGTCCGCACATACATACATAAAAGACGCCCGGTTCGCGGAGGGGTAGACAAAAACCATAACTTTAAATTGCTACATTTCTGACACACATCATTTGCTTCATTTACTCTCAAAACGTTCTTAATACGTTTACCTAACTGCATCAATCATAAATTAACTAACATATTTGCAGCACCTGTGCTACTAATTTTTATGATCTTTTGACTGTTTTTATTATATTACTAGCAATCCGCCCGCGACTTTGTCCTCGCGGAGTCTTTACCCCGTGACGACTTTCCAAAAAAAGTATTTCATACTTACCTTGTTCTGACAATTACACGACAAAAAATATGTTTCTAGATAGTTGCAGCTATTTTGAAGTGATGCGTGAACATATTACATTCGTGGCCATTGATTTTTATTTATATAAAAAGTGTTTTCAGTTTTGTATGTTTATTAATTTGCATATGTTTGTCCGTAGTTTCAATTATGCTCAGCTAAATTTGGAACTCGATGAATTGCTTTGATTGTGATGGACATTAATGTATTTCAGAATTACGTTATATTTTATGACGTTGGTGAAAACGACCGAGTTTAATTTAGTCAACAATGACCTACTTTGGCAACTCTGAAATTGTGTTAAGTATTTTCGCGTATTGCCTTACTACTCGTGGCATCAACATGAGCGTGCAAATAATTATTTAAAAAATAATAATATATATTATACCTATATACAGAGTTATAAATAAAGAGCTTAAAATGGGGTGTATAATGTTCGATTTTTTTTATATTGACTCGTCATAGTGACCGCATCCTGCCTGATGGTAAGCAGCCGATGCAGTGCAAAATAATGAGAGCGCTCCCCACAGTGGAATAAACACGAGAATACCAAAGCCGAATGGTATTACAGAGGAACGACTTGCCAATTTTTTTGGTACGAGTACTAATAGTCTGTACAGTATGATGGTGGTTCCTAAGACCAGCACGTGTAGTCCGGGAGAGGAAAGGAGATGGTGGGATTAGATCAAAAAGTTCCTCAGAACACTCTCCGTAGTAATTCCGGTAGAAGACAATGAGAGAAGCCATGTCTCTACGTAGCTGGAGGTTCTCAAGAAAGGCTGTAACCTCAGCATCTCCAATAATGCGTACCGCTCGCCTTTGCAGTCTATCAAGTGCATCGAGGAGGTATTTAGCGGAGCCGTCCTATAGATGGGAACAACACTCCATACTCGATCGCACCTGAGTCTTGTACAGCAAACAGCGCTGTTCGGGAGTGAAAAACCACCTTACCTTATTGAAAATACCCAACTTACGGGAGGTTTTTAAAATAACACTCTCGATGTAGCATTTTGGATTTAGTTCCTGGCCGATGTCCATGCCGAGAATGCTGAGGTTCACCGAAATGGGTAACGGAGAGTTCTGAAGAGAGCGAGAATGCACAAACCTGGGTTTTGCTGGCATTAAAGTCATGATATGAAAAGACATGAAATACTGATGATCTAACGTTCAAGAAATATAATTTCATATCTAGTAATTGTTTGATATAACAACTGAGTAATACAATAAACACAAAAACAATAAACAATATGCAAGCAAGCATGAAGCATGCCAGCAAGCACGCAGCATGCAACATGCAGGCATGGTTTATGTCACGGCTCCGGTGCTGCGGGGCTCCGGCGGCGGTCCCACGTTAGCTTATCGTCGCAGATGATTTTCGCTCACAACCATTAAAACCACCTGCTCCTCAGCTTGAGGGCCGCCACGCCCCTCCACGCCTACGCGGGCTTGAATTACATTCCAGCGTAGGGCAGACTAGACTAGGTACGCGGAGTCGGATTTAAAGCGATTCGTTTCTTTCACTGACTTTTGTAGCACAACATTACCGAAAAGACAACGTATTAACTTTTTAAGACAATATTTTTCAAATTCATTTAAAGTTCAAGTTATTTTTGTAGACATTTATTATTATGGGAAAAAAATATATCCAATAAACGTTCTATGACATTATTTCGTTTTTAATTATATAAAATAAAAAGCACCCGTTAAAAAGTTGTAGTCATAATCATATTATAATTTTAGTAGTAGCTTGCTTAGTTTTACACGGAGATGCTTCGATCATAAAAACTATAGATAGTTACACGACTTCTGCTTGTAAAATGGCACCACGAAACAAGGCAAAAATCAGAAACATGCCTTGTCTTTCTATTAAAATTTCGAATTTCAAACTTTGTTCCAACTAGCTTGAATCTAGCGAGCCTAAGCGATGTAACTCCAATAATATTTTTATGGATTTGTACTTTAGTACCTAAAGTTTAAGATTTACTTTACATTAAATGTTTATCTATATACTTAATTATTTACATCTAACAGTGTCGCGTAGCGGTAAAAGAATACTACTACCCCTCTCTTTCTTTGGGTGTTGTAAAAGGCGACTAACGGACTGAAGACTGCACATACTTCCAACAGCATAGAATGGCGATGAGCACACCACCTGTCACGCTGAGCATATGTGCAGTCGCTATTTGGTGAAAAGTGGATTATGGCAGAGGACTGCTTTTGCGGTCCTCATTGTATAGTCTCTGACTTCCCCTGACCCTTCGGGGATAATAGTCCTGATTATATATGTATGTATTTTCATTTCAAAACATAATGACGACGAAAGCAAAATATTTACCAACATAACAAATATGTTGGTAAACATTTTGCTTTCAATCATCATCAATCTCACGTACGAAGTTACGTGTCTTTTTGAATTTTTTTTCTTTATCAAACTACTTGCATCCATTGCAGTCGGAATGTTCCTTGTCCTAATAGATATACGGGAATACTTTAAAGTTACACCACTCAGAAAAACAGGTGGGTACGCTTCTAAAACTGTTCCAAGTAATTCTAGTTTCTTCGCTTGGCCAAGTCTAACTTCGTATAACAGCTGATTGCGACTCTCTGTAGAAAAGTATCGGCATGGTATTTTCTTTGCTATTCTTGACTGCGGGAACTTATTTCTCAAAGAATATAACTTGAAAAACTTTGTGTTGGTATTGGTTACGCGTCAATAAAATATGTGAGAAGTAGTGCACTTGAATTAACACACCTTATTGCAGAACGGTGCGGTTTTTAAACTAATCTTATAAATGTTGAAATGAAACACTTTTTACGGACTAACTCGCGTTTTATTTAGTATATTACAAAGTTTACCAGTGACCACGGACCCTGTAAAGGGTTCGAAATGTCAGGATAATATAAAAACTATGTAATATAGTAAATTAAACGCGAGTTAGTCCGCAAAAAAGTGTTTCATTCCTATGTGTAGTGCTCACTTAAACCTCAGAAAACAATATAATCTTTTAAATGTATAATGGCGACTCCACATTAGTGCCGTGAATTCACGCGCAAATTCACGCCATGAATTCACGGCACAAGTCGTACCCTCCACATTCAGGGGATGCTCACAATCGTTCGTGAAACCCGCCGCGAAATAGACGTAGAAGCTGCTGCTGCAATAACTTTGTTTGCTGTGGCAACATACTATTTAGACGTCCAAAACATTATTAGAAAGTGTTGGCAAAAAAGAAGACGGTGGATGACTGAAATAAATAGTAACCGATCAAAGTATAATTTGGAGTAAACTGATTAATTTCTTCCTTGGTAAACTGGCACGTGGTCGTGAATGTGGATTTGTACGCGTGAACCCCGCGAAAACCGTCTACATTTACGTTCACGCCTGTTTACGGAGCTTCACAGCACTAATGTGGAGCCGCCATAAAAAGAAAAACTGACTTAATGACTGACTGATATATCAACGTATCTAAAGCCCAAACTACTGGGACTAGAAATATAAAATTTTGCACCATGTTTCTTTTTATAGGTGTAGGTGAGCACTAAGATAAAAATTTGGAAATTTACCCTTTAAGGGGGTAGGGGCGGGTAAGTTTGTATAAAACTCCGTCAGTTTTTAAGCTAAATCGAAAAAAATGGTATTTAGCCTTTCGGTAATGAATAAGAAATTAAGAATGATGTATATCAGGATTTTTGGAAATTCAACCTCTAACGTGGTTAATAAGGGTGGCAATGTTTGTATGCTCAATTTTAATTTGACGTCTGATTTACTTACAACTTATTTTTCTTTATATTATTAGTCGACTTCACTCATTTTTATTTATCTTGCTATTCTTTTCCCATTGATATGAAAATTTGGAAGGGTGTTCAGGGGATGCCCGCGAGAGTTTCTAGTCCAAAAATCGTGGCATTGCAACACATGCCGGGTACAGCTAGTTAGGTGTATAAGAAAGTATCTATCTACATTGTTAAACCCAATTTAATTTAACGTTCCATTATATAACCGTGTCGCGCAGCGGTGAAAGAATACTACCACCCCCTCTCTTCCCTTAGGTATCGTAAAAGGCGACTAACGGACTAAAGACTGCACATACCTCAAACAGGATAGAGTGGCGATGGGCTCTTCACCTGTCACGCTGAGCACATGACCATTACGCTAAATATAAAAACTAATCAAAATTATTACAAAATATAAGTTTAATTTATTTATGTATTGCAGTTTCTTTTTGCAGTTTAATATTGTTTCAGTAGATTCTGATCTGCAGTTACACCTGGTGAGCCTGGTGAAGTGTTTCAGGATCTGAAATGAGTTCGTTAACTATGAGAAGATGTAGAGTATCTCCATCTAGCTCCTTTACGTTTTTTGCATATGGTGTTCTTATGCTCGTAATATAAGGATCACATGTAGTAGTGTATGAAAACCATCTTTATAGCTGTGTAGAGAGCATTTGCGGGCATGATGCAGGCGAAATTTTTTATAATCCTTATTACGGGATTCTTGGGGATCATCGGAAAGTTGTCCAATTGCGAAATGGTTTATAGTACTCTGTCTATGAATTAAAATTTTGTGAACAGATGATGGCATATAGTATATTTTAAATTTATTTTTTCACATAAGTATATACTGTTTTCAAAGCATAATCACCAAATTTTTTGCCATTTATCATTACACCAGATGACAAAGCTGACAGAACTATGTATGACCGATTAAACAAATCAATGTCAACTCCTGTGATATCAGCAGAACAGGACGCATAGTGAAAAAATCTTCTTGATAGATGTTCAGTCCCAACTCTACACGAAATCGCTTTTCTATTGAGTCTTCTTTTCTTGCTTGAGCCTTTTTTTTCTTTGCTTGTGGCAGGTCATGTTTGGAAAGATAGATTATAAGATATATGCAATATCATTTCCATGCAACGAATTCAGGCATGTAATATTGTTAAACCGTATTGATAAGCTATTTCATTTTCAGGCCTGTCTGTTACTTTCGTTAAATTATTAATTTGTCTCGGAGTAGCTTCGCATATGGATCATGTGGAAGTAGAAGGTGTATCTGTTAAAACTTGTGCCACTTTACCGTCTGTCATTGTTATAAAAAATTCGTGCTTCACTTGAACTCTGAAAGCAAAGTTTGTATTTGGTTTTTTATTTCATCAACAACAAATTTAGTTTTTTCTGGAGTTTCTTTACAAAATTTTATTGATATAGGCCGGCAAAACCGAACAGATTAAGGCACTGGATTTTGCCAGATGATAGCGTCTGATTCCTCATCAATTTAATCTGATGGGCACGAAAGTAATAAATAAATGTGCATCGAAAATTAGTTCAGGTTCCTCTGGAAGTTTTTGATTGTACTGGCTTTGTCCAGATGACCCATCGAAACCCCATTTTCTATTAATAAAAAATATTTTTGTCCATTCTTGTAAACTGCGTCTATCGATAAAATTCTAGCTGCCTAATAGCCTAATAGTTCTGAACTCTCAATATTTTTGGATATGTATTCGTGGTTTTGATTGTTGAAGATAGTAGGTAGCATGTCTGTTTCATTTCTTGTATTTTGTAGTATGGTGAAAATATAGAACAATTTCTTTCATCTGTATCGTTCCTGAGATACAGATATTGTGCTTTTGTTAGTTCCAAGACGATAAAAACCATTAAAGGTTCTCGATCTGGAAGCCCTTTAATTTTTGCGTTGTCAAACTGATTCATGGTAAAAATCTTTTTTTTTTGGCATCAGCCAACCTTAATCTTTCAACTAGTTTTGCTTCAGTTCCTTCTCCTATAGAACGCAGTCCCTAAAGATATGAGTTGAGAATGTGTTCTAAACCACATTCATTTAGCATAATAGTATTTTTTCTTTTTTTGTTTCATTCATACGGTCTTCCTCGTTTACCAGAAGAAGTAGACAGTGCAGAGTCGGTTGACACGTTTTCTGATGTCGCTATAGTCACGGAATAACCGGAATCCAACCAGTTGCTGTTCCTTCTTAATAATGAATCCTTATTGCGTTCTGCTTCTTTCCAGCGTTTATTAAACCAATGGATGATAGGCCTTTGAATATTAGCCCTTTGAATATTAGCGATAATAAAACATATTATGTTGTCTTCAGGGACTTTTAAAAATGTTGATGGTGTTTTTCTGTGTGTAAAACATTATTAAATCACGTTTAAAGTTACCGTTATAAGTAGACATTTTAAAGAATAAAATAGCCGTATTCTACGAAACTACCACGGAATTAGTCATAGAGAAATATTTTTTACTGCTCTTTATATACTGTTTCAGAACGTGTGAATTATTTCAAATTCTATTTTCTAACAGAAAATTACACCAAAAATGATAAAAACTTAACAATTAAAAATAATTCATTAATTAGAATACCACAAATATTGATAAAGAGTAGTCAACTATGAAAATTTAAACCGCAATTGATAGTGATATTTAATCCTAGACTCGTATTGGATTTTTTCACATATTATCTTCGTAATTAGCAAGAAGTAGCAGCTGATTTTTTTGTATGTTTTTCATGAGTACTTAAACTATGAATAAACATTAACTTAAAGTGGATTTTGTAAATTCTTTTGAGAAAATAAATGTCTTTAACCGTAACTTCAAAGCGTGGGCAAACGTGGGTAAAAGCTTCAACGAAGTTCAGAAATTATTATTTTTCCTCCATTTGTTGTTTTACACTTTTACACACATATATTTAAATAAAATTAAATATATTATAAATCCTTCAAATCTTCAATAGATAAGGTTTTTAAAAATATATAATACTCTTTTCCTTTTTCTTGAAGTATTAAAATTATTTTACTTAGAAAATTGTAAATGAAGAACTTTACATTTGCCATTTCCGTAATCGTTTAACGATACTATATGAAAACGCCCACGACTTCACGATATACTTATCACGTGAACGTATCCCGTGACAAATGTCCAAATATTTTCTTGCATATAATCTACCAACCTGGTCCTGATAATAACAATCACAAAAAAAATAATTAGGAAAATAGCTCCAGTGAAGTGATGCTAGAACAAACATTCGCTAAAAATTATTTTTATTTATGTAGATGTTATAGGTATCAACCACATCCTTTATGTGAGTACCCACAGCATGAATTTTTATGTATTTTTCTTGTTTTGCATGCTCGCTTATGTGTTACTTGCATAATGTTTGATGATTTCTTTTGTATTTCTTTTGCAAGTGAATTGTTAAAATTCTTTTATTTATTTATTTATTTAATTATTTGGGCACAGTTACAAGATACAAATCACGACATTTGTTAAACAAATAAATAAAAAATAAAATGGATTAATTTGCAACTCTATAACAACTATGCACAATATGCAAATGAAATTATAAAAAAAAAATAGTCTTTCCAATTAAGTGTAACAAAGTAAGACACAAAATAACAATATTGTTAACTAAATATTAAGTAAATGTGTTGTGAACCATTAAAGACATATCTATGTTATTTGCAAGGACATAGCAATGCTATTTAGAGAAATAAATGTCTTAAACCATGAACATATTTTATTGGACATTATTATTTTCGCAATTTTAATATCTGTTAAGTTAATCTCAGGCCGATTCATGTATTGCCTTGGTGTGTTAACTCGTTAAGGCGCGTGTCATCCCGCGTCTAAATCAGTTAACGGCAAGCCTATTGGATATATCGTAACATGAGAGCCGCTTATTAGTAGACATGTGTAAAGATATACAAACATACATATAACCACTTTTATTATCCCCGAAGGGTTAGTCAGAGACTAGGCAATGAGGACCGCAAAAGCAATCCTCTACCATAGTCAACTTTTCACCAAATAGCGACTTCACATGTGCTCAGCGTGACAGGTGGTGAGCCCATCGCCGCTCTATGCTGTTGGCTGTATGTGCAGTCTTTAGTCCGCTAGTCACCTTTTACGACACTCAAGTGAAGAGACGGAGTGGTAGTATTCCTTCACCGCTACGCGATATGGTTGTAAGGGTATATCCATATTAAAACATGTAAATTATTTAGTTGTCTCCAACAAAATGTAACGCCTCTTCAATTTTTAATTCTCAATTATTTTTTTAAGTGAGATTCGAGCCGTGTGTTTAGCGACTCACTTAAAACATATTCCTAACCCATCTCTACCCTGTGAGTTGTAGAAGGCGACTAACGGCCTAAAGACTGCACATACATCCAACAGCATAGATTGGCGATGACCTCACCATTATTCCGCGAAACACATTTTGCTGTTTTACATTAGTGAAAAGTGAATTATGGCAGGAGAGTGTTTCTGCGGTCATCATTGCATAGTCTCTGACTAACCCTTCGGAGATAATTGTCTTGAATCTATGTAAGCTATATGCACGACATTTTTTCTATAAGTTTCTAACCTCATAGTCTTGGCAACGCAATGTTAAAAAAATTTGACAGCAGGTGCGATTTGGCGGGAATTTAAATTTGAGGAAATGGAACAAAAATAATTGAACGCAGTTCATGTTAAATTTTGCACTCACGATGCATAAAATGTACCACAGAACCGAAATATTCGACCTTGTTCATACTAAAGTAGTTTCTAAGTGTATCAAAATACGTTACAAAGTCAAGTGGAGAGCGCGGGCAGCGCGGCAATATATGGCCGCTTGGGGTCTGACGGAAAAGTGAGTTTTTTTAGGTGCGGCCAAAATGGCCGCTTGGGGCTTGAGGGGCTAAATAATAAAATTAATATAACATCATAACGCATCACCTGGTTTTAAATGTTGTAATACATCACTGTACACTAAAGAACGCTTAAGACGATGCTTCTTCTAATGAAATCTTACAAAAATATATATAACCTATATCATGTACATTTTGTCCTTTTGTTAAACTTACGGACAAAGGCGCTCAATGTTCAAACGCATTTCAAATGCACGAAAATGCAGGTGACGTCGCCTTTACCGACTTTACCGAACCGGAATGACAGTGGACTCTAAAATTCTATTTTACAGTTGCATGTTTCACTTTGCGACAGGCATGTAAGAGACTCATAACTATAAAATTTGTTATGAGCAAAGAATTTCTCGCGTTAAAGTAAAATTAATGTTACTAGGTTGTCGTTTAGTTTGCATTGCACGATCTTTTAGTGTCAACCAAAAATTTAATTGTATGAGTATACTAAGGTAAAATATTATTCATCTATAAAGAACATGAAAGTAGAGGCAATATATTGCCTAAATTTCTATTCCTTTAAATGAAATTAAGGGTGAGTTCCACCCATGAAACTGAACAACTTTTCCTAAAAAACCTATTTGTAAGAATGACAAAAAAATGTCGACCTCCTATACTATTGTCGTCAGCAGAGTAGCTGATCAGTTTTGTACGGGATTTTGTTTTGTAATTTTTGCACATAGATTTCTTAGGGAAAGTTGTTCAGTTTCATGGGTAGAACTCACCCTTAATTTCATTAAAACGAATAAAAATTAAGGGTGTATAGATTAATGTGACTACATAAAAACCTGCGGTAGAGACCACAGCCCGGCAGAGGTAGAAGGAACGGGAGGAAACCGGGCTGTATGTATGTTTGTCAGTATGCATGTATATATGTATGTACACATGTATGTAAAGTTAACTAAGGTGACTTTTCCACTCTCACATCAATTAGCTAGCCCAAGGTACGCTTCTTATGAAACTTGTTCGTTGCTTAGATAACGGGTAAACATACATACTTATAATCACGACTATTATCCCCGAAGGGTTAGTCAGAGACTAGGCAATGAGGACCGCAAAAACAGTCCCCTGCCATAGTCTACTTTTCACCAAATAGCGACTGCACATGTGCTCAGCGTGACAGGTGGTGAGCCCACATCACCGCTCTATGCTGTTGGATGTATGTGCAGTATTTAGCCCTTAATAGGACAATGTTATAATATTACCACCATATATTGAACTTTAAACAATTGAGATAAGGTCGAAAACCAACAAAAAATTTAGACATGCTGCGCCCGTTTAAGGGTTAGTTCGTTAGTCGCCTTTTACAACACCCAAGGTAAGAGAGGGTGTGGTAGTATTCTTTTAGTGAGCCGCTATGCGACACGGCTCAATGGTCAACAGGTAAACATTATTATTATATAGAAAACCCGTAGACCTGTAATTAATTAATTAAAAGTCTTTTCTAAATTGACCCGACCGCAAATTAAGCCCGGAGACCTCAAGAGATGGCGACGCCAGAACCAGCGTGCTAACTACTCGTCCACAAAGGTTGTCATATATGTATGTGCATATGTGTTATGTATAAATAAGAATAAGCTGAATTCTTCACCATATTATAATTACAATTAGAGTATTTTTCAACAACTATTTGAAAGCGCGGTAGCTCAACTGTCAAACTCCGGCAACTAGTGCGGTACGAAGACATTAGGGATGTGCCAATCGATTGATCTAATCTTCATCTAACAGTATCTAGGTATGTATATATGTATATGTCGCAGTCATATGATAAAAACAGAGATTTGGTCAATACCCTAGATTTGTTTAGGGAAAAGATAAAATTGTGTTGTTACTTTAACATCCTCGTGATTTGATCAAATCACTTAGGGAATTGACCAAATCTCTGTTTTTATCATATCCTTGCGACATATACATATACATTTAATATGTCGCCAAATACTACCGAAAATTTCGCGTAAAGTATTTCTTATCCAACCTAATAGTCCTTAGATGTAGTCCCACATAAGGATTTACGTATCCACGGGCGCAGTGGTGTGTCTGGTGCATATACTCCTTTAAAAAATATGTTTTAAATGGCTGGATATTTATTGGCTTGAACGAAAAATTTTTATAGATGTCATATTTATTATATATTTTAAAAGTATGTTTTTTTATAACAATGGCATGACACTTTCCACATACATAAGTGATCCTTTAATTTTTTTCCTTATAAAATACTAAAACAGTGTTGTGTATCTAAACTTCTATTTAGGTTCGTGTTATTTTTTAGTAGTAAGAAAAACAATTTGAGAGACAAACGTCTACAAAAGAATTGAAGTTCCATAAAACAAAAGCTCTCGACAATCTCAATCAATGCTCAATACAAACACTAGTACAACAAACAAATGCTAGCTACCAACGTTCTGTCTTAAAACAGTAGTATTTACGCAGAGCGGAGAGAACATTATTATGATATTTATTTGACATGTGCTCGCTGCGGTATCACGTCTGGAGACAACGAAATATGAGATTCTGCGATATGTATTTAATATGCCACTCACGTATAGTTACCACCGAACTCCCAAAAAAGGTTATATAGAGTTACAAAGAGCTTTTATCAATTTATATTTCAATGTTAACATAAATATGCTTAGTTTGGTGTCTCAAGTAGCGCATTAAAAACGAACAATAATAATTTTATTTCATTGCTTGCTAAGTCGAAATTATTTTGTCATTATTATAACGTCGTTATTCTTCAGTTGTTTTCAGACTATTTTCATGTATCTTTACAACAGGTACTTTTGTATTTTAACATAAACTTTTATGAAAGTATATATTTATTAAATATCTCAAACCATCAATTAAGCTATTTTCATATTGTTCTTAGGAATTATCTTATACACGAACGTTGCAGCTGTTGGCAGATGTTTTATGAGTACTGGACTTTGCTTGCGTTAAATTCGAAAAGAAAATTAGCCTATAACCGTGTTCAGGACCCCATTTATCTTTATACCAAAATTCATCAAAATTCGTTCATCATTTAAGCGTGAAAGCGTTACTAACAAACGAACTCACTTTCGCTTTTATTTAGTTTGTTAGGATAGACCACATTTTTTTTAAGTGTACCTATAGCTGTGTGTGTAAAACTCTGCTACCAACCCCTCCCTTCCCTTGGGTGTCGTAAAAGGCGACTAAAGAACTAAAGACTGCACATACATCCAACAGCATAGAGCGGCGATGGGCTCACCATCTGTCACTCTGAGCACGTGTGCAGTTGTAGTTTGGTGAACGTGGACGTGAAAAAAAGTGGACTGCTTCCGTGGTTTTCATTGCCTTCTCTAACCCTTTGGGAATAATAGTTGTTAATCTAAGTATGTAAAATATGTATAACTTCGTACATACAATTTGTAGGATCTTTAGAGATCGATCATTACAAAGTGCTTTCCAAACGTACTATGGTTATATAAGTTCGTTCTTGCGCAACTGTACCATCACACTGGGTAATAGCATAGATTTTGAAAAACCTTTTGAAGCACAAACATGAATGCATTTGAGCAATACGTGAAATTAACTGCCTGAAATCGAGTTTGTGGCAAACGAATTATGTTGACTCCTTTTTAGAAAATATAGTTAAAAATAAAATTACTTATAATATGTCGATAGTAGCAAAATGTCCTTGATAACTTATAATAACTTCAACTGATACAATTATTTTATTCGTTTTCATTAAAATATTTATTATAAATGAAAAATAATATTATTATTATTTGTCGCAAAAAAGAAACAATAAATAACAAAATGTTTTTATTAACCAAATTAATACATAGCAAAACTTCTTTATTATTTTTTAGGTTTTTCCCTATTATTTTAGTTAAAACAAACAAAACAAAACCAAAATAAATCAAATTGGTCAAGCCGTTTTTGAGTATACCCTAGACTAACGAACAGCAATTGATTTTCATAAAAATATAAAAAGAAGGTTCCAACCTTTAGTAAAAATGCTACACGAGAGCTGCTGCTATGATTAATAACTAAATAAAAATTAAAATACATAGCAGAAATAATGAAACATAAATATATGTCATTTAGACAAAAATGATAACAGTTTCTATCTAAACAAAGCAACTATAATAAGTTTACACAAATATTAATGTACTTACATTATATCACGCTTAAGAATTTTGAAAGAAAACAATAAGTCTTTGAAGATATCTTTGTATATCTACCTCACTTTCTTATGTAAGTTTTCAACTGTTTTACGTTACTCTTTAAACGCCACTACGATGATTATTAGAAAAGTTCAAATGAAACGGTCATTAAACCGGATATTGCCACTACAAAGTATGCTACGTCGTAGTCGCTACGACAGTGCTACGAAATTTATATACAACATTCTTGCAAGAGACACTTACTTAAAAACGTCTCATTGAACGTTTGGTAGAGAATTAAGAAAATTGAAAGTTAATAATCGTTATTTGCTTTATAAGAAGTTCAGTTCACTTGTTTTTGACATAATAAATATTATTTTGTAATCAAAACTTTAGTTTTGCCATATTTATGAAATAATTTCCTACTTACTATTTACATAATTTTATAAAAAAGATTCTTTAAAAAGTTAAAATAATTATTAATCTAAAATTCCAATGACAGCGAGTAAATTATGATAACAACAATGGTTGTTACGGTAAATATACCGATTACCAAAGCAACAAAACTTTTGAAAACTTTTTATATCCGAAAAAAATCGTTAAAAGTCACGTCATCAATAATTTCAAAGGGAGAACGGATATAATTATTTTTTAAGTTAAATTAGTTAAAGCTTTTCAGTTTAAGTAAGTTTTGACATACTTAATTTCGCTTTTACTATATTTGTACAACATAAAATTTTCAGTTAAGTACTTACTTTCTCATACCATCGAAGATAACGACACAACACGACCATGAGATCAATCAATTGTTTTCTATAGCACCGAACGAGTTCATAACGTCATCACCGGCGCAATTCAAGTCCAAAAACAGTGTTATTACATTACGTCGCTAACTGAGCAACATGTGGGGGGAGCGCGATCGTAAAATTTAGCGCCAAAATCCAGCGAGCGGACACTACCATCCCTCCCTGCGATCGGCAATATACTGACAACTGTCAGCGGGCTCTCGGTGCACCGGCTATGGTAACGGCGCTTTTCCTCTTTTGCCCTATCTTGCGTTAACGTAAATTTATATACATACAAGTGTACGTACACACGCAAAGAGTACGAGTAACATTTTTGCGCGAGTGTGCCGCTCGAACCTGCACATGTGCGGTGTTCGTGTTCACCTAAAAACGCATCTTTGTTGTATACTGCAAATGCGATGGTGCATATAATAAAAGCAACAGATTCGTAATTGTAAACTTTAAATTTATGGAACACGGTTCTTTTTTGATTGACACAATACACCTTACGTTCATTCAGAGACCGCGCTAAAGCGGAATTGCGCATGTCCCTTTATCAATCTTGTGATCGTGGAACTACGAAAACTATTGCTGTCCTTATTTTTCTTTAAGTTTTGATGTAAGTGTTTCGACTCTGTGTAATAGCCAAAATATTATCTCACCCTTGCCGCGGAGTGCTTTAATATTATTAAACTAACTGTTCGTTAACTTAGTTTAACGGTTTATTAAGACCTTATGGCAAAAGCGGACTATCCTAGTTTTATCAAGAAAATTATTTTAGTATTAGTATATTGTTATTGTTTGAGTTGAAAGTTGACCATTCTGTGCCTGTGTCATTAATTTTTAAATAAATATTTAATGTCTTTGCATATTAAAAAATCTTGAAATAGTCATACAAGTGAAATGGCAACAAAAATTTAACTAACTATATTTATAAAAAAACAATTGAACCGTTAGCTCGTAATTTCGCCTCAAACAAATCCTATGTCGCGCTTAAGTTGCCCTAACTACTTAGAAACAAAGCGGGAGGGGAAAAATAATTTCCTTACAACTAGAGATGATATTAACCGGCAGATAAGATGAGTGAAGCACTCTTTCGGGCGGGGGCGTTTATACAGCTATGAATAACAATTTACCGAAGAGCCGGGAGCGCAAACACTCGAGCGAACTTTGTTCAGAAGTGCCCAAACTCGCGAACAATACAGTCACGCCGAGCTAAGAAAATCGCGCGATATACTCGTACAATGGGGACGAATGCGATGGCAACGTACGTATATATAATATGTACTATTGTATGTATATATGACATTCTTTTTTTCTAAAACTTTTTGTGATCACCAACCTTAATTTGTCAGCAATAGAAATTATATTCATTGAACACTGATCAGTGCGCGGCCGCAGTTAAAAGGTTAAGACAACACCCATCAGGCAAAATCATTATCTACTTCAAAGCGCTAATTAATAAAACTCAATTACCAAAATATCTAATTTTAATAAACCCTACTTTGGTAACCTAACCTAACCTTTTTGACACAGTCAAGTTGTAGTTGGAAAATCGCTCGATATACATTGGAGACCAATGCGACTGCGATGAATGCACTATTGTGTATTATCATAGAAATCAAGTCGTCTCGCAAAGAAGATACAAAAGAATCAAATGTAATTATTTACCTATAATCTGAAATTTTAATAAAAAGGACAAGAAAAATCAAAAATATCATCAAACAATACACAATAGTGCATTCATCGCAGTCGCATTGGTCTCCAATATATATCGAGCGATTTTCCAACTACAACTTGACTGTGTCAAAAAGGTTAGGTTAGGTTACCAAAGTAGGGTTTATTAAAATTAGACTTGTTGTATACTCGGATCCTCTACTATATAGAGTGCGCAACAGTGAGATAGTGTACTTTATGGGTTATTACTTAGTTACAATGCAATTTGTAAATAAAATGCAGCTACCATTTCAAATGTTAATTTATGCCGCGCAATTTATTACTTTTATAATAGTTTGGCGTTATAGCTATGTCACAAACGTAATTCATGAGTATAAAATAACTATTTTGTTTACACTTTTCAAAATAGTTTTGTATACGCCCGTGTTGGGGCGAGAATTATTGTTCTAGTTATTCGGTGTGCACTGTTTATGTTAGATGCTAAATTAAAACTTGGCCTCACCTAAAATGAAACGTTCTATTAAACCCTCAAGCCCCAAGTGGCCATATTTGGTCGCATCTAAAAAACTCGCTATTCCGTCAGACCCCAAGCGGAATATATGGCCGACTTAGAATAATAACGCTATAGAAACCAAGTTCGCGCGCCTATTTTGAAGCACATTAATTGGAGCCAGAAATGGCACCAAACGCCGGACCGCTCCGTGGTGTTCAATGTCACAGCGCGCCGAACGTGTCTCGCGAAAACAAAAAAAAAAATGACGGTTTGTGCAGTTAAATTGTGTCACAACACATCTGAAAAACAAAAGAAGTGTAATAACATCACTTTTCACAGGTAAGCTTTCAGTATTTCATAGTATCTTGTAGTTAAATAGGTCAAAATATAAACGTACTGCAGTGTGATTCTCTAAGTCTTAAAGCATCGGTAGCAGCGGCTGCCGCAGTGCTGTCTCTTTCATATTCATAGAATTGGAAAGAGACAGCAGATCACGGCCATGCGCGCACGTCACGCGTGTGTGAATCGGTTTAGTGCTTCATTTTTGACAGAGCGCTTGTATGAAGACTATCTTTCTATAGCGTTATTATTCTAAGATGGCCGAGCTGGCCGCGCTCTCTACTTCACTTTGTACCATTGAGTTAATATGTACTATGCTTTGTACCGTGTTTTGATACACTTTATTATGAACAAGGTCGATTATTTCGGTTCTGTCGTACATTTTATGCATCGTGAATGCAAAATTTAACATGAACTGCGTTCGATGATTTTTATTATTTTTATCCATTTCCATAATTTAAATTCCCGCCAAATCGCACCTGCTGTCAAAATGTTTTGACATTTCGTTGCCAAGACTGAGGGGTTAACCTACGGCGATATGCAATTTATTAACTTTGCAAAGAACAATTTTATTGCGTACTACCTAGTATCCAATCAAATAATTTAAAAAGTTTCCCATAAAATTGTGTTGAGCAATATACCTTTTCATTAAAACAATTTATTAATAAAATGTACATACATACTCGTACATACATACATAATTAAGACTAATATCCCCGAAGGGTTAGTCAGAGACTTGCCAAATAGGGCAGCAAAAGCAGTACTCTACCATTAGTCCACTTTCACCAAATATCGACTGCACATGTGCTCAGCGTGATAGGTGGTGAGCCCATCGCCGCTCTATTCTGTTAGATGTCTTTAGTCCGTTAGTCGCTTTTTACGACACCTAAGGGAAGAGAGGGGGTGGTAGTATTCTTTAACCGCTACGCGATACGGTTTTAATAAAAATGTAGTTTTGTCGTCATCGGCTTAAAAAAGTCTCACTGCTGAGCTAATGCCTTTCCAGTTGAACAATATCACATGTGGAGGTTATCCATAAACTATCACGTTTTAATTGTAGTTGGTGGGTTTTTTGTGGTTACTATCTGCTGGCCTAATGTGGCCTTCTTGACCCGCTGATCTTGACCTGTTACAATTTTTTTGCATGACATAAACATAAATTGTCACAGTTTTCTTTTTTATTCACTTTTAAAATGCTGCGTTCCATTATAGAAAATATTTAAAAGGTTCAAAAATGTTAAACCTTGAATATTTACAGGAAGGGGTTCGCCTTAAACTTCGATAAACCGTTATACCGCATAACGCTTGACTTGACTGGACTATTCATTTATCTCGTGTATAACGACTACACATACAACCAACAGCATAGAACGGCGATGGGCTCACCACCTGTCACGCTGAACACATGTGCAGTCGCTATTTGGTGAAAAGTGGACTATGGTTGAGGACTGCTTGTGCTGTCCTCATTGCCTAGTCTCTGACTAACCCTTCGGGGATAATAGTCGTGATTATATGTATGTATAACCTTGTTTCCTTTAAATTGGCTTTAAATAACCTCCGTAGTCGAGTAGTGAACACCCCGGTTCTGTCGTCGCTATCACAGTTTAGGTAATTCCTGTATTGACGGTATAATTCCCGGTCGGCCTATTTAGAAATAACTATTTTTCCTTAAGTGTCTTGGGTCTGGGTGTTATTTTTAATGAAGAATAAGTAGGTACGTATTTAGGACATTTAGCTGTTATCCCACCTCTCATCTAGTTAAATTTAAAAAAAAGTTTCAATGAAGCTTAATTTGGGCTAGTTATCTAGTGTAAACGTGGAAAGTTATTTATTGACTATCTTTACACTTAATAATCATTCTTTCAATGGCTTATATTGCTGTTTATGTACCTATCATGCTAAGTTTTTTTAACTACCAATGTTTTTTTTTTATAAATGTATCGACGTAAGCTTTAATTTAATTGAAAGCACTCACTATAAACTTCATATTGGTTCACGAAGTGCTTTTTTAATGTGTAATTTTCTTTGCATGTGTTTAAAATTGGTAAATAAATGAAAAAAAGGAGGTCTAATTGGACTTAAATATTTCTCTAACTAACTATTCAACAACTATTTTAATTAGTTCGCAACCTATGTAGATACGTCGATAAGGATTATTAGTTCCCGGAATGGATGGAGACACGGATGCACTAGATCATTTGAATTCAGAGTCAATATTGAAGTCATGCGAACGTATATCCAGATAAATTTAACATGTAAACTCAGCTAATAGCAAACAGCATTGGTTTACGTCAAACGGATTAACTTAATGTAAATACGATATTTTATTGAGGATTAAAAGCATTTATTTTTTAGTATAAACTATTACAATTATAAAGACCTACAGTATAGTGCAGTCGACATAATGTGAAATGTAACAACAGCATTGCAAGCAACCGATTTGTTACGCAACGGAAAGGGCAAATTAAAAGTCAAACTGTCACGTTTGATATGTGGTCGACTGTACAGTGGACTTAGCATTGTATAATTATTTTTCTATAGTTCACGTTGTTTCCAAAGTTTTGTGCCAAAATGTTAAAACAAAACACAAGGTCGCAACATCCAAACGACTTCTGGCACTAATTTTATATTCACTCGCAGTATCATTCTTAGCTCCGCGCGGCTTAAATTCAAGTATTTTGTCGGTTGAACTGCCTTTATAGGTGCCACTTTGTCACACTCGCGGGTTCAACTCAGATAACGACTTCATACACAGACCTAAACATTTGGTGGGCTTTGTAGACGCCACGTATTGTTTGCGGGGAGAAAGTTCTTGTCGCAGCTTTCATAGCTGTTTGGGCACTCACGGTTTATGTTGTAACGTTCGGATCTTCCACATTTCGCTTTGACAATAGATTTTACAGTAAGTTTGCGCTGATTCTGGGCTACAATGTTTTTCTTATTATGGGGAAATGCTTGTTTTTAATCGCAACTGATGGTAAGTGACGCTCAACACCATAGAAATCATAAAAGTATGTCTAAGGGTGTTACCAGACCAATCTATCGATCGTCGATCGAGGGCATCGATCGATAGTAGAATGGATTAGTCGACGTCGATCGATAGTTTCTACCAGACCTGTCGATCGATCGTCGATCAACGACAACGATCGATGGTAAAATGGATTAGTCGACGTCGATCGTTCAATTAAAGCTACCAGACCTATCGATCAACGTCGACCGACCATCGTCGATCGATTGGTTAGTCAAACTGTATCCGTCGATCAATTAAAGCTACCAGACCAGTCGATCAACTTCGATCGACGTTGATCGATGCCATTGATCGACGATCGAATGATTGATCTGGTAACACCCTAAGGCTAAAAGGCTAAGGCTATTCTAAAACCAAACTCAAATTCAAAACTTTGCTTGAGTACCGTAAAACGTGGCGACTTTGCCCCTGAGGTCTCGCTTTGCCCACTTAGGTATTTTTTTGTATATTCGAAAAATATTGAGTATGCTTCATTTTTTTACTTTTTTAAAGCAATGGTAGAAAAATTCGTTAAACTGTGGCAACACTAGTGTAACGGATTTGTTCTCACTTCACGTCAGTTACTTGTCAGACGTTGCCAAAGTCAGTGCTGTTTTTGCGGGCCAAATTCGCAGTGAAAAACTTTGGGAGAAACTCATAGTGTGATTTTTTAAATATCGTTTATTTGTGAAATATAAACAATGAAATATAAACAAAGTTTCATCAAAATTGGCTTATTGATTTTTAAAAATTTCGACTTCGAAGTTTGTATGGGAGACCGAAATGCGTAAACCATCTTAAGGCGATGGACTGCTTCTACGGTCCTCATAGTCTAGTCTCTGACTAACCCTTTGAGGATAATAGTCGCAAATCTATGTATGTCTTAAAGTACTTGTCATTCAGACAGGTTATGCTATGTTTCAAATCATGTCATATTAAAAGTCGCCGTTTTTCTCTGTCTGTCGCACCGCACCATTCTCCTAAACCACGCAATGGATTTTTATACGGTTTTCACTTAAAGATAGAACGTTAACTAAAGATAGTTTTTGTTTATATTTTGTAGATATATTTTTTTAAATGGCTGAACGATGACGGTCTTTGTAAGTTAGCGTGGACAAAGGCGCGGACGGGCCGCTAGTTAAACTATATAACGAAAACGTTTATACCTAAATATTTTCGATGCATAGCTTCGATATGTGCTATGAAGAAGATGTTTGCAAACAAAAAAATCACAGATTTTGCAGACCCGCATAAGAATCGGAGCATTGAAAATGAATACAAAAATTTACGAAAAAATATTATAAAATAATCAATAACTCATTACAAGTTGACAAATAGGGATTTTTTTATTGAGTTATACTTCCCTAAAATTACACAACTACATTACAAGGCGAATAAATAACACTGCACAACACAGAGAATAACATTTTCTTTTCTTTAACAACCTAAGTGAAATAATTTATCGGGCGCCAAGGCACCTGATGAATTTCACCCCCTTCCTTACTTCCCTTAAATTACACAACTACCTACATTACTTACAAGTCGAATTATAACACTGCACAACACAGAGAATAACAATTTCTTTTCTTTTACCACCTAAGTGAAATTCTTTGATGAATTTCACTTTGAATGTAAATAAAAGAAAAAGCAAAATTCCAACTCAAAGGCACTTCTCGCCTGCATCCGCATCTTTTAACACTATTACCATGACGGTCGGTAATTAATCAATCATAGAACCTACATCACTCTTATATACGGAAATATCCGTTTTTCTATTATTCCAAATCAAAAGGGACCACCCAATTATTAACCAGTTTTTAAATTTTTTGCCATTTTGTAGCTAAACTAATAATCTAGGCCCATTATAATTTTTTTCTTAGGTCTGTTTTTTTTTTCAATTATTTACAATTTAGTAAACAAACACCCCCCAAAAAGCCCCGATTTTTTCAATATTCCAAAAAAGTTACCAGCCCTTATTTAAAACTCAAACGTTTACACGTGTCTCGATAAATTCCCCAACTCTTGGTACTATTCCCATCTCGATCCTCCCAAAATCCTCGGAGCTATGGCCAAAAATACGTCTCAGGTGATTTGCGTCTGATAACCATTTTCAATGGTAAAATTTGCTTTCATTAGGCAGATAAATTTGTAGAACATAAATAACAGTCTACTCCTAAAAACCTCTTTGGTTGCTCCGTACAAATATATAGCCTGACCTAGAAAGTACCAGAGCTTGTTGAATATAATTATTATCTGACCCTAGAAAACCTTTATTCTAGCGCCCTCGAACGGTCATCATTATGTAATTGACTATGAAATTATAATCAGATTTACTTACGGCTAGGCACACCATAGGGTGTTTTTTTTCTACAGACAAGGAGAAATATTTTTTTTCAATTTCATAGACGGCCTGGGGAAACCGCTGCCGCTGGTTATATGGCGACTCTCCCCTTAGCGTCTGCTTCCCTGTCTTGGAGACTTGGCAAAAAGAGACCCTTGTCCACTAAAAATCTTTGTTCCATTGTACCAGCGCTTGTCGGCAGTGTGGTTTGGTACCATGAACAGCAAACTCCGAACTCCAACCCACGACGGCCCGCCAATGAAGAAGACATTCAAGACAGCTTGGGCGCCCGCCCTCTAAACTTCCGTAAGGCTCATGCAATGCGGCTATAGGGTCGCTTAAAGCAGGTAACCTGCCTAAACCGATTTTAGTAAAAAAGCCTGCCGGAAGCCTGTGTCGGGTAAAGTCGATACACGTTTGTCGACCAATCAACGACACTCACTAAAGCTTGATAGGTACGACAAACGCACGGCTTTGTCGGCTTCACCCGCTTTAGGCGCCCTTCCCTACCTTTTATAAAAACCCACATCAAAGATTTTATTTTTATTTGTAAAAACAAATACGGTTCGCACCTCTTTTGAAGAATAATAAAAAAACCGGAACAGTGGATGCCTACGTTTGAATTGAAATGGCCGCGCTAAAGACGCCGCGGATTCTTCACGCCAGTAATTATTGCCCTAAGCGGAAGCGCCAAATCGTTAGCATTCTATTTAACGTGAATAAAAGCCACGACGGAGGGTCGTTGTGTCAGCGGGAAAACTTGTTAAACTCCACCCGGCGAAGAAAGAGTTATGAAAACGCAAACTTTTGGGTGGCCTCACGAAAAAAACTGTATACACTCGGCCCCCTTCAACTTTGGTCGTCAACAGGATTTTATAAATATTAAAATCCAAGGACACTTTGAGAGCGGAAACTAATTCCGACACCTTTGTTTGCGAAGTCATAGCTTTTTAAAATTGTTGCCACCCCCACTTTATGACTTCGCGACGGCGGCGAAAGATAAAAGTGGAAATACATCACTTCGGCTACGGTTTTGGACACGCTGTATTATAGAAATAAATGGACATTCTGTGAAGTGCCTGCTCATCACAACAAATTGGAGCTATAAATTCTTGTGTTTATCCTTAACGTCTCCGTGGCCTAGTGGTCAAGCGCTCAACTTGATATCAGGTTCAATTCCCAAATCTTATTTTTTTATCTTTATTGCACAAAGAAAAACAAAATGTACAAAACGCGGACTGTATGCCAAATGGCATTCTCTATCAGTCAACCTTAGGCCTAGGCAGAAAGAGTTGTAGGTGGTGCAATACAAAATCGTAATTGTGAACTAACAAAAACTACACAAATCAACTTACATAGGTAAATAATTATATAATAAATAACATTACAAAATAATTTTAAGATAAACTACATGAACTTACTTAGTTATAATAAAGATACGGTGATAGAAAACTCTTACTTTATTTACCGTTTGACCTTCCGGCAAGAATTCTGAGTGCACACAACACCGCGATACTCAAAGAAAACAGTCAACATGACTTTGACTTTTGATCGACTTTGGCGTGGTTTTTTCGGTTTCGGTTCAGTCGGAAGGTGCCACTCCTAAGCTTGTTGACTAGTTTGCATGTCAAACTCGTAAACCCACTTCTCGTCACCCGTAACAATCCGTTGCATGAATGTTGGGTCGGAATTGACTTGTTCTAGCATGTCCTCAGCGACTCTTCAATTAAGTTTTTGGAGGGAATTCCGGTCTTTTGGGACTAGCCGAGCGGCAACATGTTTCATACCCAAGTGATTATTTAAAATGGTACGGATCGACTCGTGAGACACAGAAAGTTCAGCGGCTATCTCTCTCAAACTTGAATGAGGATTTTCAGTCACCATTTCCTTCACTTTTGCGATGGTAACTTCAGTTGAAGACGTTGATTGCCTACAGACCAAAGCAAATCTTCCATCACATCTCGACCGCTTTTGAACGCTTTGTTAACCACTCTTAGGCACGTGTTTTTGATAAAGTTGATTCACTGATAAGCCTTCTGTAACATTTTCAATAACTCCGAACACGAAATTCCATTAACGACGCAAAATTTAAGACAAACTCTTTGTTCGATGTTTTTATCCATTAGGAAATTCGCAATACACACTAGATATAAACTAACTAAAAATAGCACTGTATTTAATCTAAATAACAAATGCATGCAACTCAAACTCCGCGCCAAAACAAAATGGATCACAGTTGTGCCAATCTAACAACAAAAAAAAAACAAAAAAATTAATTTGGAATCATAAACAAATCATCCGTTCCCGAAACTTTTTTGACAGAATGTATGTTGTAACGTTCTTCATACATGCTCATTGACTACTTATATATAATTATGATGATAAATAAACAAAATAATAATTATTATATGGTAGCATTGTTCCAAAAGCACTTATAAAGCTATAGGTACTAGATGTTAGCTTCAGTGCCAATTAGAGCACTTGAATAAACGGACAGTTTGTGGTCCGTGCTCCAGACTTACTTCAAGTTTATATGCTCCGAGAAGGCAGGGCTTTGTCAATGAATGGAATATTCCAGAGCATCGAGAGTAATTCGTCATTATAACTGTGATGTACGTATTTACATAATATATAATATATATAAGGGACTATAATCACCAAAGGGTTTGTCGGAGACTAGGCAATGATTACCGCAGAAGCAGACCACTGCCATCACATACACCAAATTACAACTGCACACGTGCTCAGCGTAATAGATGGTGAGCTCATCGCCGCACTATGCCGTTTGGATGCACGAGTACGTGCAGTCTTTAGTCCGTTAGTCGCCTTTTACGGCCAAGGGAAGAAAGGGGTTGGAAGAATATTTTAATAAGCCGCTACACACTCGGCTCAATGGTGTGATGTGTACGTAAAATTGCAATATATAGTAAATAGGTTTATATTCATTCTAAATTCGTATATACGTATATTAACCTCTCAGTCTTGGCATCGAAATGTCTAAAAATTTTGACAGCTGGTGCGATTTGGCGGGAATTTAAATTTGCGGAAATGGAAAAAAAATCGAACGCAGTTCACGTTAAATTTTGCGTTCACGATGCATAAAATGTACCACAGAACCAAAATAATCGAACTTGTTCATACTAAAGTACAAAGTCAAGTGGAGAGCGCGGCCAGCGCGGCCATATACGGCCGCTTGGGGTCTGACAGAATAGCGAGTTTTTAGGTACGGCCAAATGTGGCCGCTTGGGGCTTGAGGGGTTAATAATTTTATATTAACCGTGTAGCGTAGCGGTGAAAAAATACTACTCTCTTCCCTTGGGTATCGTAAAAGGCGACTAACGGACTAAAGACTGCACATACATCCAACCACCTGACACACTGAGCACTGTGTAGTCGCTATTTGGTGAAAAGTGGACTATGGTAGAGGGTTGCTGTTGCTGTCCTCATTGCCTAGTCTCTGACTAACCCTTAGGGGATAATAGTCGTGATCATAATGAGTGAATGATTATATTAATTATTATTAAATATAGGTAATATATTGATTGTGAAATGTGTGTTTTTCACTTAGGCTATAATAATAACCTAATGAGTCGTAATCTCCAAAACGAAATTGTTCTACGAGTTCATAAAATTGAGTAAATAAAAAGATAACAAAACGTTGAAAAAATGTTTACCTCAGGCGGGAATCGAATCAGCTTCCTTCGCTATCCGGGCGGCTGCATAAATAAATAAATTTTATCTATGTAACTTTATACACAGCGGGAAAATACTCAGCAAGAGATTGGAAACGTTAGAATTAAGTATCTAAATCGTAGATAGTAAATACTTATAAACTGTAACAGAAAAATTCCTAGTAGTAAAAAGACTATTTAAATCTGAAAACAATAAAAAAAATTAAACACAAAACGATTTCCAGTAATAATTAGGCAAAGACGAGTAATTTGAAATCAATTCCACTCTACTAATAGTCCACTATTTGGGCCGACGGTGGTGGTCGTTATAAAGTTATGCATAATAATTTGCTCGCTTCTCTCTCAATTAGTGCCTTTGAATAAAGACGGCCTACTTGCGGTATCGGCTACAAACTGAAGGTTCCAACATTGCAAAATGGCTAAGCTAGACTGTGTAGACACGTTGTTTTTTGTTTTTAATAGAGTTTTAATTAGTTCGGTAAATAGCCTCCCTCTAGTTAAGTGGAAAATAGAATACAGACGCGATGGTGCACTACTATAAATATCGCAAGGCCTTTCCTCTTTCAAGACACCATGATATATGTATATTATTGTGGACCGAAACTGTAACTTAGAAGTCGCTGCCAGCCATTTAAGGACTGCCGCACGGCAGCGGTTCTCTTAGATATATTTTTATTTATAAGGTATTTTTTAGGTTTTTTTTAGTAAGTTATCTAAGTAGTTTTAGTTAATTATGGTTCGTTGTTTAATTTCTTGTCTTGTGTATAAATAAGTAAATATATAATTGTGATTTATGAAGTCTTAATCTATTTAGTATGCTGTACTAGACCGAAAAATGTTCTATTATTCTTTTTTATTTTGATATTGAAATTCATGTTGAATGTTAGACATTAGACCGTAAATGTATATAAGTACATGACTTCTATGTATAGCTGGATCTTGATACTGCTATTTTAAAACAATCGTGTCCTATTGTCTTTATCTGACATTTTGCCCAAAGTATAAATGTCCAAATGTCAGGCCACATGGGTACGATTGTAAACCTTTTTTAATTAACAGAATCGAAATCCCGAAAAGGTGTGTATAATAATTATCTTTGTTATATATTTAAGTGTTATAGTAATAGGTATTTTTAGAAAGGTTAATAAAGATATCCTTTTCAATAATTAATTGAGTAATAGAAACAGATTTAGTTTGAGAAAGTTTAAATCAGGCCACTGAGACCCTACCTATTGTAGACTTTTTTTTTACAAGCAGAATCGTGGCTCTGATATGATGGCTCGTAAAACAATCTTATTACTTGGTGTAATTGTAATAGTCGGTCCAATATCCATGTTACCTATATAAGTTTCTAATTATCAGATAACCAGCCAATATTAACTAATTATAACATAATTAATAATCCAGCCGTGTGGTACAGCGACGCACTAAAAGAATATTACCAACCCCTCTCTTCCCTTGGGTGTCGTAAAAGGCGACAAACCGACTAAAGACTGCACATACGTCCAACAGCATAGAGCGGCGATGGGCTCACCACCTGTCACGCTGAGCACATGTGCAGTTGTAATTTGGTGAACCGTGGACTATGGCAGTGGACTGCTTCTGCGGTCTTCCTTTCCTGGTCTCTGGCTAACCTTTTGGTTCGGGTGTCGCAAAGGAGGTGCCTATAAAATAAACTCTATTTTTTTCACAAACTGACAAAAAATATTGCTATTAAAAAGAGAGAAAAAAATTTAAAAAAAAAAATCTATGTCTTGAATGGAGCGAGATTTCTGTTGTCTAATAAAAAAAGTAACCTCCAAATTCAAGAAAATCGCTACGCTGCGCTTCGCTATTGTCTTAAATTTATAACCTATCACGTGACCTACAGGAGTAGGGCAGTCATACATTTTAATCCGACGAAATTTTCTAAGCCCTGCACCCCCTTAGCGACACAACGTGGAACCAAGCGGACAATTTTACAAGTCTACACAAAACAAAAATATCGCAATTTTTCCTAAGTGTGGCTGCATATAAAAATAAACTGAAAAAAAATTTCTATCTGTTTTTGATAGCAATATTTTTCGTTAGTTTGTGACAAAAAGTTAATTTTTTCACGAATATTTTCTAAGCCCCCTTTGCGACACACTAAAACCCTTTACTCTAATAAACAATCATAAAATGCGATTTGTCATTTTCCAATTGAGTCTCATTATCCGACATATTAACATTTCCACGTTATCCCCCACCAGCTAGCTTTATTAATAACAGAGAGGCAGAGCTCCCTCTGAATATCGCAAACCGCAGCGTGGAAGGCGATGGCGTCGTGCAAGTAAAATGGCTGTATAATATACCACTCGGTAATTAAACTCGGGTTAGGGTCTGGCCAGGCTATCATTAACGTAAACTTGTCTTAAAATATTATATTTCTTGCGAGAGATTATCTGATTAGTATGTTGTAAGTGTAATTAGCTTGTACACTGTCCCCGTGGTGGGAAAACACTTCTATTAATGGGAAGTTATAAGCTGTGTGTGTAGCCCCCACCAAAAGAATGCTACCAACCAATCTCTGTATCCGATTGAGTAGGACTTGAAAGCCTTAGCTTTAGGCTAATCTTCTTCGTCGACGGCATGCTACCCGGAACCTGGAACCGGCGGGATCAGTCTGCGCTGTTTGCGCGAAAAGACGAAAGCGAGCGGTCGTGTACGCCAAGCAGCTCGCACAGGTTCTAGCAGGCAGGCAGCAGCAAACAGGCCCAGGGGTGTAACTCCGGTGCAAGAACCCCAATTTGGGGTTAAAACTATTTAGATAAAATTTGGGCAGCAACAAGGTACGACAAGTGTTTGGTAGGGCTGGAGCAGCAGAGAGGAAGTTCTGAGCGGCGATCAACCTTTTATATTCGCTGATGTCTTCCAGAACATACCCTTGCGGTTTTTTTCCAAAGCCACAAGCATGACATTACATTAGTCCATTACGTTAACGCCACAATTGAAACGTCGGTAAGTAACTGAACGGAAATATATTCATGGTTTAATTCTCGTAGCTTCGTTAGTCTACTGACACTAGCGTATTATCTTACTGATCTAGATGGGTTAGCATTATTGTTTATGAATTTGTTAATGAAATAGTAAAATATATCATAAATAAAAAAGATTTTAAAACAAAATTAGTATTACCACTCTGCTGGCCAAACGCGTGCTGGAGATTACAAATGTGAGTTTTGTGTCAGGAAATCCGATACACGCTTTGCCCGACCTGCAAATAGAATACAGGACCTACACATTTCGGGACGAGTTTTCTATCGTCAAAGTGGCGCGTATTTTTTTTACTCAATAAATAATCCCTGACGGGGGTCGAACCCTGTACCCTTGAGTACCTTTGAGCCTAAGACTGATAGTCTAACCACTACACCACGGAGACGGGTGTTTAAAATAAAAGAACATTAAATTACATAAAACGCACAAAGCAAACCGTATTTGTTATTCCACTAACGCCGTCACAGTTTCGGCGATAAGTCTGTCTAACTATTTTATTTACAGTGCCACTACAAAGTTTCAGATCTTATAGCTAACTTGGGTTTAGAATTCCGTGGCAAACTGGTAAAATAAATTGCAGACACAAGTATAGCAAATCTATCGCCGTGGCATCAGGCTGCTTCCTTGAATAGCTAATTACAGTAACGACTAGATGTGAAAGGGGCATTGTGCGGTTTGAGAGTTTATCACTGAACCGCTAGAAACATGTTACAATTTTACACTGATGAGCGCCTTTTAATTTCGGTACAAGCAAATATTTTTAGCATCAACTATATTTTTATGATAGTGAAACAAAAAGATGTGAAACATCACTGCTTGATTTAAATTTTTAACCGCCTCTGTGGTCTAGTGGCTAAGCTACCGGTTTCAGACCCAGAGGTCCCGGGTTCGATTCCCAGCGGGGGGTACATCTTTTTGTGCTCGGTTTGGTTGGTGGTAGGGCTGTTAAGTTCGCCTGGCTAGCTACCACCATCTTATCTAAGTCTGTCGCCAGAACAACGATGTTTATAGCATTGTTGTGTTCCGGCAGTTTGAGATAAGATAGCCAGTTCCTCGGTGCTTGAGGATTCCGGGCGAAGCGCGCTTTCACCTTCGGCCTTATCGTCACTTACCATCAGGTGAGATATAGGCCAAGCGCTTACCCGTTGCTAATAAAAAAAAAAAAAAAATACTAAGTCGAATAGGTTTAAGAGAAAACACTACATCGACGTGGCATACAAAATTCTCATACAAAACACAGAAAGACGACGTTTCGTAGACCCCTGTTTCCTCCTATAGAACTGGACCAATTTTTATCTCTTTTTCAGCATCCGTTAAAGAGAGAGATTTTCTATGTCTATATGTTCGATTTTTTTGTATTAAGTCATTTATTTTAATAACAAGGAGCCTTCAAAATTTAGCGAAATCTCTCAGTTTTAAGGCGTCTACAGAAACATTAAGTGGCTGGTTTAAAAAAAATTAAACATACAGACATATAAAATCTCTTTATTTAACCGATGCTGAAAAAGTAATAAAAATTGGTCCAGTTCTGAAGGAGGAAACAGGGGACTACAAAACGTCGTTATTCTGTGTTTTGTATGAGATATAATAATGCATGCCACTTCGACGTAGTGTTTTTTCTTAAGTCTCTGTGTATATTTTAAGCGGTGAAAAACACCTTTTTCCACAACCTAAAAGCTATAAGATGGAAAGTAAATCCTAAATTGTGAGAATGTGGATTAAATGAATACAATCATAATTTTCTTCTTTCTGGTGGTGGCATGTGATGTCCTACGGAATACTAAAATAACCGCGCACCAAATACAGACAACAGGCCTACTCCCTTTAGTTATTTGGATAACACCCGTAATTACGGAGAAAGCAGGTTAACGCAATAATTAACGTATAACAATAATAACAAGAAAGTCCGGGGGAAAAGGCTAGATTAACAAAAACCCAGGCTACTGAGAAAAAGACACAACACATTTAGAAGTAAATAGTATAATAGTGTAGTTACCATGTCGTGTAGCTGTGAAAGAATAATACCACCTCCTCTCTTCCCTTGGATGTCGTAAAAGGCGACTAACGGACTAAAGACTGCACATACTTCCAACAGCATATAGCGGCGATGGGCTCGCCACCTGTCACGCTAAGCACATGTGCAGTCGCTATTTGATGAAAAGTGGACTATGGCAGAGAACTGCTTTTGCGGTCCTCATTGCCTAGTCTCTGACTAACCCTTCGGGGATAATAGTCGTGATTAAATGTAAATAGTATAATAGTACATGTAAATAGTATAATAGTACATACATACACTTACGACTATTTAATTTCTTGTAAAACAAATTATTGTGAAGAGAAATAAAACATTCATTATTATTAGTCTCTTTATTTAATTTACTGCTAAAGTAAACTTTTTTAAAAATAATTAATTAAAAAAATATATATTTACAACATAAAATATTATAAAGTTTTTTATATACCTAGGTTGCCACCGGCAGCGGAGATAGACCCAAGCTATCGGTGATTAGGGCTGCAGAGTGAGAAACCTTCTGACAATACGTGCCGTGTCAAGAAGTACTGCGTTTTACATCTGTCCCCTTGACCCAAACTTTCAGCGAGAGCCTCTCGAGGTGTTGATCGAGGCTCTTGGCTAAAATACCGTTTGCCGAAACGACTATCGGTACCATATTGGTTGAATCCACATCCCACATGGCGGTAACCTCGTGAGCCAAGTCAAGGTACTTACTGAGCTTGTCCTTCTCGGCTTTCACGAGGTTCTCATCATGAGGTATGGGTACTTATTATTAGCCCCGAAGGAATAGTCTGGGACTAGGTAATGAGGACTGCAAAAGCGGTGCGCTGCCAAAAGTCCACGTTTCAAGTGATGTGATAGGTATGATCGTGTGTTCGTGGTAGGTGGCTATGATAGGTACCAGCGCCGTTGCGAAGTGACTTTCTCACACCGTAGCAGCATATGCTGAGATAGGCTCCTGATTGGCTCGTCGCACTGTTGTGTTTCCGTATTGGTTATTTTCTGTTTTTGTATTTCACGTCTTTTTTATTCTATTTTTAATTATTTTATGTGACAGTCAATAAATGTTATTTCCTTCTTTCTCTTTCCCTATCGCCATTTTTATGCTGTTGGATGTACTTAAGTGCAAATAACTACTTTACGTTGCTATAAAAACATAAAGTTAAAAGCGTTGAAAAATTACGATAGCTTTAACCAATACCTCGGTAGCGGAGTGGTCAACGCAGTCGCCTGCATTGCGGAGGACGCGGGTTGGTTTCCCACCTGAGGTAGTATTTTTTTACGTTTTGGTATTCTTGAGCTTATTTGAGGATTATTTGAGCGCAAGTATTCAAATATAAACAATAATCATAAAATATAATCAAATATTATTAGATTTGGCTTTCAAAGTAAAAAGTTAAATAGTGTTGATTAAATTCGGCGGCCTAGATAAATCCACGGTAGCTTCGGGAAGAGCACCTGACCCGGATTGTCAGAGTCAGGAGGGTGCGGGTTCGAAACCAGCTCGTGGAATATTTTCAACATTTTTCAATTATAAATTTAATTAAGGAAATTGCATAATTAACGGAATATATCTTTACAAATAAAAAAAAAATAAAAAAAATATTTTTGTAAATATTACGAATCTCTACTACTTTGAGCATAAGGTGTGCTGTGAGTGTCCCGCATTATGAGGAGTTATTTGCTCGCATCTCGTTACCGCCCCGACATCCTGTGTGTGGTGATACCCTCGATTATTACGTTTTTTCAGACAGCACGACGAGATTTAAAAGGGTGGAGTGTAACGTTTACCCTAATGATTTGACAAGTACTCGCAGTTAGTTAGTATAAATTGTTATTTTTTATACACAATGCTATGGTTGAAAGAGGGATTTGTATTTTTTACGTGGATATTGGTGGTCTACATTAAGATAAAATTAATATTTACTAAATGATGAAAAGGATTCGACACAAAGGACCATGGGGGATTTTGTATGAACCCTGTTCCCACCCTACAACAGTCATGGAATACGTATCAATTTGTTCATTGGGACTCAAAGAAGCCTAAAGTACCTGTGTGAGTTGCAAAAAGTATTGGGTTTATTTATAACAAAATAAAAACTTTTATTGTTTTCTTGCTTTAGTTAGAGTTGCTCGAGTGTGTCATGCTCTCTCAGTGTCTCTGCGGTGGTGGCATGTGCGTCGGGTCGTTACGTTCCCTAAACATGGTTGAGCGAAGCGATGGCTGATTCACGTGTCATACTCGTGAACGGATGCCGCCTGTAGGAGGCTGGTCTGCTCTTGCAATCTTATTTTGTTGGAAAAAAAAATTCAAAAACAATTATATTTTTATAACCTAAATCCCACGTATTTGAAGAATGTCGCCATAGTAAAAAAATATTTATTCTACTAGACCCTTCAAATAACACTAATTTCAAATCTGTTGGATAGTGGGGGACGTTTCTTCCTATGGTCCTTTATTTATTTAAAGCAACTAAAATATAGAAACGTTATAAAAATGACTTCCTCAGATGGGAACGAGGTAGTAATTTATTTTTCAAAGTTTGTTCAACGTTTTTTTGTCTTTACGGTTCACATCAAATATTATGCTTTATGCAAGTTGTATTAACATAACGTAACGATGGCTTACACTAATATGCCTTTAAGAATGTTATAAATCGTTGTATACTTATAACCCTTTGTATTTTTAGCTACTTTACTAGTTGGGAAGGCATTTACTTACTCCATTATCACAAAGCACCACTAACAAAAAAGTACCACTTAGGAAGCGGAATTGTTCCAAAAATAATTCAATAGCCTTACCCGGTTCATGCATACCATTTTCCCCATAACTAAACCGTTCTGTTCAATCGGGCGAGGTTTTTATTCGATTATCTCCCACTTTACGTTTATTTTATGATACTGACGGAGCGATCGCGTTTTGTATCATAAACCGTTTCATTGAGTTGAATTTCAACAAGATCCCTTTTAAAGTAAATACCTACTATCCAGAATTGAATAATTTGGGAAATAGCTACTGCTATTCACGTATAATCTAGTTTATACCACCATGCAGCAAGAAAATTTGGCTGCTGGTAGAATTCTGCCAAGAAGACGACTAGCTATCGACCATCCTTATACCTGTTTCTGCTGCCAAAGAGCAATGTTATTGCTGTTCCAATTTGGGGGCTACAAGATTCAGTAGGATTCTGAAGAACTGAAGCGTAAGCTTCAGTTCAAGATACATGCTTATTCAAGACTATTATCACCAAATGTTTTTTTTTCTCGCACTTTTATACCTCATACTTCACAACCATTCATCATCTTTTGCTCTTTTATAGGTGGTACTCCCGTTTCCTACTCTATATATTGTTATCTGTAACTTTACCATCATTATTCTTATTTTAGATTTGGGGAAATAAGTTTTTCAGTGAGCTATTCAGCTCAAGGACTTTCTTTTTGTTACAATATAGTGCTTAATTCTATTATACATTTTTTTCTTATGACTATCTTACATTATTATTATCTATTTAACATTCTAATACTTGTGTTATTATTACATTTTTACATGTTTTTGGCCTCTATATGGTCCTTGTACAGTTGGTTTTTCTTTTATTTTCTTACATTTTAATTTAATTTAGTTACGCTTTTGCTTATATACTAGGGAACAACAAAATATATCTCAATTATACTTGCGTTACCCTTATGCTAATCTTACTTACCATACATGATTTACTACTTATGTTTTATTTCTAAGTCTGACGTATCTGTCACTTTAATACGGTATGTTATAAACTTATCTCTTTCTCTGCCATCACTGAAGGGTTAGTCAGAGACCAAGCAACGAGGACCCCAATAGCAGTCCACGTTTCACTAAATAATAACTGCACATGTGCTCAGCGTGATAAGTTGCCCATTGCCGCACTATGCTTCAGGACCGAAAACGCAATAGAGATACTCTTGGTCATTGACCTAGAAGAATAGACAAGAACGTTCATACAAACCATTTGTTCTAATTCTGGAATGAGAGACCTAAAGTTCGCTGCAGCCGCTGTAGCGCTTAAACATTTAAATGTCGTCTAATCAACAGACAGAGATCGCAGCGCCGCAGCGCCAGATCGGTCAAAGACAACGTAGTGTGTATCAAGATGGCGTCCCAAATAGATTGTCAATAACAATAATTGAAAAAATATCTTTTCTATACTAATAATACGACATAACTACATAATAATGACTTGAATAACAATTAATTTCACTTACTTGACAAATGAATTGTAGTAACGTCTAGGTGTACACTTTGAAAAGAAATAAAGAATTATTTTCGCCGCTCCGCACACGCGAATGTCAAAGCCACACTAAAGCAAGGTGCCGAGTCGACTCCGCAGATGAGTAGAACATAGTGCGTGTTCGGTGTCGTGCGCGTTCGAGCGCTTCTCTCTCGCTCTCTCGACGGTACGGGACGGGTATAACAGCGAAGCGGCGCAAATAGGAGCGTTATTTAGGTTTTTATAGGTTTTCGTCTATATAGACTTTATAGAATTTAATGAATTAGCAGGTTCTCTGTAGTACTTCAAAATAAATATTTATATGTAAAAATTAAGTTTGAAAATTTAAAAAAAATGTAAGAAATCATCCGTTTTAGACTTTTATTTGGCCTGTTTTCGGGATTTTTTTATAATCGATTAAAGTACATCTAATCGCGTAACAAATTAGCACATTCTTTAGGCAATATCCTTTAGTGTATTAAATATTTTTTATAACAGCGTAATTTAATAGTAAATACATAAACCATTTTATCTAGAAAAACAGTTTTGCCCGCATATCCTCGGTGACTCGCCTTAATATTTACTGATTTTGTAACTGCTTACGACTGGGCAAAGGCTTTCTTGGCGGATCTTTAAAATTAAAACATTTCTACTATTGACCATTGAGGTATTATCGCATTAGCTTAATCACTACATTTACCATTGCCGGTTCGTGATCATAAACTTGGCGTATGGGGAATACTTTGCCCGCCCTTTAAATTCAACCCTCTGGATATCAAGCACTTTTCCACTCGGCCACCGAGGAGTACAATATCAATAATAACACTTTAAAATAAACAAAACACTGTTGACATTCGAAATAAAACGGCCAAAGATGAACATTAAAACTCGTTCAGTCGCATCGGGAGTGACGTAATAATCCTCTTTTGTTTACGTATTCCGAAATTCAATTTAAATATGATGGCGCGGGCACAAACATGAGATCGGCAGAATTAAATGACGTGCACCATTTGTCGAGGTTTCACGGGCAGCGCGGCGCCCGTAGCCGGCCAATTCCCAAATTAATTGCTTTCCGATAGTATTTTTTTTTGGTACGAAATCCGCATCCTGGTCCAGTGATTGTGTGGTGTTTAAAGTTAATTTTCGTGATTTCCGTTAGCCGTGCGAGCCGAACTGATTACCTATTCGGCTCGGATTAGTTCCTATGTATAATTTGCTGGATCTAAACACATTGTTTCGTGTAATATTTGGAGTTAAAGTTTGGGGGGTTAAAGTTACTCGCGTCCGTAGGTTTACCCTTGAGACCCTACCCGTGACCCCTGGGTGGTGCTAAATGAGTGACACTGACTGAGTGTTAGAGCCACGCTGCGTTGCAGCACGCATTGGGCCGGCTCGCCCGGCGTAATACCACCCTCTCACTAATATCTGGCGTGAAATAATAGCCCTTGGTGCTGTTGTGTTTCGTTCGGCCAGTGAGGGTTCCGGAGGCCCTTCCATTCCCACCCCCCCCCCTCCCTCACAATTCCTATTCCTTCCTAAAACCTATTCCTTCCTTAAAGGCCGGCAACACATCGGCAATTCCTCTGGTGTTGCGGGTGTCTATGGGCGGCGGAGATTACTCTCCATCAGGTGACCCGCCTGCTCGTTTGCCTCCTTCTATTATAAAAAAAAAATTACCCTCCAACCCGCACTGAGCCAGCGGGTTGGGTTGTGGAACACTCTTCTCACTGGCTGTTGCATGTGGGGCGTTCAGGCTGATGATGATGATGAATATTTAGAAAGCAATGTTTTTAGGCAACATACTAACTGAAATCCGCCAATTGTGATAATAATTATGTATACAATTTAATCAAAAATCCGAAATATTCCATAATGGTTTTCCATAGAAACTTCCATGTTCATAATTTCACAAAACCAATGAGTCAATTTTAATGAAACTTGCATGCTAAAGTAAAATACTTAGAGAGATAAAAATAATCGTTTCTTTAGCTTTTAATGACGAAATGTTTTTACTAACTATTTAGATCTCTGTATGCAAAGTAGGATTAAAATGGGCTCATTTGTCTTTAACATTTTCAATTTAGTAGTGTGTTTAAAAAATCTTACAGAAAAAATACTTAATTTTATGTTTATTGTGTTCACTACTTTAAAGTGTTAAACCCATAATGGTATGACACGTTATCTAACATACCATAACCTTTGCACATGTTTACTAAATTCTCAAACTTTAACAACATCGAATTTGGTACATGCTCTAAATCTGGTGTTAGCCACCTTACGAGCAGTATAAATATATAGCCTGACAGGCAATACACATTATTCATATTAACAACATATATCTAGTCTGCTATAGGAGTTTACTGCGCGTAGCAATCCTCGGCTGATGTAGTGCATCGATAATGTATGAATGATAATGTAATATAATATTCCTTTGGCTACTTGGCTCGCCCTTCTGATGCTTTAAGCTTTAAAAGAGCGAATATTGAATATTTTAAGCAATTTACGGTTCTTGATAAGGTAAAGCTACTGAGACAGACAACTGATCATCTTCATCATCATCATCGGTATCCGAAGCAACAAAATTTGGTACTATAAAAGTCCTGAGAACGTTTTAGAACGTGCTAATAAGTGTATATGATTAGCACTATAATGATGTTAAGAACGTTTATAGAACCCAAAATAGGCCCTAGTTTTATCACTGATTTATTCTAAAAACATTACATAAAGGCTCTCATGGTAATAAATCAGCTCTGTAGTTGAAACCGAAAAGTGTCGAAAAACGCTTTTTGGTACAGAAATAGAGCTATCTGCAACATTTATGTCACAAATTTTCACTATAAAAGTAACCAAAACATGTTTAATTTGCTTTTTTGCACTGTAAACAATTCCAGTGATCTTTTTTATCATACTTATTTAATTATTTTGTTCGTGTTGTGTTCTCCAAGAAAAATTTACAAATAACATAAACAAATATCTATGCTTTATTTCATTCGCCGATGTAATAAAAATGAAAAGGACACTACGTAGCTCTGCCGTAACTTGCATTTGCGAAATTAATTGTATCGGTAAAATAACTAATGCCGATTACAAATTTGACAATGCGCCCTCGTATTTTTCTTTTTTTAATTAAATTTATATTAATAAAATAAGTACTTTTCCCGACTATGGCTGCTATATTACATATTGGCACCAGCCGTGCTGCTAATGTGCTATCATGGCAGAAAACAGCAGCCATATTTGAATAATTATTTATTGCATGCTGTTTTAGTACTTTATTGTCACGATTTAGTATCGTAGCAGAAGAAACAAACCCACCTATAAAGCTATTTAGAATTAAAGTTATTTAGCAGCTGCACCAGGAGTCGCTATTGTACTGTTAAGTACTGTAGAAGAGTTATCGTGATTTTTACAGAACTAGCGCCATAACGATGTTGAGGGAGCTTGTAAGAAGATATAACGTTACGTAATGGTTGTGCAAGGTACTTTTATAGTGCAAATTGATCCTGTAATAGTGTTTTTGCGACATTCCTACAATACTAGTAGGTACTGTAAAAGTTATTTTCACGCATTATTATAGCAAAATAGTTAAACAAAACTGTCAATAAGGTAGTCTATAGTACTAAATAGTACCATAATGGCTTTTACCATATCTATTACAGTGCAACACTTTAATGATTCTTTTGTATAGTCTTGAAAGCGTTCATAGAACAAAATTATAGAACGTAAATGCTCATTAATTTTATGAAAGCAAAATGCTATGTTAAAAACCTTTATGGTACAAGCAGTCACTATGATTACCATATTGTAGGCCTACTATATCACTGTTTGGTGATAAAATGCCTTGGTTATAGAAGCTTTTGTTAGTTGGGGTATAAACATATGACTACTAGGCTCAGAACTGCATATTATCAGGTCTTTTTTACAACTAGAAAGCCGAAGTCAAAAGATTGCATGGTGGTAGGATGGATGGATGGATTTGGCGGCAGAAATGAATCCTGCTTCTTCCGTCAAGCAGCATTGTATTACATTGCTGCGTTCTGGTTTGAAGGGTACGTGGTCAGCAGTAAGAAACCTCTTAAAATAAATAATATAAGATTTGACAAAAAAGGATGGCCCATCCGTACTTTATGTACCTAAAGAACTAATGAGAACAAAAGTAAAAAAAAATATATTCTGATAAATTTTACATCATCATTGAAGACCTTGTATTTTAAATGAAATAATAAATCTCGAATCACGAACGAATTTTAAATCTTAAATTTTATATTGAAAAGTCGTAATATTTTTGCGCCATTCTGTATTGAATAGGTCTCGTCCCGCTGCCCCGGTTCCGCTACGCCTCCAGCCGTGTAATTAGTAAGTCGTCCCGTTTGTCAATATCAGAATATTATTCGATACTCAATGTCAGTCATTATGGATTTAGATTATTTTAGGCAAAAACCCATGTTTTTGATAATAATTGTGTCTCCAGCCAGTCTTGCAAATAATGAAAGAGAGAGTTAGAGACTGTAATTGGCAGATTTTTTTTATTATGAAAATGGAACAGTTAAACAGTAGATATATCATATCGTGCATTGTCAAATATTATAAGTTAACAAGTTTAGTTCTTGTATTTGAACCAATTACGTATTTAATTATACTATTAATATCCTAAAATCAGTTCTGTAATCTGTTTTGTACCTGCAGTGCGAGCACGGATCTTTTATCGACCGATAAAGCGACTAGACGTCGACAAATTGACATCGGCAGTACTTGAACTGTCAAATTTTATCGTCTAATGTCACTTTATCGGTCTTTAAATGATCCGTGCTCAGGGGGCTGTACTTATATACCTACCTGTAATTATGTAAAAATGTGAGAATCTGGGAACTCTTATCATTTACGACTCTGAGAGCAGTTAAAATTAATAATTAATATAAAAATAGTTTTTTTAGTTAGGCTTTTAAAAAAATATATTAATGCAGTATTTTTGTTCGAATCAGTTATGTCAAACTTTTGATATTGATGAAACGTTAGATACTACTTAACCAACATAAGTCTACAACAGATGTACACACGACGTCAGATCAACCTACACAAAACTGTCAAAATTCTACAATTAATTTTGAACTTTATTATTTGGTTTAAAGGATCAATATTCATTGGAGAAATTTGACAGTTTAGGGTAGGTATATCTGACGTCGTGTGTACATCTGTTGTAGACTTATGTTGGTTAAGTAGTATCTAACGTTTCATCAATAAATCAATCAATAAACTAATTTCTATTGCCAAATAAAAAAATATTTGCTATATAGTGGCAGCATCATTCTGTAACAGACATGACTTCAAACTTTCGACATTGTTTCGTGGTAAGGCAGTTTGTTTTTTACTCGCGAGGACTTTAACTAAACATTGGACTCGTAATCTGAAGTGTTTATGTCCAAAGTTGGGAGACTTACAAAAGTTGTCTGTGTTATCTTGACATAATTTTTATTTGCAAAATTTTCTTTGTACAGTTTCGCTTTGAACGTAACTTAGCCAAAGTAAAAACTGGCTCTTGAGGTATCTTAGGTATAGGTGATAGATTACTGATTTCGTATTCCGAGATTTTGTAAACATTTCTTAACGGGGCTAAATAATATATTCAAAGTCAAAGTCAAATTATTTATTCAATGTAAACCTTTACAGGCACTTATTGACGTCAATACTAATAATAATAAAAAAACAGTTAACTAACTTATAGTTAAGACTTAATAACTAATCTAACGAGCTATTATAGTCTGTGCCAGACAAATGCGCATTGCTACCCCCAGTACCACTGCACGCCGAAACAGAATCGCGTCGAACCGAAATATAAGCCGTGGTCATAGAATTGTGTAATATGATTTCCAATTATCGTATTGATACTGTGGTAAGTAATATAAATTGGAGAGTTTTTGAAGTAAAATAAAGTAGCGGCTGAAATGAGTTTTGGAAAACATTAGTACCTAACCAATAAGGTTGACATTTTTATTCATTCAAATATCTTTTTTTATAAAAACTTAAGCATAAAAAAACGTCAAAAATTAATAAGCATAAACTTGTGTGTTTTAAAATTGTTTCGTTATTCGTCTTGGTACAAGCACAGAATAACTAATACTACTACCGTACAGAAGGTTCACCCTGGGTTTAGTTCACTTTTAGAAAAGCTGCTACTTCATATTAAAAGCATTATACTCAGGTTAACCGGCTGTTATTCTAATGAAATCGTTCTTAAATTTTTATAAAATAATATTTTATTACATTAATAAAGTTAGGCAGTAGGTATATTATTGTCAGTAAAATAGCAGACGTTGCACAGTTTTGAGACAGAGAGTTCCATAAAAATTATACACGTTGCGACTTTTTTATAATGGCATGTAACAATAAGTCTTGCACTTGGAGGCACAGGATCACCCAGTACAACAAAGGCGTAACAATAAAGTAATATAAAACTAAATATAGAACTACTCATTGTTATTGCAACTAAATTATGTAACTTTGTCTAAAAAAATAAAAATAAAGTTTTGTTAAAGTAATTTATATACCTAACTAATTTATGTAATTTGGTGTAGTGAACATTAATATACATAAAACTTATGTTCTACATTGAAATAAACACTATAACTAACTAAATTACATAGTTTTTCATATTTCTGACTTTTCGAACACTTTACAGGGTCCGTGGTCACAGGGAGACTTGATCCGTAAAAAGTGTTTCATTTCAATGTGTAGTGAAAACAATACTTATGTCCTAGTTTATCTTTAGTTACTGGTTTTATTACATTAGTAATTTTCAAATAGTAACAGCTCAACGTTACAAAGCAAAACGGGGAAACTAACTGTACCCTAGCACCACTTTCAAATGTACCCAAAGCTCACATTAAAATTCTTAATCCGTCGCTCTGTTCCAAACATGAAAGATATCCGAACAATGGCCAGTAGCGACATCTAGCACCTGAGACGCGGCTAATCCGCACCCTCCACTGGTTGCTACCAAACTTTATTCATTGTTTCAGTTTCGGTGCACCGACTACCCGCCTGTGCGCCCAGATTGGATTTGTGTTTGCAAGACTTATTTTTAGTTTCCCTTTTGAATTGGATTAATTTAAAAATTCCACGCAACTTTCGCGCCGTGTCGAGCCGCGCTTGCGTTTGTTCTAAGTAATTGAAAAGTTTTGCGTGCATGCGAAATGACAATTCTAAAGGTGCCATTTACAAAATCGGCCTTGTTTAAACTTTGACAATGTAATTTTTTTAATAACTTATGTATGGTATGTATGGTACATAAACTTATTATCCTACTAATATTATCACAGTATATATCACACTAATATGATAAAGGCGGAAGTTTGTGAGTGTGTATGTTTTAAAAAACATACACACTCACAAACCTTCGCCAATAAGAGTAAACTCTTTCACGTAAAAACTACTGAATGGATTTGGATTAAATTCGACATACAGATAGTTTATAAACTGGATTAACACATAGAATACTTTTTATCCCATTATTCCCACAGGAACGGGAACCACTTGGGTGAAACCGCGAGCGGCCGCTAGTCGAATATAAAATGATTTTACAATATTAAAATGCAGATAGTTTTTATGGACCTAGTAGTTTTTAGTAGTATATTTTTTCCATGATGCTAATATAGTTCTTAGTTTGTATTTCAGTTTTTATTCCATTTTCAGTAAGAATATTGAAACGTAAACTATGGCATCTGCCTCCTTTGGGAAACGGGCGTGATGGATGTAGACATTAGTGTATTAAAACATAATGTAAGTACATAATGTAGTCGTAGCTATATAAGGCATTAAAATTAAAATCGCAAATCAGACGCTTACGCCATAGATCTACTGAAACAACATAATAATTAATTATAATGCAAGTTTAAGTTTTAAGTTTAAATACTCACTTACAGTCCACCAGCGTACGACCAGAATCGCCTTCGCCGGAATGTGTAACGGACGTGCCGTCACACAATGTCCGGCGACCGCCGACTTGTTCGCAACGCTGTGCCCGACGGAGGCCTAAACAGACCCATCTGTTTCCTTGGGTGTCGTAAAAGGCGACTATCGGAGTAAAGAATTCTCATACGTCCAACTGCTTAAATAGGCGATGGACTGAGCCCATGTGCAGTTGTGTGATTAAACGTGTACTGTGGCAGTAGACTAGCTTTGTGTTACTCATTTCTTACAGTAACAACAATAACACATGAATGCTGTGCGAGGTGGACTAGATTACGACCGTCACTGGCTGGTGTATCGCTCTGAGTATTGTTTAGTTTAACATGATGACGTAATACAAATTACAATACAATTATTAATACACAATATTCGCAGCCTTTATTAACCGATTCACAGTCCCGCAGCCCACATATGGGCCATAACAATTGATTAACCTATTGGTAAATTTTTGGACAGTGGACCAGTTATGAATATTAACTAAAACACCCATTTTACCACTTTGGAAGTGTCTCCCGCGCAAACTATTCAGTTTAGAAAAAAATGTTATTAGAAACCTCAATATCATTTTTGAAGACCTATCCATAGATGTATACGTATTGGGATTGATGACAAAAAATTGAGAGTTTCAGTTCTAATTGTAGGGAACCACCAAAATTTATTGTTTTTTTTTTTCATTTTTGTGCAAAAACCTTAATGCGGTTCACAGAATACATCTTCTTACCAAGTTTCAACAGTATAGTTCTTATAGTTTCGGAAAAAAGTGGCTGTGACATACGGACGGACAGACAGACATGACGAATCCATAAGGGTTCCGTTTTTTGCCTTTGGCTACGGAACCCTAAAAAAAATACTACTATTCCACCTCTTCCCTTGCGTGTCATAAAAGGGGACTAACGGAATAGTTTAGTTTTTAGTTTAATTAGCTGAATGACTTCTTAGGTAAGTAGGTATATATTTGTATATAGATATAAACTAAATATTATAAAAGAAAGTCGCCGTTTTCCTATGGCTCCGCTTTCTGCTTCTAAATCGCGCAATTATTTTTTACGCGCTTGTCACTGATAGAAATATCGATAATGGACGATGATTTTTATACATAATTTGTAACGTTCCTTTTTTTGGACTACATCGGCTGCTTACCATCAGGCAGGATGTAGTCACTATGACGTGTCACATAAAAAAAAAGATATTTTGTACTAAACAGCTGTAGTATGACGGTGTTTCTATCTTAGCATGGACAAAAACGCGGGTGGGCCGCCAGTCTTGTACAAATAGATGACTTAACCCGTCATGCATTAATTAAGCTGACAAGTTAAAAATTATAGTCGAGCCTATTGGTTATCACATCACAATTAAGTACTTATAGCTTTTAATACCATGGTTTTGACCAGCACGTTGCCGAAAAAAAAAAGTATATTAATAATAATAAACTATTGTAACATATCAGCACAATCACTAGTATTAGAACACTGGATATGAAATTTCTGTATTATTAGGTTTTCATCACATTAATTCGTTATAACTTTAATTATACTGATTTTCGTATTATCTTAATGCAACAACTGAGTTGCATTGTTAAACTGGATCTTCCGAAAGAAGTTATTTGTTAGACTTTGGACTGCCAGATAGAGTCGACAAAGTTCCCTCAAACTTCGCACTTATTTGCATTTAGTTTAGCGAGCATGGGCCCTACCATGAGTTTGCGGAGTGTTCTCACTAGTGACAGTGACAGCTCTCTCTTTGAGCCACCGGAGCTCGAAGTACATTTTACTTTTAAAATTGCAGCGGGACACGAAGTCAACATTAGTGTACCTACGGCAAAAATAAAAGCGCCCTTTGACACATGACTAGACCACACGGCTGATTTTACTATGCGCAATATTTTCAACGAAGCTTGCTACGCGTATCATTAAACGCGTTGGTAGGACTAACTGAGATGTGATTGTGAGTTTCTAAGAGATAAAGACCTGCCATGGTCTAATGGTTATTTAAAACAGCTGATGTCTCCTCAATATCATTGATGTGAAACTTAGTCGAAGCGTCAGGTACCTAAAGTTACCTAGTTTGATAGTTAAAAATTCGTTTTAATTATGCCAATAAATTAACAAAGCAATGTACTTCTGCTCTACTGACTTAGGTACAAGGCAGGTGCGAAGTACTTACCTACCTTTGAAAGGTAATACGATAGGTGTTGAATTAGACAATAGAAATGGTTAGGTAAGTTGGACTTTTTCCTACGATACTCTAAATCTAAACACGCTCTGATAATCATGTTTAGTGGTAATAAGAGAAGCCGTTTTTAAGAAAAGGAGGCCTTTAATTAGTCTTCAAGTACTCAAGAAAGCTAGAAGCTGAATTATTTTTTTATATGTTTAGTTTTGTGACGATGAACGGGTAAGAAACGCAAAATACTCGAATAAATTATTATGGATTTAAATTGCTGCGCAAGCGGAAATCTGTCCTCTCTCAAGGGGTTTCCTTGTGAAACAGGCGTGAGAATTACATATTGACTTACATACATGAAGGTGTCTGTGTATTGTATTATTTGTTATGGTTATGTTTTAAACATCGCTGGTAGTTAAAGGCTTAAAGAGTAAAATGTTGAGAAGATTGATAGATAAATCAACTCTATGTTAAGTTTTGTTTGCTATTTTCTAAGAATTGTCTTCCTTTGAAAAACCATTGAGGAAAGAGTAGTAATTATTAGGGGAGGGGGAGAGATGATCATTCGGCACTGTCACTCACCAGACGAACATTGATATTATGGCGCCATTTTAGATAAAATGGTGGTAGCTAACATTTTATTCTGACGAAAGCGGAATGCGACCAAGAATCGGTTATCGTCAGAAAAAAATGAGATCCCGGGTTAATTTGGAGAAAAGCAACATTGATATTATGACTCTATTTTAGATAAAATGGTGGTAGCTAACATTTTATTCTGACGAAAGCGGAATCCGACCACAAGTCTGTTTTCGTCAGAAAAATACCCTATATTTTATTCTGACGAAAAATGAATCTTAAGAATGTGTCCTAGATCCTTAAAACAACAAGCCTTTCACCAACCAAATCGAATACAAACTTGTACACGTGTGGGAATCGAATACGAAGCATGTGTAGGACCGGTGGTCTAACCACTATACCACAGAAGCGGTTAAAAATTTAGCGTAGCGCGAACACTTTTAAAACAATGAAAACAACAAAATAAAAGATTTGTTGTATCTACGAGAACAGCAAAGTTATCAAGACAAATCTCCCATTTGCTCCTGGCCCCGCCGTAGACCGTAATGTTATTGCAGATTCTTGCATTGTTGATGTTGCTTTATTTTATCAAGTCAGTTGAGAGAGAGCCCGCGGGCTTCTGAGGCGGATAATACAAAACTTACGACGCTGTAGAATATACGATTGTACGAGGTCGGAACTTCTTTGCTCTTTGTGTGTGTAAGAAACACCTCGTGAGCTTTAAGTTTAGCAATGTTTTTGTCGAAACTAATCAAAACCTATAGTTAGAGTGGTATACTCGTAGAAGTAAAGTAAAGTATAGCCTGTAACGGTCCCACTGTAAGGCAAAGGTTAACCTCTCAGTCTTGGCAACGAAATGTCTAAAAATTTTGACAGCAGGTGCGATTTGGCGGGAATTTAAATGTGCGGAAAAGGAAAAAAAAATTAAAAAATTTTAACGCAGTTCATGTTAAATTTTACGTTCACGATATATAAAATGTACCACAGAACCGAAATAATCGACCTTGTTCATACTAAAGTAGTGTATAAGTGTATCAAAACACGGTACAAAGTCAAGTGGAGAGCGCGGCCAGCGCGGCCATATACTCGTATTGCCGCTTGGGGTCTGACTGAATAGCGAGTTTTTAGGTGCAGCCAAATATGGTCACTTGTGGCTTGAGGGGTTAATAGGTATGTTAAATTATTTAAATCAATACTGGTACTTACCTTAAAGATTTACAAATTAAAAAGTAAAAGAAGAAAAATATTTTTTGTCAATATTAAAAGTCTACAATAAGGTAAGTAGAGATATATCAATTTAACAGGGATAGGTCATTTTAAGTGTGATGACAAATGTAACAGTAAAATCAATATTCCTTAGCTTAACAAGGATTATAATTTGATTAGAAACAAATCATAAACAATCCAAGTTAAAAGGTCAGTCCTTTACAACGAAACGTTTCAAAAAAAATGAGTAAGTGGGTTCAGGTGAGTACAATAAATCAAATATTACGAATAATTTTATACTTTGAAAAAAGTAAAAAAACGTAATTTTTGTTCATTTTCATTTTATTAGCGCCAATAGCTTTCAGTATGAAAGGTTTTTAATGTTGATGTTTCAAGATGTTCCAGTGTCAATTTGTAGAACGTCTCACAGACAAAAGACTTCGCTAGGATGCAAATGGGTTCCTTGAAGACCAGTCGAGAGAAATGTTGGTAATATTTTTAAGAAGAAAATATTTCATTTGAAACACTCCAATGTAACGAGATTACCAACCATTTGAAGTGAAAAATCATAACAACGTTTGTCGGTTCTCTTGGAAATGCAATATCTGTACAGTGTTTGCTTCAAAATGTACGCCGGCTTTCTCGAAAAATTACTCATGTTTCCTTTTACCAATTCAATTGTTAAATTAAATTCGAATGTAGCAATCCTTAAAATAACCGTCAATATTTAATTAATGTGAATTACAAAGTTTCATTGATAATCCTTCAAACTATCGGAAACTTAATTAGGTTGAATGATGATTCGATTCTTCTCAGAATCCAACTGAATTTTCGTAATATTTTCTGCCGCGAAGTAACATTGTTGTACAAAGTATTCTTCGTATTTTTCGATGCATAGAGTTTGTAATCACCAACTCGCACTTACTTTCACTTGTTTTTAATGGAGGCCTTTGCCTATTATACAGGGTGTTTGGTGCATCGTGTGCCAAATCGAATGGGGTGATTGGAGGGGTATTTGGCTACCTCTTCAGCCCCCATAAAAAAACTTGGTCCAACTGAATTTTTTATGCTAATTTTAAATCTTTTTGGGTGAAAATTTATAAAAGCCTACATTTAAATTTTAATACAAAAAATAATGTTATGTCTACCTTCAATTTTTTTTAATTTTTATTTTGAAACGTTGTACGCTTCTATCGATACCAAAATTACTTACCAACAACGTCTAGTTTTTTTTTTACAGCCCCGCAAAGTTTTTTAAGTAAAACAAATAAACTTGAACGTGAACTTTCGATCTCAATAAAAAAAAACTAAAAGTGAGATCTAGTTCTTCCAATTTTTTTAAAACAGTCCAGAGACGGTCCCTTTTCTAATGCTGTGCAATATGCCTTGAAATTAATTAGTAACACATATTTGCAAATTTTCTGTACTTAGTCACAATTTTCTAATATTCAACCGGTGAAATAAAAACATGGTTTTGCGTTATAACACTCACAAGGCAGATTATATTTTCTGTCTCTTTCATAAGGTGAATAGTAAACTGCCCGTTGTTAGTTTAAAACAGGTAAAATTACTTTTATAAATTTTCATCCAAAAAATCAGCTTAAAAATTTTAGTTGGACTAAGATTTTTTTATGGGGGCTAAAGAGGTAGCCAAAGACCCCTCCAATCACTTCATAAGATTTTTTTATGGGGGCTAAAGAGGTAGCCAAAGACCCCTCCAATCACTCCATTCGACTTGGCACATGATGCACCAAACACCCTGTATAACATATAATAGGCATAACATTATAACTTATTATTTTAACCATGTGACGGTTGCCTAGCTACAAGACGTAACAGCAAAAAATTTTACTGTCAATTTTCTAAATACTTATTTTTACATAGTTTACTTCGTATTATTTCTATATTCTATCAAAATTATTAGTAAATTAAATAAAAATATGAGTAGTCAAGACCAAAATTCTTCGATTCAAAACGAAACCCAATTAAATACCGTGCAGTGCCCTCATTGTCCTAGAACATTTAAACGAAACGGAATACAACGACATATGCGTGCTGCCCATAGTGAGAATCCACCTCCAGGAATTATCCAGTCCATTCACACAACATGCCTAGAAGATGCTTATGGATCCCCATTTTTTAATGGAATTGGATCCAAGACAAACATTTGGCAAAAGCGATAGGAAAAAGTGTGCACTCTTCATGGGAAACTCTATGACCTTCCCTCCAACACTGTGAGTAGAAGATTTATTCATAAATTAGCCGAAGAAATAGAACATCTTGTTAAATCAGACTATCCCTCTGAACGCCTTTTAATTTACGTCGCTGTCATGTTACAAAGAGAAAAGAATGTTAAACAAGCAAAAGATATAACAAGATTACTTGACCGACGCCAAAATTTATGGACTGAAGAAAATTTCGATATAAGTACTAATAAACGAAGCTATCAAAGCAGACGTAGTAACTCGTAACTCTTACAAAAAAAAATTACAATGATAATAAGGACTATGTCACAAGAAACTTCACACGACTCATACAGAGAGGAAAAATACGCGAAGCCCTAAATTGGTTATTGACAAAAGATACAACCAAAATCCTTAAACCTGACGATGAAAATGACGTAACAGGAAAAACAGTCATGGATGTATTGCATGAAAAGCACCCCCTCGGATTTAATCCTGATTCAAATCTATTTACATTACCTGACGGCCTCTTCAAATTGACTCCACTGCTAGACAGTGGCGTGCCTAGGGCTTCAGATTGGGGCAAGCCACGAAACCTGAAGTTCCTAATCTTGCTACCTAGGTACAATGTTGGTGCCCATTTGTGACACTAGCCACATTTTTTACTCAAATCGTCATAGGCCGTGGCATTCCAAACGTTCTTGTCGTTGGTAAAAAAAACAGGCTATTACTTTCTATTACATCTTGAATGTGATTTTTGAGAATTTTATTTTGGCCAATTTAGGCGTTCTTTATCTCAGAAACAAAAATACATTAACAGTATTTACTTATTGAATAGTGTAGAATAGCTATTGGCATAGTACGTAGCGGCCTCGCTTTTTGTAAATTTCGCTTAACTTTTATTTAAATTCAAAATTGCAGAGAAAGATTTTCATAAATTGCGCGAGGGCACTTTTTTGAGCTCCTGGATTGAACTAAACAAATGAAATAAAAAAATGAAACAAAACCAAAAAAACTTCGAAAATAGCGTTAAGTTAACTGTGAATTTCTCTTATCTTCGATAATATTATTGAGTAAAATTTATACCAGAATAATTGTTACTTCATGAGGAATAAAAATGTTATAATGAATTTATTATCCTATTTCGATGAAAACTATAAATATACAACTAAGTACAAAATTACAACAAAATGCGATGCGCCGGCCGTCCGAACTCAGCTTATATTCTCGCAGAGTGGAGATTCGTAATATTACGCATGCATTTATTTTCCTATTTCGATAAAAACTATAAATACAACTGGAAAATTACTACAAAATGCGAAAATGGGCATTTTGCGCGGGAATCACAGTCGATATGTAGGCCTCTACACTTAATTTATTAATTATTACTTAATTATTAGAATGGAAGCAACCAACAATCCAAAGAGTTTTTTACATAGACCTATTATAATTAATGCCATAAATGACTTTTAATAGTTTGCGAAATACATAAATCATGTGTGATGTTTAAATAATTTATTTACCTCTGCCTTTCGTATGCCAATCATCAACACGTTTAAGTACACATTTGTTTGCAACACATCACATGCTCAACACATCTTAGTTCGTCACAGAGACCAATAAAGCGACGAACTGAACTAGGAACACATTTTTTTTATATCACAAATTACGAAAACACTTTATAGTTAAAAACAATCCCTCAAATAAAGTGAAGTGTGACAATAACAAAGAATAAAAAATGGCTGGCTGCTGCCTGTGGCTGCTGCACAGCACAATCGCGTATTAACGCTCGCCTCTGATTGGTTCGCCCGAGCTCGAGCTGTCGTCGGTCGCCTCTGATTGGTTCGCCCGCGTTTAAGTTGCACGTGATTCGGTAGAAATAAAGCCTGATTTGGAAAAGGCCTTACTTGCGAACTTCATAACGCAAGCTGGCTTTGACGAAGAGTATGAATTTCTCATAGAATCTATACATACTTACGCAGTATTATGTTTATAGAGTAGCAATTTTGTTAAAGTTAGAAGAGAGCGGATATACTTTAAATCCGAAGCCCGGTTGCAAGCCAACTTGTGCGAGAGAGATGTAAAGCGTCGCACGATTTATAAGCAGCTTTATGCGATTTGTTTGGTGATAGAGATGAGAAACTTATAAAATTGATAATTTGAATGCTGATGAAAGAAAATTAACAATGGTAAAAAATATTAAGTGATTTTAATAATTGCGTTTTACCAGTAGTGATATTGAGTTTTTGTTAGGGCAAGCCGGGCTTTTCGGCTTGTATGAAGGTACCGCCACTGCTGCTAGAAGTAGACATAACTAGTGAACATGTGGAATCAATTGCGAGGAAATTACATGGCGGTGGAGGCCCAACAGGCACTACATCAGAAAATTGGAAAGATTACTTATTACGATTTGGAGAAGCAAGCCTGCATTTGAGAACTGCAGTAGCACAATTAACAATGCATTTAAACAACAATTTTGTACCATGGTGCCAAATACAGGCCCTTATGTCAAGTCGACTCATAGCCCTTGACAAATGCCCAGGTGTGAGACCGATCGGCATTGGTGAATGCCTACGTAGGATCCTATCCAAATGCATGATTTTAGTCACCGGTTCTGAGGTCACCGAAGCTTGTGCTCAATCACAACTGTGCAGTGGACTAAGCAGCGGTATTGAAGGTGCTATACATGCAATGAATAACCTTTCCCAAAAAGAATGTCAACCAGGCTCTAACTGGGGAATGCTACTCGTCGATGCAAATAATGCTTTTTATTCTTTGAATTCAATTTTCAATTTTCAATTTCTCAAAAATTCAAAAATTCGATTTTCAATTCTATGAATAGACAATTAGCTCTCTGGCAAGCAAGAATATATTGGCCACATTGTGCTCGATTCTTATATAACACATACAATGGTCACGCAGAACTTGTAATAAGTGATTCCGAAATGAGATTATATAGCAAAGAAGGAGTAACCCAAGGCGATCCACTTGCCATGCCATTGTGTGCTCTTGCAACATTACCCATAATAAACAAACTAAAAACAGAACAAGCAACAACCCAATGCTGGTATGCAGATAACTCTTCCGCCCAAGGCAAGTTCAAAAGCTTACGTCAATGGTGGGATAAAATGAGTAAAATAGGCCCAGCATACGGTTACTTTCCTCAAGATAAAAAATCATACCTAATAATTTCCGAAAACGACAAACAAACAGCCCAACAGATTTTCAAGGGGACTAACATATCCATCATAACTGGATCACGCTTCCTTGGTAGTTATATTGGAGAAGGAAAAGAAAATTTTGTAAATATGAAAATTAAAAAATGGATATCCACAATAGAAAAACTTTCACTTATCTGTAAAGACTCACCCCAAGCTGCCTACACTGCTCTTACTAAAGCAGCTCAATTCCAATGGTCATTCCTATTAAGAGTCTTAGACAATGCAAACCAATTCTTCGAACTACTAACAAACACACTGCGTACCAATTTTTTTACCAACTCTACTAGGAGGTGATATCTCACCCTTGGAAGCTGACTTATTCTCTCTACCCGTTCAGAAAAGTGGTCTAGCGATTTCCGCTCTATCAAAAATGACAAATATAAACTATACATATTCAAAAAAAGGTTGTTCAGTCCTCTCTAGTGCTTTGATAGATAATACACATATGGACCTCACTTAACATCATAAATCCCTTAAAGATGCACAGAAAGAAAGCCGCAAAGAGAAAGACACTCTCGATGACGAACTCTTGGATACCATCTTGCTCAAACTCTCCCCAATCAAGAAAAGAGCGATCGAACGATCAATTTCGACAAAAATGAAAACAAAAACCTCCAACTGGCTATCTATCATACTAACTAAGAAAGACCATTTCGATCTATCCCCATCAGAGTTCAGAGACGCTCTTGCATTACGTTATCACAGATTACCAGTCTCAATGTCAAAATCATGTGATGGCTGTGGCTGCGATGAATTCAACGTTGATCATGCTCTATGTTGTAAAAAGGGTGGTCTGGTAACACGTCGTCATAATGAAATTAGAGATTTATTCTGTGACTTATGTCAACACGCATGGGGAAACGTAGTCAAAGAACCCATCATCTCTGAAGGTGACTGCGGACTACGTAGAGATCTTTCTTGCCGTGGCGTTTGGGATGCTCAGAGGAAGGCGTTATTTGATATCCGTGTCGTTAACACTGACGCTCCTTCTTATATTGCACGCCCTGTTACCTCTGTATTAAAATCTGCCGAAGAAAAAAAAATAAGGAAATATTCAAACGCTTGTGAAATGCGTCATGCGACATTCACCCCCCTTGTTAAATCTGTTGACGGAGTCTTCGCCCCACAAATGTCTTCCTTCGTAAATCATCTTGGAGCTGCAATCGCTGACCGCTGGAATAGATCTTTTAGCGTAGTGATGGGTTGGCTAAGATCAAGAATCATCATCTCTATAATACGTGCCACTAGCATGTGCATTCGCGGCACAAGGCATAAATGTAAACCAATAGCCAATTTATTCGGCTTCGATGATGGAGCAGCCCTACCGAGACAAGACTGATGTGGATGCGGCCAACGAACTGAGAAGATGTCGATTACAATATATTCGTTATTTCGGTTATAGCTTTAATAATAAATTATGTTAAATTATTAAATCTGAAAAAAGTATAAACCTTTAAAATAACATTATAACTTAGTTAATTTAGAAAGTACGCGACCTCAGACCAAAATTAATAGTAGATCTGTAAGTACCTTCTGATTGTTTCCTATTACGTGAAACTATAAAACGATGAAATGGAACGCTAATTAATGTTTTCCACTAAAAGATTTACAATATCGCGTGCCTCATTTTAAATTAATTATGACTATAAACGAAATTGGTTTTACTATCTGTTAATTCATTCCCGTTGTTCCTAGTAACCACTTTCCGAAATAATAAGTTATCGTATACGTTTAAAAGGGAACTATCAACTGGTATTATCACCTTAATTGTGTTAATGAAACACAGAAACCACATTGATTTTGTACGTAAATGAGTATTATTAATGACTATGACACAGGTCGTAAAACAAATCTAGATTTTCATTCAACTGTGTCCGGCTAAAAAGCTGCATCCGCAACTTCACTATTTTGGTCTTACTACAAAAATATGTCAAAAGTTAGACAATTTATTAAACAGATGCTCGCACTGTCTTCAATACTTTTAGACTGAGACGCAAAATTTAATACACCAGCTTAACTTTAAATACTGTTGTAGTTGTAGTAGTGCTGTTATAGTAATGTTTTTAATGTTTATTCCTATGTATGTAAACGCCATGCTATTCAACATTGTTTCAAAATAATTAGTTTAAATTGTATGACTATTTTTAGTACTTACCTATTTATGTATGAGAACGGACTTACATAAGTAGTGGTTATAGCCAGTCTGACTCACCACTAACTAAGGTAACTACAACATGTACCAACCACATCAAATCGAACCTCGAATCGACATCTTATTTTACTATCGGTAGGCTAATCTCACACAGCAGCGGCTTTACCAAATAGTAGTTCAGTATTAGTACAATCAGGAATAATAGGCATAATATTTAATAAGTATACACCCTCAATTTTTATTCGTTTTAATGAAATTAATTATGAGTTCCACCCATGAAACTTTCCCCAAGAAACCTATGTGCAAAAATGACAAAAAAAAATTGACCTCCCATACAAAACTGTCCGATCAGCTGACGACAATTAGTATGCGAGGTCGACATTTTCTTGTCATTTTTGCACATAGGTTTCTTGGGGAAGTTGTTCTGTTTCATGGATGGAACTCATCCTTAATTTTATTGAAACGAGTAGAAATTGAGGGTGTATAATTACATTATGATATCACGACTATATTATCTCCAAAGGGTTAGTCAGAGACTAATCAATGGGGACCGCAAAGGTAGTCCACTGCGACAGTTAAGCGTGACAGGTGGTGAAACCACTGCTTCATTTTGTTGGTTGTATGAGCAGTTATAGTCCGTTAGTCGCCTTTTATGACACCCAAGAGAAGAGATGGGTTGGTAGTATTCTTTTACTCCTGAAACTATTTTGCATCTCAGATCATAGTGATTTTTTGATATGTTGACATGTATATTGCCTACCTACTACTGTGGAAAAATACTGAAAAAAATCTTAGTCATCTGGGAAAGCGGAAAAATGATGGGCGTTATAACGGCCGGTAGGAGAATGCTAGTTTGTACGGAAGGGGTATAATAAAGGTAATAAAAGTGAAATATAAGAAGTATCTTACATATTTACATGTAAGTATAGTATTATAATACTATTTTAAGATATGTATATACATATTTATTTATTTGACATAGTTAAGTTATAATATTTTCAGTGGGAAAGTAGGTTTAAAGTTAGTATTTTGTCAGTTTGTATCACAGAACAGAACAAAAGAATTTGTTTGAATTTGAATTTGATTTCATTTTAAATTTATCAAGATCTAATTTCTGAATATCATTTGGTACTTTGTTGTATAATCGTACACACAGACCCTTAAAAGAATTATTTATTTTATGGAGCCTAGTATAAGGTACTGCTAATTTGTTCTTACTTCTAGTGTTTAATTTGTGAATATCACTGTTTTTTGAAAACATTTCAATATTTTTATGAACATACATCAGATTTTCATAAATGTATTGTGATGCAACTGTCATTATACTTAGATCCTTAAATCTCTCTCTGAGAGATTCAAACAGTACAGTCACAATTTATTTACGCAATCCAGCCTCAACGTGTAATAAATGAGACGAGATAACAATAGCAATCACCGATCACATTTTTTAAGACTAATCTGAGGATACTTTTAATTGGTTTTTCGTGGGAGTAAGTGGATAACGCCCCGTAGGAGTAAGTGGGTTAAACCGTGTCGCGAATGAACCGTTAACCGAGTTGAGTAGCGCTGAAAGAATACTACCACCCCCTCCCTTCTCTTAGGTGTCGTAAAAATTTACTAACGGACTAAAGACTGCACATACATCCAACAGCTTAGAGCGGCGATGGGTCACTATTTGGTGAAAAGTGGACTGTGGCAGAGGACTGCTTTTGCGGTCCTCATTGCTTAGTCTCTGACCTAACCCTTCGGGGATAATAGTCGTGGTTATATATGTATGTTTTAATGAACTGCCGCCCACAATGCTTTACCTATTAGCAGTTTAGTATGTCACGTCGCGGAAGAACGGTGGGTGTGACACGATGAGGAGAGGAGATGAAGACAAAAGAGCACGATGAGATCAGAAGTATATTAATGATATACAGGTTATTTATAAAGCACTATTTAAGAGAATAAACTATACACTGTGACTAGGTAAAGGTTTAGGTTATAACTTATTATTATTATCAGCACGTATGCCTGGAACAGCCTAGTTATAATAATGCACTATTCATAAATAACAATAACTTGGTAGGGAAAATAATAATTAGAAGGAGCTCATTCTAGCTTTGCGGATGAATCTGAACCACAGAACAATATACTCTAGCATCTGAACTGAACTTACACCAAAGAGTAGCTATAATGAGAACAGAGGCTAGACAGAGAATGCAAGTAAATATTTGAATTTTAAATTTAAAACTAGATTATAAAAGAATGTAATTCACAAAGAAGGTCACAAAAACCAACAAGGCTTTAGTTGCCTTGTTACAATTATTAGTACAATCAGTAGCATTAGGCACCATATTTAATAAGTAAATGAGGTACGAATAATGTCACAGTTCGTGTCTGTAGATACCTTTATTATGTTGAAGATACACAGTACGCACAAACGAGAGCCCGACATTAGCATTCCTGGCATACAAGTAGCTTATCCTTTGACGGCGTCACATGCCAGTTTTAGCTAAACTATTCGGTGGCATACTCATTCAATCGTATTATTAGGTACATAATAACTACCTACGTGCTTAGGGAGCGGCACTAATCAAATCTGCGACGTTCGACATTGTTTTAGTTTCATTAAGCGCCGAAACTTGGTTGTTACAATCAAACTGGGAGAACTGTCTGCTTGTCAAAATACGTAGTTGGTATACATATGCAAATCGAATCACTTAGTTGCCCCGTTTGGAAAGCGTTCAGTTCGGTAAAGGATTATTTAATGTTTTAACTTCGCACGCCAATGAACGTACAAAAAGCTGTCAAATTATGTTTTCAAAAGAAGTTAATTGTTAAAAGAAGTTACTTAGTTTGTCCCCACAGGGTGGGCGTAAATTGTGTTAAAAGAGTTTTTATTATCCAAAACTCATCTTAATATTCAATTCATTAGTATGACAAAATTACGTCTCAAGCAAAGGAAATTCTTATTTTTCTAAGTTACAAAGGCAAACGGCTCGCCTGACGTCCACAGCCCCACAATACCGTAGCGTATCTTGCTCACGTTGCCGACCATGAGTTTTAGTTCATAATTCCTCAGTTAAGCTTTATTTCACCATTGAAGAGTGGTAAATTCAGATCTAGAGCCCTCTTTAACCAGAAAAGAGCAATATAAAACAACGAACTGTTTATACACCTGACAGCCAGATCTTAGGTACAAATCTAGTTTTTTGGGTCCGCCTGGCTAACTTCCACAATATTAAGTTCATAACCGTCACATTAATGTTAACAGAATTGTTATGTGACGTCAGGTAGAGGTGAGATAGCTAATTCTCTGGCGTCTTTCAGCCTAGGCGTTATTTATCATGGATCAGGAAGTTATCATTGAAAACGTACTAGAGATACCTTTGGTGCTGCAAACATAAACTGGTGTAACTGCTTACAAGCCATATACCTGATTGCCAAACGTGAAACATGAAAAAGTAGGTCAGCTTGCCCGCTTGCTTGTTGTTTTAAATTCACTTTATTATTACTTGGGTATATCTTATTGTTTTCTAAGATTCACGAAGACAATACACTTTGAAATGAGACACTTTTTACGGATTAACTCGCGTTTTAAAGTTTTATATTAGTCCTGACGTTTCGAACTCTATACAGGGCAGTCACAAGGGGTTTCAACGTCAGGACTAAAATAAAACTTTAAAAATTTAGTTGATTTCATCCTTAGTAAAAGTGTTCAATTTTAATATCTTTCTTACTAAATATTAGTTTCGTGTCGCTCGCTAATCCTTCTACCACTGATGCATCGGAGCCCAAAACGATCGTGTATGCCGTTCACCATTCGCAGATAACATTAAGGACTAAGGCGGTGTACGGCGCACCGTTCCATTTGCATTTTCATATTTGCTAGTGCGTGTTAATACGCGATAGGGGAAGCCATTGCATCTGGTAATACTTATTGGCGGGGAATATTAATATTTTTGTATGCCTTGGCACGCGTCCCGCCTGTTATATTTCGATATTGTGTAACGGATGCGATTTTATTTCGTGTACACTGCTCGAATGAAAATATTGTTTTGTATCTAATACTAATTCAACACATAAATTCGGAAAAACTTTTTCCGAATAATAAATTGTATCCTAAACCGACGAGCATAACGAAGAATGTATGAGAGTAAGTGAAGCAAAGGAAATGTGCCAGGATCGTAGGTATAGCAAATGGAAAACTGTGGTCCCTGCCTATCCCTCTGGGAAGCTGGCGTGATGTAGGTATGTATGTATCACTTGTCCGTTTGATAAAGTATAACAAGATCAAACTAAAATGTCACCTGAAAGAAAGAAAAGACAAGATATGACAACACATTTTCAAAATGGTTGTGTAATACTTTGACAGACGGATAGGTTTTATCTGACAGTTGAGAAATCGGTCCCTAATCCAATTGTTTAGATTTTCCTTGTTATCGTGAACTTGTATGTGGCTGCACTATTGTATTAGGTTATGAAACCTTTAATGATAGTTGTAAGTGAATAATAATTATATAAATAAATAAATTTATGTAATAAATTGTTTAACGCCTCTGTCGCCGAGTGATCACTATTTGGCTAGCATACCCTTCAAATGTAGCGATGACTTGATTTCAATAATCTTTGCACTGCAGTGGGACAGTATACAAGCTGTACCTTTACGACCTCCGTGGTCGAGTGGTTACCGCGCCGGTTCCGGTGTCGCGCCATCTCTGAGGTCCCGGGTTCATTTCCCGGTCGGGTCAATTTAGAGAAAAACTGTTTTTCTAAACTGATTTCGGGTCTGGGTGTTTTTTCTAAGTTTATGTATATTTATCCGTTATCTTACCATATTAACGAGTTTCAAAAGAATACTCATCTTGGTCTAGATAATTGGTGTGAGCGTAAACAAATTTAATTTAATTAATTTAAACTTACATAAATTGTTTATGGTTTTGTGTGTAAGTGCGAGTTGCTATGGATATTGTTTGTTTAGTGAATTATGCAATCAGCATAGTTGCCATTCTAAGCTAAGATTGGAACAATAGACTGTGCAGAACTTAACAAGGTTTGATTTCTCAACTGAGGCACGGAGACTTACAGTTGAAGCGATAAATTAAGTGACTTATTATTAAAATAATACTACCAACCTCTCTCTTCCCTTCGGTGTCGTAAAAGGCGACTAACGGGAAAGACTGCACATACATCCAACAGCGTAGAGCGGCGATGGGCTCATCAAAATAATACTACCAACCCTTCTCTTCCCTTGGGTGTCGTAAAAGGCGACTAAAGGATTGAAAGACTGCACATACATCCAACAGCAGCAGTTTTCTCTCTTTCACTCTTACAGAAAACATAGTAGGTAAGGATCTTACCGTAAGGTACACGCTTCTCGCCCACGCATATTGAATTGGCAACAGCGCAAATGTCATAACTAGTGATGGGTTTACGCCCGGACGTTTTGGGCGCATTGGATAAATGCCCGATAAATGTCCGTATTTGCCGAATAAATGTCCATTGACTGGGCAAAAACTATAAGAGAACATTTATCATTTTTTTTCATTAAATAAGTGACATTGTATCATGCAGCATGAGTAAATACCTACATAAAATTAGATTATGACTATATTATTGACATATAAATTACTCAACTTCTCAAATTGAAAAAAAAAAAAAGGTTTAGTAGTTGTAGTTTAATTCAGAACACATTTAACTACTTCTTCGGGGGCAGGAGGGGGCGGGGTAACCGCGCGCCGCGCCGCCACGCCACGCGGTTCTTTTAGCACTCATGGATATACACACACAGTGCAAAAAGGAATCGCCTTACGATAGAACGAGCTGCTAAAATTTCGTTTTTGGCGTACAATTGGAATTTAAAAAGGAATCAAGGTGGCAGTATACCACTGTCAATCGTTTCCAATTTAGATTCAGATATCGAAGATACTTTTAGTGATGATTATGATGATACACAATATAACTTTGATTCGGTTGAAAATTTCGGTTTGATTCGGACTATGTCCGATGATCCCCAACCATCAATATCTTCTTCGACCAATCGAGAATTAGAATTCGTTGATGTTGCTATTTACAACCTCAGTGATGATGATGATGACTGAAGTGTCCTATATGCTGGTATTATTATATTTTTAAAAGGTAAATTTATGCATACTAATTTGTAATATTGGCCTTGATTTCATTCATGTACGAGTAAATGTGAAAATCCAAAAGTTGTACCTTTGTTGTTACGTAAATAACAAATATCTTAAAATAGTTAGAAAAAGGCGGCATATTGAGAAGTATTTATGATAGTTATAATTAGTTCTAATATTATATTTAAATATAAAGTTAAAATGTTGAACTGTAATTTAATGTGACTGTGATTAGAATTAGAATTCGTTGATCTTGCAAACAACAACCTCCGTTATGATAATGACTCTTTTCGTATCTTTTCGTATTATACTGACTATATTCATTTATTACCTATTATTATACTTTCTTAGGTTTAACTTCTTCTCTATCGATTCGCTCTTGGCAGAACGGTCGTGGTCACTTTGAGTCGTCAAGTTTGGTGGTTGAGGCGGACACAGCTCTCCTTACGATCTGGCGCCATCTGTCCCTGTTTTTAGACTGTCTGGCACAGTCTGATACATTGCGGATTTGACTTGGTCAGTCCAGCGCGTAGGTGACCTGCCACGTGATCTGGTTCCTTCTACTCTTTCTTGTACGACGAGCCGCTCCATGGAATCGGCATCCCGCCGAGAGACATGGCCAAAGTACTGCAGTCTATGCGCCACTGTACTACGGCCGACAGACGCGGCGTGATGCCGAGCTCCTGGGGTATAAACACGTTGGCGCGGAACTCCGTTCACGATATCCCAAGCATACTACGTCACTCAGATGGTGAATGTGGCGACGCGGGTACCTGATGCTGATGGCCATACGCCAAACTGTCTCGATCTTTTACTGACGACGAACCCTAACACTCAGTATCGGTCTCAGTTCCCCTGGGAACCGATCATTGTATGGTGAAATCCGTATGTGTCTGCTCGCCTCCTGATGTCAGCCTTAGGGGCACGAGGCGTGTCTGGCGTTACGAGTCAGCTGATTGGGACGAGATGCGGTACTTCTTTGCATCATACCCTTGGCGCCAAGTGTGTTTTTCTTCGAACGATCCCTCTAGTTCTGCAGACGCGATCGTAGAAGTGATTCGTCAGGGAATGGAATACTTTATTATCCGTTCTCAGACATCCTTCACGGTTACAATGCCCGACCTTGGTTCAATGTGGACTGTGCAAGTGTAGAAGCACGTAAAGAATCCGCTTGCCAAGCCCGGCTACGCGCTCGTGACTGTAAAGAACGGGCTCGGAGGGTTCGTGCAAAGAAGAAGACCTTCAACTCTGCAGCTAAGCGGTGCAAAAATGCAATAAAGTGCAATAAATAAAAAATAAAATTAAAAAAATTAAAAAATATGATCTGCAAGGTGCGATTCGACCACATAAGCCGCATAGGAGCCAGACTAGCATCTTTCCCTGCTGGTAGTAAGCAGTTCTGTCCAAGTCGGTCGAGTAAAATTTTTGCCGGACCACTTTGCCCCCCATGCTGCGGCCCGATGGGACGTTGGTCCACACTGCAATTCACGACTAGATGCAAAACTTGCAAAGCCACCAACTTTACCTCACTGTAGGGCTTCCTTGCCAAGTGTCATCATTCACACCAAAGAGGTAAGAAAGGCTTTGTAGAATCTGGACGTGAATAAGGCCAGCGGCTCGGTCGGGATTCCAGCTAGACTACTTAGGGTCTGTGCGCCTGAATTGTCTCCGGTTGTAACGCGTCTGTACCGCCTTTCTCTTCTTACTAGAGCGGTTCCTAAGACCTGGAAGCTTGCAAATGTGCAGCCAGTGCCAAAGAAGGGCGATCGTATCGACGCCACCAACTACAGACCAATTGCCATCACCTCCACACAATGCAAAGTTATGGAAAGGATACTGAATAGAAAGCTTTTGTCGTATCTAGAATCCCACGACCTCTTCAGCGACTGCCAATATGGCTTTCGGCGGGGCCGTTCCACGGGGGACCTTCTAGTGTACGTTACACATTGCTAGGGCGAGGCAATCGAGAAGCATGGCGAAGCGCTTGCCGTGTCGCTTGACATCTCGGAAGCCTTTGACCGGGTCTGGCACGCTGGTTTGCTGAGCAAGCTTCCAGCGTACGGCATCTTTGCTGATTTTCGTGTTGGATTTTGGACTTCCTAAGTGAACGGTCAATCAGAGTAGTCATTGATGGCTGTTCCTCCGACCTCATGGCTATCGATGCCGGGGTCCCTCAGGGTTCCGTTCTCTCTGCTACCCTTTTCTTGGTGTATAATAACGATCTGCTCAAGCCGGGAATTGTTGGATATGCAGAAGACAGCACAGTCACAGAGAGGTATCTGTCTAGCGCAAGGGTTGGCGGAGAGAAAGTTCGTTCCTTAAGAGAGGTCATGGTTGAGCGGACAAACTTGACTTCAAGTCTTGTCTCCCAATGGGGGTGACAACCATTTGGTCCGTTTTAACGCCACCAAAACGCAGGCGTATTTGTTCTCGGCCAAAAGGAGACCTTTTAACCTGGGTCCTACTTTCCGGGGTGTAGATGTACCACTTACCGATAACCTCAATCTCCTCGGCATCAAGTTGACCTCCAATCTTAACTTCGACGACAACATCAAAATCAAGGCTCAAACTGCGGCTAAAAATATGGATGTTCTAAATAAGTTTAAGCGATATTTCACGCCGGGACAGCTTCTAACTCTATACAAAGCACAAGTCCGGTCCTGCATGGAGTATTGCTGCGACATTTGGGACGGCTCATCTAAATATCAACTTGCCGCGCTCGATTCGGTGGAACGCAGAGCCAGGAAACCTCGTAGGTGACGATAAGCTTGTGAAAACCAAGCTTCACAGTCTCGCTCACGCGTGTCGCTCAATTGCTTGCTTGTCGGTATTTTACAGGATGTACTTTGGAGAGTGTGCTATTGAGCTACACGAGCTCATTCCACCGTCCCCTTTATACTATCGGGAGTCCAGACGTACGGCGGGTTACCACTCTTACTTGGTTGATATTCCACTCATACGCACCAAGCGTTATTCGTCTTCATTCATAATGCGTACAGCCAAAGTATGGAATTCCCTGCCGGCGTCTGTGTTCCCGAGTGCATAATATAGCCCCAACGTCTTAAAAGCCCGAGTAAATAGGCTGGTTCGGGGCAAGCTCGCTTCATCGTCAGCCTCTTCTTAATCCTACGGATAGGAATGTGGCCAAGAGCAAACCCATCTATCTTAAAAAAATCTTGTACTTATGTTACGTTAAAATACTTGTAAATTTTCAGAAATATTAACGATAGTTAGATTTAGTTATCATTGTATATTTAAATTATTAAAATGCTTAACTGTGATTTAATATGACTGAGATTATTTTATGACTACGTTATTTGATTGCAACTGACATATTGTTACAAAATATCAATATTTAGTTTTATTTTAAAGATATCCATATCATAATATAATTAAAATCGAAACTTAGGAGCTTTTTTTACAGAATATAGTTGTTGTTTTGTTTTTGTCCAGTGATCGGGCATTTATTTGGGCGTAAACTAGTTTATGCTCAATATGCGTTTCTGCCCTATACTGTTTTTGCCCTCGACCCATCACTAGTCATAACTAAATGAAAATTTTCTATTTTAAATTCATATTTACAATACTTACAAATGAAATTAAACACTTTTCTTGTCTCTTACTGTTGTAGTATAGTTTTGCAATTTCTGTATTACACAGGAAGGCGTGTTAACTAACAAACAACATAAAAACTTTAAAAAGGTACAAATGCTTTGATTAAAACAAAAAGGGAAGATACGGCATTAGCGTTTCGTGAGTGAGCCGCCAAAATTAGGCCTATAGGCACAATTTCACTTCAGTCACAATTTGCCGAGCGAACAGGCTACATCGCACTATCGCGGATATTCTACTGTGTGAAAAAGAGAAAGACGCTACTCCGCAGTGGCGTCGGAATCGGTCGTACGTACTCGTCTGTTGCGAATACAGATGGGCGGGTGGGTAAAAATTGGGGGATAGCCGAGCCGATGGGAGAGGGGGTGGCGACGAAGGTGAGGAGTTCACCCGATCCTTGCCACAAGCATGGGCGCATACAGGGTGGTGACCGAACCACCCTAGCGTAGGTTGTCGGTGCCCAATGGCACCCGCCCGCTGCAAGCTGATTGTCGCTTCCAAAGGCCCTACCACTCCCAGACCCAGACCTTCTCCCCGAAGGGACAGGAACATGAGTTACAAGATAAAAAATGGCCCCCCGATCGGGCCCCTTTTTAACTGTAATTATAGTGTTAGATTAAAAATGAAAAAATTACGAATTCCTTTTTTGTCATTTTTAAAACTCTTGACCTGACCAGCCCTTGAAGTTTCTTGCTGTTTCTAGCAGTCACCTTATATTTTACGCGTGCGACGTTGCCAGCTTGCAGTAACAGAGAGAATGATAATTACATTATCCACTTTATACAGCGTCATTTGAATGAAGTTATTTTTATGAAATAAAATAAATAAGGCCAGTGGCCCGGACGGGATTCCAGCTAAACTACTTAGGGTCTGTGCGTCTGAATTGTCTCTGGTTCTAACGCATCTGTACCGCCTTTCTCTTCTTACTAGAGCGGTTCCTCAGTCCTGGAAGCTTGCAAATGCCAATATGGCTTTCGGCGGGGCCGTTCCACGGGGGACCTTCTGGTGTACGTTACTCATTGCTGGGGCGAGGCAACCGAGAAGCATGGCGAAGCGCTTGCCGTGTCGCTTGACATATCGAAAGCATTTGACCGGATCTGGCACGCTGGCTTGCTGAGCAAGCTTCCAGCGTACGGCATCTTTGTGTCTGGATTTTGGACTTCCTAAGTGAACGGTCAATCAGAGTAGTCATTGATAACTGTTCCTCCGACCTCATGGCTATCGATGTCGGGGTCCCTCAGGGTTCCGTTCTCTCTGCTACTCTTTTCTTGGTGTATAATAACGATCTGCTCAAGCCGGGAATTGTTTGGTATGTAGACGACAGCACGGTCACAAAGAGGTATCTGTCTAGCGCAAGGGTCAGCGGAGATGAAGTTCGTTCCATAAGAGAGGCCATAGTTGAGCGGACAAACTTGACTTTAAGTCTTGTCTCCTAATGGGGTGACAACCATTTGGTCAATTTTAACGCCACCAAAACGCAGGCGTGTTTGTTTTTGGCTAAAAGGATTCCTTTTAACCTGGCTCCTACTTTCCGGGGTGTAGATGTACCAATTACCGACAACTTCGATCTCCTCGGCATGAAGTTGACCTCCAATCTCAACTTGGGCGACAACATCGAAATCAAGGCTCAAACTGCGGCGAAAACGCAGGGTGTTCTTCTCTATATAAAGCACAAGTCCAGTCGTGCGTGGAGTATTGCTGCCACTTTTGGGACGGCTAAGCAAAATATCAACTTGCCGCGCTCGATTCAGTAAACGCAGGGCCAGGAAACTTATAGGTGACGATAAGCTTGTGAAAACCAAGCTTCACAGTCTCGCTCACCGTCCGTCGCTCAGTTGCATGCTTGTTGGTATTTTACAGGTTGTACTTCGACGAGTGTGCTTTTGAGCTACACGAGCTCATTCCACCGTCCCTTTTTTACCATCAGGAGTCCAGACGTACGGCGGGTTACTTACCACCCTTTTGATATTCCACTCATACGCACTAAACGCTATTCGTTTTCGTTCATGATGCGTACAGCCAAGGTATGGAATTCCCTGCCGGCGTCTGTGTTCTCGAGTGCATATAGCCCAACATTTTTAAAGCCCGAGTGAATATGCTGCTTCTGGGCAAGCTCGCTCCATCGTCGGCTTCTTATTAATCCTACGGATAAGAATATGGCAAGAGCAAGCCCATCTATCATAAAAAAGTAGTTTTTAAGGAACCGGGAATAGGTTGTGTTAACGCCGCCGCGCGCGCGCCGGCCCCAAACCTCGGCGGCTGGCGCCCCCGCCCCCGCCCCTCACCTCAAGCCTCACCGCGCGCCCGCGCCGCACCGCGCAGCGCCAGTGCTGGATACGAGAGCGGCGTGAGCGCACGCCTACACAATTTGCCATTTCAATCATAATAATAATAATAATAAAAATGTTTATTTTCTTTAACATACTTATTGTATTTTTTATAAGTTATCCAGTAAACTCATAATTCATATCAATCTCGTGTCGTTCATTTGCTGCAACGCCTACGCCTTCCCATGAAGCTTCGAGCCGGATCCAGGCGTATAAATCGTCGTGCAACCATTCTCGTAAACGACAGCGCCGGGCGGCGTGCCTTGCCTGCATTGTCTGCCGCCATTGCGTTGCGCCACTCATCGAAGAACACAGCGGGAAGTTACGGCTCAGCAAGGCGATTATCGAGACGAGCGACGAGTGCGACGACGCATAACGACACGTGAAGTCTACAGCTAATCAATAACTTATAATTTGTCGTCTCGCAGCCATTGTCGTGATCGGCAGCGCAGTGTGCCTGCCGCCATTTTGAACATCGAGCAATTCGAGCATCAAACAACCAAACCAACACAACGAGAAGTTGCCACCTAGCCTGCCTTTATCCCAAGCCCCCGCCCCAACAATTTCAGAGGCCCATTTTCTGAACTGCCAATACTTGTACCTATAATTTTGTTACTTTGCTTGTTCCGTTTCTCATACATTTTTTAACATTGCAGACTCTTCTATCGGCTTCCGTTTGTTGCGCTTGCGCTTGGGCGTCGTGGTTCGTACGCTTGCTTGAGCCGCGCTTGTGCGCATCGCAGCGGCGGTCAAGTCGAGGTCGTGCGCGCTGACCACGTGGCCGCCACGCTCTCTGTGCACGCTAATGCACTCGCTTGCGCATTGCACGTTCCACGCGCGACTTGCTGCTGCATAGGATTTAAGTATTGTTTCATTTCGTTAAAATTAACAAATAATTTTCGTCTGTTTTTTGTTTGTTTGCACTTCAGTGGATTTTAGTTTACAATGGATCTCAAATCTTTGAGAAGGACTCGAGGTACATATAAAGCAAAAATAACCATGTTTGATCAATATTTGGAAACTATTTTGTCTTTTGAAAAGCTCAGTAATTTACAAATTAGAGAATTATCCAATCGTCAATCGAGGGAGGCTTTCGAAAAAAGCTTCCACTCGGCAGTCGCCTCAGCGGAGGAGGTGCTAAGCGAGCACGCAAAGCTCTCCAACGGGGCTGGCGGTGGCTCCGCGGCGGGCGATGATGCTTCACAGGTGACAGGTACCGGTACTGCTATCGCAATGGGCACACCCACACTTAAGTTACCTACAATTCATTTACCCACCTTTTCTGGGCGTTATCATGATTGGTTAGGTTTTCACGATACCTACACATCTCTCATACATAACAACACTTCAATACCAAACATTCACAAATTACACTATTTACGTGCATCCTTAAAGGACAGTGCGGCTGTAGTTATTCAATCAATAAATTTTTCTGCCGAAAATTATGACTTAGCTTGGGAACTACTTTGTAACAGATACAATAACAAGAGATTACTCGTAAATAATCACATAAGAGCTTTGTTTGACATTGAGCCAATGACACGGCAGTCATATAAAGCATTAAGAAACATGTTAGACTCGGTTACTAAAAATCTTAGGTCTTTAAAGTCACTAAAATTACCTACTGAACATTGGGACGTGCTAATAATTCACATGGTTGGACCAAGTTGGACCCTGTCACTTCTCGGGAGTGGGAGGAAACTCGAAACAAGATCGAAGACATACCTTCATTAGAACGCTTTTGCGAGTTCATCAAAGGCCGTGCTGACTTGTTAGAAACTATGGAAGTAACTCAACAAAAACCGCGCAGACACAGTGACATTACTCACATGCGCCCAAAGACCTTTAAAGCATCATCAACTACAACACAGTACTTATGTTCTTTGTGTAAGGGCAACCATTCAATTTATCAATGTCATCGTTTCAAATCAATGTCGGTTAAAGCTCGTATTGAAAAGGCAAAAGAATTAAAGTTATGCATGAATTGCTTGCGCAAAGAACATGGCACAGAAAAATGTACACGGGGTCAGTGTAAGATTTGTTCCAAACACCACAATAGTATGTTGCACTTTGTAGAAAATGCTAACACTCAAGTTCAATTAAACCCAAGGTCTTCAGAGTGTGTAGTGCTCTCATCATCACCATCATCCAAACATAACTCTCAACCTGTGTCACACACAGAACATAGCATTAATGACAATAAAATCACATTATCATGTACTCACAACAATCAAGTTCTACTCTCAACGGCTATTATAGGTGTCATTGACAATGAAGGCAGACCTCACAAGGTTCGTGCTCTTTTAGACAATGGTAGCACCTCTAGCTTCATAACAGAGCACCTACAGCTGAAACTAAACCTTTCAAGTCAAAAAACTCATGTCTCAATACAGGGATTATACAATCAAAACTCACAAATCACGAAACGTTGTGATGTTAACATACATTCATTATCTGACAACAGATACAAAAGAAAGATAAATTGTTTTATCGTACCATGCATTACACAAATGCTACCAACATACAAAATAAACTACAAATCATTCAATATACCTCAGCACATCCACCTCGCAGATCCCATTTTTCACACTTCATCCGAGGTGCAGATATTGCTGGGGGCAGATCTTTTTTGGGAAGTCCTTGGTAATAATCACATTTCCTTAGGAAAAAATAAACCATCACTAAATGAAACAAGGTTAGGTTGGTTAATTTCAGGCGTCGTTCAGACCCAAACGCATAACACAAATAAAACTACAGTCACTAATTTATTCATCAATACCAAGCTTCCTGATCCATCTCAAAATACAGTCCATTGTCATTTTCTAGACTACTCTGATACTGAGCTACAGAGAAAACTCCATCAATATTTTGAATGTGAATCATTCAATGATCCCCCACGTCTCACAAAAGACGAACAAGAATGTGAACGCATTTTCACTGAAACTACAACTCGCCAGCCAGATGGTCGATTTGTAGTCAATATTCCATTTAAACAATCACCTAACTGTCTAGGTGACTCATATGATCAAGCCCTAGCTAAGTTTCTCGCCTTAGAGCGAAAATTCATTCGTAATACAAATTTTAAAATTAAATATATCGAATTCATGTCACAATACCTAGAACTAGGTCACATGTCAGAAAACGCCTCCATCACACAAGATGAAAAGGCTTACTTTATGCCGCATCACGGCGTTTTACGCGAAACAAGTCTAACTACTAAACTCAGAACGGTCTTCGATGCCTCGGCAGCTACCAGCTCAGGTCTTTCATTAAATGATATTCAGTTTATTGGCCACACTATTCAAGAAGACTTATTAAGCATTTTAATTCGATTCAGACAGCATAAATATATTGTGACCGCTGACATTTCTATGATGTACCGCATGGTGGTCCTAAATCCAGCTCAGAGGTCTTTACAGCAAATACTATGGCGATCTGACCCCAAAGAACAAATATAGCCTTACAAGTTAAACACCGCAACATACGGCACTGCATCTGCCCCATACCTTGCTATCAGGTGCCTTTCAGAGTTGGGCCATAATTGCATAGCACAATCACAACACAACACGCTAACATCGCGGAGCCCCCGCCCCCGCCCCCTAAACATGAACTCATTAGTTGGACAAACAATATTACAAGACTTTTATTGTGATGACCTCGTAACAGGTAATGACGAACCATCCGTGTTATTAAAGGTATGTCAGGGCATAGACCATACTTTAAAAGGTGTACATTTCCATCTCCGTAAGTGGAGATCAAACAATACGGACATCCTACAACAAATACACAACAATGATACAAATGATCCATTACTTACAATTATTAATGAAAAGAACGCAAAAACATTGGGTGTCATATGGGATTACAATAATGATGCACTTTTGTTTTCATCATTAACAAATACAGACACAAAAAAAACAAAACGTTCAGTTTTATCTAAAATTGCTCAAATATTCGACCCATTTAATTTACCCTTGTCTACTACAGGCAAAAATTATTTTACAAAAATTATGGGTTACTAAAATAACGTGGGATGACGAAATTTCGCCAGAGCTCCAGACATAATGGAATCACTTTCTTCAAAGTTTACATTACCTTGACTACATTCAAATACCTCCTCGTGTTATATGCGACTCACCTATAAAGATTGAATTACATACATTCAGCGATGCGTCTCTGCATGCGTATTTAGCATGTGTGTATGTTCGTAGTATATCAGCTGATGGCTCGGTCCATGTTCACTTATTAATTGGTAAATTTAGAGTTGCACCATTCAAAAAAAATATGACCGTTCCTAGATTAGAGTTGTGCGGCGCTGTGTTAGCAGCTCGTTTAAATAAAAAGGTAAAATCATCTCTCAGGCTACACATACACTCAGAAAATTATTGGTGTGATTCAACCATTGTTTTGGGATGGATAAAAATGTCTAAGTCTAAATTAAAACAATATGTCTTTAACAGGGTCACTGAAATAACAGACAATACTCAACCGTCTTCCTGGCATCATGTTCCTACTAACAAAAACCCTGCAGACATAGGATCTCGCGGCTTGAACGCTCAACAGCTGATAGACAACAAAATGTGGTTTTCAGGACCAGACTTTCTACATGACACTGACATACTTATGCCGCCACAACCAAATAACAATAATGACAATTTACCTGAAACGAAGTTACATTGTCATTTCATTAACAATGCTTCGACTATTGATATTATGCGATTTTCTAACTTTACTAAATTACAACATACATTTGCATATGTTCTCAGATTTTTGCACAACTGTCGTCACTCTTATAATAAATCAACAGGTTTTTTACAAATTGATGAACTAAACCGCGCAGAAAATATTTTGTGCGCTTTAGTTCAAAAGGAAAATTTTCAGCAAACAATACACGTGTTTACAAAGGAAACACACTTTGCCTCACAAAGACCAGTTACTCAATTTGAATCCATTCATATATCCATTCGGATAGACCAAGACAAACTTACTAGTGACGTCTTATTGCTCGACTTCCAACCAGTATTAGATTGCTCAGAAACAAACGAAGCTGCGGATCTTTTAATAAAACTACTCGCTACTGTAATATCACATAATTCTAAATTTGTCCCAATCCCAATAAAGAACAGAACCTGCAAGCCGTGGGTCACACAAGGAATATTACGATGCCTAAAAAACAGAGATAACCTACATAAAAAACTTAAAAAGGACCCTGACAACGATACTCTGAAAGTTACATATAAGAGATACAGAAACTTCTGTAAGGCGGTTCTGAAAAAAGCAAGGCGGATCTATGAAAAACAGGAGATTAAGGAAGCTACCGGCAATAATAGAAGAATGTGGGAAGTCATTAAAAATATTACAAGTATAAAAAAGACCCCTGACCATTCTTCTTGTCTAATATCCCCAACAGATCCGCATAAAAGCTTAAAAGCTATAAATTCTTTTTTTGCCAATATTGGGAAAGAGCTCGCCGGAAAATGTATTGCTTCCTCGAACACTCTTTCTTCTCCCCACACTTTTCAAGGTGTCTCCCCAACAAATTCATTAGTTATTCTTCCTACTAACGCAGCCGAGGTCCAGCTGTTGATCGGTGGGTTAAAAAATAACTGCGCTGTAGGTTCAGATCAAATATCTAGCAATATAATTAAGAAGTTTAGTTGTAGGGTTGCCGAGCCTATAACCCATGTGTGCAATTTGGCTATAACCTCTGGAGTCTTCCCTCGTGCCTTTAAAACTGCATTACTAAAGCCCATTCACAAGGAGGGGGATAGGAACTGTGTTAATAATTTTAGGCCAATTGCAATTCTTCCTACAATATCAAATATACTAGAACGGTTGATGAACAGACAATTAATGAGCTTCCTAGAATCGAACAGCCTTCTCTCACCACAACAATATGGCTTCCGCCCTCGTAAATCGACTAATGACGCAGTACACGACATCACCACGCTGATAATTTCCAACCTGGATAAGAGGAAGAAATGCCTAACAATATTCCTCGATCTCGCCAAAGCCTTTGACACGGTCTCTATCCCTCTTCTGCTGGGTAAGATGGAGGAGATCGGGGTAAGAGGTACTCCACTTAAATTATTTACAGATTACCTCACCAATAGGCGACAGAGAGTCAGGATAGACAATATAAGTAGTGATGAGGTACCAGTTACCTTTGGAATACCGCAAGGCAGTATTAACGGGCCAACCCTGTTTTTGATATTCATAAATGGTCTCTGTAATCTTAAACTCAACAACGGGACAATTCTCACCTTCGCAGACGATACAGCCCTATTCTTCAGTGGGGATAGCTGGGAAGAGGTATATTGCAGAGCTCAACGGGGCCTTAACTCAGTTACCGACTGGCTTCAGAATAACATCCTGACCCTTAACATCTCTAAAACCAAATACATAACATTTGCCCATAAAACGCACCTTCTTCCCCCACTGGCTCTCTCCATTACTGTTCACTCGTGTTTGCCGTTATCCTTAAATTGTTCTTGCCCCACCCTAGAAAGGGTTGAGACAATTAAGTATCTAGGTATAGTCTTGGACCAAGCCTTGTCTTTTAGACCACACATACAGATCCTCACTACTCGACTTAGGAAGCTTATATTTATCTTTAAGACTCTTAGACACTCAGCCAATCGAGGGACCGTCCGGATGGTCTATTTTGCCCTCTGTCAGTCAATTTTGGACTACTGCATTACCTCTTGGGGTGGCTCATCCAAAACCAACCTAATCCAGTTGGAGAGGGCTCAGAGAGCAGTGTTGAAGGTGAGTGCGGGCCTATCCTTCCGTTTTCCTACAACAACTCTGTACACAAAATGGGATGTTCTTACCGTTAGACAGTCATTCCTCTTACAAATAACCTTAAAACAACATTCCATAACACCCTATCAACCCGGTCTCAAGAAAGATAAACGCAGACAAGGCAAAGTGTGCCAAGCTCAACCTTTCCAATCCCATCATGCCCAACAGTTCTTTTGTTTTCTAGGCCCCTTCATTTACAATAAGTTTAACAATATACTGTCCATTTATCCTCTCACTAGGTCAGCTTGTAAGAAAACCATTACGAAATGGCTTAAAAGTCTAGACTATTTACAAACGGAATCATTATTACGCCCACAATTCTAATTTTTAACATAGTAGTTATATACACTTTAGTTTTATTGCACAAAAACACACATACTAATAACATTTTCTTATGCGGTACTTGTATTTAAATTTTATGTTTGATAACCTATATAAACTATTTAAATGTATAGAATAAACCTAGGGGGTGAGCACTCTGGTGACCAGTAATACGGGTTTCTTTTAAAGAAACCTATCTCGGGCACCAGTCTCTCACATTTTGGCTGGTAACATATTAAATAAGATGGTTTATATTGTTAAATCAAATATTATGTAAGTAGTAAGTAAGTACCTAAACATGTGAGAGAAAATAAATTATTTATTATTTATTTATTTATTATTCATGGACTAAACTAGCACGATAAGAGTTGGAGGAAGGCTCTCCAACTCTAATTATACATATCACACTAAACATCCCATTATTTTACATGCAAATCATCATATAACAAAACACATTGTTGAAAATTATCACAAAAGTTTATTACACGCTGGCCCACAGCTGATGTTAACAACATTACGTCATAAATACTGGATAATCGGTGGACGCAATCTCGTCAGGAAGGTTGCACGTACTTGTACTACTTGTTGCAGATTTTCCAGTAAAAGTGTTCAACCTTTGATGGGAAACCTTCCTGTGGAACGATTGCACTCAGATTTTCCGTTTCAAAACACAACCGTTGACTACGCTGGGCTAATCATGATAGCGGACAAAAAAGGGCGAGGTTTGCAGATTACTTAAAGCTTATATATATTTTTTTGTTTGCCTAGCAGTACGAGCAGTACACATCGAGCTTGTCACTGAGCTGACGACGAACGGGTACCTCGCCTGCCTAAACAGATTCATTGCCCGCCGTGGTAGGACTACAAAGATTTTTTCCGACAACGGAAAGAACTTTGTAGGAGCATTTAACGAGTTATCTAAATTTCTTAAATCAAAATCCGTTGAAATCTCAACTTATGCAGCAGAAAGTCAAATAGAATTTAAATTTTCACCAGCTTAGAGCCCTCATTTTAACGGTTTAGTAGAAGGGTCTGTTAAGTCAATTAAATATCACTTAAAACGGGTCATAGGTCTAGCTAATCTCACCTATGAAGAGATGACAACCTTATTGGTATAAGTAGAAGCAATCCTTAATTCTAGGCCTCTCACTCCCATATCTTCCGACCCTTCCGACTTAGTCGCTCTAACTCCATCACATTTTCTCATTAGACGAAATATTCTGCTCACTCCCCAGGCACAGAACGAGGAGAGAGAGAACATCACTTCTCTCACGAGATACCAGAGAGTACAATGTCTAAAGACACATTTTTGGCACAGATTCTACAAGGAATACATTACAGAGCTACAAAAGAGAAACAAATGGCGTAAGCAAGAAGGAGAGCTACGCCTCGATCAAATGGTGCTCGTAAAAGATGACCGCTCACCCCCCAACCGGTGGTTGCTCGGGCGGATCACACGCCTCTACCCTGGTACCGACGGAATCGCGCGCGTCGCCGACGTGCACACCATCGGGGACCCTTCGGAGGGCGTTCAACCGGCTGGTGCCTCTACCGCCGCGCGCGCGCCGGCCTCAAACCTCGGCGGCTGGCGCCCCCGCCCCCGCCCCTCACCTCAAGCCTCACCGCGCGCCCGCGCCACACCGCGCAGCGGCAGCCGCCGTGCCGCCGTGCCGAGCGCCAGTGCTGGATACGAGAGCGGCGTGAGCGCACGCATACACAATTTGCCATTTCAATCATACTTATTGTATTTTTTATAAGTTATCCAGTAAACTCATAATTCATATCAATCTCGTGTCGTTCATTTGCTGCAACGCCTACGCCTTCCCAGGTTGACTTCGTAATTCGTATGTCAAATACCTAAAAGAACAAGGAGTATCAGGATGCATGTCCCAGATATGATAATATAATTAAAACAGAAATTTAACTAGAAATGATAAGTCACGTATGAATATTTTGAATATCTTAATAAACAAAAGTCAAAAGAAAATTAATAGAATTTTACTAAGTATTTGACTTAGAATGACTTAAAAATAGTTGCTTTAGTCGGTATGTAATAGTATCTATAACCAAATTCAATAATTGGTTTAAATTAAATTGAGTTTAATTTTTACCCGGTATAAATTAAAAATGGGTGGGTAAAAATAGGTAAAAATGGGTATTTACCCACAAGTCGGGTATTTACCGGGTAAAAGCCCATCTCTAGTTGCGAAGCGACCGAGACGCCAACGCGCTACTCGCTGACTCCCTCGCGCTGACGTTGAAACCTACCGCTTTGACTCGCTCGCTCGATTTACACTTTATAGGTGTGCGTGTGTGAGTGTTTGCTTATGTAGTTGAGTTGGACTATATTTTGAATGACTACAAGTAGGAGCATGCCGTATCTTCCCTTTTTGTTTTAATCTAAGTACAAACGTAATGACGTGTGACTGAGTGAAGTCCAGGCAATTACCTTGATTTGTCCTTGCCACTACGGAGGCCAGGTATCGTATCTAAACCTCAGATTAAAACAAAAAGGGAAGATACGGCATTAGCGTCTCGTGAGTAAGCCGCTAAAATTAGGCCTAAAGGCACAATTTCACTTCAGTCTCAATTTGCCGAGCGTACAGGCTACATCGTACTATTGCGGACATTCTGCTGTGATAAAAAGAGAAAGACTCTACTCCGCAGTGGCGTCGGAATCGGTCGTACGTACTCGTCTATGCGAAGCGACCGCTACGTCAACGCGCTACTCGCTGACACCCTCGCGCTGACGTTAAAACTTACTGCTCTGTCTCGCTCGCTCGATTTACACTTTTATAGGTGTGCGTGTGTGAGTGTTTGCATATGTAGTTGAGTAGGACTATATTTTGATTGACTACAAGTAGGAGCATGCCGTATTTTCCCTTTTTGTTTTAATCTAAGATCTAAACATAAAATATCATTGGTCTTTCGACCGTTAGTCGCCTTTCAGTACACTCAACAGAGGATATGGGTTGGTAGTATTCTTTTAATGGACTGCCACACAGCTCCATACTAAATACATACATAATTGCCTATTATACCCGAAGGGTTAGTCAGAGACTAGGCAATGAGGACAGCAAAAGCAGTTCTCTACTACAGTCCACTTTTCACCAAATAGCGACTGCACATGTGCTCAGCGTGACAGGTGGTGAGCCCATCGCCGCTCTATGCTGTTAGAAGTATGTGCAGTCTTTAGTCCGTTAGTAGTCATTTACGACACCCACGGGATAAAGGGGGTGGTAGCATTCTTTCACCGCTCCTTACTAAAATGTGTGAAAAGTAATATCGGGTTTCAAATATATTTGATATTGAAATCAAGGGTCACCAAACTGAAAGAACAAAGTTACCTCCCTAAATTTGAAAATTCTATAAATATCGCGGGCGGTCTCTGATAAATCTAATCAAATTAGTCGAGGGTTATGGAGTTAAAATATTCTTGTCACGCAAATTCGGTGTCCTAAGTCAACTGATTTAATTTGTAATTGTTATTCACTCGATATTTAGTTACACTCTGGGCTGCATGCTTACAAATTGCATATGATCGTTATAAATTTATTTAATAACATATAATTATTTTTATTAATTAAGTAAGTAATGAGTATTGACATCTTTCAAAGCAAAATGTTTATCGCTTTTTTGATATACTCTGTTTTGAATGCTTACAAATATTGGTTGTTTAATATTTATTAAGGGGTTCAGCCAACATTCCGGGCCCTCGCGGGCCTTTCACATTGTTATCAAAAAGTTAATATAAATGTGTAGTTTGTTGGGAAATCCAAATCAGTCAAGAAATCGAAAAGGTAAATGTGTATGATTTTATAGGAATTATTATTGTAAAACACCGTTGTAATTTGCATTTATTTTTTCTGATTTTTCTATTCTGTTCTAGTCTATTTATATGACTTTTTTTCAGATTTTTTTCTATCGAGCAAAATGTTTTCAATCGTGTTTTGGAAACAGTCATCCCCTCACACATACGTTCTGTAATACATATTGAAAATTTCAGTGCGAAATATCTAAAATATTTTGAATAACAGCTAGGTAATAGAAAAGAGACAATTTTTCCGTTTTCACCGCCTACCCTCCCATAAATGACGTGTGTCAGGATCTTAGTTAATGGAAAGCTTAGGTCTCCACCCACCCCTCCGGTAATGTAATGTAAAGGCGTGATGTATATTTGTATGCATTTAAATAACTTGCCAAAATCATCTAGCAAACTACAAACAGCTCTAATTGGAGTAACGGTGATGGAATCCGATTTCTTTTAATCTTCAACGTAAAGCAACCGCCAAAAGACTTTTTCCTATTCATTTGAAGGGCACGCGCAAAGAAACACTTCAAACAACCAAAATATAAAATAAGGCATTGACTTTTTATTATTCGTACTTCAAAAGATTGTTAATAAGTCGCGCATTCACACGGTTTCTTAAAAAAACAGTAAAGCGAACGATTTGCGTTCTTTGTATATTCAGATTCGACAGTACCTATAGATGTAGCACAGCTACCTATACGCCACTTTATACAATCTTTAACGTCTTCGCTTCTTGACTTTGTTATCACCTAATATCAAGAATAAGAATAAGAATAATAAGAATAAGAAACATTTTATTGACTTGCACACTTACAATGAAACATACAAAAAAAAATCTCAAAAAATAACACAAGGACGAAAATGAGACAGAAACGTTAAACAGATACCTAACTAAAAATTACAAACAAAAATCAAAAATAAAAAATAAGTTAGCTGTGCAAGGCCAACTGGTAGCTGTCTCAGCGATGCTTTTGTGGCATTGCGCAGAAAGCCACAGAAGCGCTGGTTTTCAGACAGCTCCCTGGACGTGAGGTGGCGTAGACAGGTTTCTGCCTACGTAAGGTGGTAATAATACAAAATAAATAATAATATACTTAAATAAGTGCTGTTATAGATATTTAAAAAATACATAAAAGTAGAAGTAAGAGTGGCTGCAAGATATATCCCGTTGCCGTTATAGGAGATATCAGATGGAGTGGAGCTATTTGCACTGACTGACATAAACCTTTACCTTTACTTACCATTCAATGACCCTACAAAGGTTGGCAACTTTAGTTCGACAGTAGAGATGTCCCACGGTCGAACTTTTCGTGACTGGCCGCAGAAGGATAAGAGACACAAAACTGGCAAGCCCCTGTGTATGCAAAAGAGATAATTAATTTACCTAGTTAAGAAAAATAAAAGATTTTGTTTGAAATTTAGTTGAAAATCAGCTTGGGACTTCCGTCATGCGTAGTATAATTATTTACCTATTCTGATATTCACGGATGATCAGCTTAATTATGCCATTCCATTACCTCGATATCATGACGATTGGGTGCCGTTACATTCCGTCTATTCTATGTACATTGTCTTTACAAAAATGATAAACCATATTTGTATTATTTTTAATGAAAAGAGTTAGTGAATTACAATAAAAACTACCTCATTATACCTATGCATTTTTTTTCAGTTAGTAATTCGTCGCTTATAACGTTACGAGTTAAGCGAGGATTACAAAATCGTAAAGCCCAAATCTTAGGTTCTACCTACCATCACATTTTCACAAGCAAAATACTTGACAAGCGGTACCCCAAAACTCCACGCCTTACCGCTGGAACAAACAGCCTACGGTGTATAACAGCGAATATTCCACGATGCGGCCTCTTTAGAACTTCACATATTTGTTGCCTACTTTTATCTAGTGAACGAGAAAGGCGGACATTTAACATTTCTTTCTGTATAAATACCGTGACGCTTTGTGCGCTTTGTACACGGCTCGCTGAATATTCATGCATGTAATTCTGCGGCCGCGACTCGGTTGCCAGTGACATTTCGGTAAATTAAAACAAACGCCACGAAAAGTTTTAATGTGATTTGATTATCTTGACCTTTGTTAAAGTCTTTTTGGACGTTTGTTAGGTATGTAGGACGGGAAATCATTTCTCTTTTATACGTTGTAAGATTGAAAGTGTAGTGGAATAGCAATCGTGTTTATTACTTCATTGGCAATGCGTGAAATAGGCGCTGGATTTATTAGCATTGGTACGCATTTTTTTTCAGCTTCTTTAGCATAATTTTTATTCTGACTGTTTGGCTTCCTCGGAAGCGGTGCCACGACGACCTCGATGCCATCGATGGAAATTGGTTATAGCTGGGTAATAAAAGAAAGGAGGAAGGACACAGGGGAGACCTTTGCCATAACAATCACAACTATTATCCCCGAAGGGTTAGTCAGAGACCAGGCAATGAGGACAGTAAAAGTAGTCATGCTACCATAGTCCACTTTTTACCAAATAAAGACGGCAGACAGATGGTGAGCCTATCGCCGCTCTATAGCTGTTGGATGAATATGTAGTCTTTAGTCAGTTAGTCACCTTTTTAGACACCCAAGGGCAGACAGGTGGTAGTATTCGTTCACCGCTACGCGTTACGGTTAACGAACAAGTAAAATAAGAAAGAAACTGTTACTCTGACGTTTTTACGCTATTTGCTATTGATCCAACATTGCGACCAGGCTCTACTGTCACCTCTTAGAGCAGTATTACTATAATAAATTTAGTCACGAGAAATTTAGCTTTTTGAAGAGATATGAGCGATATAGCTCTTTACCCAGTCAAGAGCTGTATAGCTCTTCTAGCTCAGTAGCTCATTTAGTTCAGTGTAGTTCATGAAGATAGAAGGCTCTTGAGTCGTTTATATGTACTGTTCAGGAAATAGCGCGAAGCGCAACGTATTGTCTTGAATTTCGAGGTATTTTTTATTAGACAACAGAAACCAAGCTCCATACAAAAATTAGGAAATTAAATTTTTTTTTCCTAAAAAAAAGTTAAATTTTTTTCGTCAAGTTCATCGGATACCGCTCAAGTTCTTGCGGTGTTTTTCAGGGGGGGCAAAATTTCGTTAGATTTCAGCTACGACGCACCGTTTTCGAGATATTCGTTTTATAAAAAGTTACCTTAAATCTTTTTAAAGTTTGTAAGTTTTAAGGCTCCATATAAAAATCAACAGAAAATTTTGTCCTGCATCCCCTTTGTGACACCCTTTTGTTTGACTATCAAGTCGAGCCGCTCTCGATTCCGAGCCGACATATTCCGATGAAACACAGAGCTAATTGAGCTAAAATAAACACTGAGCTAAATTGAACGGGGGTGAGCTAGATATAGGTGAGCCGGCTCTTTACCACTCACTCTTGGATTTTTTTGACAATTTTTTGACAGTAACTGTCAACGTCAAATTTGACAGAATGGAGCATAGACTATGCTATATTGTGCGATAACAATACATAAGATGAGCCACAGAACCGAAATAACCAAACTTGTTCATACTAAAGTAGTCTGTAAGTCTATGAAAACACGGTACAAAGTCAAGTGTGTTTTTGTAGGTGCGGTCTCATGCGACCGCTTGGGGTTTGAGGGGTTAAACAACTGGTTCGCGAGCTACCCATCGCTAATAATAATCTTACTACACAAACTTTGTATAGGAATTTGCATAGTAAGATTTAAGTAATACTGCTCTAAGAGTTGATGATAAGACCACAGGATAAAAAAAAACCTTTGCGATTTGCAATTGAGTAACGCGATATAAACACACAGTTACCAACCAGTGCCAAGTTCAAGTGTTGCGCGTAAACCGCAAACGTTTGTCCAACACTTAACCCAACAATAATCCAATTAAGGCAAATTCATTATCTGCCCTGGAACGTGTTCGGGAAATAGTGATCTATTGAAAGAACCCTCTAGTTGTCGGAGTGCTCTCGTGCCCGATTAGTGCTGGAGGGCCCTTACCCCCCCTTAGGGGTGCTAGCGGTCTTCGGTTGTGCGTGCGCCACTCGACCTTCTTATTGCCTAATAGCTGGAATTATTACAACGGTATAGACCTCTTTAGTGGTGTTTACGTGACATCGCTTTTATCTCTCCGTGTTTTGGGAGGTACGGCGGTACTTAGTTGTTTGGGTTTAGTGTCAGGTTCAAGGTACATAATATCCCCTCGTCTGTTGCGTTCTCATTTAAAGAGGTCTTACAATTGAATTTCTATTTTGTCTGATTTTACGGTAACTGAGCTCTTAAGGGACGATACATTATTTCATTTTATTATTATCGATTTACGGCCGAAATTAATAAAAATCTATCTTTATGTTGTTTTCACAATGAGAGATAGAAATTTTGGGTGCGTATCATATCATATAATGACAAATGAACTAATTTCAAAGGACATAACGTTCATTGAATATATTTTTTACTTGTTCTAAATACACTTCCTATAACAACATTACGTATATTATTCATTACATATAATACTCATATTCTCTAACAACTCTTTCTATAAAGATATATTGGTAGAATAATCATATTCTTTATCATCATTTGTTATAATTTTTGCTTATAAATAAAAATTCCATTTTTACCCTAGATCGATTTGAAATATTGTCTTAAAAAGTTAATAGGTACGTTGGGTTTTCGTTAAGGTTGTGCTAAAAAATTCAGTGACAGAAACGAATCGCGGCAAAACCGACTCCACGTAGACTTGTTTGCTCTACGCTAGAGTGTAATTTAAGCCCGCGTAGGCGCGGAGGGACGAGGCGACCCGCGAGCTGAGGAACAGGTGGGTTTAACGCTCGCCGCCGCGGCTGAGGCTGGCCGCCGGAGTCCCGCAGCGCCGGAGCCGTGACAGAAACCATGCCTGCTGCATGCCGCATGCCTGCTTGCATGCTGCATACATGCCTGCATGCTGCATGCCTGCTTGCATGTTACATGCCTGCTTGCATGTTGCATGCCTGCTTGCATGTTGCATGCTTGCCTGCATGCTGCATCCCTGCCTGCATCCTGCATGCCTGCTTCCATGCTGCATTCTTGCTTAAATGCTTCATGCTTGCTTGCATAATGCTTGCTTGCTTGCATGCTGCTTGCTTATTACATGAATAATGTTTTATATGATTAGATTATCATATCAAATGTATATTTTAACAAAAGTACATTATATCAAATGAAATTATAGAATCTATAATTATATTAAATGTTTAGTATATTAAGTCAGTTGTTATGTCAAATGCAATTATATTATCTGAAAGTTATAAGTTAGTTAGTTAGTTTATTTATATCAAACATTACACACTCAGAAATTTTACATAATTCGTTTGGAGCCTAAGACAAATTTCTAACCATAGATGGCAAGACAACAGATAACTACTTTGTTTATAAAACAGCTGTGAAACGTTTTTAATTGTTTTGATCACGAAAACGTGAATTAGTGTAGCATTGGCCTGAACATAAATAAATAAACAAAAAGTACCCATTTACAAGTAAGGTAAGGTCCTAAGTTACATATTATTTAGTCAAAAAGTTCTCGTTTTTGTTAACGTAATCGCTAATAAAACTTGCACTACACACCCACCACGTGCCTTCTCCATAAATTAGGTAAGCTTGATCATCGATAGTTGTTTTTAATAAAGTGATCGAAGTTTAGTAAGCCATACAGTCATAAACTCAAATTTAAAAAATAATCTCACTTAATTTTTTAGTCTTAAAGTAATGCGCTCTCTGGTTTTTACCAATAAACTTAATCACATTCTAAACACAGTCATCCTTCTGATATTTTAAACGCGAAAGTTTGTAAGTATGGATGGATGTTTGTTACTCTTACACGTAAAAAAATACTAAATGCATTTGGATGAAATTCGGCATACAGATAGTTTATAGTGTGCTTCAAACTGTAATCCTCATATTTGAAATCTTAATGAAATCGAATTTTGACAACGCTAAAAAATAGTCATGAAATAGTCATAAATAGTCGTGCATGTAAAAAAAATAGTCGCATTATAGTTTCGGCGTTATAGCTATAGGTTAGTGAGGATTATGGCTTGAACGTCAAGCTGTAATCCTCATTTCTGGTGCAAGCAAACGGTAAAATCTTTCAGATTGGTTTAGGTTCCAAAAAATAGTCATGAAATAGTCGCAACGACATGTCAAATCTCAGAAATAGTCCTTAAAAGATTCCAGAGATATAAAGGTACCCTGGTGAGGATTATGGCTTGAACATTTGAAAACTTCAAATTTCTCCGTAACGCCTACGATTTTCGGTTTAAAATTTGTACCAAAAAATAGTCATGAAATAGTCGTATGAAGTGATAATAAATTTGAGCTGATTTAATTTCAAAATAAAAAGTTTTTACTTTCCCTACATTTCTATGGATGTACAGTCGTGTTCAAAATTTGTAACTTCATTTGATATGCTTGTGAAATATTCCGCTTAATATATAACATTACTTCCAATTAGGCGTTTTCCATGGCAGCTGTTATAATTAAACAAAAAAAACAAACATTTATGTAAACTTTTTTTATATAATAGAAGGTGGCAAACGAGCAGGCGGTCACCTGGGCCCCAAGTCTGCTAATTTACAAATGACATAATTGATTCGCAATTGGATCGCATTGTAATTGTTTGACACATTTGGTATTCTCTTACTCATTTATGAATGTGTCAAACAATTACAATGCGATACAATTGCGATTCAATTATGCCATTCGTAAATTAGCAGACTTGGGCCCCTGATGGAGAGTAATCTTCGCCGCCCATGGACACCCGCAACACCAGAGGAATCGCAGATGCGTTGCCGGCCTTTACGGAGGGAATAGGTTTTAGGAAGGAATAGGAATTGTGGGGGGGGGGGGGTAAGGGCCTCCGGAACCCTCACTGGCCAGACGAAACACAACAGCACCAGGTGCTATTATTTCACGCCGGATATTAGTGAGAGGATGGTATTACGCCGGGCGAGCCGGCCCAATGCGTGCTGCAACGCAGCGTGGCTCTACCACTCAGTCAGTGTCACTCATTTCGTTGTGCACTACTAAAAGCGGTCGAACTTAACAATAGATAACAATACCATTCATTGAAAAATAAGGTGTGCTTCAAGCTGTAATTCTCATATTTGAAATCTCAATGAAGACGAAATATGTATAGTAAAGTTTTTTTTTAAATGTCGGAATCCATTTAAGAGCTTATTTTCCAATGAATGGTATTGTTATCTATTGTTAAGTTCGACCGCTTTTAGTAGTGCACAACGAAACGCATAAACAACAAAATATTTTATGATAATAGCAACTTTACCACCTAAACAAAAAGGCTCAAATTTAAACGGCAACGCATTCTAGATAATACTTTTTGAAATTGAAAGCTGCAGCAAGGTGGTGAAACTATCTAAGATGTTTACATTATTTTATACCTATGCATGTTATGCAGAAAAACAGCATTTAGTTTAAAAAGTTTATTTGTCTCTTTGAAACTTTAATGTAACACACATTTGTTGTTATTAAATAACTATGTTAACATATATAATTCCAACAAGGCCAGAAAGTACCTATAAATACAAAAAAGCTGGGTACATGGCGCCATTTTGAGTAGCGCGCTTTTGTTTCTCGGGATTGGTCAAATAGCGCTATCCTTGTCTCTACGATGGGCAGAAGTTGGTTTTGCTTGATAAGTTATTATCAAGTTCAGTTGAATGTAAGTCAAGGTCATAGATCACGTGTGTCGTTGGTTGTTGCATTCGCAAAATTTTGAAAAAAATGGCTATTTGGTCCAGTGATATTGAAATCATGAAATAATTTGCGATGGGTACTCTGGTGAAGGATTTTAAATGCCTAAGAAACCGTATGAATGTATTTATGAACTTTTACGAAGACGCGGTGTCGTTTTTGAAGTTATTGTGAGTATAAAACGTACTTTCGACTTAGATTACAATTAACAAGCCACCTGTCCGGTTTTGTCCATTAACGATAGAGACAAAGATATATCGCTATTTGGTCGATCCCGCATTGATACAACCACAGACGTATAATAACGTCTGTGGATACAACAGACGCTACTCTTGGAGTGGAAGGTTCTGTTACTTTTTAACATTAGTGATACCTTAAACATACTTTTACATAGTATTATACTTTTATTCTATATAAGTAATTAAAAGTTGTTGATATTGTTGGTGTCTGATTCGTTTATTGAATTTGTGATTTAAGAATATGCACTATCCTCCCTATTGAAATTTTCTAGAAACATTAACTGAATGAACTAATCCAACACCAACAGATATTGAACTAACTATGATAAATGTGATCAAAACTAATTGCTGTGATATAAACATATATGTACTGAGATTTAAACAAGTTATGTAAAGCAAACTTTCGATGGTATAAATACAAATAAGGATAAGGGGGTTAAAGTTACTCGCGTCCATAGGTTTACCCTTAAGACTCTACACGTGATCTCAGGGTGGTGCTAAATGAGTGACACTGACTGACTGAGTGGTAGAGCCACGCTGCGTTGCAGCACGCATTGGGCCGGCTCGCCCAGCGTAATACCACCCTCTCACTAATAACCGGCGTGAAATAATAGCACTTGGTGCTGTTGTGTTTCGTCCGGCCAGTGAGGGTTCCGGAGGCCCTTCCCCCCCCCCCCCCTACAATTCCTATTCCTTCCTAAAACCTATTCCCTCCTTAAAGGCCGGCAACGCATCTGCGATTCCTCTGGTGTTGCGGGTGTCCATGGGCGGCGAAGATTACTCTCCATCAGATGACACGCCTGCACGTTTGCCACCTTCTATTATATAAAAAAAAAAACATAAATGTTTGTTTTTTTGTTTAATTATAACAGCTGCCATGGAAAACGCCTAATTGGAAGTAATGTTATATATTAAGCGGAATATTTCACAATCATATCAAATGAAGTTACAAATTTTGAACACGACTGTACATCCAACTCGGAATTTACTTGAGAGATCGAATCCGGAATGATGTTATTCGTCAGAAAACTAAGGTGTTCGACATAGCTCAAAGGATTAGCAAACTGAAGTGGCAGTGGGCCGGCCATGTTTGCCGAAGAATCGACAACCGTTGGAGCAAACGGATACTGGAGTGGAGACCGCGTTTAGGCAAGCGTAGTGTAGGACGCCCTCCGGCGAGATGGAGCGACGATCTACGGAATGTAGCTGGCAAAAACTGGATGAGAAGAGCCGAAGACCGGGCTCAGTGGCGCGTCTTGGGAGAGACCTACGTCCAGCAGTGGACTGATATAGGTTGATGATGATGATGATGATGATGATGTACATCCATAGAAATGTAGGGAAAGTAAAAACTTTTTATTTTGAAATTAAATCAGCTCAAATTTATTATCACTTCATACGACTATTTCATGACTATTTTTTGGTACAAATTTTAAACCGAAAATCGTAGGCGTTACGGAGAAATTTGAAGTTTTCAAATGTTCAAGCCATAATCCTCACCAGGGTACCTTTATATCTCTGGAATCTTTTAAGGATTATTTCTGAGATTTGGCATGTCGTTGCGACTATTTCATGACTATTTTTTGGAACCTAAACCAATCCGAAAGATTTTACTGTATGCTTGCACCAGAAATGAGGATTACAGCTTGACGTTCAAGCCATAATCCTCACTAACCTATAGCTATAACGCCGAAACTATAATGCGACTATTTTTTCTACATGTACGACTATTTATGACTATTTCATGACTATTTTTTAGCGTTATCAAAATTCGATTTCATTAAGATTTCAAATATAAGGATTACAGCTTGAAGCACACAGTTTATAACCTGAATTAACACATAGGATACTTTTTATCTCGATATTTTTACGGGAACGGGAACCACGCGGGTGAAACCGCGAGCGGCCTCAAGTTGTATGTAAACTTGATTAAAACCGGCCACAAACCTAAAATGTCCTTTATTATCTACGAACCTTAGAGTATAGATTAGTTATTTATACTCTAAGCTACGAACCTTAATCGTTGGACGCACCGTTTAACATAAACCTTATGGCAACAGACTACAGAGCAAATCGCCAAGTAGGCACATACACATAATATGTTACAGCATGCAGCTCATTTGCATTCCTGTTTAATTGAAAATCAATGAAGCCGTTATATGCACAACGTTATTGGCCAAGGCTTAAATTAAAGCTTCCGTTTCCAGACCGGCCGTAATGGGTAAATAGTAAAATTTGGAGGTTGGGCTTTAATTAGGCCATATTTTCTACTGAAAGCTTAAGCAGAAATTGTATTGACAAAAAACCTCTATACAAGATTTTGAAAATTTTGTTTTAACTTTTTATATTTACTTAGTGAATAATTAATACAGTTTAGTAGTAGATTTCATATTTGAATATGATGATAATATTTTATTAAGTAATAATAAAACAATAATAAGTAATAACAATAGTAATATTAAATTAAAATGTAGTATCTAACATTTCAAAAAGTTCAAAGCATTAACTATAGTATATAGTTAAGAGTTTACTACAAAGAAGTCATTTTACTAGCGATTTTTTGCGTGCGAACCCCTCCGCTTCTGTGTCAAAACGTTTTGTTATAAACACCTAAAACTAACAATGGACAACAAAAATATACATTTAAGTACAGTTGACTAGCGGCCCACTAAAACAATACTACGAATCCCTCTCTTCCCTTGAGTGTCGCAAGGCGACTAACGGACTAAAGACTTCACATACAGCCAACATCGTATAGCGGCGATAGGCTCACCACCTATCACGCTAAACACATGTGCAGTTGTTATTTGGTGAAACGTGGACTATGGCAGTGGACTGCTTGTGCGGTCCTTTATTGCCTAGTCTCCGGATAACCCTTTGGACACAAAACACATAACTTTGGGGATAATTGTCGTAAATCAATGTATGTAAAATTAATTAATTAAATTTGTATACGCTGACAGTTGGTATTGTTGATCGAAGCGCTCACACCTATTAGGTATCTAGACCAAGAAGAGTATTCTTTTGAAACTCTTTAATATGGTAAGATAACGAATAATCATATATAAACATAGGAAAAACACCCAGACCCGAAATCAATTTAGAAAAACAATTTATTGACCCGACCGGGAATTGAACCCGGGACCTGAGAGATGGCGCGACGCCAGACCCTGCGTGCTAACCACGCGACCACGGAGGTCGAATTAAGTTTCAGACGCGATTGATTAAGACTGCGAACACGTTCACAGATACTTACTTCTCCATCCGTCCACATATTCACTACACTCCACTAGTGTGAAACGCTTTTAAGCTATTCCAGACGCGTTGCTCCCTAAGACATGCAAAATTACATGCAAAGAAGTAATTCGAATGCAGCGCACGGCTCCCAAGCATAATGGGGCAATTTCCTTGTCATTTCCTCATGGCTGCAAGCAATCCGACATCTTGTGGTGCTTTTTGATGCTCCGCAGAGAGCGTCGTTAAAGGCCTATTTCTTTGTAACTGTATCGTAGAACCGTTTTAGGGGAAGCGGCCGGCTGAGAATCGCATTACCCATTGTGCTGTGAGCAGGGCTTTGTTGCGCTCTGTTGAGCCAGTGATAGCACAGTGGAAAGTTATCTTTAAGTGGCGGTCGAAATGGTTTTATTTTTCAATGATCCCTCCAAATGTAGTATCTGAAGCACTTTAAGTATTGAAGTCCTCAAAGGAGATCATTCGGGCTCCATACATTTTTGTTACCTTTATGAAAGTTAAAAAAAATTAGTAAGTATTGTTAGAACTAGATATTTTGAGTAATAGTTAATATGGCACAAAAGTTGTAGGATTGCTCAGAGCCAAGTTATAAAGTTCGATAATTCATCATTTTCATACATTTATTGATTTCTGAAAGTGCTGGGACTGGGAAACATAAAATAATGATAGATATTGCTAGATCTAATGATCTGAAGCAATTGTCATTGCAGCGCAAAAGCTATGGGGTCGTCATCAATTCTGTTTGTACAAAAAAATTTAGGAATCAAAAAACTATATGAAAATGATGAATCTTCAAACTTGTATAACTTGGAGCAATCCTACAACTTTTGTGCCATACTAACAATACGTACCATTTTTTTTTGTTGGCCGGCTCTTTCAGAAAATGTCCAAAAAAATGATGTCCTTTTTCTATGAAGAAAATAAGCTAAATTTGTTTCGTAATAGTATACTTTAATATTAATTTATTTTTACTATTGTTGTCTTTATTTTGCCTATGGTTTTTTACTATTTGTTGCATACAAATAAACTTACCAAAGCAAACATTCGTACGCTTATTGCTAGTATTTAAACATACAAGATATTTACTAATTAACAACTTACAGTACAGGTAAATCTAAGCGTGCAAGTGAATTGCTTGTTACTCCAAAAGTAGCAGCTAAGGTTCATAAAACTTGACTGAACTAACAAGGAAGTCGAAACTAAGTTATATTGGGCAAGTTGTACCGCTTCGTTGCTTTGCATCGTTAGACGAATCTAGGTTCTATGCAAAGCGGCTTAATTCATCTGAGTCGGTGGCGTTCAATGAATGTCCACCAGTATTTAGCTTGCCTATTTACATGACGGCGAACTTTGATGTTTGGTCAGTGTTAGAATATATGGGGCTATATAACTGTATGCAATAACTTATATTGGGGAGCTCGATGGCGCTCGATTCAGTGACATCTTACCTCCTAACGCCTGGTGGGTTATGTATAGGACATCAAAAAAAAACTAAATAAACTAAGTAATCGTTACTAAGATTACTATCACACTATATTTATTTTGATCAAACCTGTTTTTCGTCTTAACTGCAAAAGCATACTTAAAATATTTTTTATCCTTGAAATAAAACACTTTTTTACGGATTAACTCGCGTTTAATTTACTATTTACATAGTTTTCTATATTATCCTGACGTTTCGAACCCTTTACAGGGTCCGTGGTCACAGGGACCACTCGTACAGGGGACACCGTAGTGCTCGCTTAAACCTCAGAAAACAATATTTTTTATCCTTGTTTTTCTTGTCATTGTAGTTTATTATTAAACCTACTAAGTTTCATTGTGTTACGAGATGAGTTAGTGGCGATCATGAAGTCAGGAGGTTAAGCTCCCCCGTGCTTTGGAAGGCACGTATAGCGGTTGGTATCGGTTGTCGTCGAAAGATGACATTCGTTAAAACTCACCAACTCGCATTCAGCCAGCTTGATGGCCCAAACTCCCTATTTGATGTTGTCTATGCGGCCGCGGGCAGTGGGACGTTAATACTAAATTATTATATTTTACCTAATTAACCAATACCTGTAAAATACGGTTGTTCTGAAATTAAACACTTTTTCATTCACCATACAGCTCGTTAAAGCATCCAGCTCAAAGTAGTTTTGAACTAAAACAAAAAACTCCTTGTATAAACTAAAAAAAAAAACCAATCGATTTAATGGAAAGATCAAAATTTATTCGCCGCCACCTACAATAACTCCCGGCGAACATTGTTGCCGGCGAACATTCGAAAGTTTTCTTGTTAAAAGTTCTCTATTGCAGAATGAGAATAATAATTCTTGAAATCACTTCCTTATTAAGAACCACTAGTACATCTTTTAAATACCTCCTTGCGGTTGGGTTTTGCGGCATTCGCAGTGACGTCTTTTGTGCCGGCACTTAAACAAGGTTACAGGTGTTTTTTACGTACAAATATTTTAGGTATCCACATACTAATGCTAATTTGTATTGCTTTATATTGTACTAACCGTATCGCGCAGCGGTGAAAGAATACTACTTACCACCCGCTCTCTCCCCTTGGGTGTCATAAAAGGCGTCTAACGGACTAAAGACTGCACATACATCCAACAGCATAAAGCGGGATATGTTCTCACCACCTGTCAGGTTCAGTACATGTGCAGTCGCTATTTGCTGAAAAGTGGACTATGGTAGATGTCTGATTTTGCTGTCCTCATTCTCTAGTCTCTGACTAACCCTTCGGGGATAATAGTCGTGATTATGTTTGTATATGTAATTATATTGTATAATAGTATTTTTATCTTACGTACAATACAATACAACATACAATTTATTGTAATTAGGCACAGATATACACTAATTTTAATTAAAAGTGTTTTGTTTTGTATGTTTGCTATCTGTTTTCAACGTATGAGAAGTTTTCAACATTAGATGCAAACTCAATATAGTATTACTATTATTATTCACCTATTTTGTCGTACCGAAGGATAAAAGCCTCTCTTTCTTTCTCAACTCGTATAAACTATACATAGTTTACTATTTATTAGTTATCTGAAATACTACTTGCATGATGAAGTATACAAATCTGCAGAATGAACCACAACACATATCCAAAATAAAACCACAAACAAATTCAGAATAATACTTTTTCAGTCTTTATTATCCTGAACAGTATGGAGTCGAAATCGTTCTTATATTTATCCCATTCACCCTCACTCCTTATCAATGGCTAATGCCTTCAGACCGATAATAAGCAATTTATATGAACCATTAGAGAATCAGCACGCCGTTAAGATAAATGTAGAGTCTTAATTGCACTCGTGAAACAAAGTGGAGGAATATTTGCACAGATTTTCATGTAAAACGTCAACGTATTAACTTACTGATTTTTAGTTTTTTTTTTTCGTTTTGTCTTGCTGTCACTGTGACTGACTGATATTAAGATAGTAAGCAGTAGTCACAATAGCCTATTGACACTAGTAAGTAAGAGTTAGTAGTAGTGGTAGCCAAACATAATATTGTTATTGAATCAAGATACTAACAGGTCTAGATATAAACTCATATGTAGGTTGGTTTAAATAAATATACTAGATACTTAAAATTGGCTTAATGCGTAAACCATGAAGTCATTTAATAAGATTTAATAATGAAAATTGGCAAGCAAACGATCGCAAAAAAGTTGTGAACGAACAAAATTGGTAATATGAAAAATTTCAGCGCTTGCAATCTATCAGCAGAATTTTGTATTAGGTCCCCGTGACACATATAGCATACCGACCGTCGCCCTGTCTACTGCCAGCTTCGAGGAGACAACCGGAAAATTAGAAAGTAAACACTCCATACACGGGATTTTACACTGAAGATTTATGGCGACAATAAAAAAGGCAAATTAAATTTTCTCTTTCATTTTAACATGTCGCTGTAAGAACACAAAAGCCATGAATGTATCTGATGTATCTCATGGACTTCGAATTACAGAAATAATCACAGCGTTTTTTTATACTTAGTTGGTTTCTCGATTTGATCATGTACTTTTTAAAAGTAGGATAGGATGTGGCATACTTCTCTAGGCAAGTATGCTACATCCTAGGCCGCATCGTCACAGGTGAGATCGCAGTCAAATACTTGCCTATAAATAATAATAAAAAAGTTTAATATTTGTTTAGAGGTCACGATTTTGTAGAAACATTATGGAAGTCGCTTTTTACCCATCCGTTTAGATTTTAGAAGCTGCTTATCATTCGAGATCGTATACACTAAACAAAACAAATTGCAATATTGTAGTGTCCCAAATCATTGGTTGGTGAATACAAGAACGTTTGTTGATAATACTTAATCAATAATATCAACAAAACGTGATTCAAAAGCAAAATAAATGTTTCAGAATCATTGCAAAAAGAAAGCTTTGGTCTCTACATACCCCTCCGGGAAATGGGCGTGAAGTTCATATTTATGAAATAAAAAGCTTTAATAATCGACCCGTGTATTATTACTACTTTTGAATCAAGTGTAACATTGATCACATACATACATATAATCACGACTATTATCCCCGAAGGGTTAGTCAGAGACTACGCAATGAAGACAGCAAAAGCACCTCCACCATAGTCCACTTTTTACCAAATAACGACTGCACATGTACTCAGCGTGACAGGTGGTGGGCCCATCGCCGCACTATGCTGTTGGATGTATGTGCAGTCTTTATTCCGTTAGTCGCCTTTTATGACACCTAAGAGAAGAGAGGGGGTGGTAGTATTCTTTCACCGCCACGCGACACGGACATTGATCACAACTTTAACAATTTATTCTCAGATTAATTTTCGATGCATAGCCCGAGTTTGGATCACCAAACAGCATATTAAGCGTAATGATCAAGCAAATACCCCATCACTGAAGCATCAATTTAATGATAGCCCTGCAATGTGACAGCTGGCAGTATATATGCTAATCAATTTAAATACTTACCTACATCCGAGTACCGGTCGAGCCCCAGTTAGCTTAACTCTTACGATCGTTTCAAACAACGCGTGATCACGACGTGGCGGCACTAACCTCCTCATCGTAGTGTGAAAATGTAGGTGGTTAATATGTGTACTGAAAATTTAATTCTAAAGATATATTCTAAACTACAGTATGTACAAATAAATCATTCATTCGGTAATGGTGGTTTCAACCACAACTCACTAATTGCGATTAGCGCTAAATACATTTATACATCACTGTGTTAGTCTCGATTGTTTGAAATTGATGAATAGAGAATTATGTTTTATTATTGGAAAGCGCTCATCGCGATAAGTAGGTAGGTATTGAAAAGGTTGGCGAGTTGGAGGCGTTTGGGAATTAAACCACCTTTTCTCCATATAATTATTTATTTACAATGGTGAAACTATACAATATCATATAAAAATACGTAATTATAAAAACCTCATGGTAAGTCTATCCATGTTGGCACTTTAGACCGATCTCCCTAGCTAGACGTTTGACATTCTAATTTTAAATTATACGTTTTATTTACAAATTATCTCAACGTAGAACCTGCCAGTGCACTAACATAGCATAGAGTCCACAATACCTATATACATAGATCACAACAGAACTATTATCACCAGGTCAGGGTTAGTCAGAGACTAGGCAATGAGGACCACAGAAGCGGTCCACTGTGTCTACATAGTCTACATTTCAGCAAATTGCAACTGCACAGTGCTCAGCGTGATAGTTAATGCAGCCATCGCCGCTCTATACTGTTTGGTGTATGTGCAATCTTTAGTTTATTTAGTCGCTTTTACGACACCCAAGCAAAGAGTAGGGCTGTTTATTTTAATGAGCCGCTATTCTCACGTCTACTATACAAATACAAATTATTTTATTTCAATATTTTTAGTATTAAAAGCACGATTAAATTAACTTGTAACATTTTTTTTTAATGCCTATACCTCCGATATGGAGCGGAGCCGTTTTTTACTTAATTTCTCACGCTACTTCTTAATCGATTACATCATTATTTACTTTACTATTACTAAAATCGTTACATGCTTCTATCTTATTTTACTATTTCACTATCTTATGTTCTATGTCCTAGACTATTACACTATTACATTTTTACATTTCTTGCGTACTACATTCCGCTTTACATTTTACTCAACTTATTTTTTATACCTTATTTATTTATTTCTTATCTGTGCTATTTTTCATGGGTGCTACATTTTATATAAAACATTTTATATAATTTAGCCCCTTACTATTTCTCATTTATTTACATTGCTTACTTATTTTGTTTTGTTTCTATTGTTTACCTTTTTAACAATCTTTGTGCAATAATCTAAAAATATATTTCTGGACTTATCATTTGCCATTATTGCGCTATAGTTTGTCGGGGTTATACTCAATTCCAGGTGTGCTTGTGCAGAGTGTGTATAGGGCACTCGGAGAGAATGTGTGTTACTGTTTCATGAGTGTCCGTAACTTGTAACTTGTAACATTACAGGATGCATAATTAAGCTATAGGTGCCACACTGGCAAACCCTGAATCGTGGGCACCCGAATAATATAAACAAGATGGCGACAGATCAAACTAAATTAGCTGTAAACTGAAGGTATACGTGTATAGGTACCTATTATCTTTTAGTTTTGAAGCAAGCTTATTTACACTTACGTATTTTGCGCTCATAACAGTTAGCATAGAGACGACCCACTGCTATGTTCGTATTTTCCACATGAACATTAGCATAGCTTTAGCCTATTCAGTTGGCCTACTGGGGACTGGGTTAGCTTGCTTGGGACTCTTAAATAATAGTTTACTAAAGCGGAAAAAAATAATATGTTTTAAACTCCTTTCTCCTCTCCTCTCCCTCCTTTAAGCGCCTCTGTGGTCTAGTGGCTAAGCCACCAGTTTCAGACCTAGAGGTCCCGGGTTCGATTCCCAGCGGGGGGCACATCTTTGTGTGCTCGGTTTGGTTGGTGGTAGGGCTGTTAAGTCCGCCTGGCTAGCTACCACCATCTTATCTAAGTCTGTCGCCATAACAACGATGTTTATAGCATTATTGTGTTCCGTACAGTTCGAGATAAAAGAGCCAGTTCCTCAGTGGTTGAGGATTCCGGGTGAAGCGCGCTTCCACCTTCGGCCTCATCGTCACTTACCATCAGGTGAGATGAAGGCCAAGCGCTTACCCGTAGTAGAATAAAAAAAAATAAAAAAAACTTTTCAAGAGCGGGAGTCGCACCTACATCATCTGATATGCCGCGTCACGCGCATTAAGTACCATTATTCTATCGTGGTACCGTGGCTCTGTTTTCATAACAAATTTTCTTCCATTTGTAGTTTTGGTCGCAATTAAATTTGCGTGTACTCTTACCAATACTTATAAACAGTTAATTCATTCAAAGCTATTTACTTGTGTACAGCAAACGTTAGATAGATTATTCATAGTAGACATAACGTCGAATGCGTATAACTTCCACAAAACAATAGAACATAGGTAATTACACAACCAGAACGGAATGAAGTCTTTATTCAATTAAAAGAGACGGAGTACCGCGAGCGTTCCCAGCATATACCCCGGAGGCTTAGGAGACAAATTTGTCTGGAAACAAATGCGATTCAAATTCAGACAAATAGTCCCTGCGCGGAAGGAGCCGTTTACCAGGAAATTTGTCCATCACTCTTTTGGCCGGGCAAAATTTGTTTTTCCTTTTCTTTACTAGCCCTCACAAGGTACGCACGCGACTGTAATCCACTCATTTAATAATAGCATTAAAATTGACAGATCACTCGCAAACGAAAGTAGGGCTGGCCTGTATTAAGCGCCGCTCCATTTTCCTTTTCTGTAAAGATGGCGGACATTTTTAAATTTTTTATTTGTAAATCCTCTTTGGATTGTGATTGATTGGAAATTGGTTTGCGGTTTCGTTTACCAGCTTCGTTTACCAGCCCCTTTTGAACTTGGGTGAGAGGAGGGAATCAATTTTTTAACTGGCTTAACTTATTACGGGCTGATTGTAAGTGACCACTTTTATTAATAAAAAACACAAGTTTATAAAATTCTTATTTCCATAGAGGACTTTTAATTGCATCAAGTTAGTTTAATAAAATCATTATTTAGTATGTCTAATCATGAATCTTTTATTTAGCATAAAAAATATCATTGATGATTTAATTTGCAGTTTATGTACGACACTGTGATTCATAAACCATCTTAACACGAACAAAGAAAAACACGTCAATACTGTTTTGTGTCACTCCAAAAATAATTTATTGAAAAGGCAATTCCGACATCGGTGCCCGTTAGTCGTGGCAGTATTAAAACCTCCTTGAGTAGCCACTTGCAGACGGAAAAGCTTAAGTTAAGAGCACCTTTGAAGGCGAGGGATGATGGTGCTGAAAATCATCCGCCCTCAACGACCCATCCTTACGTAATTGGTTTAGGCAGGTCCACACGACCGATTGATGTTGAAGGAATTCCTTGCAATTGCGAGGTATCGTGCGGTTGAAAAAGACTTACCCCCAAATACGAATTCGTTAAGTTGCATGCGGAGTTTTTTCTCAAGAGTTTTGCTTATAAATACTCATCGGCCCTCATTGAAGCAGCGTAGTGGGTTATGTAACGATTTTTGATGTACTTTTGTCTAAGTGGAAAAGGTTGAAGTGACTGTTTAAATTTATATATATTTATATTTAAACTTTTGCAACACAACATTACATGGCGGACTTAATGCCTGAGGCATTCTCTACCAGTCAACCATAGGGTGGTGCAGAGATGACATGGTAGGTGAAATTATCTGCGGTGACCAAAGTTTGATGAGACCATTCAAAATAATAAAACATAATACGTATATATTAATAAACATAATATACATACTCGCAATACATAAATATTTTATAATATACTTACATACACTACTTGATAATATAATATATAAATAGGACGTTATTGAGATGATTCTGCCATGGTTCTGTCGAAAAGGAGCAAATGGACTTTCTTTTTGAAAGCGTAACGACTCGTAGCCATCCTGACTTCCTGAGGTAGCGTGTTCCAGAGGAGTATGAAATAAATGGTATTTTACTAATTTGAGACAAATAGCTGATTCAAGAAGTATTAGCTATTGGAGGCAGGAGAAATACAGATACGATGAGAACAAAAAGTGGTCTAACACACATCCCCAATAAAAAAAAACTTATGATAGGGGTAAAGAATTTAGAATGTCTTTTTGTCGCGTTTGCATTGATTAGGAATTTTAGTTATTAAAATCAATCAATCGGGGCGAAGTCTGTGACGGTAGATAGAAATCACAAGGAAAGCCAATGTTGAAAATGGAAAACGAGCCAACTCAAGGGAAAAAATAATTTCTACGTAAAAAGTTTACTGGCACGAATCTATACAAGATAATGGTTATTAATAAATTGTACGGAAATAACTTAAATCGTCTACCAAGGAAACGTGGAACTTGTGAAAAAGTAAAATCACTGTTGGCTGGCAGCTAAAAATGGTTTGAGACAGTAAAAGCGTTCGCTGACAGAAGTTTTAAAACATTTTTGGAAGCATTCAGGGGAACGTGAATCTCATGTTTTTCCTAGTTAACGAAGTTATTGGATATCAGAACAAGTATTGTTCTCACATCACTGGGCTTTGAATTACTGGGTGCAGAGCTAGCAATTTCGATTGAGGGCATATTCGGCAAAAGGGTTGGACGCAATTGCCAGGATTTCGAAAGCACTTAGATTGTAGCGTTATAGTTTAACACCAAAACTACACGGGTACCTTCTTTATTTTTTTGTCAAGTACCTAAGTAAAGCTTTTGGTTGGAATAAATAGTAGTAATATTAGAAGTGTTCATGAATGGTTAGCACTTTTAATAAGGAACTATTCGATATAAAATACACTCTTTTTTGGTACAACTTAAGGGGGTTCACGCATTTCGGTTCCAAGTCGAAATTTTTAAAGACCAATAAGCCATTTTTTATGAAACTTTGCATGCTGTAGTAAAATACAGGGATCTAAATAGTTTGTTGAAAACATTTTAAAAAAACGTTTGATTGGTTGAGTTATTGCGATTTAAAGTCCTCTGTAGTAAGTTTAAAATCACAATGACTCACTTAGATAAACGTTTTTTAAAAATGTTTTCAACAAACTATTTAGATCTCTATATTTTATTTCGGCATGCCGAGTTTAATCAAAATTGGTTCACTGGTTTTTAAAAATTTCAACTTGGAAATTTGTATGGGAAACCAAAATGCGTAAACCCCTCAAACCCCAAACGGTCGCATGAGACCGCACCTACAAAAACACACTTGACTTTGTACCGTGTATTCATAGACTTACAGACTACTTTAGTATGAACAAGTTTGGTTATTTCGGTTCGGTGGTTCATCATATGTATTGTTATCGCACAATATCGCATAGTCTATGCACCATTCTGTCAAATTTGACGTTGACAGTTACAGTCAAAAAAGTGTCAAAAAAAAATCCAAGACTGAGTACAACTCTTTGTTTATGTAAGTCACAGAACAAAGGAAAGAGATGCTGTGGTGTAAACAGTCGTATACACGGAGCAAAAACAAAGAGGAGGTGTTGTAACAACTTTTTTCATATAATAATAGTGTCTCAGCTGCGCAGGTTGCGGGGGGAGTCCAAATAGGAGAAAACCATCTAGTGGCCAGTAGCTAAAGCAAGTACCTACCTTATTTACGAGATTAGCAGAGTTGTCATAAAAGTTCTGCTATATTTCACTAGATGTCGTGTATGTCGTAACTTTATTTGATGAAGTATAAATTTAATTTAAATATTACTTACGAGTGGAAAGATATGTTTATTCCGTTTAATCTCGTTTTATCCGTGTAACTACTACACGATACAACACAGCACTTCATGCTAACAAAAAGTTCGGGTCGAGAATTTTTTATAATTCTTTAAAAGACTGAATAAGCCACGAACAACCTATTCGCCAGCCAACGAGAGTTGTACTGACGAAAGCGACACCTGGTCGTAAGTAGTTCAACTACGGTGTGACGTCAGGACTACATTGATAGTTGCTGGACTACATTGATTGCAACACCTCCTCTTTGTTTTTGCTCCGTGGTCGTATATAGTGAAAGCTGCGGCCTCTGCTCTGTCTAACCCTCCGGGAAGCAGGCATGATGACATATGTATGTACGGTCAGGGTCACCGTCGCTTTACCACTTTGCAGCGATTTTCGTATGAAGCGCACCGACCACCCGGGTACGTGCCCGTACCAAATAGACGACGCGGTGTGCAAGGGATTTTGACCTTTAGACTGGTAAAACGACGGAGTCCGCCATTGTACATGATTGTATGTAATATATTGTACTCATGTGGATAGTTTAAAATCAGAATCAATTGTTGACATCCCATCTTGTAGCCATTTGTTTTAAGCTATACATGCCCACTAGAACTCAGAAATAGGTAGACATGTTTAGAAAAGCTGTTGAATAAATTTCCTTTAGCGGAATTTGAATCCGCACTCTCTGACTAATCGGGTCAGGCGCCCTATAAATGAAGCTACTGTGGCTAACTGTTCCAAGCAGTGTAAATTTAGACTACTCTATTTACTCTTTGTAAGCTAATGGAGTCTTATTAAATTCGGCTTATTACAAAAAATAATGTTATAGAACTGAATACTTATTTATATTTTTGAAACGAGAGAGTTCTAATAGCTTCGCCTTCATTCAATTTCGTTTAAACAGAATTTTATTTATCATTTGAAATATAAAATATAATTTTTAAATCTCCCACACTGACTTTAACAACCGACGTGTTCAATAAAACGTGCCGGAACGATTCATGTTATAGCTTTCCTATTTCTTGTCGAACAGTAAAAATGTCACGTAATTTCTTTGTCTGCAGATGATAAATATTCTTGTATAATTATTTTGTACGTTATGGTAGACCATTGATGGCTGGAACGTTGATTGGGCAGAAGTGAGTTCGTGGGATTTTTTAAAGCTCTCTTACAATTAGAAAAAATTAACCGCCTCTGTGGTCTAGTGGCTAAGACACCGGTTTTAGACCCAGAGGCCCCGGGTTCGATTCCCAGCGGGGGTACATCTTTGTGTGCTCGGTTTGGTTGGTGGTAGGGCTGTTAAGTCCGCCTGGCTAGCTACCACCACCTTACCTAAGTCTGTCGCCATAACAACGATGTTTATAGCATTGTTGTGTTCCAACAGTTTGAGATAAGATAGCCAGTTTCTCAGTGGTTGAGGATTCCGGGTGAAGCGCGCTTCCACCTTCGGCCTTATCATCACTTACCATCAGGTGAGATGAAGGCCAAGCGCTTACCCGTTGTGGAATAACATAAATCCTACAATTTAGAAACCGGTACCAACAGACACCACCGGCGTTACATGCATTTCGAAGAAAGTACGAGTTTGAAATTTTTTAATTCAATCATTCATCCGGCTACCTAACATTGCATAAGTTGCTTATCTTGTAAGTGCACAACCCGTTACGTCACAGAAAGTAAAATTCGCGGCGACATCAATAAGTAAAAAGTTTTAAAATCTTAAAAGATTTAAAATAAGCACAACATTTATTGACCTGTAGAGACACAATATTATAGTAACAACAAAAGATACACAGATAAATTTAGACAATTAAATTTTTTTTAATACAAAATGCTAAAACTACACAAAATTAAGGAGGTGCAAATCCATAACTGGGTTCAGCGATGCGTTTTATTAGAATTTAATTATGTTTAAAGGTTCAATATTCAACGCAGTACAAGTATAAAGGACGAGGCAGCCAGAGTCATCAGTCTTTTGTCACAAGATGCACGAGTACACAGCGTTGCTCGGCTGCCCGTCCCCCGCGCCAAACAAATAGATCACGATTCTTGATATCAACTCGAGCGAGCGGAAAAGTGCGTCCGATTTAACGAGGAAAGGGGGCGTTTCCACTATAATTGTGAGAGGAAGCTAAAATAGAAAAAAATCTATTCTATAGGTTAAAGTAGAAAGTAATGCAAGACCCATTAGCTATTGTCACCTGACCTTTCCTGTTATTTAATTATTTATTATCCTTCGTAATAACGATTTCGATTACACAAATGAAAGAACAATATTGTTATTAAAAACTAAAATTCGACGAATTAAATTTATTTCACCAGTCCTCTGTAATTACACTACCTAAGTAGTACTATGTGTTAAAAAAAAATAAAAAAGGTACTAACTGCCGCACTCAGAGACGTCAATTAACATATATAACGTCACACTTTATCAACTGCAAATATTTTGACAAAACATCTAATTATATCAAAGAAATAAGACCCTAGCCTTTAAAAAAAATGAAGGCTAGTTTTTATTTTTTACTTTTCCTAACAAAAAATCCTCTGGTCAAATCAAAAAAAGGCTGCTTTGAATGAAACTACGGGCACGTATAAGCGGTGTAGGCATTGCGGCCTCTCTGTTTCGGCTCCTTTGAATTTAAACTACCGAAAGTGCGTAAGGAGTGTTTTATTTTACTTTTAATCGAAATGTCTTTAGGCGTTTTTCTTGAAAACTAGCGTATAAAACTTTAAAATTTATTCATGAAAATAGTTTATTTATGTTGTTGAATTTATCCTTAAATTATTTGCGCTTGATAAAATGTGACCTTATATATTATTTGTTCCTTTTTTACAGTGAAAATAAATACGAACATAGACCTGCCCACAGCGTATGTGGAGAATAACGGTAATTGACGTCTCTGAATACGGCAGTTAACGTGAAGCCCGCTGCGAAAAGACACTCGATATTCGCAAGACGCGACAAAACAATCGCCAACTACAAGCTTCATTATCAGCGAGCGCCATCCGTGCGGAATCCGCCTCAAATAATATACGCAAAGAGTAAATAATCCGACGCTGCCGATAGCGATAACTTGGCCAAACAGAGCAAGAATAATAACGCCGAAGAATAACGTCATATCTCCAAGAGAGTTGTATCGCAGATATGACGTTATTCTTCGGGTTCTCCGAGAGTATTGCTTGCGGATAATCCGGCGCGCTTGTCCGACGCCGCGTATTGCGGAGACAACGCGGATTTGTAAACGGTCCGTAATTCTTGACTGTCGTACAGTTTGTTTGTGATTAATTACACTTTTTGCGGACATATCTGTACACATTATTCACATATATATTATGTAGCCGTACTACGTCATAGCACTAGCGTCGAAGCTGAAGCTATCAACGAAACGACGTTATTACATCCTGAACAGTGTTTCAGCTCAGCTCAGCAACAGCTCCTCTAAACATACTTAATAATAATATACTCACGACCTTAGATGAATGATTGGTGTCGCTGCGCTCGACCGCAGCGACACCAATCATTCATCTAAGCTCACGACTATTATCCCTTAGGGGTTAATCAGACACTACTCAATGAGGACCGCAAAATCAGTCTTCTACTATAGTTCCACATTTCACCTAATAACAACTACACAGTCATGTACTCAGCGTGACATGGCCTGTGGTGACCAGCACTTGGTAGTGAACCCATCGCCGTTGTCCTATCTATGCTGTTGTCCGTTAGTCGCCTTTTACAACACCCAAGGAAAGAGATGGGTTGGTAGTATTCTTTGAGGACGACCTCCTTGGTCGAGTGGTTTGTACACCGGTTTTCATGGTGTCGCCATCTCTGAGGTCCCGGGTTCGATCCCCGGTCGGGTCAATTTAGAAACTATGGTTTTTCTAAATTGTCTCGGGTCTGGGTGTTTTCTATGTATAATAAGTATGTATTTTAAGTATGTTTATCCATTGTCTAGCAACCATTTAAAAAGCTTCATAACGAAGCTTCTCTTGGGCTAGTTAATTGGTGTAAGTGTAGGTAAGTTTATTTATTTATTTTAATGAGCCGACACCCAACACAGCTCTTATTAATTAATTAATTAATTAATGTGTTTGTTTTGCAATAATGTTGAATTCTTTTTTTACATAGCGACAAAACACTCATGCCAGAAACTAGTAGTTGCCAGTGGTGCTCTTCGGTCACATCAGTTAAATATGTGTAATTTTTTAAACTCTCGCTTTCCATTATAATCAACTCGGTCGAAAAGTCGGGTATAAAATAAAAGCTTGTAATAAAAAAGCTGAGGGCGTAGGATGCGTAGGATGAATTGAATAAGTAGTTAGCGTTAATCTCCATATTAATGTTTGTTTACATTAGGTTTCATGCTTTCATGCTTGTCATGCAATATTGTAATTCTTTTTTTACGCAGTAAAACAGCTAGACAGTCATCATACAAAATCTCATAATCACACTAATATTATAAAGGCGAAAGTTTGTGAGTGTGTATGTTTGTTACTTTTTCACGTAAAAACTACTGAATGGATTTAGATGAAATTTGGCATACAGATAGTTTATAACCTGGATTAACACATAGGATACTTTTATCTTGATATTCCCACGGGAACGGGAACCACGCAGGTGAAACCGCGAGCGGCCGCTAGTAATAATTAAAGCACAAAGTTGACAAATAAAAGTAGTAGTTGCCAACAAAGACAATGTGAATTTGTAATCTGTCCGTAATATTGATAACTGATATGTACACTGTTAGTGTTTTATCACACTTAAGTTGCTTTAACTTGAATTGTTTTAGAAATCATTTAAAATAATAAAAACATTAAACAACGTGTGAATTGCATAGCTATAAAATTCAGTCATCCCAACTTATCTTGATTAAAGATAAACAATTATAAAAATATTTTTCAGTGAAGTGGAGAAGATATTATATTGCTTTTTTTTGTTATGTTGCATTTCTTGCAAAAATAAGAAACTCTATGGTAATTACGCGTAAGCCTGCGAGTGCGAGCGATGTTGCCACCGCGATAGTTTTCAAGTTTATTTTTATTTTATTTATTTTGTTTCTAAATACAACAGTGCGAACACCAATTACAATTAATCGTAAAGTAAAGTAAATAGTAAAGTACAATATTCACATTCAAACAGTAAACACACAAGTACACAAAATGAGAACATAAAATAACGAAAAACTAAAACACAGAATAACAGATAAAAGTAAAAAACATCATAACAAATAAGACGCGCAATCATTCTTCTCGCAAAACGTTACACAACTTATAAAGATATATACGTATCCTTCCATCCATCCGCATACACATCTAATTCAGGTTGATCGGCCGTGATCGTGTTGTGTTGTGAGTGCAACTTTGCTAAGATAAATTTAGCGTAGTCAAAAATATGTTTTTATACATATTATTTTTTAATAGTGAAATCAATTCTACTCTCGATTCCGAATAAACTAATTTCAGGTTTTAAGCTATTTTATTAACCACTTTGTCGTATACAAAGGTGAGTACTTCTATTTCAGAAAAAATAAGATAACATCTCAAATGTTATTTCCATCGCATAAGTTTTCTTATTTCAGTGTTAAAACTATTAGTAGGATAGGAAGGAATATGAATAGAAGGACGTATATTATTCGTTTTCAAAACACACAAAATTAAAAATACTAAACGTACTCGTAGTTCGATAAAACTCGAACATGACTCTACACATTATACGCACACAGAACGATCATGTTGCGTTGAATGAGCCATCAAACGGAACTAGCCGCCAAGCCGAGTGATAGGCAAATAAAGAAAAACCTCGACGAAACAAGTCGAACTATGCGTCGGGAAATGGACGACGGCATTGTGACGGCACTAACTGGACGTGCGATTTTTCAAATGCTACGGAGAATGTCTGTACGAATGCGGACAAGATAACGCTCGCGAAGCTATAGAAGTGGAGCTTCAGTTAGTAGCTACCGAATCGTCAATTCGTCACCTTATAAACGACCTCCTTGGTCGAGTGGTTTGTACACCAGTTTTCATGGTGTCGCCATCTCTGAGGTCCCGGGTTCGATCCCCAGTGGGGTCAATTTAGAAATTGTTGTTTTTCTAAATTGTCTCGGGTCTGGGTGTTTTCTATGTATAATAAGTATGTATTTAAATATTTTAAGTATGTTTATCCGTTTTTCAGTAACCATTTAACGAGTTTCATAATGAAGCTTCTCTTGGGCTAGATAATTGGTGTGAGTGTTAGAAAGTTTATTTATTTATTTATTTATAAACATCCCCTTCATAAATTGTTGTTTTTCTAAATTGTCTCGGGTCTGGGTGTTTTCTATGTATAATAAGTATGTATTTAAATATTTTAAGTATGTTTATCCGTTTTTCAGTAACCATTTAACGAGTTTCATAATGAAGCTTCTCTTGGGCTAGATAATTGGTGTGAGTGTTAGAAAGTTTATTTATTTATTTACTTATAAACATCCCCTTTATACATACTTTTAAAGTCACGATTGTTATTCCCAAAGGGTAAGAGACTAGGCAATAAGGACCGCAGAAAAAGTCCACTTTCATAGTCCCATAAAGTTACTACTAGATAATAGTAACTTTCTGCATAGTTCACGTTTTTCCAAATTTAAGCTGCACATGTGCTCAGCGTGATAGGTGGTGTGCCCATCTTCGCTCTATGCTGTATATGTACAATGGCGGACTCCGTCGCTTTACCAGTCTAAAGGTCAAAATCCCTTGCACACCGCGTCGTCTATTTGGTACTACTCATGTGGTACGGGCACGTACCCGGACGGTCGGTGCGCTTCATACGAAAATCGCTGCAAAGTGGTAAAGCGACGGTGACCCCAACCGTACAAACGTCGCACTGCTGGGCCATAGTCTTCTCATATGAAACATAGCATATTAATGGGGAGTTTGGGCTAACCCACCACACAGGCTCAATGCGGTGAATTTTAAAGACGGTCTTAATTCTTTCGACTGCAAACAAGACTAATGGATTAAAATAACTTTCCTTAACTTCTAGGAGCTTTATCAACCATTAGGAGAATCATCCATAAACCATCAGGGGAACCTAAAATAAATATTTGCGACTTTTGAAGACCGATGAGTCTTATCACTAAACTGACTACATACATCCATATCATCACGACTATTATCCCTGAAGGGTTAGTCAGAGACTAGGCAAAGAGGACAGTAAAAGCAGTCCTTTACCATAGTCCACTTTTCACCAAATAGCGACTGCACATGTGTTCAGCGTGACAGGTGGTGAGCCCATCGCCGCTCTATGCTGTTTTATGTATATGCAGTCTTTAGTCCGTTAGTCGCCTTTTACGACACCCAAGGGAAGAGAGGGGGTGGTAGTATTCTTTCATCGCTACGTGACACGGTTATAGACAACACGAAAGACTAGAGGCGGTTAAAACACCATGAAAATCTACTTACAGCACTAGACCAGTATCACAATCGCTATTAATAATAATAACACTTACACTAGCGTACTATCACCCGAGCACAAAGAAAGAGGGCAACACAAATAAAATTAAAGATAAAGGTCACAAAAGCGAGCCCATCTAGCGTAGCAAAATAAACAAAGCGCAACTCCCACATTTGATTCCGAATTACACACCCTTCGCCGGCGTTTATCGCGGCCTCTTACGACATCCCAACAGGATGTGACAAAAAGAATGAACGCCGAATTAAGTGTTGCCAGCAAACAAAACATAATAGTTCCGCAAACGGGCTATATCGCCAGTAACAATGCGGCGACGCCGGCATTCGGTTGTCGATAAAATTGATTTATGTTACACGAAACGTTTGTATAGACACACACACCCATTCTTTGGCTAATTGGATATTATTAGACACACTTCAATGGACAGTTTTAGGGCCTGCCCTTTGTTTGAGCAACGCGAGATCAGTTTGTCGTGAATCGTGAATATCGTGATACACAATAGATGAGGAATGGTTTGCACTCGAAGGGAAATTGCCCCTAGATGATACTAGATGCCGAGTTCAAATTCTTTATAAATTTTAGGCCACATGTGGCTTCCTATCAAAGTCACAATGCCATTCGTAATTCGGTTTGTTAGTCTAGGGCGGGAGATGTACAGAAAAGAACCGGCTAAAACACAAGGCCAAGAGAGTTTCATAATATCCTTTTTATTAACTGTCTTAGAATAAAACCTTTTTTTTCATTACCGTAAAATGGGATGACTTTGATCAATTTATAAATTAAAAAGCTTCTATTTCATTCAATTTACGTACATGTAAAAAAATCTTAGTGACGACTCATTACAAACTTTTTTTATTTTTTTTTAATCAAAAAATTTGGGTTGATACTTCTGGAGAAAAAAAATTAAATGTGGCCTATCAACTTAAGACTGCAAATGGGGTTGCTTTGATACCCGATGTTTTTATTATTGATGTCGAAAGTAACCACAATTTGGAATTTAACACAAAAAAAAATTCTTTTGATAATGTATTTTATGAATTATTGAGTTTTGAAATCTGTCGGGGCGTCTTTGACACAAGGGGCGAAGTTGATATTAGCATTTTGTGATAGCAAATAGTGGCATTTTAAGTAAAACTTTGCATTTCTGATCAAAAATATCATGTATTAATAATTTTTACTTGAGGTACGGACATAATAGGAACATGTGAATTAGTAAATTTATGTCTTAAAAACTAAACAAAAAGTCTTAATAATTTCTTCTCTCTCCTAGTCTAAATGTATAGGATATTATACGTCGAAGAAGCAGCAAAAATAGAGAGATCACCATCGGTGATCTTTGCAAGGGCCTCTTCAACTGCCTCGTCTGTATAATTCTTATAGTTGCGACTTCCCGCAACTTTTTTGTATGTGCGAACCATCACTAAAAACCTAAAAAAAAGTATTGGTTACTTTGTAATTCAATACAATTTCAAGTACCTATATCTCTAGAACAATACCCATTGGGGCGATATTGATAACTATCAATGTCGCCCGTAGCTTTAGTCAAAGCCCCCTGTAACAGATTTCGTTGTGCAATACAAAATGGCCGACTTAGGTAAAAAACAAAAACCTTTTCGATTATGCAAAGCATGTCAATATAACATGACCTTATTATCATTACTATGAATTTTATACTTACGGCCACACTAAAGAAGTTTTTACACCACTTTTTTCACGAAAATATAACTACAAGTTCGGGATTTTATTTTACATCGAAATTATTGTAGCGCGCTGTCGCTGACTTCTGCAAACAATGGCTGATCTGTCAAGGCTACCAAAAGAACAAAAACGAAAAAGATACGTTTAAAACTTATTAAATTAAATTTTAAAAAGTGAAAAACAAAAGCTGTCGTCAAAGTCGCCCCGTTATTCAAAGTCACCCCATTTTACGGTATTGTAGTATTAATATTAACACAAAAACGAAACAATAATAATAATTTATAAAAAAAATTGGCAGGTCGTTCCTCTGTAAGACCGGCTCGGCTTTGAAATTCTTTGCCGGCGCATGTGTTTCCCAGCTTTATATATTTATGCAAGCCGTTATGAATGGGCATCGGTTGCTTACCATCAGGCAGGATGACGAGTCAATATTAAAAAAAATGGATTATAAAAAACAAAACTAAATAAATATATAAAATAAAACTATACAACGTCAGTTGAAAAGGGGGTACTAACCCGAAAGGAGGATAAAGTATATATGATAATAAATAACTTTTGTCTAAGAACTTTTCCTTAAAAATTGATAATTTAAGATTAACAGATTTAATAAGATTTCAAAAGAAATTACTTTGTGGTAGCCCTGGCGGTCGACTGTTTTGAGAGAGAGACAGATTTGAGTGCATTGAGTTGGCAACAAAATGGCGTTAGGTTCGCCCCTATTTAGGGTTGTACATTTTTTAAATTACGTAACCAAAAGTTTATTTTGTATGGACATAAATATGAACGTTTTTCGCAAAGCTTATATTTGGAATATATTAGTTGATAGTAGCACTTTCAGTTGTCCGCGGCTTAGTACCACCTTTCCGACTGACTTTGTTAAACTTAAAAACTAAAAACCTTAAAATATCTTATAAATACAAATATTACATTATTTAAAAGTGCGGTAAGTTGAAAATTGCAGCCGAGGCGATATTGCTAGCCCGAGCCGTCGTAAGCTCTACAAGAAAGCTACAAGAAAGCAGAGGCTGTGATTATCAAAGCGCACGTATGTAATACGACGTTTTATAACATATTTGCGAGGAAAACACATTTTCTGAAAATGACTGCGTGTTTTTGTTGTTTTTCTAGTGTATACTTGTAAATCTTTGGTAAGCCAACATGTATTTTTCTTTGAACTTGGATGGTAATAGGCTGTCAATAACATTTTTTGCTTATTATTTCCGGTGGTGTAGACTGTAAATTAGTTCTTCATTACTAAAACTACTTAGAAGTATTTAAAATTAAACTTTCAAAGTAATAAGTATTGAAAAAGAAGCCGCTGTTTGAATCGACAAAATATAGATATGTGATGAGTAAGAAGTCTCCATCCAATCCCTTGGGTGTCGTAAATGGCGACCAACGGACTAAAGACTGCACATACATCCTACAGCATAGAGCGGCGATGGGGGCTCATCAAAATAATACTACAAACCCCTTTCTTCCCTTGGGTGTCGTAAAAGGCGACTAACGGACTAAAGACTGCACATACATCCAACAGCATAAAGCGGCGATGGGCTCATCAAAATAATACAACCAACCCCTCTCTTCCCTTCGGTGTCGTAAAAGGCGACTAACGAACTAAAGACTGCAACATACATTCAACAGCATAGAACGGCGATGGGCTCACCAAAATAATACTACGAACCCCTCTCTTCCCTTAGGTTTCGTAAAAGCGACTAACGGGCTAAAGGCTCACCATCTAAGCACTTGTGCAGACTGTGCAGTTGTTTCTTGCTGAAGCGTGGACTGTGTTGTCCATAGATTCAAATTATTACTAATTTTACCATAAACCTTAAAATAAATATCTCAAAAAGTTGTTGATTTATGTAAACAGTAATAAGTCGAGTCTTTATTCATGATTATTTTACTTATAACTAAAGAGTTTTTCGTTTTTGTAGGCTCATTGTCATTTGACAGACATTTAAAAAAAAACTATTTTCCCTAGTGAGTGGAAGAGATGCTATTGGACTTCTTGGCGGGAAAGTGAAACGTCATGTCTGCAGTATTGTATTATTTTCTTTATTTTGTGTTTTGTCGAATATTAATGTGAAATAATGGTGGATTATTTACTGTTAAGTGTTCGTAAACGTGCATGAGTGTTAGCAAATAAAAAAAAACAGTACAACATCACTTTTCAAATTCTCTCAAGAAGTCCGTGTGAGACCTCAATAAAGTCCCACAGTTTTATAAGGGTTTCAGGGGGTTTGGGGGAAAATCATTTACCATTAAGCGTTCATTATCACTCATTATCATTCACTTAATGTAAAGAAAATAATAATTACTATTAAAACTTGACACTGGCTAAATGTGCTGATCGCACGAAGCCATTATATAAGAGAAAAAAAAGAGATGCTATTGAACTTCTTGGCGGGAAAGTGAAGCGGCATATTGTCTGCATTTTTGTATTATTTTCTTTTATTTGTGTTTTGTCGAATATTAATGTGAAATAATGGTGGATTATTTACTGTTAGGTGTTCGTGAACGTGCATGAATGTTAGCAAATAAAACAAAACAGTGCAACATCACTTTACAAATTCTCTCAAGAAGTCCGTGTGAGACCTCAATAAAGTCCCACAGCTTTATTGAGTCTCAAGGGGTTTGGGGGAAAATCATTTACTTACCATTAAACGTTCATTATCACTCATTATCATCCCCTTGATGTAAAGAAAATAATAATTACTATTAAAAACTTGACACTGGCTAAATGTGCTGATCGCACGAAGCCATTATATAAGAAAAAAAAGAGATGCTATTATCTTTAAGACTTCTTGGCGGGAAAGTGAAGCGTCATGTCTGCATTTTTATATTATTTCCTTAAATTTGTGTTTTGTTGGATATTGATGTGAAATAATGGTGGATTATTTACTGTTAAGTGTTCGTGGACGCGCAAATAAAACAAAACAGTGTAACATCACTTTTCAAATTCTCTCAAGAAGTCCGTGTGAGACCTCATTATAGTCCCACATCTGTATTGAGTCTCGAGGAGTTTGGGGGAAAATCAATTACCATTAAACGTTTATTATCATTTATTATTGTTACTCGACACTGGCTAAATATACTTATCGCACGAAGCCATTATTTAAAAGAAAACAAAATGCTATTATTTCATCGCTCTGGTCGATATTCTATTTTTTAAACTACATTACCGCACTAGTGTGTAATAAGCTACATTACGATGATGGAATCGGTGTAATAAGAGCTACTTTACGAGCAAATGTGATATAAAATATCTTTATGCGTACCGCTGCCACAAAACACATTGCCGCGCGGCAAAGTCCCCATGTGGCTAGCGGTGTTGCCCTTTTGTATGGCCAACTGATACGTTGGGCAAAGTAGCTACCAGCCTTCCGGTCGCCCGAGACCTCGACAAGGCGCTTCGTTATTTAGTTTTACATTTTAATTATTTATTATTATTGTTTCGGTTTTGTATAAATACCCATTGTAATATAATAGACATTAATTTATTTTCGAAATGAAGCCGGCTTTATCATTGACATAAAAAAAAATATTGTCAACAGTTCGTATCTACTAATTTTAAGGTTGGTCCGATTTTTAAAATTATTTATTAACCTATTAAATTAAAAAGGACAGTTTTATCAATCTATTTTATAAATTCAAAGCCCCATTTTTGAAAGATGTAATATCATTTGAATTGCATACCGGTAGAAAGGGGCTATTTGGTAATAAAGGGGCTTTTGGGAAAAAAAAAAAATTTAACGAACGCAAACAAATTAAAAATAATAAACGTACACGAAACCTTTTTTTTCTCTAACAGTTGGTAACTCCGTTATCTGTCAATCTCGACCAAGCAGAGAGAAGAACACCGCGCGTGTGATGTTATGAACTACATTTAGCGAGAGTCTGTCAGTGGTAATAAAATTTTCGTGTTGAAACATTCTGTTGGAATTATTATTTGCAAACATATTGTTCGAGCCGACCAATACGCGAACCTAAGACCGCCGGTCAATCACAGGCCACAACCATCACGTGATATGTGTGCCAGCAAATAATGATCAGCTGTCACCCCTACTTTATTCCAATTTTGTATAAGCCGTATTTTTTGTAATTGTGAAACAGTTAAATTAAATCCTTTGTAAAGCACACACTTGTTAGCCTTCCGGTCGCCCGAGACCTCGACAAGGCGCTTCGTTATTTAGTTTTACATTTTAATTATTTATTATTATTGTTTCGGTTTTGTATAAATACCCATTGTAATATAATAGACATTAATTTATTTTCGAAATGAAGCCGGCTTTATCATTGACATAAAAAAAAATATTGTCAACAGTTCGTATCTACTAATTTTAAGGTTGGTCCGATTTTTAAAATTATTTATTAACCTATTAAATTAAAAAGGACAGTTTTATCAATCTATTTTATAAATTCAAAGCCCCATTTTTGAAAGATGTAATATCATTTGAATTGCATACCGGTAGAAAGGGGCTATTTGGTAATAAAGGGGCTTTTGGGAAAAAAAAAAAATTTAACGAACGCAAACAAATTAAAAATAATAAACGTACACGAAACCTTTTTTTTCTCTAACAGTTGGTAACTCCGTTATCTGTCAATCTCGACCAAGCAGAGAGAAGAACACCGCGCGTGTGATGTTATGAACTACATTTAGCGAGAGTCTGTCAGTGGTAATAAAATTTTCGTGTTGAAACATTCTGTTGGAATTATTATTTGCAAACATATTGTTCGAGCCGACCAATACGCGAACCTAAGACCGCCGGTCAATCACAGGCCACAACCATCACGTGATATGTGTGCCAGCAAATAATGATCAGCTGTCACCCCTACTTTATTCCAATTTTGTATAAGCCGTATTTTTTGTAATTGTGAAACAGTTAAATTAAATCCTTTGTAAAGCACACACTTGTTTCAATACCAAACACATATTTTTTAAACTGTGGTAAGTTTCATTGTTTATTTAACTATTCAAATAAAGGATTATAATAAAGTTTATTATGCTATTTCAATATATTTAAAATAATACAACTTTTTTTCAAATGGGGCTTTTTAGAAGCTGATATGGGGTTGTTTTAAAATTTTAACCAGCCCCATATCTAAATTGCCTTGCACCTTACGGAACATGTATTAGTTTTTATTTTACGTCATATTACATTCATTCGTTATTTACAGATGCTAAGTACATTAGTTTCAAAGTGGCAAGAACAAAAAAAGCGGAGCTAGGGATAGAAGGGCTCCGCATCAGGCAGACTGCCACTGGCTCCAGAATAAAGGAGATCTCGGGAACATCCAGTGGACCTAAGGCTGTTGCTCTGGCGACCAAGGGACCAAGGTCCTCAGCACGACCGCCACAGTAGTGAGGCCCACTTGGTGCGTGGGCATCAGGGTTTCGGGCTTGGATGAATCCATACGGGCCGAAGAGGTCATCGCCGCCTTGGATAATCAGTTTTGGGACAGGCGGGAAAGTCTCTGTTCTTGTCCGGTGTCCTGTGGGGGCCGCTAGGGGTATTGTGGAGTCAGGCCGGTTCCTAGTTGGTCCCTGGCAAAGTGAAGCCCGTGTCGTGGCTTTGGAACCGCTGGCAATGAGGTGCTTTAAGTGCAAGAACCTCGGGCACACTCGGCAGCGGTGCCCGGTACATGAGGTGCGCAGTCTGCGCCGCTGCTAAATTTCCCTCTGGGCATATCTGAAAGGAAGGAAGGATCAGCTCCCGTCCCCCCCCCCCCACAGTTCCTTGGACAAGGGCTACTTCAAGGGCGCCAGGGCATTTGTCCAAGGAGGTTGAGATGCAAGAAACTTAATATTAAGTACGGCCCATCTCAACTTCCTCTAGACCACCACTCCACTCTAACCACTCCGAAGCTTCACAAGACCTCTTAGTGCAGCACATTATGGAGGGGGGTTTGCACGCTATGGTTGCCGCTGTGTTATCCAGCCCAAATTGGACTGTGGACACGACTAATACAGTGGCCATTGGAAACCCTACGGGTGCTGTCCACTCTCCTCCACTCTCAAATAATGAGAAGGGTTCGGGATTTGTGGCGTGCGCCTAGGGGGAAATAGCCCTCGTATTTCTCCCTAAACGGGGGGTTTTCAGACCTGGAAGATTTTGTCCGGAACCTGTGCGTGGACGTAAGACGCTTGGAGCTGACCCAGGTCTGGACATGCATAGGGGACCTGAACTCCAAATCCACGACATGGGTTTGACCTTTTTTTTTGTTCCAAATTAGTTTTTAAGTAAAAATGTTAATTATTTAGCGTTGACTTTGGCATTATTTGTAAATTTTTAAATGTATGTTACCAAATACCGCCGTCCGTGTTTATATTGAAATAAAAACGGTTTATAAAGATATTTTCTATGTCACTTTTTATTCATACCAAATAACCCCACCGTGGGGGTTATTAGAAAAGGCACCTTCTTTTTTAAAATAAACCTTACTGTTTGTTCATTCTATGTTTTTATTTTTGTATTTTATAGAGTTATATCTATATAAAGCAACACATACTTCTTGATCTGTTAAAAATTAAAGGAAAAATAAATTTTCTAATTTTATCCCTACTTTTTTTACCAAATACTAAGGTACTACTTTGACCAACTTACTACACTCTATGAATGACCTTTCTTTATAAGTTACTTACCGTCTTGCCTTGAACTTACACTAGCGCATACTGATTGCCTCTTAAGACCCAAATTAAATCAACAGCATAAGTTGTTTAAGTTAAACTACCTATGTGTTGTACCGTTGGGTAATTAGCTGCGTTGTTAAAATTATAAATTCGTGCAGGCTGCGCCAGCGAAATCATTATTGAGCAATTTATCCCACTCGCGCATTAATGCATTCCCTGATTAATTTATTAAAGGGACCGCATTGCTGCAAAATTGATGGTTTAAGCTGGTTGGGCTTCGCTTTATCATATTTTACGGTAATGCAAAAGTTGCGTTCGCCCAACGATTTATTACTTCAATTAACAGTAGGTGTGCTGTAAAACAACTTGTCGAGAAACACTACTTGTCGTAGGAATTCCACTGTTGACTCGTTATTAAGTTTCTTTGTTTTAATCATTATAACAAAAATACATACATACATACATATAATCACGACTATTATCCTCGAAGGGTTAGTTAGAGACTATGTAATGAGGACAGCAAAAGCACTTCTCTACCACAGTAACAGAATAACACATTAGACCATAGTTCATTTTTAACCAAATAGTGACTGCACATGTGCTCAGCATGATAGAGCTCATCACCGCTCTTTGCTGTTGGATGTATGTGCAGCCTTTAGTCCGTTAGTCGCGTTTTACGATACCCAAGGGAAGAGGGGTGATAGTATTTTTTCACCGCTATACGTGATACGGTATTTAATTAAGTTCACTAAAAGAATACTCTCAATCCCAACCCCTCTCTTCCCTTTGGTGTCGTAAAAGGTGACTAAAGGACTAAAGACTGCACATACATCCAACAGATAGAGCAGCGTTGGGCTCACTACATATTATTATCATGCTAATGTCGCTTAGAGGGTTTACGCCATTCGGTTTCCCATACAAACTTCCGAGTCGAAATTTTTAAAAACCATTAAGCAAATTTCAATGAAACTTTGCGTGCTGAAGAAACATACAGAGATCTAAATAGTTTGGTCAAAAACATTTTTAAAAAACGTTTAAATAACTGAGTTATTGCGATTTTAAACTTTCTATAGTGGATTTTAAGTCGCAATAACTCAGCTAAATAAACCTTTTTTAAAAATGTTTTCAACAAACTATTTAGATCCCTGTATTTTGCTTCAGCATGCAAAGTCTCATTAAAATTGGTTTATTGTTTTTTTTAAAAATTCGACTTGGAAGTTTGTATTGGAAACCGAAATGCGTAAATCCTCATAAGCACAATGTTTGAAATTGTAATTTGGTGAAACGTGGACTATGGCAGTGGACTGCTTCTGCGGTCCTCATAGCCTAGTCTCTGGCTAACCTTTTGGGGATAAATAGTCGTGAATCTATGTATGTATGTAGTTAATTTAGTATTTAACCATGTCGCGTAGCGGTGAAAGAATACTACCACCCCCTCTTTTCCCTTGGGTGTCGTAAAAGGCGACTAAAGGACTAAAGACTGCACATAAATCCAACAGAATTGAGCGGCGATGGGCTCACTACCTTTTTATTTATGTAAGAAGGTGGGAAACGAGCAGGCGGGTCACCCGATGGAGAGCAATCACTGCCGCCCATGGACACCCGCAACACCAGAGGAGCCACAGATGCGTTGCCGACCTTTAAGAATGGAATAGGTTTAAGGAAGGAAATGGAATTGTGGGGGGGGGGGGGGGAGGAGCCTCCGGAACTCTCAAAACTCTGTCACGCTGAGCACATGTGCAGTCGCTATTTAGTGAAAAGTGGACTATGGTAAAGAACTGCTTTTGCTGTCATCATTGCCTAGTCTCTGACTAACCCTTCGGAGATAGTAGTCGTGATAATAATATTGGTTCAGACAACCCTGGACCTATCAGGTCTCGGATCAAGGTTGCCTAATGCTGCTGCATTACGCAGCGCTAAGTCTTACTTGCTTATTTGTATTCTAAGTAAGTAACTTAAGTAACTGGTCTGGTGTGTTCCGTCGTCTCGCGACAAAAGGAGGAGGAGGTGGAAGAAGGGAACGGGATTGGATCACAGCCAGCTGCCGGCGGTGTGGTGCTTAGCCCGAGGCGTAGTACGCCTGCCGAATCCAAGAGGCTGGTCCAAACGCTCACGGCACATGTCTGTTCACCGAGCACTCACTTACTCTTCGATATAAACGAAGACCGACTCCCCGGCTTAACGATAAGCCTTTTATTTGTCCTAGCAAGCAATGCTTTCCTCGAGGTGACAGACACCTACCAAAACGAGAGCGCTAGTTCCGTCCAATTATTCAACGTGTAAAAAAAATAAGTAATAATATTTGAGCAGCCTACATGGTTGTTGATTTTTCACAAGTAATGTAGTGGTAGTTACTTGTGATCGTGGTAGCTAAGAAATTTATATTTTTTAGACAAAAAATGCTCAAGTTTTTGGTTAAACTCTTCAGGTTCATCCCTGAAGACTTTATTGGCGCCCGATGAATGAATTTGACATAAGTTGTAAAAGAAAAGAAAATGTTATTCTCTGTGTTGTGCAGTGTAATACATTTGTATGTTATGATTCGACTTGTAATGTTGTTGTGTAATAACTTTAGGGCAGTATATATCAATAAAAATTTCTTATTATTCAACTTGTAATATTGTGTTATTCAAAAAATATTGTTTTTTGAAAATTTTGTATTTATTTTCAATGCTCCAATTCTTGCGGGGACTGCGAAATCTGTGATTTTTCAATACAGGATTTTTTTTATCTGTACACATATTTTTTTTAAATTATAGAGTAACTTAATCTAGAGCTATACTTAGATTTAATTTTAATTTTTTTAAGTGAAAAACAAAAGTAAATGAAATTGATCAAACACATCCACAAAAATACCGTTGATCATGGTCAATCGACCGGGACCGCGCAATTGAACTCTGACAGATTAAGAGGCCACTCTACATCGACGTGGCATGCAAAATTCTTATACAAAACACAGAAAAACGACGTTTCGTAGTCCCCTATTTCCTCTTTCAAAACTGGACCAATTTTTATTACTTTTTCTATGTCTGTATGTTTGACTTTTTTGCATTAAGTCTTTTATTTAATAACCAGGAGCCTTCAAAGTTTAGCGAAATCACTCCGTTTTAAGGCGTCTTCAGAAACATTCAGTGGCTGGCTTAAAAAAAATCAAACATACTGACACAGAAAATCTCTGATGCTTGAAAAGTCATAAAAATTGGTCCACTTCTGAAAGAGGGAACAGGAGACTACGAAACGTCGTTTTTCTGTGTTTGGATAAGAATTTTGCATGCCACTTCGATGTAGTGTTTCCTCTTAAGATACCACAGGATACCTAGGTTAGGTTACCTTTACGTTACACGTGACCTTTTGTTCGCCCGGTATCCACGAGTTATTTTTTATTGTGCCGGACAAATTAAATAAAAATGAAAATGTGGTCTACTAACGTTATTAATTGATGTGAAAAAATACGTACACATATAAAAAAATCTGTATAATTTCTTCTATCCTTTGCTGGGGCAAAGGGATCACAAGGATACTGCCGGTTTTCAACAAATATGTATTTATGTATGTAATTTTGTATATCTGCAATGTATTGCCCTCCATTAAAAAAGTAAATTTTACCTCCTGTGATGGTTTTATAGGGCTTCAAAACACTACCATGGACACTTGCGTGCGTTGTCTGTTCTGTGCGTTGGTGACCCTGAATGTATGGTTGTTATTTTATAATGCCCTGTAAATTCACTGAATGCTTTTTTTTTTTTTTTTTAATAGCAGTAGTAGGCAAACGAGCAAGCGGGTCACCTGATGGAAAGTAATCACCGCCGCCCATGGACACCCGCAAAACCAGAGGAATCGCAGGTGCGTTGCCGGCCTTTAAGGAGGGAATAGGCTCGTTTCTTGAAGATCCTTAAGTCATAACGGTCCGGAAATACCGCCGCCGAGAGCTGGTTCCACAACACTGTAGTTCGAGGCAAGAAATGCTGCTTGCATAAATATAAAATAAATATTAGAATGGATTCCATGCTGTCGGATTCGGGGCAGAATGATAGCACCAAGCCAAAATCGTAAATCCAAACATATTCGAACTAGATTCGCCAGCTTAAATGAAAACAGAGATCACGAATGATAGATATTTTTTGTATCATCGGTTTGATCTTATGGCGGACTCAACCTCCATAAATAAATAAGACCCTATCCACTATGCCTACATCTTGGCCTCAATGCGAAACACGCAGATCTTTTATTCATCGTCAAATGAGTATACTTTTTGCCTTTGAAATAAGTGGGCCGTGAGCAAAACCGATCCAGTCATTGGTTTAAGGGAATCCTTGCAAATTTTTTTTACCGAGGTCCGACTCAAAATTCCCGAAGATATTGCCTTTTTACGTGATGTCTTTGACGTCCCAGAGAAAAGTTTAAAAGCGATTACAACTTGTGAAATTTATTTTCTTATTGTGATATTGTTTTCTTTGATATTTACTTGGTCATGGAAATTACCTATTATGCTATAGGCTTTCACTCAAACGCTTAAAACTTTTACATAGTTAAGAAGCAATCTAAGTCAGGTTTTATTTGAGATGATCTTATATAGCTAGCGTTAATAGATTTTCTTGAATATTAAGTAAAATAGCAAAATATTACAAAAAAATTCCACTTACTTTACTTGATTTTTTTTGTTTGCTAGGAAGTAATCAAAAGTCGTGTTTTATTTGCGATGGTCTTACGTCATATCATTAAGTCATGTTTTCCTTAAACATGATAAAAATACGTATGCGTAAAATATAACTAAGCTTCTCCTGCCCTGTATATTTTAGAATTCTAGTTTATCATTTGGTTTACTAGCATCACAAACCGCACTTTTAAACTTAGATTCAATTTAAACCTTTACAGGTACTTATTGCCGTCAAAAAATATGTACTTAAATAAAAAAACAGTTGACTAGCAATAGTTAAATCTTAACAACTAATCTAACTAAACCACACTGCATTTACGAAACTAAGTAAAAATCATTTGTAAGAAGTAATACAGGTTCACACCATTTAAGCGCAAAGGCTAAACCAGACCAAATAACTATATGCTGGGCTGGCTGGCTGCTGAAGAACAACTCTATGTATTTCATTAATAATTTATAGCATAGTATTTAGGTTAGCGCACGCGGATTGAGTATCAACTATAACTTCCTAAGTCACTTGCTGTGACTGAAACTTCCACCTTAACATCGGCTTTGATAATAAGCGACGACAGGAGTTTGTCTTCCTGTTGGTACAACTAGCATAAACATGTCAATGACTACGAACATGCTCATGTTCTACTAACATAAATATACATACATACATATAATCACTATTATTATCCCCGAAGAGTTAGTCAGAGGACATCCCCTCTCCTTAATTCACTAAGTTTAATTTGTACTGGCACCTCGAGACCAACCGTTAGGTTATGCAAGAAGTGCCAGACGTCCACCATTTAGTCTTCTTTTCACCAAATAGGGACTGCACATGTGCTCAACGTGACAGATGGTGAGCCCATCGCCGCTCTATGCTGTCTGAAGTATGTGAAATATTTAGTCCGTTAGTCGCCTTTTACGACATTCTATCACCGCTACGCAAAACGGTTTCAAAAATATGCTAAAGTAGTAAGTATGTAGGTGAAGAAGGGGATCCGAATGTGACTCCACCTGCTTTTAAAAGAAAGAGAGTCTAAACGTATAAAGTCTGTAATGTAGGTAATTGTTATAATTTTAACTTAATTTTCGTTGCGAACAATTTACAAATTGAATAAGACATTGTCGAAAAAATTTCCACGAGCAGGATTCGAACCCGCACCCTTCTGGCAATCCGGGCCAGGTGCTCTTTCCAGTTGAGCTACCGTGGAACTTATCTCGTCTAAAGCCTAATATTGATAGCTATTGTCGATCACGAACTCGGATTCAACGGAAAATCCGATACACCTACTTTTACCCTACTTGGATACTGAACCCAGGACCTCTGTACATCGGGCCGAGCGCTTTTCCACTAGGCTACAGAGGCTTATAATCACGAACGTAGTCATGTAAACAGTTTTTACTGTTCATGGCTCCTATCATTGTATTAAGAAGCAAAACTGTTTACATAACTGATTTAACTGTACTACAACCATAATATATGTAAATTATTATTAAAAAAATCAAATTAAATTTGTTTACACTTATTATCTGGCCCAGGATAAGTATTCTTTTCAAACTTGTTAATATCGTAAGATAACGGAAAAATATAAAAAAATAAACATAAACATAGAAAAACACCCGGACCCGAAATCAATTTAGAAAAGCAGTTGTTCTCTTAATTGTCCCGACCGGGAATTGAACCCGGGACCTCAGAGATCCGGCGTGCCACTCCACCACGGAGGTCATCGAATATATGATGTGCAAAATTCAAATTGTGTTACCAACCTTAATAGACCGCAAATTTCTATTGAGCACCTTCATTATCGGTATACTTATTCAAAACTTAGTAGGTTATTCACAGGCTCGCGATTCCCTGATGCGGCGGTGGGCGACGAGCCTGGAGTCCCCGGTCTATGGGGCCCGGACCATAAACGCCATCAGGCCGGTGCTGAGGCAATGGACCGAGCGCAAGCACGGGGCCTTGACGTTCCGCCTGGTGCAGGTGCTGACCGGACATGGTTGTTTCGGTCGGTATCTGTACCGGGTGGCGCGAAGGGAGCCGACGGCGTCCTGTCACGAGTGTGGCGCTGCGGAGGACACGGTGGAGCACACCTTAGAAGTGTGCGGCGCTTTTTCTCCCCAGCGTCACACTCTGACAGGAGTGATAGGCAGGGACCTTTCTTTAACCGGCGTAGTCAAGGCTATGCTGGCTAATGAGAGGTCATGGACGGCTGTGGCCTCCTTCGCTGAGGAGGTGATGTCCCTCAAAGAGGCCGCAGAGAGAGTGCGCGAGACGGACGCCAATGCGGACCTACTCCGCAGAAGGAGGACGGGCCGTCGAAGGCGCAGGTTTTTGCGCCACTTGCCACCCTAGCATTGGCCAGCGGGTTAGAGGTGGGGACCTCGAGCCCGCATTGCACGGCCGTGCAAGCCGTTCAGGAAACGCCCAAACATCCTCGGGCGCCTCCTCCTCCTGATGGAAAATCGCCGGGCGACACTCGGTAGTCGTGTTGACCACAATCCCGAGCCGCCCGTCGAACGAGAGGATGTACTGGAGGTTTTAGTGGGTAGGCCCCCCTCCTCCCGAGTCCCCGTCGAGGCCGCAGGGCCTGGACGGGGAGGCGGGAGTTGGGGAGAGAGTCCCACATAACTCGGGGTATCCCCATGCCCCGGGTATTCGTAAAGAATTTCCTCCAGTATAAGAAAAAAAAAAAAAAAGTAGGTTATTCACTAGATTTATTCATTACTTAAGCTGTTGACCGCGACTTTGTTTGCGAGGACTACACTATCTCACAGGAACCTGTTATCGTTATAAAAAGTAGCCTAGGGGCCTTACTATCAACTCTTAAAGCAGTATTACTTTAATCTTACTATGTGAATTCCCATTCAAATTTTGCATAGTAAGATATAGATAGATAGATAGATAAAACATTTATTTGCATCAAAAAAACGGGTTACACGTATAATTACATATATAGGCCACGCGTAATGACATATACGCGAAATGACATATACGCAAAACGACATATACGTAAAATGACATATACGCAAAACGACATATACGTAAAATGACATATACGCAAAACGACATATACGTAAAATGACATATACGCAAAACGACATATACGCGAAATGACATATACGCGAAATTACATGACACACATGCTTAGGTACAACTAAAAAACATTTAATAACATGTTGGTAGTATGTGTGCCGCAGGCAAAAACTCAGTGTTACTTTTGCATAAAGAGCAAAGCACTGATTTTCAGTTATGCCCGGAAACGGATTTTTCTTTTAATGGAAAATAAAATAACAATAAAAAATTAAATAAAATTAAAACGTGTGAATGGAAATTATAATACTGCTTCTAAGAGGTACAACAGTAGAACCCCTGGCCATGGTATGACATGTGCAAAATTTTTGCCAAATCCGTTCAGCCCTTCTCAAGTGATACACTTGTCAACGAACAGCAGAACTGAACATAAGATCTGAAGTTTAAGGGGAAAAATAGACATTTCATTCTTATTTATAAACTAGCGGCTCGTTCGCTACTTCGACCGGAGGTACACCTCGTATGCCGTGACGAATTTCCAATTAAAATATTTTTAGTTAATAAAAATAAATAAATAAAGCTTTCCTACAATCACACCAATTATCTAGCTAGCCCAAAAGAAGTTTCGAAGAAACTCGTTAAATGGTTACTAGACAACGGATAAACATACTTATTATACATAGGAAACACACAGACCCGAGACAATTTAGAAAAACAATAATTTCTAAATTGGCCCGACCGGGGATCGAACCCGGGACCTCAGAGATGGCGACACCATGAAAACCGGTGTACAAACCACTCGACCAAGGAGGTCGACATTTAATGAACCTTGTCCTGACATTACAATCACAAAAAAAAGAAGCAGTCAAATCCGTCGAACCGTTTTCGAGTTGCGCTTATCAGCACATTTGGCTTTGGCTTTTGATTCATTTTGGTTTACTCGTAAATATACAAGAAGTTGATAGATGACATTAGATAATTACATTTTATGCACTCAAACAGTATGCCTTAAGCTCATGGAGGGTGAACTAAATCAATTTGCCTGTACCAAGGCCTGCCCGTACCACGTAATTGATTTACTTTGCAAGGAGATACCCACCTCAATTAAAAACTGTATCTTTTAATTGACTAGCGCTACAGCAGAATAAACAGTCGCCGCTTCGCCCTTTAGTTTGCTTGCGGTGACGTCATCTAATGGTGGTTTAGATGATAGATCTTGTTTATTTATTAACAGTGACATGCCTTTAGCTTTGTTAAGGTGGCGCGACACTTTTAATTGCACAGTTAACAAAGAGAAGTTTGAGTTGCGATCATGGGTGACCAATTAAAATATCTCATAACGTGACCAAATCTATAAGTTAGGGTAACATAAATATTTCAGCTAAAAAGCTTTCAGCTGTTGTTATTTTATATTATTTATATAATGTTGCAAACTACAAAGTGAACACCACAAGATTTGGTTAAAATGCGTTTTAATAACTAAAAGCGTTTGCTCGGCCGAGAAATGGTGGTATAATCCCTTCAGCCACCTTAGAGTACTGACGTAAAGCAGTTAGGTACTTAAGGTACTTTTGACGTAAAGCGAATACGGTTGTAGGATTACTTAGCACAAGCATATTCGCTTTGTAGAGAGGTTTACTATCTCACTATTATATTTGTGTTGACAGCAAAAGTGCTGTCATAAAAATGTAACCATAAGAATAAAATATTAAAATATAATTATGTAAACTTTCTTACAAGACGAATAAAATAATGAATGAAGTATAGGCGCCACGGCATAACTATTACCTAATCTTGTGACACATATGCCCAAAATCATGTTCAAACACTAATGACTTAAAAATATATTTTAAACAAATCCATTAACTAAAACTAAAACATGGCCAGGCCATTGACTTATTTTGGGGTTTAATGTTACTCGCGTCCGTAGGTTTACCGTTGAGACCCTACACGTGACCCCTGGGTTGTGCTAAATGAGTGACACTGATTGAGTGGTACAGCCACGCTGTGTTGCAGCACGCATTGGGCCGGCTGGCCCGGCGTAATACCACCCTCTCACGAATATTCGGCGTGAAATAATCTCTCTTTAATAAACACCCGTTACATGCAACAAAATACAAATAGAACTTAAAGAACATCTCTACCTTCCTTTACCATTGTAGGTATCGTAGTTTCTGCAAATGAATCGGTTTCGAATCATAGAGCAGATTAGTTTCAAAGTCCAGAACTGTGCTGGACGTACAGACAATGAGAGGCCATACAGCATTCTGAGCTGAGGGCTTACGCTTAATTGGTACAGTTACACAGTAAACCTCAAACTTCTACTCATAGTTTAATCGATTATATACATTGTAAGACAAAGTTAAAATTTTGTGAACATCGTAGCCAGCAAATGACTCTGGGTATTATATTATTGTAAGATACAATCCATTTGTGAACATAATGGTCAATGAATGCATACTAGGCATTAGGCAATGAGGACAGCAAAAGCAGTCCTCTACCATAGTCCACTTTTCACCAAATATTAGACTGCACATATGGGCTCAGGGGGACAGGTGGTGAGCCCATCGTCGCTCTTTGCTGTTTGAAGTATGTATATATATATTTTACGATACCTAAGGGAAGAGAGGAAGTGGTAGTAGTCTTTCACCGCTACGCGACACAGTTGAAGTAAAATAAATAAGTCTCTAGCATATTAGTAATTTTTAATTTTCAATTACATATAGGTATATTGTTTCCGGTTTGACTTGAATTCCGTAAATCCAGGTGCTTATGTTTGTTGTGTGTTTAATTTGCTACCGCAAACTTAGATTAAAATAATAGTTTTCTTAATTCTTTTGGTAATGTTAATTTTCACCCGGGTCACAAAAGAACGTAGTTCGAGACTGGGAAAGGCAGTAACTTTTATCAAGTCTTTCATTTTGGAATATTTTAAGTAAGGTAAATGGCCAGAGTTGTTGTGAGAAAATCCGACAATAGCCGGTATCAACGGTTGAACGTGCCTTCCGTGCAAGGAAGGAAAATCTCAAGATAATGAATGTCTGGCCACCAATGATCTGACCAGGCGTTGGTAAAACTGCTTAGCTTTTAGTGTCGCTACAATATTCAGCCACTCAACACTGTACGCCAATAAGATTTAAAATATACAAATTGTTTTCTAAAGGATGCTCTATCACGACACATTGAAATGAAAGACTTACTAAGGATCCACTTTCCATCATTTCATAAATTATAAGATAATTGAATCCGGACATTCTAATCACAAATAATGAATTATAATAAAAAGAAAACCAACACCTTGTAACGAACCTGTTTAAAACGAGAGGATAAAATAACAACAAGAATACATCCTTTCTGTACTCATTTCATTAGGTACAAAATATTACATTTATTTAAAAATTATTTCCTTTGTAAATCGCTATAAAACACCGATAATATATTAAGTACTTCGTATTTTACTTACTATGTTTAGTATAAAATGTGTACTGTTGATTTATAAGTAAGAGGTACCTATCTAATCCAAAAACTGATACAAGTTCTAGAAAAACTTACCAGAAAGGTAATAAAAATGTATCTCACTACCTCGCAGACGGCGAAGCGGCTACCAATAATCAAGCGAAATAGCCTAAAACCACAGCTTCTGAAACTAACTGGGCGCTTCGCAGTGCCAACCAGTATTTGTTACAATGGTAGGTGTTTTAAGTAAAACAAATTACTGCTACAGTGCCTGTGACCGGGCGAGGATCAGTGAGACAAGGAAATGAGAAATGAATTGTGGCGAGTCGGCATGGACACAGCTGTACCATCATGGTCGCCGTTTACTTGGTAATTGATGTGTTTGATACTCTGGTAAGGACTTCGTTTGAAATTGTTTTGAAATGACAAAAACGTATAGAATTGTGTGTATAAATGTTATCAGCACCAAAACCCTTAACAAGTCTTCCGAAGCACGAAGGAACACTAAGTTTTTTTGGTTACCCATCCGGCGACACAGCGTTAGGAACGTTGCTTAACTTGCATAATCGCAACCCGAACCGCGACGTCCTGAAATAATTAATAAAATGAAATATTTATGAAAATGGTTCTGTCAGTGAAGGGTCACGAGAAAAATTATTCTTGGGAGTTTCTTTCGCCTCGAAAAAGTACTGTTGGCGAAGTCAAATAAATTCTGTAACGAGAGTTAGATTGATTTTATTCCTTGAACACTCTTGTTTATGGTTTCACTGTATATTCAATGATATTTTTCTTTATGTTTTCTTTACGAACGCTTGCCATTTTGTGACGAATAAAATTGACTTAAGTAGTAAATTAGAAGTTAAAGGAAATGCATTTTTTGATACCTAATGGTAAATATATTATTACCAACATACCAACATTCATTAAACAATCAAAACAGATGGCAAACGCTTGGAGTGGAAATAAGACTGCAACTTCTTTTCTTTATTTTTCAAGTGCGGAAACGTAACAGAAGAGAGAGGTATTCTGTTCTGTGAGTGCGGAAAATGCTTCATGCAGTAGTTTTTTTTTGCCATAAGAGCAGGACCCGCCCCCGGGACACTGACGAAGGGGAGGGTCGAGGTGAACTCTACATGAGTACGACACAGGCGGCTGACGAAGTTATATCAGACTCCTACTGACTAAACACTAACCCTTGCACAGACCTGGAAGGTGACCTCTTTATTAAGTAAGACTATCTCATTTAATGTCTTGGAAGGTTGGGATGTCTTTGAGGTTGTGAGCGAGAGAGCGAGAGGCATACTCGCAGAACAATAAAACCTTTTTTATCAATTCCGTGGGGATATTCCTTAGAACAATATTATTGTTCTGAGGGATACTCACTTCACTCTCTAACACGCTGTAAGAAGTTAGAAAGTTTCAGGTTTACTCGCAAGGTTCACCGTAATGGAACTTTTTCAAATAAGTATTATTTTGCTTTGTTTCACAAATAAATTTAGATGTAGAGGTGTATAGTTATTTCATATGTATGTTGCTAAATCAGTTCACTGTATTCACTCCAAATTATCCACTTAATGCCACATTTATGAGAAATTGGTTGTATAAAGGTATAAATTGGCGACCGGCCATATTGTGGTTCAAAAACGGCTGTAATTGGCACCGCCATAATTTAATTCTGCTAACGTTGTGTTTGAGCTGATGCCAGCCAAATTCAATAAAAATGCGAGCCAGCTCTCTATCGTAACCATCAATTGTGAACGGATTGTGCTCTTATTTTGTACGTTTTGATGCATCCACTGAAGACAGAAGTTCGATTATTGTATGTGGGTCAGCTTACGAATTATTATTACTCATCATCAGTCTATAATATCCTACTGCTGGGCACGACTTTCCCATATATTTTAACCTGAAACAAAATTTAAGAACGACCACGAACGCGCCGAAGGATATGTAACGTCAGGATATGGTTAGGATATTCTAATTATATAAATAAACACACAATTTAACTATGTATTGCATTAACTATAGAAAAATTATACTCAGTATTATTTAAATTTATAGCGTATGATGATTTTGTTCTCGTGAACATAAAAAACAATGTTGTTAATAATTTACATTAACATTGCAATCAAAGATATTTAGAAATTCAGTTTTGAGTAAAACTGTGTCAGATAATAATTATTAGCAAGATGTGCCCTTTTAATAGGCCTTTTCTGTAAAGGCTAAAAGGGAAATGTCAGAAGGGTGTTAAAAAACACTCAACATAACTGCCCGTCTCACCGCTGACATTTATCTATGTCACAATGGACTTTTTGGATAAATTGGTGGTTTTGTTCTTAGAAAGGTGACCATGATTATTTTTGTACTGAAAAAGTAAAATGAAACTCAGACTACTCGTTAGTAGTCGCCCCGTTGGGTGTGATGTATGTAAGTATTAACTTTTGTAAACTTAAATTCTTATTGTTAATTTGGTAAATGTTCAAAGTTAATTATTTGACATGTGACTCGTGTTTTAATTTTGCAACGAAAGGCAAACGCTTGAGACGTCTTGTCACAGCCAGTGGAACACATTTGTGTCTCCAAAGGAACTTACGTACCTACGTAAAGTTAAATTCAAAAGGGGAACTGCAGTTTCGGCGAATGTAGGTATAAGTCGTGCGGAGAAATTACATTCCCGAGTTTGGGCTTACAACGAAATAAATTGTACTGAATACTGTGAGGACATCGCTTCACTTATATTTTTATGAGGTGGTTTTTTGTGATTTTTATAAACTCTTTTACTGTCAGAGTAGAGACTACCCCTAAATATTATAATAAGTTATACCTGTCATATTTCTATGGGCAAGCAAGCGTGGCTTTTTTGGAGACCGAATTGAAAAGGGAAACGGCGGACAAAACTTAATCGTCTTATGTTAATTTCTAAATTTATAATTATATATTCCACACAAATAATTAATAATGTTTTTTTATCGAGAATCAACACCATCGAATCTTTTCAGCAGAGTTAGTGCAGTTGACGAAATTGTTGTAGTCACTCTCAGTCAGTCTATGGAACGGAAAATACTAAAAAAATATGTTATAAGATAACTTACCTAGACTTTAAAATCTGTTTATGCATAAATTATGATTTACTTCATAATGTGTTTCGATAGAAAACCTCACTTTACCCACAGATTTCAACAGTAAGATATTTCCGTTCCTTGCGGACATTCTGATGATTTTCCTGGGTAATATATTTCTTTCAGAATCAATGAGCTCGCTAACAGGGACAATTTGTCAGGAGCCCATTTGGTCTCCTTCGGATGGGTTTGTTTATTCTTTAGCCAAATAGATTATTTTGATTTTGGTTGACTTGTCATTATCATAAGTACTCGTACAAGAGTGTAGATAATTTTGTTACATTAATTACAACATAAATATAGCAATGTGTAAAAATATCAATTTATAGAAAAAAGATAGGACAGTTCTAGTAAAATGATAATGTTGTGTTAACTAAACTACATATTTTATTTAAACAGATAATATAGTTTTGTTGTAATTTTAATACCACCAAGAACAGTGAGAGAATTAGAGATTAAATCGTGTTAAAAACTAAATGCAGATATTTGCGAAAATGCTAGCTTCACTTCCGCGCTTGCTCACCTTCAATGTTTACTAAGTGCTTGAAATTTACCGCCTGTCGACATCTTACAAGGGCTTATCGTTCTTATGAACCTGCGATAGTGTCTATATTGCGTTGGCTGGCACCAGAATACGAAGGTGTTGCGTACCAAGAAGGTTGGCATCAACGAATAGTTGGCTGCATACTCTGGAGCAGATTCCCTCCACACGACCGCAGAATGTCAAACGACAATGTTAGTCTTGCGCCGATATTCTGACAATGTGAAATATTTAGACCACCGCTATGACGTATAAATTTATTGACACCGCCTGTATGAGAAACATTCCGTAGACTGCGACGGAAGGGGCTTGGGAATAGCTCAATATAATCCCTTTACCTGGTAATAGTGACGAGCATAGTTCGCAAGCGTTCCGATTTGAATTTATTGCTCTAATGAACTGAATTACTACATTCATTAGGTATCTATGTCTAGGTAATTGTAGCGACTTATTATAGTTATATGTATATACTATTTCAATCCGATAGATGATATAAACCGGGTATTAGTCTTTTGTGTACCTACTCCAATTTAATAGTGATATTATTATAGGCCTATGTCTAAACTATCAAAGTGTTAAATGGATAATGTTTCTATTATATTATGAGTAATGGATTACTGTATATCACCCTTTAACTGAACTCAGTTCATTAGATGTGATCTATCATAAAACGTACCTATATTTTTGTACATTAACATTAATCTATTTAAGTACATACGTGTTTTGTAGTTACTAATTAGTCTTAACCTTGTAGGGAACAATAAAAAAGTATTAGGCAAGTAAGTAAGAGGGTCGAAGAGCTTGATGGCACATCGGCTGCCACGTGTGAGTTGCAAGTTTGAGTTGGATGGGGTTCTATATTGCAGCATCAAATACTTAACCGTGTTGCGTAGCGTTGAAAGAATACTACCACCCCCTCTCTTCCCTTGGGTGTCGTAAAAGGCGACTAACGGAGTAAACGCTGCACATATATCCAACAGCACAGAGCGGCGATTTGCTCACCCACTACCTGTCACGCGCACACATGTGCGCGTGACAGGTAGTGCACATTGCAGTCGATATTTGTTGAAAAATGGACTGTGGTAGAGGACTGCTTTTGCTGTCCTCATTGCCTAGTCTCTGACTAATCCTTCGGGGATAATAGTCGTGATCATTATGTATGTATGTAATACTTTTTGTGAGTGGTAGAGCCGCGCTGCGTTGCAGCACGCATTGTGCCGGCTCGTCCGGGGTAATACCACCCTCTCACGAACGGGCTATCCGGCGTGAAATAATGGCACTTGGTGCTTTTGTGTTTCGTCCGGCCAGTGAGAGTTTCGGAGCCCCCCCCCCCCCCCCCCACCCCCCTCACAATTCCTATCCGTTCCTTAACCCTATTCCTTTCTTAAAGGTCGACAACGCATCTGCGACTCCTCTGGTTTTGCGGGTGTCCATGGGCGGCGGTGATTGCTCTCCATCAGGTGACCCGCCTGCTCGTTTGCCTCCTTCTTATATATAAAAAAAATATCACACGACGAAGAATGTTATGTTGTGGTCACTGCTTACCCCTCTGGGAACGGGCGTGATTTGAAGTAGGTAGGTATTTAACTTTATAAAAATGAAACGATTAACCAGATTTGAGTGCCTCAAATACAATTAGCTATGATAGTTGTTTAATGCCCAACGCGTCAAATCAATTCCGCCGCGCCGCGGAGCAAAACGCATACCTCCATTGAAATATTATAATAAGAGACGATAACGCGAAGCAAGTTTTTGCACACTAAGTGGCCCATGGGCTTCAAACGCCTCAGTGATACTGAGTGGTCCAAGCAACAGTGGACCTTGCAGCGGCAAATCATACATACATATCCACGACGATTATTCCCGAAGGGTTGTCAGAGACCAGGCAATGAGAACCAGCGATGTATACGTTACACTAGATAGGACGTTCTAAACACGCACGTTATTGGACTCATCTGCGGAGTCGACTCAGCACCTTGCTTTAGTGTGGCTTCGACATTCACACGGCTTAGGCGCGTGCGGAGCGGCGAAAATAATTATTTATTTCATATCAAACTGTACACCTAGACATTTACTACAATTCAGTTGTCAAGTAAGTGAAATTAATTGTTATTCGAGTTATTATTAGGTAGTTATACCGTAATAATAGAATAAAAAAGATATTTTTTAATTTCTGTGCCACGGCTTCGACAATCATAGACATGTATGTCTATGATTTACATACTACGTAGTCTTTGACCGATCGGCGATCTGGCGCGGCGATGTCTGTCTGTTGATTAGACGACATTTTAAGCGCTGCAGCGGCTGCAACGAACTTTAGGTCTCTCATTCCAGAATTTGAACAAATAGTTTGTATGAATGTTCTTCTCTATCTCTCTATATATTTATATATAATCACGACTATTATCCCCGAAGGGTTAGTCAGAGACTAGGTAATGAGGCCGGAAAAGCAGTCCACTGCAACAGTGCACGTTTCATCAAATGATAATTGCACGTGTGCCCAGCGTGACAGGTGGTGAGCCCATCGCCGCTCTATGCTATTGGATGTATGTGCAGTCTTTGGTATGTTATCCGCCTTTTGCGTTACCCAAGGGAAGAGTCGGGGCACAGTACCCGCGGCCGCAAATCGTAGTCGTCTCCAGGTATAATAGCTCAACCATTACCTCATCGGTCGTAATGTGCAAAACTATAAATCGGAGGTCGCGCCGCTTAATCGCACATGCCCAACTTTTATTGAAGCCGCTCAATATATTTTTGGCGTTGGCGCAAATACGATCGTTGTTGAATTAAATAATGAAAGGGCAGTTTCCCACAGGTTTAAACGGCTGAATGGCAGAGAGCCAGAGTCGGCCACCTACGCTTTATATATTTTTTTGCTACTAACCATAATTGTTATTGTTTTGGCTCGTCTTTTTCACTTTGAAATTGCTTAACATCGGACATTTATGTGAGCGAAGCTTTTTTGCGTCGTTGAATAGTTCTAAACTGTTTGAGGGGATAAGCAACTTTTACGATATTTTCTCCGCAGGCGTGATCGTGAACATGTTATGAGTGAAGTCAAGTAAGTTAAGTCAAAAATCCCTCAATAAAACTTTTTGAAAAGTGCCTTTGAACGTACCAAACAATTTTTTGCATACTACCCATTCGCATGTCTTTTAACTCAACTGCTTTATATAGATATAACATTGAGAGAGACTAGTGATAGAGCTAAGCAGTATTCCTGGGCCTACATATGTCTTTTAACTCAACTGATTTATAAAGATTTAACATTGAGAGTGACTGGAGTAGGCCTGGGCCTCGATTCTGCTATTCCGATCGTGTCTCAGTGGTCAAATTCTGACATTGTCCTATTCGCAAAATTTCCATCTAACAAATTCATTCCTTTGTTATCGTGGCTCTATCCAAAACGTATGTATTAATATTTATTTTCACCATAGGTTAACTCCAAATGGATTCAAAAAATCATCAACTTACGTTTTGAAGTAGCAGACTTATATTACATAGTTTTTATGTTTTTATATGTAATCGAAGGTAGCAGAACTAGGGACCGACAAATTGCTTTTCACATTTTAAAAAGTTCAAGGATTGATCGCACCAAAATATTTTATATAATTTATTTATTCGTTTATTATTTAATTAACGAGGTTATATATAATTACCAATTACTTTAATTAGTCTATATAAATTAAAATTAGACGTTACATTATTTAACGAAAAGATTAATTACGTAAATTGTTCACATTGTTAAGATGGTAAACGTATGCAGATTGATACTGGAGTAATAAAATATTCAATAACTTGGTGTTGCTTGGCTTAAAAACGATTAATCTTTAAGTCTAACATGACGATCAGAACCCCATTATGCGAGACCAAACAACTTTGCCGACAGCACCAGAGTGTGTACACTATCTGCGGGGCGTTTATTGCTCATCGTAAATCGCTTGTGAGGGTTTTCTCAGTTTCAATTAATTTCATATCGAGTTATGAGGATGGTACCGAAGCGGAATCGATTAGTATGCAGTGAGGAAACATTACCACTAGCATAAAATGCCCTTTTTATTAAGTTATTTTTAATGCAATATTTTAGTTTCTTGTCGAATGTTTTCATTAAGTTAATAATCTTATTAATAGCAACTAGCAAGATCCGTCACTCCAAGTCACTGTCTATCTGTAAAGGCTAAACTCCACAAGCATCTTTTGGCTCTGTCATCTGCGAGTAACATGTTATAGTTTATTTATAATGTTTTATATTTAATATGTATATATGTATGTTTTATATAATTATATTTTGTATGTATGTTTATGCATAAATATGTATTCATTTACTGTCCATCCATTATACTATATTATCTATTTATTAAAACTTGCGCACTTCCTCTATCTCCTTCTCAGGTTCTGCTAACCATCAAAGGTTGTCTGGAAGAGATCGCTTTCAGCTATAAGACCGCCTTTGTACATACTAGTTTTAAGTTGTTTTATGTGCAATAAAGTAAACAAGCTTAAACATAACCTTATCTATCTATCTAGCGCCCGCGTCTTCGTCTGCGTGTACCCCGTACCCCGGGACATATTTCCAAAAATATTATTTCATACAAAGCTTGTCCCGACAATTACAAACACAACACAAAAGAATTAATCACATTATTAACAGGCACATTAGGCACATTATTAAAAGAATACTTCCCACACATCTCTTCTCTCGGGTGTCGTAAAAGACGACTAACAGACTGAGGACTGTACATACATCCATCCGCATAGAGCGGCGACAGACTCCCCTCCTGTCACGATGAGCACATCTGCAGTTCAACAACTGCACATGTGCTCAGTGAAACTGCCCAGTGCTTCGGTGAAACGTGGACTGTGGCAGTGCACTGCTTTGCGGTTCTTATTACCTAGTGTCTGACTAACCCTTCAGGGATAAAAGTATAAATTGAAGATGTTCACCACTTGCTGGTGGAATGTGCCCAGAACAGGAGCTGGACCCTCTCACGAATATTCGGCGTGAAATAATGGCACTTTGGTGCTGTTGTGTTTCGTCCGGCCAGTGAGGGTTCCGGAGGCCTGTTCTCTTACTCAGAATATTTTTTGTCGTCCGCTACTTACGTTAGGACGTTGAAAGCGTGTTCCAGCCGGATTGAAGTGGTGGTTGGATGATTTGATCTGGAGGTGCTAAATATTTTTCCTTTAATTAAATAATGTTTAATTAAAGGGAAAATCATATAAAAGAAAAGATAATATATCACTTAAAAATTTTGACGCTCGGGGCATGCGTTGTTGCCCTGTGTTTTTTCTCTGGTCCGGTTTATCAGTCTATTTTTGTCTCTGCTTGAGTGTTCATATGGATATGGCGTTGAGTGTTTAAATTAACAGCCGAGAGTATTTTTTTTACTACTATTCGGGGATATAAAAAGGCCGACTCATGTAGAGAACGGTCTCTTTTACTGCTGAGTCTACCTACTCTCGACACTACCTACCACGTCGTGCTGCTGAAATTCTGCGCGAAATATAACCCCGAAATCTTGGGGTTCCTGTACCAGGTTTAACCCCCTGGGCCTGTGCGCTACCTGCCTGCTGCTTGCCCGCCTGCTAGAGCCTGTGCGTGACCAGTTGCCTGGCGTACACGACTCCGCTTTCGTCCTTGCGCGCAGACTGATCCCGCCAGCTCCAGGTTCCGGGTAGTTGCAGTCTACTAGGAAGATTTGCCTAAAGCTAAGTCCTGTTTAAGTCCTACTATCAAGCGGGCAGAGTGAGCGATCCGTGTACCCTCCCTGAGTTTTGTCAATTCTTTGCAAAAAGAATAGGAATAAACTTTGTTTACCTATTCGCTGTTTTCATTCCTATCCTGAAGCAGGGACTAAACCACTACATACTAATTGTAGGAAGTTTAGCCCTCTAAACCGCTTCACCAGAATAATAGTTACTTCATGAGAAATAAATATTGTATAATGAATTTATTATCCTATTACGATAAAAACGATAAATCAACTGCAAAATTACTACAAAATGCGATGCGCCGGCCGCCCAAACTAAGCTTATTCTCGCATAATGGAGATTTGTAATATTAAGCATGAATTTATTATCTTATTTCGATATTTAACGATAAATACAACTAAAATATTACTACAAAATGCAAATGCGCATTTTACGCAAAAATCACATTTGAGATGTAATAAGCCTCTTAACGACCATCAAATATCGCAGAATACCATTTATTGGCCATCAGGAATTGGCTGCACGGGCTTACTACCAATTACCCAAACATCGGGTTATGACGACGCTCCGGAACTGACGAGGCTGTTATCAAAGGCAACATTGCTGCGTTGTTGTTTGTCTCTTGACAATTAGTTACCCCTTTCAACAATTGGAATACACATGGAAATGTTCAGTAACTAATTAAACTTACGTTTAGGTGATTTTACATTGTTCACTGCCTAATCACAATTCTATGTGGGTGGAACATACATACATATATACAGGTTCTAACAAAATCAGTAAGAGAACGTTTAAAGGCGGTTTCTACACATCATTCCATATCATTCTGAATACAATGACAAAAAATGGGCTCCAGTTTTATAGTGATTTTTCACAGTTATATTTTCTAACAAATTAAATCAATTAAAATAATGCACATCATGAAGCATACTGTATCTTTACTGACACGCACGCAAGCGTCAATAAAAAGATAAGTCAGTGTGCTCCGAGTTTAGTGTGCATGTTCGGCTATCTTTGTGTGCGTGTAGTACAGCTGTACGGGTTTGGAAAGGGTGTATTCTTGGTGAATTATGATAATGTTTTGTTAATTATTTTGGTAACGAGCCTGTAGTTTTGGACCAAACCAATTGGTGAGCATGCTCAGTGCGATGTATAGATGCTCCCGTTAAACGTTCGCTTGTTGATATAGTTAGACCCTATATATAATTACGACATAAGCAAAGTTTTTATTAGTCATTAACTTGTATCACTAATTAATAGATCTATCACCACGAAATATTTGAATTCTCAGATAAATAAAAAGTGTAATCAGGTATGAATTACTAAATTAATGTCAATAAGTTTTTTTTATTATTATTGTATTTTACTAACACATTTTTATGTTGTATAATAAAAATAATAAACATGTCAATATGTATCTAAAATAAATAAGAGATGGATTATCGTAGTTCATTCAATTAATTTCAATTAACAATGATGTTTATATAATTGTTGGTTGGTTGGTTATAAAATAGCCAACTGGCTATTTCATCTCTAAACTGTCTTAACACAACCATGCTATAAATATCATTGTATTAGCGGACTTAGCAGACTTAGCGGACTTAGCAGCCCTACCACCCACCAACAGAAGCACACAAGGATGTACCCCCCGCTGGGAATCGGTTAAGCACTTGGCCTTCATCTCATCATGGCAAGTGACGATAAGGCCGAAGTGTCACTGAAAAACACCTCAGCGGCACATTAGTCAAAATAAAATTTAAAAAAATCATTTCGATGTGTAGGTGTAGGTGAATAAACTTTTATTTATTTTCAGCCCTTGTCGTCCCACTGCAGGGAAAAGGCCTTCCTTCCTTTTTATATAAACTTAATTAAACAAATGTCAATATTTCTTCATTACTTTTCATCAGACTATAAAGTGGTAAGTAGTTATGCTTTGCGTCGCCAAATATAAAACTTGCGACGCACATTTAGTGCAATATTATTATTTCACACATAATTTTCTCTAGAGTTATGAAAACGCAAAATCTAATTATCTGTACACACGGCGTCAGATCAATCTACCCTAAACTGTCAAATCTCTCCAATAAATATGATCGTTAGAGCAAAACAATAAAGTTCAAAATTGTTTGTAGAAATTTGACAGTTTTGGGTAGGTTGATCTGACGCCGTGTGTACAAGCCGAGAGTATATAGTTGTATTTTTCATGAATACTAATACTTATTAGAAAAATTTAACAAACGTGATATCTTCAAATATGTAAGAGCCTTTATTTATCTTCTTATCTTTTATATTTACACCATCAATCATGAAAACATTTTTAAAGGCAAGCTTTATTTTTAATTCTACATCTGAAAACAAAACTTATTGCTAAGCTTGTTAATTTTAATTCAATCTAACAACAAAATAAACACAAGAGTGAACATTTAAAACATGCCGTTTAAGACTGAACTGATGAAAATTTTCCGAGAGATAAGAGAACAAAAAACATCAGACAAGTCCGTTCGACTGAGCCAGTGTACATTAACAAGCTAAAGAAAAACTAAATAAACCCAAGTAAACATCCACAGGCATGACCGAGCTAAGTTAATACCAGAAGTTGAGCCAGAAACTAGCAGAGCTGCCTGGTAGTCTTGGTACATGCTCCCAGCCTTTGAAGCGTCTGAGTAATCCGCGGTTAACATTTTCTAACGATTCCCATATTTGTTTTCACAGTCTTGACTTAAAACAACTCGATTCTTCTGCACAAAGCATGGAAGTGTTGTTTATTCGGTTTCTAGTCCGTGATTTTCAATCAACTATTTGTTAGATCAGTGAATGCTACATATTATTCTGTTCTATTAACGTGAATTTGCATTTAACAAAATTGAGCTGGATCCATCCATGTTTACTTTTCAAACAATCATCAGTCTTTTCAGTAACAAAAAAACTAAACGTGCTCCTCTGCAAAGACAAATGTTTAACGATACAAAATTTGGTGGGGAAAAAACCGGCCAAATTGAACGTAACGAGCAATCGATGGACGCTCCGGGACCCGCCAAGTGCCGAAAGAAACTAACTACGAATTAATACTGCAGTTTGGGTTCCACTTCAAAGCTTTTTATATATTTCATTGAAACAAAATTTTGGACGACCGAAGGACGGCTTTGGAACAGGCTTTCAACCGGCTTCTGATATAGTTAGATTTGTCCTTTATAGAAAAGTCGATAACCACTTTCTGTCACTTATCTCATCGGTCTCATAGTCACTATCTATGTAAGTTTGTATTTGATTAATTTATAATTGTTATATAACAATACCTATATAGGTATATACAATAAATTGTCTTATCTATCATTAAGTTATTTACTTTTGTTGGTCCTACTTATTTAACAAACTCCCATTCCAACCTAGGCTGGCTTTCACCCGAAATTAAAAACCTATCTATGTTTTAGCCCACTAGAGTGAGAAATTTGACATAATTTCTATGGAATGAAGTAAAAAAAAAAAATTTAGAAGGCTAAACAATCTATAGATATTCCGGTCGTTAGACAACTGTTACTTACCATTGTTTCTACATTGTTTTAAGAATGTGGCTGCCTTGACTTAACAATGTCAGACTCATTAGTTTGTTGTAATAAACTGCTGCTTTATAAAAATAAATATAAGTTGATAAATATCTGTTTCTTAAACATCTTCTCTGTTATTAATTAACGCTATACCGGATTGCAAAACAATCGTATTGCATTATGCTTTTCTATTTTCAACATTCCCAATTAGCAAAGACTCGTCGACCCGTGATAGTTTTAATAGCTATTCTGGGATACCATAATTCTAGAACTGAAGTTCATAAAGTCACAGTAAAACTAAAAAGCCGGAGCTTTTCTTGAAATTGCCAGCATATAATTACCCACGTTCGCTACGAATTTCCGCTTTGAAATTTACAACCTTTAGTAAAACTATCACGAATGAAGGATCTAATATCTTCCTTTCCAGTGTAGTTATGGGACGTTTTATTTTTATATGCAATTGTCCTGATTGGTAGAAACTGTTTAATGTCTTTATTTCTATTAGGTTTTGACGAGTCTGATGTTAACTAGCTCAAACTCAAACCATTTTATTTTTTCTTTTAATTAATTAAAAATGTTCTTAAACAAATGTAGGTAAATTATTTATAATTATTTATAATATAAATTTATGTTATGCTCATAAATTTTTGATAGTTTAAACAACGAGTAACTATATGATTTTTACTGCAGGCGTAGCGTAGACCAAAAGCACGTAAGCACGATACATTTATGTCAAAAAGTGGAAATGTCTGTTTTTGTTAATAATTTTCTATGAAAATAACAAAACGTTTAAAAAAACTACTTCTCTCTTTTCATAGTCATAGACATATTTTTTTCAACTTTTCGTTAGCTTTGACTTTATTTAAGCGTTATTAACGCAATTATCAAATATTACGAATATTTTCTGACTTCTGAATAGGCATTCGCTATTCTTGCAATAGCTAGAATCCTATGTTTTAAATTCTCTGTCTGTAGAACATAATAGGATACAACTGTTTTTCGGACTGTTATATTTTTATAAATGCTTTAACTTCAATTATCTGTCTCATTTGTAAGTTTTACACAAGGTTCAAATTTTAAATAACAACACATAATTTTATTTTCTCTCGGTTCAGAAGAGTTTATGTAAGTAGGTACATGGATTATATATCTTAACTCTTCAGCAAATGAATCGTCAAATCAGACTCAAACGAAGAGTAGTCAAAGTCTAGTCGGTCTCAAACTTCGAAACCGCTCTTAAACTAATTCTAATCCACACTATTCAATCCGAGCGGTGAGGATTGAAATGTACTCATTACCACAAATTACTTAGTGTTTTGTTGGAACTCTGACTAGACGTCAGCAGACTTTCGATTTAATCAATTAATGTGTGTGCAAGTGCATGGCTATTATGAACTTGCACGAGTTTAATATATTAAGTCAATTATATAATAATTAATAATATTTTACATGTTTGCGTCTTATAAGTAGTTCCAGGTATTCATCAACGTCAACCACAAACGTCCAAATGCAGGGTACCTACTGACCTTCCTTGAAAATATAGTACCTGTAATATAATAAGGGATGATATGAGTATTTAAACACTCCATGTGCTATTATTCCTTACCACGTTGCTCAATGTGCGGATAAGAGGGTACCATGTAAACAAATAAAAAAGCTAATTATACCACTTTATAAATAAGTATAGATACAGGCAGGAGCACGACCCCTTTACAGTTTTATTATACTAATAGGTAGATAGAAGATAGATGACTCTTGAAAACTGTGTCCCTCACCTATTTCATATCTCCTCTTTACTTTTCTGTGAAACCTTTTATTATGAAAGTAATTAATTTGGGAAGAATGCAAATTTTTCTTTTAATCGCTTCTTTAGCGTCGCAACTTTTATCTGCGGCTACTTTGTTTGAATTACGTTCACTAAAGCCGTTTCCGTGATATTCTTCCGCAAAAATTGGCAAAGTTGTGATTTTCATTGTCAATGCGGAATGACAAGTTTCAAATAATTTGTTGCAAGTGAACTGTCAATTCACATACAATTTCATTTGGTTAAGGCAGGAGTTGCCAAACTTACTTTTACTGTAACGCCTTTTAAAAATCTTATAATTTTAATTACAAACTACGAACAGAATTGGCTTGCTACCAATGAGAAGGATGTGCCTGCTGTTTTATTCACGACTTAACTCGTGTCGTCACAAACATTCAATCGTGTAGGGAAATCGTTTCGCGACGCTCTGGGATAGTGAAATATAGTTTACATTTTTTTAAAGTTTTCGTATTGCGTAGAATTTTATTTAAACTTTCTTTTTGTCAATCAACTATCTATTTATATACATACATACGACTTCTATCCCTAAGGGTTAGTTAGAGACTACGCAATGAGGGCCGCAAATAAGCAGTCCTCTGCCATAGTCCACGTTTCACCAAATTGCGACTGCACATGTGCTCAGCGTGACAGGTGGTGAGCCCATCGCCGCTCTATGGTGTTGGATGTATGTGCAGTCTTTAGAACGTTAGTCACATTTTACGACCCCAAGGGAAGAGGAGGGGTGGTAGTGCTCCCACCGCTATGCGACACGGTCCTCGGATCTATTTATCATCGTTGATTAAATGACACAACACATGACCATTACCATACTGGCTTAATGCAGTTGGTGGTTTTAATTACTGGCATCTTGCAACTACTCGTACAATCTAAACTAAGCAAAGCAGCTATACCTTCAGAAGAAGCACGGAAGAGCACAAGTTATTGTAAGACTCTGACCAGGCATTGAGAAAGTTGCTTAACTTGCGTGATCACAATCCAAACGCTTTATCCGTTGCGCCATCGAGCTCTCACTTAACGTTTCTATCAAAGTTTTATTACAATCGAACAGCATACCTGAACTGCATCCTATTTCAGCAAAGCACTTTTGAGTTTTTGCGTTCAACCAACAGCGAATTCTGTTTGAAACAGAATCCGTGATGTGTCCGGTTGAAACTAGCACTAAGTACTCTCTGAAAGCCAAATATGAGCGGAATTGGATCTGCTATCCGGAAAAGAGGTTGTGTACCTATAATACCACCATTAACAGACTACCTACAGACTGTATTAGCAAATAAAACAGTAAAACTTAGTTGGGTGATCGCGACTGCTTTTTCCAAGAACTGCCCAAATTCTTTTTCCAGGTTACTTAGCGCATAGCTATAATTAGGTTACGTTGGGAATTTGTTTGTGAATGTGTGGTCCTCCGTACGGTGAAATAGTTTACTATAGAAATATTACAAAAGCACTCGTGAAATTATGCTGTGCCAAACCACAAAACTGGGAGTGCATTCAATGATCACAGATATTAAATCGTATGGACAGAGGAACACCAAATAGTATTCTTTGAAAATAACTTTGCTGCGCGGGTTGCTAAAATGAATACGAAATGCAGTCTATTTATCGTACTGATTTAATCTCTGTATTTTAGGTGATTCAACTTCAGGTTAGTATTGCTTAAAATCTGACTGATGAGATCAGTAGTTACAAAATATACCAGATATAAGGCAGAAGAAATAATATTCATATAATATAAACTTTTCAAATGTGAACAGTTTCTTGAGAATCACAACATAATGTAATTTATTTAAATTGTTGTTACTAACGTTCTTTTTTTCCAGTTAAAACAACTAAAATTCGATGAATATTCTCTCAAATATTTGTTTAATTGTAATTAAACAATAACAGAAGCTAATAAATATTTTCTACTGGAAAATGTTAACAATCCAATATCCTCAGGCAGAAATACATTTCCGAAGCAAATTTAGGATTTAGCGTACACCTAAACTTTTAATGGACCACATACTTACCAGTTAGTTGTATACCAAACTGCCTAATTCAAGTAGGTATTCCAAGAGGTAGGTGAGCAAGTTTGCGAATTTTTCGATAGTTTGTATTAAAAGAAAATCCAGTCCAACACTTACATTGCGTTTGAGTTAAAAGCTTCAATAATTTATAAAATAGTCTACATGTTTCGATTCACCAAACATGTGACTACCCTACGTGTAATGATAACAAACATATACATATATATATATGAATAAAAATAGGAATAAAATAAATAAAAATCAAAGATTTTACACAAACAATGTTGGTAATAATTTAAACAGGAAGTAATACGTACTTAGTGATTTATTGCATGAAAGCTGCTGTGAAACCATTACAGATCTGATTGTTTACAGACTAAAAAATACTCTATTCTTATTTAGGTGCACAACTAAGAAGGTATTAAAAATATATTAAGTGTATAATTTATTGTTAAGTGTTATAATATAAGCCCACAAAGGGTCATCTTAATATTCTCACACTTTTTCTGGCTCCAAATGTTCAAATCGCCGGAATATCTTTACCTCTGTATGAGTCCAATATGACGTCGTCATCCAATATGTCGCGCGGCGGTAAATAAGGTTGGTCACCGGCCGCTGGGGCACGGTCGTCACTTTTATAAAGCCTTTGAGAGCTACCACCCTCTGCATATTGCCAATGGCATGGTGAAGGTGACCTATATGATGGCAACATTAATCGTCCACTCAAACTCTCGGCGACGAACAAAAGAATCACCACAGCTAACACAAACTTAACTTGTCGAAACATTTTTGCCTGATCAACAACTTCAATGATACCTTAAATACACAAGCATATTCTTTTTATAAGGAGACGCTTATGGAAACTTCTTTACGACGTAATTTTAATACTGCTCAAACAGTAAAGTGTTGTATCACCTTCTGTAGTGCCATATCCGTTCATTTGTGTGCGTGCTAGGTGCGAGTTTTATTATTTGTAAATTCATAGTACAAATATTTTTGTGGTTTAATGAGCATTAATCGCCTTCTAAAATTACCTAAAATCATTTATTTGTAGTTGTATAGTTATCTGTTTAGATAACCATGGTACTTTCAATACGTATAAATTGTATTCCATATCGTTTGTTTCTTTTATGAGTTTGTATCTTATATCGTTTCATGTAGGTATCTTAACACATATACAATTTATATAATAATCAGTAAATACATGAAAGACATTTTGGCATATTATATTAAAGTAAAACATATTTTATAACATACTCGCAATATATTAATTATTGGCCTTTTGGTGACCTTTACCCAGCAGTGGGACAGTATAGGCTAGCAAAAAAAATATTAGTTCAACGTACAACAACATATTCATAAGTAACTATATGCAGAATACTTACATAATAAATACTTATTTCTTTAATTGAAATCAAATTTTGAATATTTATTTAATCATTTTTGTTAAATTACATTTTATAATTCTTATTTTTCTATTAGTAAGTACCTAAAGTTATTTGTTTTATATATTGTATAAAATAAGTTTTAGTGATAAGGACGTACAAACATAATATTGAAATAGATTAAACCTGATTTGAAATTCTTGAAAGTTTTCTTGAGAAGACAATCTTAATTTAACGACGCTACTTCCTGAAACAAATGGTTCACATCCCTGGCATATCTTCTGTTCGGGTCCAATTTGACGTCATCAATGCGTGGTGGCAGATAAGGATGGTCACCGGTCGCCGGGGCACGTTGTACATCATCGCCTTTTTAAAGCCATTGAGGGTTACCATATCCTGCTTCTCTAACTCTGGGTATAACGACAGGCCTATGACGTGGTGGCCTGTACGTTGGCAATATTATATGCTGACTAAAAGACTCAGCGACAAACAAAAGAAGCACTGTTCCTAACACAAATGCAACTGGTCGAGACATACTCAGCTTTAACTATTGCCATGGTAGGGGAGCGGGGTGAACCACTTTTTTATTTGTGTTTTTTACTGCATTTATATTTAACGCTGGTTCTTATATTTTACTTACTAGGTGTAACTTGGTATTTAAGCTATACAAAAAAACATTGATATAAACAATAAACACAACAGTTTCTGAGAAAGTGAACATTTTTTGAAAAGTGGATAATGATTCACTGTGCCCCATAGCTGGCTAGCTAGCTACTGTGGATCTCCATGGGGCACAGTGAATTAATAAAAAGTAAATTTCCTTAATTTAACATAAAAATTGATATGGGGTAGTTTGAACTTATTTGAAATAAAACACAATTTGCTTGGTAATCATAATTTTATTAAAGTTTTTTATTGCTTAATTGGCACAAATTAGTTTATTTTGTTACATTTGAGTCATTTATAGTATCTTAATTATAACGTAGGCACTTAAAATTAAACTTTTATATTTAGCAGTCTATAGCAGTATGGATCACAGTCCACAGGGCCCATATGAAATTAGTTCACAGTACCCTACAAGGTCAAATAAAAAACAATGGCTAAAAGTACTATGCAAATTAATCGTGACGCAATAGAATAACCACAATTTACGTAGCTCATTAAAAGGTTATTAGAAAAAAAAACAAACAAATAAACAATATGCATGGCTAAGTTCGTTAAAAAGTTTCACAAAATAACATCGATAAAAAAAATGGCGGCTTACGTTTCGTGGAGTGGCCGCTGTGCGACCTCCAGCAGTTGAGAGCGTGGCGGTGACTGGCGGGAGGGAGTGGTATTGGATAGATCATGCGATCGTTCGAAGTGAGACTGTGTGTGTAATGGCTCCTCTTCACACTCGCTGAACTCAGACGAATGCCCGTATTCGTCTGAGTTCGGCGATTGTGTGAAGGGCATACTCGCCGCATTCGTCTGCATTCGCCTGCGTTCGCCTACCGACCCGTGAATTGTCGGTTTTTCGGGCACGCATCAAAGGGATTCGCGTCGGGTGTTTGCGGAGGTGCCCAAACAATCGCCGAACATTCACTCGCCTTTAGGCAGTGAAGCGTTGCACACGTGGTCCATAATTTACCCACTTAAAACTATGCACTAAAATGGCTAGTTGGTGGTCTAATAAAGAGACTTTCAAGTTCATAAAATAGGTGTAGTTCAAAAGAGAAACTTTTCATTCAGAAAATAGGTAACCTACCCGTTTTAGCTAGTACCTATCTAATTTAATTAAAAAACTTTGCTTTATTGACAAAAGAAAAAACAAGTGCACAATATTTTTTGATAATGTAACTAGGTACTTGAAGGATTAATCATAATAAGATTTTTTATACCTAGGAACTTCCTAATTCACCTTTTATTTAGTAGGAACAATACGTTTAAAGCAAACTCAACTGCAGGTTTAGTACATAATGCTTTCATACATACATATACACAAAAATACGACTATTATACCGTGTCGCGTAGCGGTGAAAGAATACTACCGCCCCCTCTCTTCCCTTGGGAGTCGTAAAGGGCGGACTAACGGACTAAAGACTGCATATACATTAGACAGCATAGATGCGACCTGGAGCGGTTCAAGAGAGCTGAGGAGAAGCTCCTTAAACGGATGCGTGAGGTCCGCAAGGTGCAAGCCGAGCGTGACGCTGCCCGTACTGACAAGGCAGCCGATAGTAGGGAGATCCGAACAGCGCCACCCACGGAGAACCAGATACCCTGGTGTGCGGACCCTACCTGTCTCTCGGCTGATGAGGTCCAGGAGAGGGGCTTAGCGAGCGCAAACGCTATACGAGAGGTGTCCAGGAAGTCTGGACACCTTAAAGGCACGTACGTGCCAGCGGACGCTAAACAGCGCAGCGGACACACTGCAGCGCGCGATAGCCAATCTGGCATCGCACTGCAGGTCCGACGAGGTGGAGCGGCTGGCCCTGGCCAACTCAAGGCTCCAGAACGAGCGAGCGGAGCTAGTGGCCCTAAAGAATGAGGTGAGAGCTACCTCCCCACGAGCGGAGGTTGCCCCCGCTCCCCCACCTCAGGCTACGGTGACCAACGGAATGGAGGAGCTCAAGACTTTGCTCCTTAGTTCAATCGGGGCTATAAACTCCCGATTGGACGGTTTGGAGACGAGGACTACCGCCACGCTGTCCGAGAGGACACGTCCGCCCCTAGCTGTGCGAGGATCGAGGGTGGAGGAGTACCCACCTCTCTGAAAGCCAGCTGGGCGGACCCCGACTGCAACAAGCCCCTTCGTCTCCTTACCCCAGCAGAACACCAGCTGGGCGCCACCGCCTCCCGTCGCACAGGCGACGCTCCCCCGTCGGAGGCGAAGACGAGGAAGAGTGCCAGAAACGATACTGCCGTCTACTGCAACGGAAGCGACCACAAGTCGCCCGCATCCCGCTACCCGAGGAGCGCCCCCGCCCCAGGTTGCCCCGGCAGCTTCAAGCAGGCCCAGAAGGAGGCGGCTAAAACGACCCCGCTCGACAGCGGTCGTGGTCCAACTGACAGCGGATGCTGTCGAGCGCGGCGTCACCTATGCCGCCATAATAAAGAGGGCCATAGGTGCCATATCACTGGCCGAATGTGGCATCGAGTCTGGGCTCACCACCCGGGTAACGATGACGGGCGCCCGGATGTTCCAAGTCCCAGGTGCAAATAGCAGAGAGGCTGCTGACCGTCTGGCCACACGGCTGCGCGAGGTTGTGGCCGACGTTGCGGTGGTCGCCAGACCGGAGAAATGTGCGAGCGTGCGCATCTCCGGCCTCGATGACACCGTCACCGCAGAGGACGTGGCGCAGGTGCTGGCCGCGAAGGGAGGTTGCCCAGTGGAAAGGGTCAAGGTGGGAGCACCGCGACCTGGCCCCGGCGGCTCTACATCGGTGCTGTTGAGCTGCCCTGTCAAGGCGGCCCAAGCTATAGTGGCGGCGGAGAAGTTGCTGGTAGGCTGGCTGTCGGTCCCAGTAACCCTCCTCGACTCGCGCCCTTTGCGCTGTTTTAAGTGTATGGGCGTGGGTCACACCAGGGCGCGGTGTCCCTCAGAGGTGGATCGCAGCTCAATCTGCTTCCGCTGTGGCCTTCCGGGCCACAAAGCAGCGGAGTGTCCGCAGGCCGTGCCGAATTGGGCAGTCTGCGCAGACAGAGAGAGGCCTGCGGACCATATAATGGGGAGCCGGGCGTGCGTCCCCCCTCCAAGGAGGGTGCGGGTCAGCACCACAGCGCACACAGAAGCGATTGTCTGAGCGGCTTTGAGCGAAGCTTTGACGGTGCCCCTTCCGGGCACCGTTACACGGGGGGGAATGGGGTAGTCCGGCGCCCCTTTCTGGGCGCCGTTTCATCGCAAAGGCTTCGTCGTTAGGACACGTGGCGACGGGCGCCCGTCTTTGGATGGGTTGGTGGGCGGTGATACAGCCCACTCGCTAGCGACCATTGGGGGGGAAGGGGAGCACCACGAAAGTGGTGCACCAGGGGCTTCACGCCAGCCCCTGAGCATCGTAATCCCCGAACTGGCAGCGATGAGCCCACTCGAGGCGTCTGTGGGGGAGCTGTCGGGGAGGGGGACGAGGGCTTGCCTGCTTGAAGCCGGCCGGCCGCGACAAGGAAAAGTCTGTATAACACCCGGGAGAAAAGCCGTAAAAACCTCCAGACACCGCCCGACCTCTGAAGTACATAGGGATCCCGCGTACAGGGGCCTCTGCGCGGGTGGTCCGTTTTTGCCCCATACTCGTGGCTTCAGCTATGAATGAACCAAAACCTAATTCTTCTGACGTCACTCCTGAGCCTTGTACTAGGTACGGAGTGGGTGGTGGGGCTGGCGACATCCGGAAGAGGTCGCGGACTGCTGAGGACGTCGATTCCGACAACCTTTCGGGGTATGAATCGACGACCTCAAACCCGCCAAAGATAGGCACGGGGCGGAGAGGTCGTGGTGGCACGTCTGGGTGTAACACCCTACCCAGATCTGCTTCGGATAGGGAGAAGCGTCGTCGTACAGAGGACGATGATGAGCTGGACGCGGACCTCATGGAGGAGGTCTATAGGTATGAGGAGCTTCTTGACGGAATCGACCCCGACGAAGAAACGCAGCGCTACCGAGCAGCCGTCATGCTGCTCTTAGAAAAGAGGGGAGAGGCGCGCAAAGTGCAAGCGGAGCGCAACGCTGCTCGCAATTTTGGGCTGGAAGAACATTGTCCAGTGCCCACACCAACAGAGGTGCAGATCCCCTGGTGCGCGGATCCCACCCTCCTCACCGCTGACGAGGTCCAAGAGAGGGGACTAGCGAGCGCCCAGGCAATTCGCGAGGTCTCGCGAAAGTCGGGGCACCTAAAGGGGACGTGTTAGCGCACCCTCAACGTCGCCGCGGACACGCTGCAGCGCGCGTTAGCCAACTTGGCATCGCGCTGCAGGTCCGATGAGGTGGAGCGGCTAGCCCTTGCCAACGCAAGGCTCCAGAATGAGGTGGAGGTGCTGCGGGCAGATTTAGCGGCCCTCAAATCTGAGGTGAGAGCGTCCTCCCCCCGTGCGGCTGAGTCTGCTCCTTCTCCCCAACCCCAGACTAAGACGGGTGCCTTGGCGAGCGCTATGAGTAAGCTGAAGAGTTTGTTCCTCAACTCAATCGGGGCACTAAACACCCGTTTAGACGGGCTCGAGGCAAGGTCGTCCACCGCCACGCAGCCTGAGAGGACTCGACCGCCCCAAGCTGTGCGGGGATTGAGGGTGGAGGAGTACCCACCTCCCCCAACGCCAGCGAGTAGGCAAACCCCGCCAGCGGCTATGGCGAACTCCCCACCCCAGCAGAACACCAGCTGGGGCCCATCGCCTCGCCAAGGGCGAAGACGAAGAGGGATGTCGGAAACGACACTGCCGACAACGGCAGCGAATGCGACCACAAGTCGCCCACCTGCCGCCCATGGAGTGCCACCCGCCCAGTCTGCCCCAGCAGCTCAAGGCAGGGCGCGAAGGAGGAGGCTAAAGCGACCCCGTTCAACGGCGGTGGTCGTACTGCTGAAGGCAGAGGCTGTCGAGCGAGAGGAGACCTACGCAACGGTCATCCAAAGGGCGAAGGGTGCCATCTCACTGGCCGAGTATGACATTACGTCTGGGCTCACGACCCGGATATCCATGACGGGCGCCAGGCTTTTCCAAATCCCGGGCGCAAATAGCGGCGAGGTCGCGGACCGACTGGCTAATCGGCTCCGGGAAGTGGTGCAAGACGTGGCTACGGTCACCAGGCCCGAAAAGTGTGCGGACATCCGCCTGTCGGGCCTGGATGAAACCGTCACTGCCGAGGAAATGGCGGCAGCTATTGCGGAGAAGGGAGGTTGCCCAATAGACCGGGTCAAGGTGGGAGCACCACGACCTGGTCCTGGCACCCAGTCGTTCTTGGTGAGCTGCCCGATCAAGGCGGCCCAAAAGCTGGCAGCGGCGGAGAAACTACTGGTGGGCTGGTTGTCGGTCCCAGTGGTTCTCCTTGACTCACGGCCCCTACGCTGTTTTAAGTGTATGGGCGTGGGTCACACGAGGGCTTGTTGTTCGTCGACGGTGGACCGCAGTAGAATCTGCTTCCGCTGCGGATTGCCAGGCCACAAGGTGGCAGAGTGCACGCAGCAAGCAATGCGTTGCGCGGTTTGCGCGGATGGTGAAAGGCCAGTAGGCCATGTAATGGGGAGCCGGGCGTGCGTCCCCCCCCCCCCCCCCCCGAAGGAGGGTGCGAGTCAGCCCCACAGCGCGCACAGCAGCGCTAATCGACGCGCTGAGACGGACCGACACAGTGGAGGTCGAGATGCAGGAGGCAGAGGCCTCGCTCTCGACCCAGCCTTCCCCATCCTCTAACCCCAATGCCTCTCCGGAGAGAGGCACAGGGAGAGACCAGGGGTCGGACCGAGAGGATGAACAAGAGGTGGAGGCGGACGATGCGTCGTCGGATGCGACGATCCGGCCGTCCTAAGCGCGTAGGCAGACCTCAGAGTCGGAGGTGTACGACTCGAACTAGCCTAACTAACTAACTGATGGAAAACACTTCAAACCCGTGAGAAAACACGTCGGAACCACCCGCCACCGGCAGTATGAGGGTTCCCTGCGTATGAGGACTCTGCGCAGGGTGACGGTCTATGTTCTCTACTCGTGGGTCCAAAATGATGAGTAAAAACAACAAAACCCCGGCCGCTGTCGTAAGCAGTGGCCAACAACCCCCAGCTGAGGGTGCATCGGACTCGGATAACTCTGGGTCCGCTGTATTTAGCTCAAATGTCGGTGAAAAATCGAGAGGAGGCGGCGACAGCCGAAAACGGTCGCGTAGGAAGGTCGATTCCGACGACGTTTCATCGAATGATTCGGGAGCTGAGGGCCCGCCGAAGGTAGCGACATCGCACCGCGGTCGAGGCGTCGCTTCTGAATCATTTTTCCATGACGCAGGGCTCCAAGCAGCCATGGAAGAGGGCTGAAGTCACAGCCTTGCGCAAGGAGGTGGACAAGCGCCAGTCTCCTCCCCCCCGGAGGAAGGCTCCCGCTCTTCCCCCTCCAGACCAGACGACCTGCGCGATTAAGGAACTGCAGGTGTCCTTCACTGCTGCGATAGTAGCCTTAGGGACCCGCTTAGATGGCTTCGAAAGAAGATTGCCCTCACCTAGGCCCGAGAGACCTCGCCCGCCGCTAGCGGCTGACCAGGGAAGACTGGAGGCGTTTCCCCCTCTCCCTCCGCCCAAAGCGGCCCCCCCGACTGCTCGTCCAAAAACGACCCCCGTGAAGGCGGGTCCATCCACCGTTCCATCCCAGCAGACCACCAGCTGGGCCCCGGTCACTGCAGCCGAAGAGTGGACAAAGGCTCTCTCCCGCAGACAGCGGAGAAAGAACGCGCGGAACGCGGTGCCTCACACGACAGCGGATGACGCTCGAGCACCGGCCCCCCAGAGGGTGCCCCCCGCTAACAACAGGAGGATGGGATGGGACTCAGAAGACCCGGCTCAACAGCTGTGGTCCTGCAGTTGACCCCGAGGGCGATAGAGCGCGGTGTGCTATACGCCGATGTAATAAAGCGGGCTCGAGAGGGCACCGCGCTGTCCGAAGTCGGGATAGGGTCCGGGGTTCGCTCGCGCACTGCGCATAGTGGCGCCCGGCTCTTTGAGATCCCTAGAGCCCCCAGCGCGGAAGTGGCGGACCGCTTTGCCGAGAGGCTGAGGACCGTGATTGGGGACGTGGCGACTGTCGTCAGGCCCTAGAAGTGCGCGGATCTCCGCGTCTCGGGCTTAGACGACACCGTCACGATGCAGGACATCGCAGAGGCTGTGTCCGCGAGAGGTGGATGCTCCATAGAGCGGATAAAGGTTGGGGCCTTACAAGCCAACCCCAACGGAGAGGTCTCAGCGCTGGTGCGCTGCCCCATAGTGGCCGCTTGGGCTTTGAGCCGCCAGAGAGGGCTGCTGGTCCTTTGGACAATGGCTGCCGTGACTGTGCTTGACCGGCGCCCACTGCGCTGTTTCCGGTGCATGGGCGTCGGTCACACGCGCGCGAGGTGCGAGTCACGCGTGGACCGCAGCGGGATTTGTTTCCGCTGCGGCCTGCCCGGTCACAAGGCGGGGGCGTGTGCGGTGGCGGTACCGGTTTGCGCCGTGTGCGAGGACGTGGGTAGAACCCATGGCCACGTCATGGGAAGCAGGAAGTGTGATCCTTCCCTGAAGAAGGTGAGAGATCGCGCTTCCCATGACGACCGGGCAGATACCGCGCCGAGGGTGCCGCGACCAGCGGCCATTGTCGAAGAGGCCGAGATGCTGGAGGCCGTGACCCCAGTGAGTCCAGCCCCAGTGTTCAGGCGGAGGCACGAGGTGAACTCTCCCTCGCCAGGCCCCCAATGTCTCTCGCGAGAGAGATACCGGGCCAAGTGATGTGGAGGAGTTCGAGGATGCGGCGAGCGCTCAGAACATCCGAGCGCGGAGCCACCTCTCCAGCAGCAGCGAGGCAGACTTCGACTTCGACAGCTGAGGAGCTGTCAGGTCGAATCCTGAGAGGGTGGCCTCATAGGGCCTCGGTGCACAAGGGGTGCATTTGGTTCGGGGGTTCCCACGAACCAATGTCCTAGAGAGTCGGGGCAGCCGATTCCCAAAAGGGTATTTCCGCCTCGACTTTCCCCCGAGTCCTGCTGGAGAGCACTGGAGGTTTTAGTGGGTATGCCCCCTTCCTCCCGAACCCCCGCCGAGGCCGCAGGGCCTAGACGGGGGAGCGGGAGTTGGGGGGAGAGTCCCACATAACTCGGGCGTGCCCCCACGTGCGGGCCCCGGGTATGCGTAACGCATTTCAAAATGGAAAAATCTAGTGGAATTTCGATTACTTATAAGATAAGTGTAAGTAGTAACATTCAATGTTTATCATGAATATGATGCAGTAGTTATATTTGTAATTTGTTTATCAGTCAATATTCCTGTAATTGCTTAGGCAACGGAGGTTACAATCACAGAAATATATCAAGATATATTTCTGTGGTTACAATGCTGTATTTACAACACTTTGTAATGCCATCTTCCTCATTGTCGTTAGTTTGTTTGATGGTATACCTATTGTTTTTATTTCACCATGTCACGTAGCGGTGAAAGAATGCTAATTACCCCCTCTCTTCCCTTGGGTGTCGTAAAAGGCGACTATCGGACTATAGACATACATCCAACATCATAAAGCGGCGATGGGCTCACCATCTGTCACGCTGAGCACATGTGCAGTCGCTATTTGGTGAAAGTAGACTATGCTGGAGGACTGCTTTTGCTGTCCTCTACATCATCAAATTAATAAATATATTTAACGTTGTTTCCGCGAAAAGGCGAAACGAAACGCTTTGAGTGGCAGAGTGCGATCAAAAACTTTAAACTAGTTTCTGTCATACGAAAATAAAACTAAGCATTGTATTTTTCCTGACTTTAAAGGATATCAAATCTTAATTAATAAGGTTTATAATTATTAAGGCTGTATGTGTTTGGCCATGTTACCTACCTACCTTTCCCAAATGAGAACCACACAATATGATATGTAAAATGCAATAAACTTTAATGACATTGTAAGTAATAACAAGACACCTATAAATCTAATTAATAATTTGATAATAGAGATTGCTCACGCTGTTTGTGCGCCAGAACCTATTTGTTATGCAACTGTATGTCTCCAACGTGGCATAATGCTTTGCATCCCTAATTATTTACGTAGGAACTCATCAACACGCTAGAGTATTTAGACCCATTTTTTTGGTATTAACTGTGTACTGCAGAACTTACATCATACCTCACAAATTAATGTAAGACGACTGACAAAGGCCTCGTCCAAGGTCTCCGCAACTGCCGGTCATGTGCTGGCCCGCTGCTCGCATCTAGTGGCTACCTGCGACCTTCATCAGATCTATAAAGTATTACTAAAAACCTGCGTTGTTTCATTAATGTTATGGTGAAGGTGCACTGACTTTAACACATCATTCTAACTAAATGCGAAAGTAAGTTTGTTTTTAAGCTTTCACGCTAAGCCAATTTTGATAAATTACTTATGGTCTTTTGTTAAAGATTGATCGGCCACAACGACGGTTACCTATAGTAGGCTACTATATTTAAATTGATGAGAGCGAAGCCACGGGCAAAAGCTAGTACTATTATTATAGTTATTATATAATCTCCAAGAAGATAAATTAAAAGGTCAAATAAATGTCTCCCATGTTCTATTTATTGTTTTAATTAGTACTCATACACTTATTTCGCGAAGATTAATTTTACAGTGAATGTAATAAGTTATTACTTATTACATTCACTGTAAAATTAATCTTCGCGACGATAGTTTGTTTTGAAATTAAACATGAAAATTATGTCAAATTATAATTTAAATAGCACAATTTAGCTCTGTCCTCGTTAACACCACTGGTGGCGATTTCATTAGAGCTATAATTTATTCATCCCTTTTTACTACCCATTCTATATTTATATTATTATTACTATTAATTATTACATTCTACTATTCTTCCTAGTGGCAAGAAAGTCAACTTATGTTTTCCATAGCCGTATAATAATCAAACAGCGTCGGAAGCAGTAAACTTAAACTAGTATTTGGCACACTTTCAAACTGCTGCCGTGTCCGCCATAGGCCATGCGATGTTTCTTTCTTTTTGCAGTTCGATTAAAAACATGCAGTCGCTCTTTCCGCTCTATTCATGTATGCGCTGCACTTGAACGGATTTTCAGATAAGGTGTGAGGCAAACAGTTTGCTGCAAATTCTACAATTGGATAAAGATAAAAATAATTGATAATCGCTCCAAAAAATTAGAATATAGTAGGTATCATTAACTATCTTAGTTACAATGCTCGGCATGTGATGAATAACGGAAAGAATGCTAGTCAAACTAAACAAATAAAAATAAAAAAAAGTACATTTTGTGTAAATGTGAATTTGCCAAAAGAATCGTAATGTTTTAGGAAATATATAAAAATAATAATCAAAAACATAATACAAAACATTAAAGAGAAAGGTTTGCCAAATGTCTTGCCTGTTTGTCATGTGATTGTTTGTAAAATGAAACTTTTTCGGGACAAGTTGTTATCTAAGCACATGTTTTGTCAAAACAGTTTTGGTTAAAAATTATTAGTCAAAGACTTCGTCATACACAGCTGTGTGTGTATGAGCTGTGCCAATCGCTAGTGATAAAAAAAACTGTTGGACCCACTCTCAGTACAAGACGTACGGTATTACGGTAGGTACCTATTAACGCTGTAAAGTGGGAACAGCACATCAGTATTTGTCTTATAAAAATATTTGCACAATTAATGTGCATTGCATTGCATTAGATACACTTAATGTTTTTGGGAAATATTAGTACCGTGTTAATACATTTTATTCATATGTAATAACACGGTACTAATATTTCTTCAACTTATTCATCTCCCCAGATATGATCTTAGAGACTCGATCCAATCCCCATTTTTGTCATATCCCTGCTACAGATAATGATAATAATGTTAATGTAAATTTTGTCCATTTAGGAGAATTCGCAAGAGTCGCAGGCGGCAGTTAAGTACCTACCTAAGTAGTGTTTATATAAATCGCGCTTACCTGCCCCCGCCTAATGTTAGGTGTTTTGAATGCGCGGCCAAATTGACTCCATTAAAAGTTTTGAAAGCGCTCGTTCGTAGCTTAGATAATTTACGGAGCGAGTTATGCCTTCTATAAAAGCATGCATGGGCACTGAAAACTAATTAATTTATGTCCATGTTTATCTTTTCGGTTTTATCGCAGTACCTACATTAAAAAACTTCGCGTATGAAAATATTAAAAATATTTAAGTAAGATGAATATAAGCGTCGTAAGCTTGTTAATGGCTCATTAATATAACATTTTGCAATAAACTCTCCTTGATAATTGTTTGATCCAGATCCGGATTAAAGACTAAGTCCAATCCTTAGATTAAAACAAAAAGGGTCCAATCTCATCATGTACCATCGTCTATGGTAGAAACTTGAAATGCCTGTGACCATCCGTGAAACGCCCAGAAAAGAGTGGTGAGACGTTTATAAGGCGATAATGAACCTACATTTTATACTTGTAAATTATAATATCAATTAATTGATATTCTATTATCCAATTAATATAAGTAAGTTTAACATACATTATGTAAACTTATCAAAAAATATTCATTAACACACACTAACTTATCAATATACAAAACAACAACATAATGGTGTAACACAAAGTTTGCCTTTGTATTAGGTGGTCGGTCCCACGTGGGCAGCTCCCATAATTGATAAGAGAAGACCGGGACACAGGACGTAGTAATTAGGGAACGAGGAAGCAATTACGACTTTAATAGGACTGCGATGCCTCCGGCTGAGTACTTTTGCTTTCCTTTACAATATAGGTGTGTTGTAGGTACCTACTTACTGTGTTTTGTTGCGGGAAATTCGCTAATTATTATTGATACATTTTGTTTAAAGCACGTATCACTTACGTAAGCACGTAGGTACTAGGTACTCTTTTTTTCTTTCCCATGGTAAAGATAGAAAGGATAATTATTGTTGAATCGTGTTATACAGAAAACAGACATGCGGCACTTTTTGCAAAAATGTGTTATTAAACTTAGCCAAATTTTTAAAACATTACGGATTTTAAGCGAAGACAGCCATGTTGATATCTCAATAACACGCGGAGATATGAAAAGCACAAAGCAGTCACAAGATTTTATTGAGTAAAGTAAAAATCGCCTTTTACGACACCGAAGGCACAGTATAAATTTATACTGTGCCGAAGGGAAGAGAGAAGTTTGTAGTATTATTTTGATGAGCTTATCGCCGATCTATGCTGTTGGATGTATGTGCAGTCTTTAGTCCGTCAGTCGCCTTTTACGACACCCAGGGGAAGAGAGGGGTTGGTGGTATTATTTTGAAGAGCCCATGCTGTTGGAAAAAGAAAAATATATGTTGGCTTACCAAAGATTCATGCACTAGTAAAGCAACAAAAAAACGCAGTCATTTTCGGAAAATGTGTTTTCCTCGCAAATATGTTATAAAACGTCGTAAGGCATACGTGCGCTTTGATAATTACAGCCTCTGCTTTCTTGTAGCCCTCACCTACGGCTCGGGCTAGCAATATCGCCTCGGCTGTAATTTTCATCTTACCGCACTTATATCATAATGTACCTACTATTTTGATGAGTTGAAGAGGTTGGAACATCGCTGGACTAAGCCCAAGCGCGCACTGGCGGCCAGGTCGCAGCGGCCAGCGAAATGTATGAATTGCATCATCAGCGCGCGCACTTGGCCGCAAGCGGCGAGCGGCCACGTGCATATATTTCGCTGGCCGCCGCCGCAGCCTGGCCGCTGCGACCTGGCCGCCAGTGCGCGCTTGGGCTAAGTGCGTAGAGTTGAAAGGAGATTATGTAGAAAAATAAAAAATATATATAATATGTAAAACGAGTGTTTCTTCTTTCCAAAGTCATGGACTTATCAAACCGCCCTCGTATGTATATTAATGCTCGTGACTGTACCTATAAATAGTTTTGGAAATTGTCGTTTGGACCTTGTACAGAAAACGGCCATTTATGTAGGTACCTAGGTAAAATTTAAACAAAGTTATGAGCGTCTTAATCTTTGTCGGAATTTTTTCGTTTATTTATTATGTTTAGTAAAAACGTAATGATGCAAAAATTTAAAAACAGGAACAATGTTCATTTTCGAAAAACATAAAAGCAACGTATATTCACCGTTTTGATGTTATCGACGTTTTAATAATTGGCTGTCTTTTTCCAAATTAAGTGTTTCTAAGGAATTCTAAAAACAATGAAAATGCCGTTTTTCAGTACCTACTGGTAATTTAAAATAAAAAAAAGGTTGGAATGGCTTGTATTCTAAATTCAAATTATTTTTGTTTTAAAAACATGACATTCATTCATTGAGTTATAATGTACAACGTACTAGAGAAGACGTCTCAACTAGATTGTTTGTAACACGCGTTAGAGCCAGCTTGCTCTAACTATATTAGTCTGTGGCAGGCGCTAGACGCAACAATACGTGTGCATTATGTGTTCTATTTTATTAAAATATGCCTTTATGTGTGCTAAGGTACTGTTTAAACAACTCAGGAAATACAAATAAAACCAAAGGAATCACTTTTTACCTGGAAATACGTACTAAATTATCGGCATAACATGCATTTGACTAATTATTTTATCAACACGCCGAGACATGAAGCGGCGGCCATGTTTCGGTAAAATGCATAGAGTAACAATATTTCTGTTTTGTGCAAAAGATGAAAACTAAGCCCCGCACCACGGTACAACTTGTACCGTGGTGCGGGGACAAGTACCATTGTGTCGTGCCCGCAACGCACCGCGCACTAGATGCCCGCTGTCATCTAGCTGTACACATTTATTGTATGGGACGTCTACTCTAGTTTAATTTACCTCAATGCATTCTTTTTACAAACTCAGTCTTTTGTTTATTGATTAGCGTTGTATTTTCATTACATTTGAACATTTTTCGTCATATTGGATACTAAAAATTCGTGAAATTATGGAATATGAGTTCCGTCGTGGCGACACAAACGGCACGTAACATCAAAAACGTTTACGGAGAGAACTGTACAAACGAACGCACAACCCGTTATTGGTTTTCCCAATTCTGTTCTGGAAATTTCGACTTGAAAAATGAAGCTCGTGGTCGTCCTGAGACTTTGGTCAACAATGATGAATTTAAGGTGAAGGTGATGAAGTTAAGGCGATTGTGGAAACTGACGAAACTCAATCTACAGCTGTCCTAGCAGCAGCTTTTGATGTTAGCATCAAAACAATTTTGATCCATTTGCGACAAATGGATGGGTGCCCCACGAACTTAACGATCGCCAGCGCAACGTACGCGTCGAGACCTGCCTCGCTCAGTAAGTTGGTTAGATCCTGGTTCAGCACAAAAGCAATGCCCTAAACCAAAAATGACCCCTAAAAAGATGAAGGTCACATTTTGGTGGTCTAGTGCGGGTGTTATTCACCACAGCTTTTTACAAAACGGCATGAGCATTACTGCAGATGTGTACTGTGAAGAACTGGAGACAATGATGGAGAAGCTTGCACATCGGCAACCAGCTTTGGTCATTCGGTCGTCCTCACTGCTCCTTCACGACAACGCGCAACCCCATACTGCACAACAGACAGTCTCCAAGCTGCAAGAGCTGGGGTTGGAAGATTTCCCTCATCCGCCATACTCACCAGACCTTGCACCTACCGACTATTACTTTTTCCAAAATTTAGACAACGTTTTAGTGGGTAAAAAATTCAATTCCCGAGAGGCTGTACAAAATGCCTTTGAAGAGTTGGTTGCCTCCCGTCCAGCTGATTTTTACAAGAGGGGCATCAATAAACTGCCAATGCGTTGGCAAAGATGCGTCGATTGCATGGGTGATTACTTTGAATAACAGTCGATTTTTTTATGATAGATGGGCTTGCTCTTGGCCACATTCTTATCCGTATGATTAAAAAGAGGCCGACTATGGAGCGAGCTTGCCCAGAAGCAGCTTATTCACTAGGGATATGAAGATGTTGGGGCTATATGCACTCGGGAACACAGACGCTGGCAGGGAATTAGATAACTTGGCTGTATGCATTATGAATGAAGACGAATAACGCTTGGTGTGTATGAGTGGAATATCAACCAAGTAAGGGTGGTAAGCCGCCGTACATCGGAGAGGTATTTAATGAATATTTCCAAATAACCATCTGGATTTCTTTTGTAAATATACCAATATTTTTCATTAAAACTGCGACTTGAGGGAATTGAAATCATTTGAGATGAGTGATCTGATAAACCATACATTAGCTTTAAACTGTTTCTTATTGGTGATTATATTATCAATACATGTTTGAGAGTGAGTGGTGATTCTGGTAGGTGTTAAAATGGCTGGAAATAATTTATATGATTGAAACATGTTTAAGATGATTCCGTTTTACAATTCTTTACCAGTATATCTACGTTAAAATCTCCTAATATAAATATATTATTGTATCTATTTCGTGTCCTTACCATAACCTTATTCAGTAGATATTCCATATTATTTAAGAATATGGTTAAATCACTGTTCGGTGTTCTATAAACGCATAATATTAAATAATTTAAACCGCTCAATACAATACCGCAGCATTCAAAGTGACATTTAATAGACATTTTTGATATCCATTGCAGTTCGCAGCAATCAATAGAGTATTTAGAAAAAATTGTTACTCCACCCTTCGATTTACGTTTCCGACAAAAATGAGTTACCTTCCTATATCCCTCGATTTGAAAAGTGTCAACTTCATATTTTTTTAAGAAAGTCTCACTAAAACAACATATATGTATATCTTTTTCATGCAATAATGTTTCCAATTGATCACGTTTCGATTTTATACCTTGCGTATTTGAATGAAATAAGTTAAGACAATTTTTATCCATAGCAAAGAAAAAACTTTTGATCATTATTCGCTATATTTTGTCTCGTCAAATGCCTAGCTTGTACATATTTTGTTTGTTTAAAAAAATCTGTTATTCTATGCTGTGATTTGCGCGTTATTTTTATATTGTTTGATAATTTCATTCCTTTCGCAGATTTAATATTAAAATATTCAGTAGTTTGCTTTTGTACTGTTATTTTTATTTAATTACATTTTTTTAAACTTTTGTCTTTTTTGTAGTTTAAAGATTATTTTTATAGGCAATTGCAAGTATTTCCCTTAATAGTAGTCTACACGTGAATAGTTTATAATCAATTATTGAATCATAATTATCTAAAGGTACAAATTTTGTATAATGAAATTGAGAACACACCAGACGTATTTCTTCATTCTGCTTGTGTACATTCAAAACATCATTTTCATTTATTTCGGGAATCAATACATTTGTGTTTGAGAGTAGTGACAATAAAGAAACGATCGAAATCCATGTGGGTATCGGTCATTTGATCCCGCCATAACAATAACATAATCAGAGGTAGTAAAATCTTTACATAAAACATTGCTAGATTTCAAAATTTGATCTATTTGAGCATTCGGTTTTATTAAAGCGGTTACATGATATTCAGTACCAAGCAATTTTTGCAGGATATTACAAATACCTTTGCCATTTTGGTCGCTTATAATCATGACTCTGTTTTTTAAATGAGTACTTGTGATGTTTCTGGACACCGTGTTGCTGCTGGTAACAGGCACTTCACATGACGATTCCACGTATTTCTCAGTATTTTCCATATTTACTAGGTTTGTTACCGGAAGACACGTTACCGATGATTATTGAGGTTGAATTTCACTTGTTACATTGTTTGATTGAGAGTTTTCATTAATTGTTTGGTTTGGTGCAGAATTATCTGTGAAGAGACTATTTTGTCCTTTTTCTCCGACAACTTTTTTATTTCTATCTTTTTTAGGTGTTGACCGACATATTTGCGATAAATGGCTAGTTTTTCTTTCGTAAATCAATACTTGTTTTTTAAGAAAACTATTTTCTGATAACAAATTTTCAATTTCCGGATCCGCTGATTTCAATCTTACCACTAGTTCCACAATTTTCATTTTTAATTCATCTATATCTTCCTTTGAATTGTATCCAGCCTCTGAACAGCTTCTATTGGATTGAGTCGTTTCTAAGTCAGGGCAATAATAGCTATCATCTGAATCATCCAAATTAAGTGATTCATTGGATTTTCTTGTAGAAATGTCTATTTTCTTTTTCAAACGATTAGTAACAAATGATATAGGCGTAGATGTAATATTCGTGCAAACCGACGATTCAGATAAGGAATTGCTTCCCTCAGGACGACTTCGTCATTTTCTTAAACTTGACACTTTTTTAACTTGTCTCTGACTGTTGTAGTTCACGTTGAAGTTCACTTATACATTTCTTATATGTCCATTTATCACTTTTCGTTTGCTTCATTAAATAAAATAGTTTCTCTGATGTATTAGTGCACTTAAGATGATATGTATTTTTGCATTTAGAACAGGTGAGAAACTGTCTATCATTAATATGTTTGTTACACTCTGTACATTTCTTTGCCATCGTACCTTAGTCAGTTATGCGCCTGTGTAACAATAAACACCCAAATACCAGACTTCTCAAAAGTTTGAAATAAATGTTGAAAATAAAACTTCCAAAATAATTCTTCCTCCACAGGATCGAACCGCAGGCTGCACGATTTCTTCCGCGGGCTCAGGCCGTAACACGCGCCGCAACACCAATCAGTTCTTACTGACAGCGACCAAGTTAAGCGTACGGTTACGCGTGTTAATAAGTGGTTTGAGTATAAGGAGTTGGTTCGAGTGTATTTGGAAATAAAACTTTTCCAACTACCACTGTGACACTGAGTAAACCAAAAAAAAATCGCTCATTTACCACTGTTATTCTATAATTATTCAATAATTGTTTAAATTTTTCACTGCTCACGTTATACTTACCGTTCTTTTTGTTATCCATGAAAGCACAATCAAGATGATTTCACTTCTAAAATGTTTTGTTACACTTGCACTGGACAAACTTATTATGGATTTTCGATATCACTGTTCGCTTTAATATTGTTTCTGACCAACACTGGCACTTTTATATTAATGATTTCGTTGCCAAATTATGTAAAGGTAAACAGTTTATATTTTAAAAAATGTAATTTAACTAAGACGATGTTTACTGTAGTGCGCCCTCTAGCGTATCCTCAAAGTTTAGTCTTTTGTAATTGGACTGTTGGAATATACGAAAATACTCTATTCAATTGTATCTATTGATTATACTATACGATTACTTTGTGTAACATCCCTACTTTTATATTAGTCACTCAAACGACTTTTCATTATAAAACCGTTGTGCCAACGGAGCAACATTTACTTTAATAAAAGCATTCGTTCAGATAACTACGAAGTTTTACTTTGCCGTCACTGCGTCCCTGCCAACAGGTCATGGGCCCAGGGACCATAATTTTCAAAAGTAATTTTTATAAGTCAATTTTAATAGTAAATTCATATTTAAATAACTGGTGCTGTACGTGAGTGATGAAGAAATACCAAACAGCCTCGATTAAAATTGGCTGAAACGGAACCTGATTACTAAAGGTACGAGTGTTGAGTTTTTAGGCTATGCCTTTTTGAATTTTGCAAAAGGGTGAGCCACGGCTAAATCAATCTTGACAAAATTTATGTAAGAAGAAGCTTGGCGACTCAGTGAGCATTACGTAAGCAATTAATTCACCTAAAATTGCAACCGATGTCAGTTATTCCAACATTTCACGAGTTTTGATAACAGAATTACTCACCCTACCCTCATAATATGGCGGTATGATCACGGCGCTGTAAACGCTAGGAGAGGATCACCGTAGCCTAGCATTCGTAAAACTCGTCTGCTAGATCATGAAGTTAAGTTGAAGACCGAAATATCTACCGAATTTAAAGTTTCGCATACCTATACAGAAGTTTACTATGCGTAATTATTATGGACAGGACACGATAAATAAAAAGGTGCACCCTCAATCTTCAAGAAGAAATCAATATTGTGGCAATTCAACGCATAAAATTACGAAACTGTACTACGAGTGAAAAAGGAAAAGGAATCACATGAAAAAGGACTGCCGTTTTTTTTCAAGAAGTTGTCGTAACGCGAGGGCAGCAGCAGTAAATTTAACTGTACAGCAAACGCTGTTCATCACGTGGAAACCGAGGGCAGTATTGCTTTTATGTTTTCAAATTATTATGAGTTATGAAACGAAACAAGTAATTCTACTAATCATGTTTCTTTTCTTTTAGATTCTGGAGCTACCGATTACATTTTAATTCACGAGATTATTTTTCTTCACATACCAAACTACCCTGTTCTATAAAGATTGGCGTAGCTAACAATGGAATTTCAATTTTGGCTTATGGAAAAGGACAAATCTGGAGTTCAAGTTACAATCGACGATTCGAGGATCGTTTTATTTTTCCCCCAAAGTTTCTCATAATTGACAGTCCATAAGTCGAATGCAGCAAGCAAGCAAATCAAATGATTGCTATTTATTTGATTCAAATGGTGTTCATATCTATAAAAATAACAAATTGCATTAGGCAATACTGTAGCAACAACCTTTGTAAAATTGAATTTCAAATGAATTTACTCTCAACTTATTTAAATTCGCTATTTGGTGAAAAGTGGACTATGGCAGATGACTGCAGTCTTGCTATCCTCATTGCCTAGTCTCTGACTAACCCTTCGGGGATGATAGTCGTGATGTGTATGTAATTTAATTACACATCATCTCATGCTTCGAAATCTTTTCAATTATGGCATAAACGCTTAGAACATGTAAAAGAGCAAAGAACTATAATTCTTAAAAATTTAGTTGATCATAAATTAATGATTCGTTACATTAATCTACTGACGGCATATTATTATCTGAGCCATGCATAATTATGCTCCTTGTTGTCTCGTCCTCTATGATGGAAATACTACTTGTTAGTATCGAGTCTTAGCACTCGCCGACGCCACATAAGTTTAAAGTATCTGAAAATAAAATATTTCCGAACGCAGCCGCACGTCACTAGACTAGCCCGCGTTTTGAACTGTCATTCGTTTTTTATGTCACTGTACCGGCGCCACTTTTTTCTCTTACTTTTTTGTGAAATAATCTTTTTAATAGTTTTAGTCAGTTTAATTATGATAAATAAACTGTTATTATGAGTAAAAGAAAGAGACGTGAAAAATAAAAATGAAATTCTGGGTTTTGAAATGTGCACTCAGGCCCATCTTTGGGATGAGGCGGTGTTGAAACATTCAAAACTTAAAACGGGCACAATAACTCGTACTTACTGCAAAGCCGAGTTTTTACCACCCTGGGTATTCGCAAGGAATATCAGGGTCTTACATTTACTGCAGTTTGCTTTGCCATTTGGGCCTAGATCTGCATGACTATGTCTGACATTCCTAATGTGTCAATGATGGCCCTGGATCCGGCTACTACTTCAAGTTCTGTGGAGGAGGAGGCACTGCCCGTGCCAACACAGTGTAGTAGAGGCCTTACCTGTGGAAAAAACCCAGTGTACAGACCCGGAGACCGAGACACCTGCCATAGACGTTGTTATTTGCTTTGGGGGAAATTGAGGAGGTGCTTAAGGGACCAATTGCTCATGATGAAATTGCACAGAGGTAGACTCCTATTCTCACAAAAGGATTGCAAAAAGAAATTAAACCAGAACTTATGAAAAAATACATCCCATATGAAAATATCCCAATGTTGCTCCCAAAGCTCAACCCTGAAATACCTGGCTGTCACTGACCTGGTTAAGAAAAGAGATTTGATAATTGCTGACAGGCAAAAACAGATGGTACTGCACTAACAGCCCTGGGCCAATCACTCCATTTATTTCTCCTAAAAGGTCCGTCACCTTTTGAAAATTGAAATTATTAATTAAATAATTAAACACATCAATGATGCTGCCAAAATACTGTGTGACGCTGTGCACATAGATACAAATCGTAGAAGGTCGCTAATACCAACCGTCATTAACCCCTTGAGCACCATAAAACCAGACACAATTGAAAATCAATTGTTTCGCGACTGCCGGCGGTCTCATGATATTTGATCTATTAATAAAGATATGAAAGATTCCCTCACAGGGGGAGCAGATGCATTTTTTTTAAGTAACCTTTCTGAAAAGATCTAGGTTACAAAGGCTGTTCAAAAATCTGTTAAAGACCTGAAGAACACAAGCTTCATTCAAAAACCCCCAAATAAAACCAAATCTTTAAACTGGAGGGGCCCTCCTCGTCCAAGTGCCCGGACAGGGACAGGAGCGAGATCCAACCAACCTGCAAAGCTACGAAGCTGCAAAGTTAGAAGTTCAGGTATGCAGACTTCCTTTTTTTATAAATAATTGGAAGAAAATAACCAGTGATCCTACTATTCTGAAATGGGTATCTGGGTAGGAAATCCCTTTTAGTGAGATACCATTTCAATCTTACTTGCCTATGAATAAGTCATTTACAAGTAGAATTCTGTCAAGTTCAAATTGAAATTAATAAACTAATTCAGTCACATGTTATAGACAAAATATGTCATGAAACAGATGGACAATTTTGTTCACCTATTTTCTTGGTATAGAAACCAAATGGAGAGTATAGATTTATTTTAAACATAAAGAAATTTAATAGTTTTATTACTACAACTCAAAGTCTTATGAAAGACTGTATTATGGCAACAATTGACAAAATGGATTCTTATTACATGTGTAACATTAATGCAGATTACAGAAAATATCTAAGGTTTAAATTTGATGGAAAAATATATCAATTTAACATTCTTCCATTTGGCCTTTGCACGGCTTCATACATGTTCACATAATTAAACCCTTGGTATACAGCCTGTAAGTACAGTATATCGATGCTTGTAGCTAGCAGTATATTGGTAGTGATCATATTGAGTGTCTTAATAGTGTTAACCAGACCATAGGTCTGCTTACTCAGTTAGGCTTCATCATCAATAAAAATAATTATGTCTACTTATTCCATCAAAGGAATGTAAGTTTCTTAGCCTATTGTTTAATACAAACACCATGACTATTTCAATCGATTCTGATAAAAATAAAAGATGCCTTAACACGTTGCCTGCCACGAAACCAGACACAATAGAAATTTAATTTTTGTCAGTCACAGGTGACCACCACGGCGCTCAAATTTTTAAGTACCTCTTCCATCAGGTTTTTTGTCAAAAGTTCTGGGAACTCTAGTGTCTGTTTGTCCAGCTAATCAATATGGGTTACTGTATACTAAAGCACTAAAAAGACATAAATATTTAGCTCTTTTAAAAAATAATAATAATTATGAAGCATTTACTTCCTTGCCCAAACATTGCTATCCAGATCTTGAATGGTGGACAAAACATGTACTTGCCTAAATCAATTTCTTAGTTAAGAAAATATAAATATATTCTAGAAATAAATACAGATGTCTCACTATCGGGGTGGGGTGCTTCTTGTGACAAACATACAGCCAGTGGTGTATGGAGAGGAAAAGAATCAACAATTCACTTTAATACTTTAGAAATAAAAGCTACTATGTGTGGTCTCAAAAGCCTTGCTAATAATTCTTCAAATTGTGAAATATTATTACGAAGTGACAATACCACAGCTATACCATATATAAACCGCTTTGGTGGCATACAGTACTCTTACTTACATGTGATTGCAAAAGCTATTTGGCAGTGGAGATTTTGAATCTAGAAAACAGTTAGGTCATACAGAATGGGAATTAAATATTAATAATTTTAATAAAATAGTACAAGCATTTGGTAACCCTGTCATAGATTTATTTGCAATTAGAACAAACACAAAATGCAGGAAATTTGTTTCATGGCATCCAGATCCTTCAGCTTATAAAGTGGATGCCTTTACAATGTCTTGCAAAGGGGTTTATTTTATGCTTTTCCACCATTTTCTATGATTTTAAAATGTATAGAAATAATCGTGTCCAATGAAGCAACAGGGATCCTTGTAGTCTCTTCTGGGACACCCAACCTTGGTTTCCCTTATTCAAAAAACTATTGGTGACAGAACCCATTGTATTTGAACCAAGTAATAACTTACTGGTTTTATGTAATTCCAACTCACCACACCCTCTACACCGCAACCTATCACTACTGGCAGGGAGATTGTCCGGTAGGCATTCTTAAAGCCTGGCATCGACGTACAGGCAGCTGAAATAATGATATCTTCCATATCAAGTAACACCTATAAGCAATACTTACTTTGTATTTGGTTTTCTTACTGATACCCCAAACAACTAAATGCTACTAAAGCACAGATGACAGACATAATTACTTATCTCACAAATAAGTTCCACAGTGGTGCATCTTATGGCACCTTGAATTGCATAAGGTCCTCACTGCCACTAGTGTGATAGGGCCGCAGGTGGGAGCAGACGAAAAGATTAAAATTTTATTTAAAGGGTTCTTTCGCCTACGATCAAGTAAACTCAAATATAAGTATACCTAGAATGTTTCTATAGTGCTTAATTTTTTAGAGTCAAATTACAATGACTCAAACAACTTACATTAATGTTCATTAAACACAGTTACTTTATTAACTTTACCTACAGGGCAAAGATTACAAAGCCCTAGTTTCTATTGTTACTGACCAGATTAAAATAATTGATAATAAAATTGTTACTATAAAAAAAAAAAAAAATTAAGACCTCAGCACCTAATCGTCATCAGCCAATTGTTTTAATTATTATAAAAGAATTACCTCTGAAATTAGGAAAATGTCCTAATTTATTTATATCTATCAAGAAACCACATTTGGCGGTATCGGTCAGTACACTCAACCGTTGGATTGACGGTCCTGGCTGCAAGAGGGATCGATACTTCCATTTTTTCTACTCATAGTACCAGGCACGCTACGACATCAGCTGCCATTATGAAAGGCGTTAGCATTGATGAGATACATAGAACGGCTGGTTGGACTGACTCATCGACAACTTTGCAAAGTTTTACAACCGTCCGATTTTAAATAATAATTTCGCTGAAGCGATTATATTGTAATAATAATATTAAAAGTATATTGCTATAATCATACCAAAGATTTATTTAAGGCTGAGGACACATTTAAGTTTGTTTTTTTTGTTTAATAAGATTCTCTTGGAAATTACCAATTATCTTTAAGGAGTGTAAAACTGATTATGCTGTTGAAACATAATATCTGGGATATATTTGTTAACAATAATAAACTTTATAATTCTACAACAGAACTTTGAACATCTAACAAGTAGTATTTCCATCATAGAGGACTAGACAACAAGGAGCATAATTGAACAATCAAACAAACTTACCAAGTGCAGTTCGATTGAGATTATGCTCCTTGTTGTCTCGTCCGAAGATGATGAGTCCCACCCACCCTCACAGGTTTGATACCTATTCCCTGGGGTTGTAGAATCAGTTTCATAAATAAATACACAACTTAAAACTAAATGACAGTTCAAAACGCGGGCTAGTCTAGTGACGTGCGGCTGCGTTCGGAAATATTTTATTTTCAGATACTTTAAACTTATGTGGCGTCGGCGAGTGCTAAGACTCGATACTAACAAGTAGTATTTCCATCATCTTCGGACGAGACAACAAGGAGCATAATCTCAATCGAACTGCACTTGGTAAGTTTGTTTGATTGTTCAATAGGTAATCAGTCGCGATATCGCGACTTCTTTTTGAAAAAAAAAAAGGAAAGTCAGTTCATATTAGACCATTTTTATCATTTATTCGGATTCATGCAGTCCGATCAGCCAGACTACCGGCGACGACAAACATTATTTTGTTACTTTTATTGAGCATTTTAACCACTATATACTTTCACATATTTGATGAATTTTAAAGTGGAAGTCTTAAAATGTTTTATTGATTTTGTTAATAAAAAGTGACAATTTATTTAATGCGAAGTTCGTTAATTTACACTTATTGAGAAAATGGTTGAGAATATATTTATAATGAATTTAAGCAGTTTTGTGTTTCTAAATAAGTTGCCATTTGACAATTCCGTACACTCTACAACAAAATGGTTTCTCAGTGCGCATGAATCGTACATTGACCGAAATGGCACGAACCATGGTCGCAAGTGCGAAGTTAGATAAAATATTTTGGGGTGAAGCCGCTTTAACGGCTACATATCTAACAAAATAACTACCCACTAAAGCGCTGCTAAACAAAAACCATACGAATGTGGCATGGTACGAACCCTAAAATTAATCACGTGTACATGAAAAAAAAAAAAAAAAATAACGACTAGTCGATATTGTCGGTTATAGCAAAAATGGATACAAATTGTTTAATGTCGAAAATAAGCAATTTTTTCCTTGCAAGAGATGTAATATTTGACAAATGTAATTTTTGAAAATTCTTAGCCAATATTTAAAAGTGATGAGCAATATCAAGTATAAATTCCCGCCAAAATTAGTCAGTCCGTTGAGGTCTCTGAACAACTAATAGGCAAGAAACACAAAATTCCAACCGACGAGAAAATAGTAATTGACGATACTAGTCAATCAAAATTGTCAGACAGATTAGCAATCTAACACCGAAAATTTATAAGAAAATGACTGACTCCAATTTTTATTTCTCTTTTGAATACTTCTCATTCCTTACCACTATGTTACAGTGGTGTTTTTAATGGTGTGATACTGATAAATGGTTTTCCGCCATACATTGTGAAATCGAATCTCTGAACAATAATCAGAATATTTGTATGAAAATACCTGGAGGTATTACCTATTCTTGGTATACCAAACCAAGTTTGTTAATTAATCAAAACATTATATTGACTGAAGCAATCCTCGCGATGTTGTTTGTTTTCGATCGTAACCTTAAAGGTATGAGTTTTCATAATTCTGAGATCCATGTCTTTAATGACTAGATAAAAATTCTATACAAAACAACGTACATAGTGTAGTACCTAACCTAGTGCTATATGTTGATGGATTAGTGATTTGACAAACCTTACAATATTATTAAAATTGTGAATGAGTTAATAAAACTGACATGATTCTGACATGACTGATATATTTAAATAAAGTAAAAATGTTTTTAGGTATTAAAATTGAAAGAACAAAGAACACAATAACTTTAGATCAATTTATTTATTTACTAAATGTTTTACAAAAACAAAATATCCATGAAAGATTGCAATTCTTCAAAATCATTATTTACATCTACATAAAATTACTTAGATTTGAACTCCGACGAATATTGTGATGCACCTTGTCATATTGTAATAGATTGTTTAATGTACCTACGCTACGCTATGCTTTGTACACGACTAAAATAGACGAGACATCTGTGCAGCTCTCAGTATTTGAAATCGTTTTTTTTAAGTAAAATTAATGAGGAGGAAATGTTTAAAGCATTAAAGGAACTATACATTTAAAAAGTATTATGATTCTAATAACAAACCGATATTTATATTTCAATATAATAACGGTTGTATCAGCATTGCTAACAATCCCACAGATCATAAAAAGTCTAAACAGATAGAAATTAGAGGTACCACTCAAGAGAGCAAATTACTAATAAAGTAATAAAGCTTGAATATTATCTCCACAGGAGACCAACAAGCTGAAGTTTTCTCGAAAGTGATGCCCTCTACAAAGTTCCAGGAATTGAGAAATAAACTTATATTCTTTGATTCCTAATTGGTGCAAAAATTTTAAACTTTAAACAATAAAATGTTAATAAAACAAAGAATATATTAAATTACTTATTAAAGTGAACATACATAATTTAATATGTTAATAACATGTAATAACATGTGATGTACCCACATAACTTAAGATGTTAATTAATCCAAGAATGAATTAAATTACTTATTTAGTTGAAAATACATAACATAAGATGTTAATAGCAAACATGTAATAACATGTGATGTACAGTCGACCAAATTGAATCATGACCCACCTTAAGGTCATTTTCCTACAGTCATTCTAATACGAGTAGGTTGAAATTAGCTTGAACATACATTACATGTAACGCATGTAACGAACCTGTTATCATTTTATAAGACACTGACAGCTGACAAGGCAAATATGAAAACCATCATGCGACGTTGCCGATTAGTGCAATTGACCATATTGTGCTGTGTTGTGCGGCGATAAGCGCTCTTGCCGTTCCGCTGTCGGTGACGGTGAGCGACTGAACCTAAGAACAATATTTAGATAATGTTCTGAGGACTGAACAAACGGCGATCAGTTGGCTTGAATTCATCCATATATCTGTCAAATCTCATTCAATACATTTATTTGTTAAAGAGTAAAGACATTTACACAAACATACTCACTTTCGTAATAATAGTGTAATCGTAATAGTAGTTAGTGGCCTAGTGGGTATGATTACGTTTAAAACGTTTTTTACCGAATATTACCGTATTTTAGCGGGGTAATTTTACCGCTTTACAACCCGTCTGTAACGGGACCAGTTACTTTATAAAATCACATTTGGAACATGTCGTGGTAACTATATAATAAAATATTAAACACTTGACCGTCATTAGAAGCTTATAATATTGAGATAGGCATATCCGTTTCCCGTCGTATTTTCCTTCTCTTTCTTCCGGTATATCGCTGTCTCTCTCGCTCATCCCACTCAGTGGCGTCACCAGGTGGCGCGGTGGGGGAACCAGGAGATTTCACACCCGTGCCCATTTGTTCATCATTGGCGTGAAATTTCCCGTCGGCGTAACTTGTGCACTACATAGTGATCAAGTGACAAAGAAATAGAATTATTTTTTATTTAAACTGCAACACAGTTCTCGTGAGTTTCTACAATACACGTGAGTACTTAGAATAGTTTCTTAACTTAACGGTGTTACCGTTCGCTGAATTTATAATTTAAACTTATCTGGTATATCAAACTTTTTATTTTACCCGCAAGAGAGACACCTTTTCGTTTAAGAGAAGAAAGCATTCGAGTAAAGATAGTATTTTTTAAAAGTGTTTTTTTGTGTTTAATACGTGGTATCTACCCTCCAGGCACTTTTTCTTTTTATTTTAGATAAGAAACCGATAATTAGTGCTTACATTAGATAATGAGAAAAATGAATTGTAGCTAAGCGGCTATAGCTAGTCCTTCTAACAATCCCGATCGCATCGGCGAAGGTTGAGTTCGAGTTAGTCGTCATCGTTCAAAGAAGCATGGTCATCGTACCTACCCGCCTTTCATGACGATAACGACAATGTGTCTGCTTTATCGGACGTTAGAGGAAATCTTACAACGATTGTTGCACCTCGCAGGTGTTACCAATACTGACTAAAACAGTTAACAATTTAAATATTCCGTTTAGTGATCTAGATTTGATTTTTGATTTTAAAAGTAAACTAAAAGAGCCAGCTAGGCCTTAAGCACCAATATTCTGATAAATTGGTGCACAACCAATAACTTTTGGTATTTTAAAACTAAAAAGATATTTTTAATAATTGTCTGCGCAGTTTACTAGTTGGTCGCAAACATCTGATGCCTCTCATAAAGGTCTTATTTTCAGTGGTGATATAGGTTGTAGACTGAAACTATAAATATACGAAAAGAGGATAGGTACTCATAAAAATGTAAAAGACCCTCTAATGCTTGCTACTTTGAATAAGATTCTACCTTCAAACACACATTTGTTTAATTCTGAACAGAATTGTCCTGTTAGAAAACTTTTTGGCCAGTTATTAAATACTAGTGCTGGGAATGCCTCGCAAGCAAAACCTGTACTAACAACAAACGGTTACCTTTCGCAAGGGCAAACTTCTTATAGTGTACCATCGCGTTGTTCTTCTGGTTCATGGGACAGACACACGCACAGCATGCTGTGAACCGCCCTCGCAGGGCGCTTACCAAAATTAATGTCCTCCGCAAGGACATACTTATGGCAGCCACGAACCATATCGTGGCTATAATCTGCCCGCCCTCGCAGGGCGCTTACCAAAATCAATGTCCTTCGCAAGGACATACTTATGGCAGCCACGAACCATATCGTGGCAATAATCTGCCCGCCCTCGCAGGGCGCTTACCAAAATCAATGGTTATTACATGAGTGTTCGCGGTTTTGCGAGAAGATGCATATATGTTAATATAATGCTAAATGTACCTTATTTAATTTTATTTGATTTTGAATAATATGTTTGATTATTGTAATTGGTATTTAACCGTTTTAATAAAATTTAATAAATAAATGTCCTCCGCAAGGGCATGCTTATGCGGTTATGCCAGCACGAACCATATCGTAGCTATAAACCGCCCTCGCAGGGCGCTTACCAAAATCAATGGTAATATTACTTGAGTGTTTGCGGTTTTTGCTAGAAGATGCATGTATGTTAATGTTATGCTAAATGTCCCTTATTTTATTTGAATTTTAATAATACGTTTAATTGTTGTAAATGGTTATGTAACCGTTTTTAATTAAATTAAATAATAAATGTCCTCCGCAAGGACAGGCTTATGCCAGCCACCAACCACATTGTGGCTATGAACCGCTCTCGCAGGGCGCTTACCAAAAACAATGTCCTCCGTAAGGACATGCTTATGCCAGCCACGAACCACATTGTGGCTATGGACCGCCCTCGCAGGGCGCTTACCAAAAACAATGTATTCCGCAAGGACATGCTTATGCCAGCCACAAACCACATCGTGGCTATGAACCGCCCTCGCAGGGCGCTTACCAAAATCAATGTACTCCGTAAGGACATGCTTATGCCAGCCACGAACCACATCATGGCTATGAACCGCCTTCGCAGGGCGCTTAACAAAAAAAAAAAAAAAATAATGTCCTCCGCAAGGACATACTTATGCCAGCCACGAACCACATCGTAGCTATAATATAAACAACGGAGGCTGTTCTTACTTTCGATCCCCAGGATCATAGGCTTGGCAGCTCTATCAATCAGGACAAAAACGTCCATCTTCTCTGCTAACAGAGGTAACAAAAGACGTAGACAATGACGCTCCGAAATTTCGAGCCGGTCAATTTGCACTTTATCGACACCGTTGGGACTAAATAGGTGCTCCAAGTTTTCTATCATAACACAAAGGTATCGAATACCGTTTTATCTGAAGCCATCGCTCAAGGTTCCAAACGTTACAATCGACAGTTGTTACACGCTTGTATCGGACAAAATGTCTGCAATGCTGACACAGATGAAGGAACAGGTTTCTAGAAACAGTAAGTTTTTTTTTCCAAACTTCGTTTTAACCCAGTTCTTAGTACCAAAGAGCACTCAAGAAAGGTCGCTCCGTCCAATTTTTAACCTGAAGTCGTTAAATTATTATATGAGTTCCGGACTGTGTACGGCCAAGAGACGAGATGTACAAATTACTTTTCTCAGACCTAGGTACTACCATCTGACTATAGCCAAATCCCACAATGATTTCTTCGTCTGTTCTACAAAGGCGAATTACTAAAAATTATATGCCTTCCATTTGAGATGAGCACGGCAATGTTTTCTTAGACTATTATCTTATAGACATAAAGACCAGATGGTTCTGTCCAGACATGCCAACATTGTAATAGAAACACTTACTTATTTTGGTGTCCACATAAACATCAAAAAGTCTGTTTGGCCGCCCTCGCAGGGCGCTTACCAAAATCAATGTCTTCCGCAAGGACATACTAGGATACATGGAGGAATCACAAGCGTCCATACATACCTACATCGTATACTCACGACTGTTATCCCCGAAGGGTTAGTCAGAGACCAAGCAATGAGGACCGCAAAAGCAGTCCTCTGCCATAGTCTACGTTTCACCAAATGATAACTGCACATGTACGTGACAAGTGATGAGCCTATCGCCGCTCTATACTGTTGGATGTATGTGCAATCTATGGTCCGTTAGTCGCCTTTTACGATACCTAAGGCCCTATCGGGAAGGTGGAGTGCATCCGAACACTGCAATCAAAAAGAAAAGCGGGCTGTTCTAAGTCTTAGAATTACAAGCATCGAACACGAAGCCTGCGACAATTTTATTTTAATCCTCCAAATTGCCAACCAACAAATGACCACCAACCAAATTGTGGTCAAAATTCATTACATTCCAGGGAAATTGAACAGCCATGTAGATGAACTGTCTCGACATAGTCAAGCTCTAGAGTGGCATCTACTGCCAAAATTCACATAAACGATATTCGCGAAGTGGGCCTGGCCAGTAATTCACCTGTTTGTATCCAAGAACGCTCGAGTAGTGGGTAAACTATGCAGATTTATCTCAATGATTACGAAGCGATGTTTCACAATGCTTTCAGCCTGAAGTAGAACGCTTCCCTCTGGCTTGGAAATTCGCACCACCTTCCCTCATCCTCCGGGTGCTAGCACACCTCAACAGGAATTTATCTGATTGTGGTACCCCTTGCTGCCTCATTCACAGTATGGAATTCGAAACGTAGACGCCTGGTAGACATAACCACAGGCCTGCCAACCCCCAAGGTTCAAGACATGACGTTGAAATTTGGTGTGCTTAAATGATATATCGTTATGGAACCACAAGCAAATTTCCCTACTCAAGCGTCCGGTTATTATAAAACCATATGAGCACTTGTGCTTAGTCCAGTAGTACAGGGAGGGCGTTAGCAGCAGCAGCGGCGCCATCCACACGCGGAACGCGTACCAAATGGGTCCAGTCAGTCCAGTTTTTGGCAGATTTACACTTAATATTTTAAATCTTTCTTACAATACTATACACTACCATAAATTGTCGTTTCTACTTTATGCAGCGCACAATTGTATGGAAATCTTAGTGAGGTAATAGTTAAACATGTTTTAAAATCAATCTCAATTAAACATTTAAAAACAACAAAACCTCTTTTTTCAGGTTTTAGTAATATTAGTCTGTAGACCTTTGTAATGAATTTCAGACCTAGAATCAACTAGTTCGTAACACTGCAATATTATTGTCGCATTGCTCTTTTGTTACCTTGCTGTGGACACCAAACATTATTTTGTTCAGGACAATGCAGTAATATTATGGCGACAGTTTGGTTCAAAAAATGACTGTAGGGACTACAGACAAACAAGCTAGAAATTGCTACTGGTTAAAAGGATCAATAAATATTGTACAAAATGGCTAAACTAATTTATTTAAAACTTCGAGTGATTCACCTGTCACCTGTTTCAAGCACTGTGGTAGCGAGATGGATATTACAGCCACACCTGGTTGTGTTTTGCTCCGCTGTAGCATCTACAAACTAGATTGATATGATTTACCCATTGAGGATATACTAACTATTGGTAATTGAAAATTAGTTACTTAATACTTTTCACAAGGTTTATTGTCGTGAAATATTGATTCAGGCGTCACGAAGTTTTTCATTTTTTATTTTTACCCTGTAAAGTGATTGAAATCAAATAGTAAACAATATTTATTTCCTAATAATAATGTTCGTTTACATGTTTTACAAGCTAAATTATTTGATTTTTATCAATGACTGGCCAATTATTTTCTTACATGACTTAAATTGTAAATAATGAGTACTTAATTTATAACTTTTTGTTTAAACCATAATCATATGATTAACTCTCTCGCACTTATAGTTTAATTTATTTCTCACATTGGCGTTTTCACCAGGCGATAACAAACAGGTCTCAATATTATAAGCTTCTAATGACGGTCAAGTGTTTAATAGACGCGTTTTACCTGAAATAAAACGCATATTAAATACTTACCTCATTAGAAGCTTAGTTTTTATTTCCGCCTGGTGCTTAATGTATATTTCGACGCAATGATGAACAAATGGGCACGGGTGTGAAATCTCCTGGTTCCCCCACCGCGCCACCTGGTGACGCCACTGAGTGGGATGAGCGAGAGAGACAGCGATATACCGGAAGAAAGAGAAGGAAAATACGACGGGAAACGGATATGCCTATCTCAATATTATAAGCTTCTAATGAGGTAAGTATTTAATATGCGTTTTATTTCAGGTAAAACGCGTCTATTATATAACGCATTGGTTAGGAGTAATTTGGAGTGCAACGCAACGATTTGGGCTCCTTATGAAAAAAAATATGTGAAAATGGTGGAACAAATTCAGAACAAATTTGTTAGATATTTGTATTTGAGACTGTACGGTGTGTACCCATTTTACCCCCTG